>JARHKZ010000018.1:600000-1200000 GCA_029204075.1 Mycena capillaripes
ATTTTCATCCGCACCTTCGGTACTGTTAATGGCTGTAATTCTTGAATCCTGGTGCGCTAGCTATACAAATTTAACTCTGCGTCTTCCCAAGCCCAAGCCATTTCACAAGCCATTCTGCGCAGGCTCAAGCCGTTTAGTCAAACCCCACCAAGCCCAAGCCCAATTGTAGTAGTTCAATGGTGGTTTAGTCGCTCAAATTTAACTCTGCGTCTTCGCGAGCCCAAGCCATTTTCACAAGCCGTTCTGCACAGGTCCAAGCCGTTTAGCCAAGCCCCACCAAGCCCAAGCCCAATTGCAGTAGTTCAACGGTGCTTTAATCGCTCGTTCATTTATTCTACACTTACCGTAACTAATTGGTGACGTCTTCAGGGGGAATACAGGCGGTGAGCTCTTAGAAATGTTCGACATAAGACCTGGAAAAGGGCTGACCATAATTGTGGCAAGCCGCACACAAGCCCGTTGGCCTGGCAGAACGGCTTGTGGCACAAGCCGTTCTGCTCAAGTCCAAGCCCGAGCGTATTATCAACTCAAAATGGTGCCAAATAAATTGCAGAACACTTGGAAGCCTCTGATAGACATCATAGACATCTCTGGAACCCATGAGTGCGATGGATGCACTTGAGTTTCGTGTTTGGACTGTCGACGGCAATGGCTATAAATTCCTTTAAGAGCGAAGTCCGACTTACAGTTCCCTTGCATAAATGTGGAGCTGGAAAAATCCGATTCGTGTGATAACAGGTGTCTTGATGCCGGCCAGTAATGAATGGATCATTCCCTGGCACTCAGATATGTGTATGGCCTGTTAGGTGTCCAATCTTGACTTAGGTAAGTCAGTGTTGTGTACTGGAGAACGATTCACAGTCAGGCAAGGGTGTAAGTCTCCTTATTCTGGTACATTCATTTTTTTTTGACCGTCATCCACATGGTTGTGTGGGACCAACAGTTCAAGAGATGTTTGACTAGCTACTACCACAAGCGCGGGATTCTATCTGGTCGCCATTGCTGACTCAGAACCGTTACATGGGCTGCTTGAATGAACTCAATTCGGTCTCGGGACTAGCGTAGCTCGGTGAGTTTTGACTTTCTCAACCTGCAAAAAAATTGCACGTTGGTATATCACAGATAATTTGGGCCAGACAGACACAGCAAATTGAATCATGAAAGACCTTCCGGTAACAAATGATGCATAAGTGCTGTGAGAGCTTACTGCATGCAGCGGGCCCGGGGGTGGATTGGCTGGGTTGGCCTGGGTCGTCTCTCGTGAGGACAGTGAATTGTCGCATCAGCAACCAACAAGTGCGAAAGAAATACCAAGCCCATGTGGCATGGAGTAGAATACTTATAAGTGCATCGGGGTTGGTAGAATTGACTATAAAGTCCGTGGAACGCGAAGAATATATACAAGCCTGTTCATTTTTTTTGGCCGGAGTTAAGCGAGCAACCAAGCTTGCCAAGCCATCAAATGGGCTTGCAAGCTGATCTGCCGGGCTTTGGCGACTGCTTGGCGCTACTAGACTCGCAGGCCAGTCGACGTACACTCGGTTACAGACAGAGAGGTGGGAACGGCGAACGGATTAGGGAAGAGAACAAATAGTTACAATATCAGAGCAAATAATGATGGGACGTCAAACAACAGGTAACCTCGTGTACGGACTGGGCCCCCATGTCGCCTGTTTTGGTGATGAGCCTCGTCCCTGCCATTTCAGAGGTAGGCACTTGGTGGAATAGTTGGAGAAACCTCTGAAAAAAGTGTCAAAACTTCCTGCATGAAAGATGGTCAGTTTTGAATTCTCTACCGAATGAGCTATACATGCTTTTTTGATGGTATTTTAGATGTGGTCGCCGTCGTCAAATGGTCCGTGCGTCGACGATGAGCTCGGGTTGGTGTAACAGCCCAAAAAATCTTAGGCTCATTCGACTCGGAATCAAAATTTATCTAATTTTGGCATAGGAAGTTTTTACACTTTTTCAGAGCATCTCAGGCCTTGTAGAGCTAAATTCTATGAAGTCGAGCCTCTGAAATGGCAGGCGGAAAATCCATCACTGAAATAGGCGACATGGGGGCCCAGCCGGTACCGGTTGTTGCTGAGTTTTGCGATGCCATCAAATATCACCGGGCCGGCTGGTCCACGAGCCTATGGCGCTACACCCAAATCCAAGCCCAAGCCAAGCCCGAGCCCGAAAAAGCCCGTTTGCGCGCGCGCAAGCCGTTTTGCAAGCCGAAAAGTTAACTCTTAAACAGCACCATACTCCGGTGCGAACTTGAATATCCGAAGTTTAGAGTCCGACTTCGGCGTTTGAAAAAAGGGCCGAACTGCCATGCGGAGCGATGGCCCTCAAACCGCACGTAAAGTTGCACCGGTTTTCAAGTGCGATCACAGTTGTTAACGTTGACCAGTCGGTGGAGTTTAGAAAGTACTCATGCGAAGCACTGGCCTTCGAACCCACGTTGATTGATGTTCTAATCATTCAATCCACTTCCATCTGCCTCAAAATCCTTCCAGAGACTTCTCACTGGATCGATAAGGGGTCACACGCATGTGAATCACGTACTACGGTGGATATAAGTCGTATCATCAGCACCGACGTCCCGTCCATGACATGTAAAGTGGCATAAGGAGATCAAGCAGCACGCCTGACGTCCCAGAAGTCTCTTTTCTGGTCCTTTTAGCCTTTTGTCGTGAAGGCGAGAGCTGGGATCCCCGACAAGACTTGTTCGAGCCGTCAATCCCATCCTTCACCATGGGCATATTCCAGCGACGAGCTGGCGTCTTCAAGCCGCACGAGAAGGAAACCTCGGACAACAGGGACATCTGGCTCGACAACGATGACATTCGCCCACTCAAGCTTGCGGACCGGACCTGGACGTCGGGCACCTACTTCACCTTCTGGTTCTCGGCCGTCGCCACCGTCGGCAACTGGTACGGCGGCTCCGCGGCGCAGGCTTTGGGTTTGTCCATGTGGGAGTCCATCGCCGCATCGCTGGTCGGCCAGATCCTGATCGCCGTCGTTATCGTGTTTAACGGCCGCGCCGGCGCCAAGTACCACGTTGGCTATCCGATTCTCAACCGGGCAGCGTTCGGGGTCTATGGCGCGTGGTGGCCGACTTTCAATCGGGCAGGTGCGTCTTGTTCTTCCACTTCATGTTCTGTTTCTCGCAATGATTTGATAGGCTAAGCTAAACACTGTCAACAGTCATGGCCATAGTCTGGAACGGTGTGAACATGGTGCAAGGTGGACAGTGCGTTTACGTGATGCTGCACGCCATCTTCCCGAGCATTGCCTCTATCAAAGACACCATGGGCCCCGGCTCTGCGCTGACCTCGGCCGGCATGATAGGGTTCGTCGTCTTCTGGGTCATCTCCTGCTGCTTCCTCGTCGTCCCCGTGCCCAAAATGACGCCCCTCGTCTACGCCAAGCTCGTCGTCTTCGTCATCTCCGCCCTGTCTATGCTGGCCTGGACCGTCCATCTTGCGGGTGGCGGGCTGGGAGCCATTGCGCGACAGGGCGCGACGGTCTCGGGATCCGAGAAATCGTGGCTCCTTTTCCGCTTCATCATGCTGGGAGCGTCGAGCTCCGCCACTTTTGCTTCGAATGCTAGGTTGGCGATCCCTAATTCAACCCTTTTGTACTACATCGTCTAACAGCACTTGGACCCAGCGATTACCAACGCTACGCTCAAAAGTCCCGCGACGTCATCCCTGGCAACCTCCTCGGCTTTCCCCTCGCTAACTTCCTCGTCAGCGTAGTCGGCAATGTGGTGTGCGCGACGTCCCAGCCTGTCCTCGGCGAGCTGGTCTGGAACCCTCTCACCTACCTGGACCAGATCCAGACCACGTGGTACACGCCGGCCAACCGCGCGGGCTGCTTCTTCATCGCGGCCATGTTCGTTTACAGCGCCATCTTCAGCACCATCTTCGAAAACTCGCTACCCGCCGGCAACGACCTCGCTGCTCTTTTCCCGAAATGGATCAGCATCCGCACGGGCTTCTTCGTCTGCGCCGTGCTGTCCTTCGCCATCTGCCCGTGGTATCTGCTGTCCTCCGCCGCCATCTTCGTCACCTTCCTCAGCTCATACCAGATCTTCCTGTCGGCCATTACTGGAGTTTTGCTGTGCAACTACTACCTCATCGGCCGGGGGTACCTGAAAATGTCGGATCTGTTCACGGGCGACAAGGACAGCGTCTACCACTTCTACCACGGCTGGAACCTGCGCGCCTATGCCGCGTACGTCGTCGGCATCGCGCCCAACTTTGCTGGCTTCTTGGGGGCCATGGGCGTCCCCATGCCACTGGGTATCACGAGGTTCTACTACTGCGCGTACTGGGTGGGCCTGTTCCTCAGCATGGGTGTCTACTACGTGCTGTGCAGGATATGGCCGGTGCCTGTGCAGTTCGCCATCAGCGAAGGGTGGAAGGAGCCCAAGGACTACGTTAGGCCCGAGGAGGAGGGCACCGCTACTGAGGCGGGTGAAAGTCTAAATGATGATGTTGATGGGAAGTTGACGTCGAAAGGAGAGGCGAGCGAGGATGTGAAGTTGAGAGACATCTGATTTGTTCGATTTATTGTTTGACTGGGTGGACATGGAGAGTCCTTATTCTTCGGGGACTTCCCACACTGCATCGGATACGAGCTTGATATATTGATACCACTTTTACCACCTTAGGTGCTTGTTAGGTACTTGGGTGATGTCTCACCGGCGCGGAATTACACTGGTCTGAGTCGGGCAGAGGATTTGAAGGGCTCGAGTATTCTCAGTGTAGAAGGCTTACATCGAGATGAAAAACACTACCTTTGCAACCGACGCTGCGCTCAACTTGTGTACATTGATATCTACAGCTCGCCAGCGCGGTAGTCCGATAAACTGCTACAAAAATACTCACAATGCCGAGGGGTTCGGTAGGTAGCTTTTTTTGATGTGGAACTTTATGAGTATTTCCGCGGAAATGATGCCAACTCCTACTTGAAAAAATCTGGGAGACATTAGCCGGGTTTAACTCGTCTCTTTTATGTCTGATGATGGTCCTTTGGCATTCTGTGACTGGAGTATACGTAGACGAGAGTAAAAAATCAACAATGACTCTACATTTCTTCTTTGTTATCCCTCCCAGGTATTCGAAGCATCGCGGTTCTCTTCAAAATTGTTACCCGTTTTTACCTCCCCACGACTGGAAAATATTTGAGAGCAGCCCAGAATTGCTTCTCGTGGTAATGGCATCAAGTTGATTTCAGGTGTTTTGATGTAAAACAATGCTACAATGTCTTGAAAATTCAATCGAGCTGTTATAGAATTTATAGCATCTCCAATCCTATTTTTTCGGAGCATATCTGTGGACTTCTCAGTTCAAGGAGCGCATTGTCACGAAATGACACACATTTGTTCTCGAGGGAAAGCTTGCTTTGGTAAGAATTGTGAGAAAACATAACATATTGTGTATTGAATCAGAGTTTCCAAAAATTCTAGCTGAGTTTGAGGCCAAAAAACATCTACAGTTACAGTGTAACACTTCATTGCCAACATTGATGGACCGGCAACACTTCCCTCTATCGTTCCTCAGCTCGAGTCATTTTTGAAACAAAACAAGTTACTACATATATCAATCCCCCAAAATTTGAAGAAGGCGCAGGAAAGACAAAGAGAGAAACTTTTGAGGTTCAGTCTCCCAGGTTTGATGCGAGATTAGATATAGTACGGATCTCAGCGGAACTCTAGATCATAAGCGGATCAACTGGCGCCGTTCACAGCCAAATTTCGTGAGCCTATACAAGCGGTTGCTCGGCCGGTTCGCGGCTTCGCATCCTTTTCTGTGAACCTGGTGGTTCGTTTGTTGGATAATTCAGTGGATCGAAAGGCTGACCAATGACCTGGACGGAGAAGTGATGGCGGGAATCGTGCCGAACACGGTATCAGTTCGGTGGCCAAGCTGATATCAACGGCTGCATTGGCTATTTCTTGTCGCATACTGCGGATACTGTGCATAAATGCGGGGGCAGTCTTTATTCTACACCCCCAGTAATCCAAAATGAGTTATCTTGAACTTAAATGAGTTCTCTGAGGTTTGCAAATAGAAAAATGGTATGTTCGGCAAGCCGGCAAGCTGATGCCGGACGGGAGAGACTGCGGGCTTTAAAAAAGCTTCGGACAGTCATAATGTTATAAAGAGCCAACCGCGCCGATGATTATTGAACCAAAAGGCCCGAGGAAGCGCCGTTTATTGAGCGCTTCCAAAATTTCGGTGTGCTAATGCTATAAGTCGGAGTTTAAAGGCTTGAGACAAACATCTGTAATTTATAAAGAGAGAGATCACGATGGAAGAAATGGGGCTTAGCCTGGTATTGTTCTCCTACGTACTGCCAGGTTGCTGTATCTCGGGTACGGACATCATAAAACTGCTGAGGTAGGATTCTGGCCAACCTTATTTTTACACACCGTCGCTGACATCACCCAGTCGCCTGAAGTGACCGGTCCAAACGAGTCCAGAGAAGTTAGGCTATTTGCAACTCGACATCGGGGCCAGCAATGAACCGCTAGGGCTGAGGCGGAGAAGAGACGGTGAAGTGGAAGGACCGTGATTCAAGCCCATTGGCAAGAAAAGGAAGGTGTCGGATGAATAGATTGACGCAGGGGACAGATGAAGCCTTTGTGATCCTTGTCACCCACAGCAAAGTATTTATGAACACGCCGCCCGAGTAGACAAGGCGGGAGGATCAATCGTATCAATTCCTCACAATCCATCGAAAAGCAGCACACTTCACATGAATAGCAGATGTACAGCAAATCCTCATCGTCAATTTACACCGTTGTTAATGTACACCATGTGCTACCGTGCACCCAGACAAGGACAAGAATCCAAGAACCCGATTTAAATATAGACATCTATCACCCAAGCCCACACCCTTGGGACCATCACCGAGGAATGACAGGAATCATACGGGGACCGGTTTCTGATACTGATGGAATTAAAGGATTAGACAGTTTGTGATCAGCGAACAGGACGCACCCGTCTATCCGACAACTCCACGGAGCCTATCATGGTGTCGTCCATGTCAATTTTCTGAGAACGCTCGATATGGACTCCGCTCTGGGGAATGCGGAACGCCGGAGCGCTCCCAGACATGCTGCTAGCTCCACCAGAGTACTGACTCGTTTGGTTGCGATTTTGAGTAGGTCGATTATTGAGGACTGCAATCAAGCAATTCGTGTATCTGTACCATAACGGTAAGTGACAAAGATTCTTGGCAACAGAGAAGTAAGATGGATCTCACAATTTGCCGATGATGGCCGTCCTATCAGGAGATGAGACATTGACGCGACTGGAACTCAATGGTAACTCACGGTGGCACAACGAGAGTCGAATGTTGCTAACAGAGGAAATATCAGCGTCTTCCCTAGATGCAGGAGAACAATACGTACTGGAACAGCCAAGAATAGGATGAGCCCAATGATAGCAACGCTGGCTGTTGGTCTTGTTAATTTAACGGCCTGCGCGCTTCACGCCCATAACTCACCTGTCAATGCATTGGTTTCTACCGTCAATTGGACAATGCGGGTTACAACCCCACTGGAACCAAATTGTTTGTTCCGGGCCCGAAGGAGCTGTGAGTGACGTGAGTATGCACACTGTAGCTTGAGAGGTGGAAAGCGAACCGTCCAAGAGAGCACAATGGCGATTGCTACGTCCGCGACGGCGCTGCCGACCAGCCAAATCTGGATTAAGTAAACAGCGTTAGTGACGGAGTGATAAGCATTGGCAGTGAGACTTTGATACCGTTTGCTCGACCACTTCGGTACTGATCAGCGACAGCTTTCCAAGTTGGTGCGCCTGCCAATTATAATGTCAACAGTAGTAGGAAACGTCATACGGGAAGGTTACCTTAACGGCGGTGACAATTCCAGCGACACACTGTGTGACGGAGACCTGGAGGAAAACTCAGTAAACACGGTCCCCGTGCCTTAGCAACACACTCACCAGTGTGATGAGGACGGGGAAGACGAAGGACTTTCGAAGAACGTAGATTCTCCAACAATAGAAAATTTGGACCACCAAAGAAATCACAGAATCCAACAGCGGAACGTCCCAGGAGTTCAAGAAAGTGTCGTTGAGGCGATCCATATTCCCGAAGCCAAAGACAAACCAGTGGAACGCATCGGCGGTCACCAGCGCAGTCTGAAGCATATCTATAACGAAGAGGCCCCACACTATTAAAGGAGGCCGTTGAGAAAGCAGAGATTAACGTGTAGTGGATGTGCGCACCGAGATACTTGAGTGTCTTGGGATCACTCTTGAACTGCGTGCTATAGAAATCTGAAAAACAATTCCGGTATGTCAGTAGCTCCGTTTTGAACCTGTCCCCCGCACGTACACACTTGCACCACAGTTAAACCCATGAAACCCCAGTTGAGACAGATCCCGACCATCTGAGTAGACTCCACTTGAGATTCACCCTCGAAAAGTTGCAGAATGAGTGACACACCGTAGGGCCAGTGCTGCGCACCAAACATCAGAGCGTGTCAAGAACAGGTGCGAAAGTAGGACCCACATCAAGGCAATACCAGGCGGAATCTCAGGTAGTACCGACATTTTGAATCTGAAGGGCGACGACCGGCTCTGGGAGGGATACGAACGATAACGCCGAGGTCGCTTTGCCCCGTCGCTTTATATGTCACATTTGGCACTTCCATCATTGACAGGCATTGGACTGATCCCGAGGCTGTTCCCACCAAATAAAGTTTTTTCACGGGGTTGCCCGCGTGTCGAGACTTCTGGAAGGCAACCGGTCAGGATCCTAGCTGTCGTCGGGAGATTTGACCACCCTTTTGGTGTTACTTGTCTAACGTTTGGGGATCCTGCGTCAGAATCAGCCCAGTCTGATGTAAACTTGGGCGTCAACTGTCACACCGAAAGGATATCAATAGATTGGGGTTTCTTCTCGATGGGATCCGGTGTGCCGGATCCTTGATAGCACGTTGCCAACTCTGTTGGACGCGAGGTCGTTGATATCCTTGGATGAAATCACCGAGGGAGAGTCGAGAGCATACTGAAGAATGCCTGAGGGTGAGAAGTCCTTCGAGGAATAACATGTATTTCGGGAACCTTCTACCCATCGCCCCCGAATCCCTTCGACCCCGAGTCTCCGCCGGCGCCGAGTCTAGGCACTGTTGTGATTGGTCCACGATTCGCACGAAAACGGAGTTCGGAAGCAGACGTCGCCATTCCATTCGCATTACCACTTATCCGTAATTGACTAGATTCCAGCAATTCTTCAACACCCGGGCATTGCTCGCGCGATGACCGAGGCAGTGGAGGAGATAGGGTCGTTGAGGCAAGGATTAATAAAAGGCTCAGATCGAAACCAGTCACATGGAATTAGCACAGCAGCCAAGCGGCGATCAGACTAGTACTGATTCCCCAAGTAGTATAGCACTGAGAGCTGTAGACATGCAAATTGGTATTGCAGTGGAAAAGAGGGCCTCGTAAATTATGGGGGAATAACTCAGCGTACCAAACTTCAACGTCGTGAGTGCGAATCAATTTTCAGGGCCCAACAACTTGTTACAACGTCAACAGGCCCAATTCAATGGCCTTGATTTCCAGCGCCTGAGATGAGAGCTCAGACATCAGGAAGGTAGAAGTTGAATAAAGAAGATCATCAGCTCACCAGCTGCTTAGAGTAGAAGCGCGAGATGCCGAAATCCCCAGCGGCATACCACAGCTAATGATAGCCCAGCAAATCGAAGACACAATCCAGTGAAAAGAAGGACCAGGAGCATAAGAAAAGCATGAGGAATGGACTGGAAATATGATCATCAGATAGACGTACGCCAGGATGCCCCGATGAGCAATAACATCCGTTCAGCTCTCCCTCTTCGTCAACCCCCCACACGACGCTCGTCTGATCCATGACAGCGTCCCCGAATAATCCGCGCATGGTGTCGCGGATACTCTCATATGATGTACTAGACAATGGATGATAAGACTTCAGGTATATGCGGCTGAAGGACGTACGCAAATATCACGGCGTCGATCTCGAGAGACGAGCCGTCGGTGAATATCGCCGACGTGTCCGTGAACCGTGCAATCTCGACACCTTGCTTTATTTTTACCCTGCCTGAACGGATCATATCTGCTACGCCGACATCTAGCCCTGCGAGAAGGCATCAGATATGCAATACAATGTCGCTGGCCACACTGCTTACAATATCCTAAAGGGTCGAGATCATTCAAGTGCCAGAGTGAAAATCAAGATCAACATACCTCCGAAGCGCTCAAAAATCAGCGGAAACTGCCCGCTCCCATCTTTCCCAAAATTCAAACTCAGCCCCGCTTCTCTCAACCCCTCGTGCGTCTCCCTCTCCGCTGCCCACATCCTGTCCGTTGTCGCTTTCCCGATCTCACGCAATAATAGATAGGGCATGACCTGCAACTTGAAATCTGCCACGTCTGTCGGGACGTTGGCAGGCCACAGGTGTTCCAGGGTGCGCGCAGCATTGTCGGCTGACACGACGCACGTCGATGAACGCTGTAACATCGTGACTTGGGCGGCGCCTTGAACAGCCAAGTCCTGGCATATATCGGCAGAGCTATTTCCCGCGCCTTGCGGACGTAAACTATCAGTACGGATACAAGGATACCTGCAAGGAACCCACCGACAACGAGGGTGCGCTTTCCCTCGAATTCCTTCCCGCCAGCATATACGGCGGCATGGATATTTGTTCCCTTGAAGAGCTCGGCGTCGGGGATGGTGGGCACGTGAGGGGCGCCAATGGTACCGGCTGCGAGAACAATGTGAGTGGGATGTAGCGTGATCTCCTCGCCAGCGCGATCGATCACGACGGTCCAACGCTTGGAGGCAGAATCGTACGTCGGCGTCGGAAGCGCGCGAGAGTTTGTCCAGATGACGAGGTCTTGAGAAATAGCATAGTGCTCGAGCCAGTCCGCAAGTTTGTCCCGCGGGGTGTAGATTGGCCAGTTGTCGGGGTAGGATTGGTACAGCACTTTGGGGAGCGGAAAACTGCATGTCAACGAACAGCTGATGAGTAAAACCGAGGCGTACTTGTGTGTTGTGTCTTGATCGTGTGCAGCGTCAACATCGGATAGCGCTGCCTCCAATTATCACCGATTCGAGCATTCGTCTCTATGATGAGACTGGGGATATTCATTTGTCGGAATCGAGCTCCAACATTTAGACCGGTTTGCCCGCCGCCAACTGTATTGTGTGGTCGATTCCAGCTGCGGAAAGTTAAAGGCGGAGTCGACACGCACTGATCAGCACATGCGGATTGTGCTCGATTGCCTCCCGCCGCTCACGATGGACGTCCTGCCATGGACGCGTGTGTCCTTCATACACGCCCTTCTCCGGCCCGGACTCTTCGTGGCCACGAATGTCCCAAAGCCTGATGAAAACCACGAGCGCTTTCCATTCTCCCGCTTCGTTCTCCACCAACGAGAAGTAGCCCTGCGCATGGCCAACTGCCGTCTCAAAGGTGAATCCAGACGATACACCTGATGCGGCATGTGTTATATGCCTGAACTCGGGGGTGAGGTTCGGCCTGGTGTCCAGCTTGACCTGGCTGATCGACGCGGGCTTCAGGGTTTTCTCCAGATACGTCGCGATCCGCGCCCCTCCGACCAATGTGCGGTTCTTCCACGTGAAGACCAGCACATCGCGCAAATATCCATCCGCAGTAAAGCAAGATGTCGCACCGGGAACGTCTCCAGCAGCTAGGAACTCTCCGAATGTTTTCAGCCAAGACGCTGCGATAGCGGGAGAGTCGGCTGCCATTGTGGTGGGAGCTACAGAATGAAGCAGTATTTAAAAATAGGCGGTCTGAGACATGTGCGCGTCACGGGAAGGCCGGGCTGGATTCCAGACACATGCCCATGTCGGCATACGGGAGGCTCTTCCCACCGAGGGGTTCTCCCGGCAGGCGCTTCAAGCCGAAGTGCTGAGTTATGAAGCCGTGTTCCATGACCACCAAATGGAAGTGTCCATTATACGAGCTGAACGAGCAAGGCGAGTTCAGCTTTAGACTGGCAGAGACGGAAAACACGTGCCATGTTCACACAAAGCCTGAATGGGCACGGGAACGCAGCACTTTTCGTTCAGCTTCAGCACGCCTAGAATGTGGAAGAGCGAGCAGTCAGTAACGCGAGTTTCATTTCACCGGCGGCGCACCAGGGATTCATAATGGGCTGGACGGAGAAAAGACGCGGGTGCTTAGTCGTCAGATATTCATCCGCGGCGAAACAAGAGGTCGCGCGAGCGACGTCCCCCGCCGCTAGAAATTCTGCGAATGAGCGGGAGCGGGAATGTTGAAGATGTGTCTGAACAAGCAACGGGAAGGTCATTTCACCGGCGCCCGCGACCATTAGCTAGACGGATAAAAGGCGCGGGTGCTTAGTCGTCAGAGCCGATGCGAGGCGCCAAAGGAGACTTGATTGACGCTGGATGAGGGTCCATGGAGCCCTGCAAAACAGCAGAGGAAGACAGATATGGCTTGCGATCCGATCGGTCTGAGCTGACTCAGATGGATAAAATCCGCCGAGGACTGATTTTAGAAAAATATCCAGGAATAGAGCGTCTGCTTCGAAACCACGTACAATCCTGCGAATTTCCCGAGCCACCGGTCCGTCGAGTGCGTTTAAAGGAGTTTAGAACGACGAGTGGGGTTTTATAAGTTAAACAAGAGCTCCGAGCAGATCAGCGGGAAAACAGAGCAATTAGTACTAAGTAGAGGAGAGAGAGCAGCTCGACTGATGTGACCGTCACAGACTCGGAGCCCAGTTTTCGGCAGCGTTGAGGATCAGTCACAGTCCCAGTCCGCCACGATGAGAGAAACCGCCGCTGCGACCATTGGTGTCCCTGGCCTCAAAACCCGTACTCAACTCCAAGAATTCCCTCAATGTCTTTCCTTTGCCATCGAGTCGTTCCAAGGGCGAAAACAGTACCCTCCTCCTAGTGCAGTGCAAATGCGCAATCTGCGCCCATTAGCGGAAGATCCCTCTCTCCATCCCTTAACTGTGGACTTCAATATCACTTACCTTTGACCGGCATCTGCAATATGATGGTATATTGGCTCTTCGGGGCTTGGACCCTATCCCCTCGATGATACCATCGTCGCACTTGACGACGCCTGGTTCACGCGTGCTGCCGGATTTCTTCTATTCACCGCACGACGCTGCACAGATTCCGCTCCTTTACTACCACCGAAGCTCATGTCCATGATTGTGGCGAGGTCCGCTCGATGGTATCGACTACCGGATTCTTCACGACTCGTTCTCGGAGTTCAGTAGCATCTCCGGCCCATCCATTCCCTCTAGGTCTGCGATGAAGTCTCGTTATAGACGTTATTGAGTATCGCCATCGCTTCAGGAGGAACAGATCTATATCTGTGTTCCCCAACCTCCAGGCGCTGCGTCTCTACCGTGATTACTCTAGCCCTTTCCCCGCAAGCCATATAACCTCTTGAGTGGTCGTCGAAGTTTGGCCAAGTAAAGGTCACTTGCGAGCTTGATGAACAAGGCTTCAATCCTTGACACTGGTATCAGACGAGAAAGAAGTATCATCTCACCACGAACGAAGATCGAGTGGGACGGGAACGCGGGACTCTTCGTTCAGAAATGTAAGATTCGTCCGATCTGAGAATCTGCTGACAGGCAGCGCCGAATGAATTTGCATTGGCAACAAAAGTGACAATGCCGACTGCACCATGAACTGTGAAGTTAAACTCAATCTCTGGCTGGCAGTGGAAAAGTTTGTCATCATTGACAGCCTATATACGTGATGGACCCACAAAGCTATAACTTCGTTCTCGGCCCGAACCATTCCCAGCGAGTGCCCAATAAGATGTAGCCGCCTCATCGCCGAGCTTCCCTCCTTATCACAGCGGATGCAGATGGACAGCAAAGGACGAGGGGGAAACTCATTGGCACAAGCCCAGCTCCGGGAAATGGAGCGCATCCATGCGTCATTTCCCTTTGGAAAGGTCAGCGCCCAAGCTTCAGCGAGCACGTTGGCTTATACCGGTCCAGGCCATTTCGGATAAGATCCTGGAGCGCTGCCGGTCGCTCTTTTGTCTGACCACCGCTGTAGAGGGAGGATACTCAGGACGCCCAGCGAATCGGTGAGATCCAAACACTCCACCCTCCACGTCCGATATGACTTTTCATTCTTCAGGCAAATTTATTCCGCATTAACTGACGCATCGGCGGCCTACATCGAGCTCCGCCGAATGGATACTATCTCATGGATTGAACATCATGAGCTGGTCCGCGCACGCTTGTCTCAGTTGCTGTCCCCGTCAAGGAAGAAGAGATACATCATGAGCGAGGTCCAGTGAGCGGCAGCCTCCTTGCTTAGAATGATTTCCTCATAGTCTCCAGGATAAGAGAATGGAGATACGGGGTGTACCTTTTCACCAAGGCGTTTGCAACGAAGCTGAAACGCAAGCGTAAATCTCAAGAGGACTTCCAGAAAACAGCCCAAATATGCATAGAGGTGATTCACACCTTGATGACGGTGAGTCTAGCTAGTCAAGCTGTCGTCAAAGTTTGCCTCCGTTCATATTACCGGACAGCTCTTGCGAGATAATTCGGAGGATGCTTTGTTCTGCGAGGACTATTCATTCCTGGTCACCCTTTGTCAAAGCGCCATCTCTTTGCCTCGCTTGTTTTCCTCTGCAGACAAACTGGAAATTGGAGAAGATGCCCCAGTTGACGCCGGCGCTTCTGCCACCATTTATCGAGGTTTTCTTGGGACTACGGAAGTGGCGGTCAAGAGTTTCCGATTATACTATCGCACCGTCAATCAGGTCAAAAAGGTCTCCATCGTTCGCGGAAATTTCCCAGTGATATCCGTCCCTGACTCCATCTGTAGCGATTTATCAAGGAAGCTCTGATTCTGCAACTCGTACAGCATCCCAACATCCTGCGCTTTACGAGCATCGTCGACCAAGAATTCAAAATCTGCATAATCACGCCGTGGTACGCCAACGGACATATAATGAAATATATCGCGAGCGTCGAAAATGTGCCGGTGAAGGAATTGGTGCGTACTCGGTTAGAGATGACTTGCATTGGCTTGAAAATGTCAGATGGAGCAAGTGGCAGATGGCATGCACTTCTTGTGCCAATATGGAATTGTCCACGGAGATTTGAAAGGCGTACGTATCTTCTCTGGGGACCAAACATTCCCATGACTTGAACTATGCAGTCAAACGTCCTGATCGATAGCACTGGAAAAGCGGTCATCGCGGATCTGGGAATGTCCTTCATTCAGGAGACAAATGTCGCGGAACCATCGGATGCTGTACGGGATCCGTTTGCTCTTGCAATTCTTCGCTGTCAATGTTCCGAAGCAATCAGAACCGGCCGACTGTCGGTTTCCCCTCGTTCGGTCTCCACGTTAGCGGCTACGATACTGTCAGCGGCCTCGTCCGGTGGCGGGGGGACTTTTCGTTGGATGGCTCCAGAACGTCTCGTTCCCAGTGCTTATGGACTCCCTGACGCAAAGGCGACCGGCAGCAGTGATGTATACTCCTTTGGTATGTTGGTGCTGGAGGTAAATTTCACTTCACCTTAATCCTTGAAGTTAATCCCACTAATAAAGCTTCAGGTATTTAGCAGGGAACCGCCTTGGGGACTGTCCCGGGTCGAAGGTAGTATCGCACTCAGTGTGGTGACCAATCTTCGGCCTCCTCGCCCGCCTAGTATTCCGGACAATATGTGGGAAATCGTACAAGAGTGTTGGTCTCATTTGCCCACTGAGCGGCCTGCCATTTGTGAGATATATAACCGTCTTGCTTGTATTCCGTGAATCGCCTGAATCTCAAATTTTCGTTTCCGTCGAATGTTGATCGTTCACGAGTGTTCTCGGATGTATTATCATCGCAATTTCTTTACATGGTCGTTGGAAGAAATTTAATTGTAGCCTGGGTACTCACAATTCACCTTCTCCCAGGCATCAAAACTCGTCCGTGGCAAGACACCGCTGCATTTTCAGGATAGTCGGTGGTTCAAATCCACCAGACATTCTTGGATGGCGAGACAATTTCTCTCTCTCCTGCGTAGTGCGTTTCGGAAACCCTACCCGAAAACACCCACCAGTTTCCCATGTTGATTTTTTTTATTTTTATTAGTCTTAAAATTGTCCTCTAGTTCCAACGAGCGAGTGGGTACCGCTGAGATTGAGTCGTCAAAGGTGGGGATCTGGGAGCTCCTCTACGCGACACAACTAACAATGTGAATTGGGAGAACGAGATGAGATTTACGCTAAGGAGACGTCACGCTTCCGTCCGAATTTCAGCTCCGTTAAAACAATATGTCTTTCTCGAGAGAATATGCACTCTAATTATGTATAGGCCGTATCTGGTATTCATATGAAATACGTGGAATAAGTCTACTAGTGCAGCAGATGAGGCATACTCTTCACTCGGCCACCATCTCGAGGATCTCCATGATCTGCGCCTCCTCCATCAGGAAAAAGCCAAATTGCCCTGTAGCGAGTCAAGGTGTGACATTTTATAGGTGGAATTGTTCAGTCAATCTCACAAACAACTTGTCTCATCCCCAGGTATGACAAGGGGATTGGGTAGTGAGCGGTAGACTCCTGAAAATGATCGAATGAAAAGACTAGGGTATTACAGGGAATATACTACACTACCTATATATCTAAACTGCGAGCAGGTGTGTGATGTATGTTTGACATGTGTTTTCTAGAATGTTCTGCACTCTATCTCGTCCTCCATCTTATTTGGCATCTTATCTATCATGAGCGCTAAGATTATGGGCTTATCTATTAACCGTTCTTTAAAATTTTGCTCGTTCGGCGGTGCTCATCAGTTTCCACATGTTGGTTCCTTTCTCCATCAGGCTTAATTACTTTTTGTTCTCTCTCGCGCCGGCCGTTTGCGCAATCCATATATTCACGGCATATCGTCTCCTTTTGCTTCTCTCTGGTCTTCCACTTGGACAGATCCCTTCTGTTGTCAAATTTCCGTGCTTCTCAGCTTAGCCATTACATTCAGGGTGGAACAGCTGACCTGCGCGTGGTCCTTTCTTGACAGGACGCAGCAGATCGCAGCAGCTGCTGCCCACGCCGCTGTGTGAGCTTATTCATCTGGCCGTGAGGCCGCGTAGTCTTCCCGGCACATTCTTGATGTATAAAACCAGCGCTGTTGTCGGTTAGAAATGTCATTCCTCCACCCACTTTTCTCGTCCTCACAAGTTCTGTCTGATGCTGGGGGCTGAACTCGAATCTGTTGCCTGGCTCTGGTTGTCTGCATTCTCATGCGGGTCTAATTAATTCCACTTCTCAAAGTGTCGGTTTCATTCAAAGACTCCTTTTCTGTGTGTGGGATCGGCGATTAATCTCAGCCGTTGGTGATTGTACACTCAAGTCACGATATTTGCAATTCAATTGCCGCTCAAAACCTCTCAATGCAACACTTCCTACTGCCGACATGGTGCATGGCATTTTATACTCCGGCGCATGCTTGATTGTACACTGTATGTCAATTAATAAACCTCTCTCTTCATGTCAATCCTGTCTGTGCTCCCACCAGTTTCTCGCTGCAAATCCATGGCAGCGTGAAATTAAATTTCTCTTCTCCATGTGTCTTTTCTGCTAAGTACTCAGGTATGATGTTGTCTGCAAGACTGCAACAAGATTTGCGAACGCACATCGTCTTGCGCTCCTGACTCGGAATCCCGGAGCGAAGCGGAGGTTTGTCTTGTCATAGGTTCAATTTCTTGGGAAAAAAAGATAAGACCAAAGGGGTTATGAGCGGACGAGAAACAGAGAACGCTGAAAGGAGCAGATAAATGGGGATTCAGCACAGGATTTCCACCATCTCGTTAAAGAACGGTTAATTACGCCCGTCTGAAGCTTTTTAAACTCCGATGACTCAACGAGCTGCCGGCTTGATGTCTTAGTGCCGAATTTGGTCCACGCCCTTTGAGACAATCGGCTTAGCCATTCCGGACTCGTGCCGCCCTCCGCCATTCACGGCGGCTTGCCGTCATCTGACAACGATCTGACACTGACGTGTGAATTTCGTCCCTTTTCTCTCACCCGCAAGGTAACAAAGGGCTTGCTCGCACTTATTGAAACTGGTCAGTCTTAAAATCTTTGAAGATAAAATCCGAGCTCATCAGCAAATTGCCCCAGTGGGCCACAGATCAGTTCAATGAATGCTCTTGAAGGGGAGAATTGCATAAAAAAGGGAATGGGAGGCCGCGAAGCGGCCGACCAGTCCCTTGTTGGCACTAAGATAGATGACGTAATGATTTCTGGTCATGACATTACCCCCCCCTCTAGGATTGATGTCCTTGGCTAGTAAGGTTTCCTCGAACAGACACAGAAAGCATCCAGAGACTCATTATAAACAGGGTATTTAAAGTCCAAGCCAGGAACTTTAATTTATACAAAGCTGCCCCAACTTTCTCCAGAATCTCGTAAGGGCCGAGCTGTCGATCCAAAAACTCCTCCAATGGCCGATCCTCTAATATTTCATCGGCCTTGAGCTGGACCTTCTGTGTGATTTTAAATATGGGTGCATCTTTTCTCTTCACATCATAATATTTTTTTCATGTTTTTCTGTGTTGTTTTTTCAACGCTGCAGTAACTTCATCTCGGTTTTTTTTTCTGAAAACTTTCTGTACACTCATTCCTAGACTTGTATCTCGCCTCCACTCCTTTCCAAGGATGTTAACCATGATCTCCGAAGAATGGTTGACGCACTGACTTGTCGTTATGTGCAAACTCAGCCAGAGATAACCACTCTACCCAATCTGATTGGCGATTGTTGTTCCTCAGCATGCACCAAACTCACACGAGTACTTGTTGTTCTTGTCCTTGACATTCACTCCCACGCCAAACTCACCTCCCTTCCCCGCAGGGAATCATTTGCAAATGCTCTATTAGATCTCCCTGATTTTCCCACCCTCAAGAGCTATCGTTGAAGAGGGTTCCTCAGATTCGCTATTTCCGCCGGGGGACCGGGAAATTCCAAGGAAATTCACTCCCTCGCAGTCAATTCCATAACCTCAGGGTAGTTCAATGGGCCGGGCACCATGTCCACCGAATATGGTGTCCCTGGTCGGCCCCATTGCTGCTGTGCATGATGTGATTCGCACTCACTGATACGCAGAAACGTCCTTGGAGGACACGTCCGGAGTATCACTCTTGGCCGACGCAACGCCATGGATTAACGTGGAAAATGTGTTGTGATGGTTCCTGCGGATAATGAAGCCTCCACCGCCCACCACCTTACCCTTCTTGCATGTCAAATCTGCCCCCTACCGCCGCTCGGATCAAGCATGCCGTTGGCGACTTCTGGCGTTCCGCTTTCGAGGAGTCAGGGCAAGCGCAGCGCTCCGGGTATCAGCTGACCACGAAAACAAAAACTCCACCCAAATCCCTGGCGGTTTGCCTTAAGAGTGTTTGCATCACATGCCGAAAACGTGCCGAGAACAGTTTCCATATCGGGTGCTTACGTTTGAGGCGAGAGGTGCGGAAGTCACTTCTATTCGGTAGCTTGGAGGGCTGTCTGTGACGCTAGCTCTCCTAGAACTCTCATGCTGAAACTCCTCAAAGCCCTCTCTGGTGCACTGCTTGCCTATCCACTGTATCGACTCCTCAGAAGCGTCTACAACGAACTTACGTCTCCCCTGCGCCACCTCCCTGGACCCAAATCCAATCACTGGCTGCATGGAAACTACAGAGAGCTTGGGTGGTCGGATGGCGCGGGGCTGCAAGAGAATTGGGTCAATCTTTATGGACGTACGCTGAAGTATCCCCATTTCTTCGGGGTGAGCACGGTTGATTTGGGCGTCAACACATCTCATCCACCTCCATTCTTAGTTTTCGAGACTATACACAGTGGACAGCAAAGCTTTGAATCATGTCCTTACGAATCCCAACATCTATCAACGCCCGCCCCATGCGCAGTACCTCCTCTCGCTCATTGTGGGCCCAGGTACGCCGTGATCGAGGGTTCCCTTCCTCTTCGTTCAGCTTGTGGATCCAGGCATATTGGTAACAGAGGAAGATGTGCACCGACGTCAGGTATACTTCAAACTTTACGCCGACGACTAGCTGACCTACTCCTGTTAGCGGAGAGTCATGGTACCAAAATCAATGCACCTGCTCAAGATGGAAGTCTAACTATGTGTTCTACTTAGAACCCCGCTTTCGGGCCGCCCCAAATCAAGGAGCTCACATCAATATTTGTTGAAAAGTCTTTGGAGGTACGCCCCTAGTGCTTTCGTGTAAGCACCGCGGCTCGACTGACTCCTACATATGCAGTTGCGGAATATATGGGCAGCAGCAGCTGCGAACGGGCCGGTCCGCCTCGATGCTGTCTCGTGGTTGACCCGGGCAACGCTCGATATCATTGGACTCGCAGGTGAGTTCACGATTACACTCGGGGAAGTGGATCTACTATCGTCTTTGTGTAGGGTTCAACTACAGCTTCGACTCCCTCAGCGCCGAGCGCCCAACGGAGCTCGCGACTGCCTTCGCCGCTATCATGCACGCGGCTGCAACCCTTTCCGCGATGGAAATGCTCCAGGCCTTTTTCCCCATCTTCCGGGTTATCGTAAGTATCAGCCCGTGTAAATAAAGTGAAAGGGCGCTCAC
The DNA here is from genome assembly GCA_029204075.1 of Mycena capillaripes. Lineage (NCBI taxonomy): Eukaryota > Fungi > Basidiomycota > Agaricomycetes > Agaricales > Mycenaceae > Mycena > Mycena capillaripes. The sequence continues at coordinate 620,641 of JARHKZ010000018.1, forward strand.
CCCGTTCCTGCTGCCTATAGCCCACGAAATTTAGAGCGATTGCACGCACGTCGCAAGGCGTCATGGATCGGATCGGACGCGGGATTCTGCAGGACAACAAGAACGAGTTAGCGGGGAGTGGTACGTTCGATATGGGCGGCGGGCGGAATCTGCTCTCGCTCCTTGTTCGCGCGAACACTGTCAAGGACATCTCAGAGGCTCAGCGCCTGTCTGACGAAGAGGTACTCGCGCGTGCGTCATATCTCCTCCGCTTTAATGCTTGGTCTTGATGAGCACATCGATTAGAGGTCCCAACGTTCTTGGTAGCTGGGCATGAGACAACCAGGTTCGCCGGCCAATGGCAGACTCTTAGCCATCGAACGCGCTGATCGAATCTGCGCCAGCACGGCCACGACCTGGGCGCTTTACGCCTTGACGCAGAATCTCGCCGCGCAGGGGCGTCTGCGCGCCGAACTTCTGAACGTGCCGACAGATGCGCCGACGATGGACGAGCTGAACGCGCTCCCATATCTGGATTGCGTCGTGCGCGAAGCGCTGCGCCTTCACGCGCCGATATCCACAACAAGTTAGTCTATTTCTGCTTCATTTCTCCCTCTGCGTGTCGATCCAGGAGTCAATATCACAGACCGTATTGCGACGCAGGACGACGTCCTTCCGCTGGACACGCCCTGGATTGATGCTGGCGGGCGTGTGCACCAGACTCTACGGTGCGCATTGCTTAGTCCACCTTTGTTCAGATAATAATCAAGTTGCTTCGTTGCAGGGTGACGAAAGGGCAGACCATGTTCGTGTATATCTTCCTCACATCAGCAAGTAGAACTCACTCTTCTGAATGAATTCTGTCATAGCTTGATTCCAATTGAGGCGGTGAACCGCGACAAGGCAATATGGGGCGCGGATGCTGCAGAATTCATGTGCGGGTCGCCTCCGCTTTCATTTTCGGCGATGCTCACTGTAGGTATACAGCCCAGAACGCTGGGAATCTGAGACCCCCATATCCAACAGCATCCCCGGCATATGGGGTCACATGCTCACTTTTCTTGGGGGCCCCCGTGCATGCATCGTGCGTCCATAAATTCTGATTCTTTCTCAGCAAAGATCCATTCAGCTGAACGTGTTGCAGGGATACCGCTTCTCCCTCGTAGAGTGAGTGTCCCATCTCGTCCCCATCCCAAGAATCAGATCGCGCCAAGGAATACTGACGTACTGCAGGATGAAAGCCCTTCTTTTCACTCTCGTCCGTGCGTTCGAGTTTGAGCTCGCGGTATCGGTGGCGGACATAGGGCGAAAGACATCCATTGTGCAACATCCATTTGTGCAGAGCGAGCCCGAGGTGGGGCATCAGATGCCGCTGCTTGTGACGCCGCATGTAAGGGAGGGTCGGTAAACCACCATCGCATCATTTTTAGTGCCTATGTGGGCGGCCCGCCACTGAATTCCCCCGTTTGCGATCAGTGATGGGTGTTAAACCGCCGTTTAGCTGACTTTACGTTTCAATACATGCAATAGAAAATTTGTTGTACGGCTCCTGTTGATGCCCCACTCCTGCTTGAGCGCCATTGCGCCACTGACCCAAGTACATCATTAACGATGGTTATTGAATCGCTGTTTAGACGCACAAGAGCGTTGAAATATGTGAAATATGGCTAAATGGCGGTTCAATAACCATCGTTGATGGCCATCCAATTCAGAACAACACGCAATTGGGGCGCCGGTCATCTGAGCCGGTGTGTGCGCAGCGCGTCAGAGTCGGGGTTCATATCTTCCAGTCTTACTCGAGGGCACCGAGTAATAGGTATATATAAGAGAGTGTAATTATCGCGACCCGTCACTTTACCCACAGAGTCCGCTCACCGTTCACAAAGAAGAAGAAATGGTCACTGTGATTGTGTGGGCCGTTCTTGTTGTCTCATCAATCTATTGCATTTATCGACACTTTTCATCGAAATCGTGTCGAATTCTTGGTCCACCATCGCATCTCTTCGTCGGCCATACTCTCCAAGTTCCGACGCACAAAACTTGGAAGTACTTTGAAAAACTCTGCCACAAGTTCGGTGTGTAACCACATTCTACCGCCTGTCTCATCCTATTGACCGCATTAAGGGACCAATTGTAAAAGTCACTCTCGCCGGAGACGATATTATCGTAGTGAGTGACTCATCCGATGCGGACGAGCTTGCGAGCATTTACTCCCTGGGGGTTACAGCATGCTAACCAACCCACCGAATGTAGCTCGCGCGCCGCTCTCGGAATTACTCTTCCAGGCGACCTTTGATATACGCCGGCCAATACCAGTCAGGGAATCTGCGTCTCACACTTTTACCGTACGGAGATACTCTCAAGAAGCATCGGGCGGCTTTTCATCAGATGCTTCAACCACGAGGTCCGGACAGCTTCATACGTTTTCCGCCGTGCCAGTGACTGACATCGCTCTCCAGCCGTAGGCGGATATGAAGCTTAAGGCATGCAATATACGGAGTCGCTACGCCTGCTGGTTGATCTTCTCGCTGCGCCTGCCCAGTTTCACCACCATTTCCTGCGCTTTCCGGCTTCTCTCGTGTTCACTCTCAGTTAAGGACAGCACATCAATGACGACGGCAAGGATCTCGCTGACGTTCAAAGGCTTTTTACGATGTGCGTCCAAGACTCGAGTCCAGGCGCCCATCCTGTGGATACATTTCCGATCCTCGACCGATTACCTGACTTCCTGTCCCCTTGGCGGGCGGAAGCAAAGGAGAAGCATCAACGGGAACTTGAAGTGAGTTTCAGCTCCAGATCGCCAATTGGCACTGATCGTTCCTCAGTTGTATGGCCGGCCGGCTCTGGAGGTTAAGTCGAGAATGGAGAAAGATATAGGACTGGAATGTTTTGCTGCCCACTTATGGGAGCAAAAAGCTAAACTGAATCTGACCGGCGAGGAGATTTTCTATTGTTCAATTTTATTAAGCTCATCGCGCGCCTGGACTCACATTTCTTGAACAGTTGATGGAACGGCATTCGCAGCCGGTACAGACACAAGTGTAACAACCTTGCTCTGGTTTATCATGGCTATGGCTCTGTACCTGCAACGATGAAGAAGGCGCAGCAAGAAATTGACTCGATTTTCACTCCTGATATCCTTCCTGTCTTCACGCGGATACAGGATCTTCCTTATTGTTTTGCACTCGTGAAGGAGGTCCTCCGGTATATTTTTTCCCTTCTTATGCGCGTAGTTGCGAGTTTATCAACTTTATCCGGGAGAAGATGGGCGCCGACCGCGCCTCTCGGATTTCCACATTACTCAGACGCCGACGATGAGTACAAGGGCTATAAAGTATGCATTCAATCGCACCTCGTAATGGCAATCCCTGTTGATATTTGGTAGATTCGTAAGGGGACCACCGTCATTTCTTCTCTCTGGAACATGGTAAGGCTGCTGTACTCGGGACAATTCTGAAGCTTACATTATCCGTACATAGCACCACAATGAACAAAAATTCGCGAATTCTTATACATTCGATCCAGAGAGATTCATATCCAACACACCCGGGAACGCTGTCGTTGAGGACTCCCTGGCGGACGGTCACTACGGCTTTGGCTTCGGGCGGTATCTTGCATAGGAGTTTTTTTCCATTGATGACTCAGTTGGCTTCAGGAGGAGATCTCCAGGTCAACATATGGCTATGAAAAGTACTTGGATGCGGTGGTCCGGGTGCTCTGGGCGTTCAACATTGAGCGTCGCAAGGACGCCGCCGGAAACGTCATAAAGCTCGACCCAGGAGATTGCACCTCCGGGCTTACTTCGTAGGCACCATCCCATCCAAGACAATAGGTTTCCTTTCGCTCACCACAATCCAGACGCCCCAAGGAGTTCCCCGTGGACTTCATTCCCCGGAGTGTAGCCCATATCGAGACAATTTTAGCCGGCCAAGCAAGTGCTTAGATTTGTGGAGGGGGTTCCTGTTCGACAGGGGACAGAGCCGCGAGATCGTGCAAAACGATAGCCACATTCGATGGGCCTAGAAAGACGTCGTTAACACTGTAGGCTCATGTTAATTATGCACACGGGGTATGAGTCAGAGTGCCAACGTTGAACACCGTGAGTTTGAATCAATTTCCAGGGAGACATTACAAGGTCAAGAGGCCAAACTCAATGGCCATGATTTCGGGGGCCTGAGGAGGCAGCTGAGCGATCTGATGGTAGAATCAAGAAGAGCAGTGCCCTCTTCGTCGACTCCTTATACGACCCCAGTCTGGTCAATGACATCTTCCGCGAATAATGCACGCACGGTGTCTCGAATACTCTCGTATGAGGGAGGCCCTGCTCAATGGATGCTCAAGACTGCAAATCTATGAGATGAACGATGTACGCAAATATTACGGCATCGATCTCGAGAAACGAGCCATCTGTAAATATCGCAGACGTTTCTGTGAACCTCCTGATCTCGGCGCCCTGCTTGATTTTCACTGTCTGAGCAAATCAGTTCTGCTAAGCCAACAGCCAGCCCTGCGAAAGCATAAGGTGTGCACCCAATGTGGCCGCACTGTTTACTGAACAGTCGAGATAATTCAAGTGCCTGAGTGGAAATCGAGCATACCTCAAAGCGCTCAAAATCCATCCGATACTGCCCGCTCCCGTCTTTCCCGAAGTTCAGACTCAGTCCCGCTTCCCTTAACCCCTCGTACGTCTCCTTCTCCTCTGCGCGCATCCTCTCCGATGCCCCCTTCTTCCAGATCACTAGGTCTGAGAAATAGCATAGTGCTCAAGCCAGCCGCAAGTTTGTCCCGCGGGTTATACGTAGGTTGGCCATGTAGGGGTAAGATTGATACAGCACCTGGGAGCGGGAAACAGTCTGTCAACGAACGGCTGATGAGTAAAACCGCGGCACATTACAGCTTGAGCCCCTTTCTACTGTTAGGGTTCAAGCCCAATTAGAACCATGAATTCCAATATCCTTCGCGTATCTGACCCTCCCCGCAGGTGCGCACGGAGAGCGTCCATGACGGACCAACATCGAACGGGTGCGTATTAATAAGGTTTTTTCTTCCCCAGGTCCGCACGAGTGGGATGCTAGGGAATTCATCGACAGGACCAGTCAGCAGCGCCAAATTCGACGGAGCGACTTACCGGCATTGGACAATGGATGGACGGTTGAACGGGCCGGCTAGCTCTGATGTGTGAGCGCTGACGGGAAACCTGATAGACGCTGCAGCAATCGAGTTCAGAGTAGCCAATTCAGTGTGTCGTCCGCTGATCCAGTTGAAATTTGGAGCTGATTCTGTCAGAAGACGAAGCTGCGCAGGGAAAAAAAAATGCAATGAACAAGCTTAAGAAGCAGAAAGAATGCGGGAAAATGATACGTGCGAGGACGCAGAGGGTCGTGACAGATGTCCGATTCGATTGAAATACCGGTCGCAGATAGATGAACCAGGATGCGACGAGAAATTTACGCCCGTCTAATGATTTCAACATCGCTCATTACAGTGGCATCGGGGTGAAAAACATGATGCCTCGTGTTCAGACCGACCCGGCAACGTGGCAGCGGAGATAGACCGCTAGAGCATCGACCTACTAATTTGTATAGAACATGGACAAGACGTGACAATAAACTTAGGCCGGTGGTCTAAAGACCTTGTATATTGATCTTGAGCCCATCGGCTTCCAACACGCACAGCGCGTTCCCGCCATCCTCCAGTTCCGCACCCTCTAGCTGCGCGACGACGAAGTGGGGTCGATGCTCGCGTTAACGAGCTCGAATGACGAGAGCCACGCAGGCCATCGCCGCGCCTCTGCCAACGCCACGTCAAGACCGCCGCCAGCGGAATCTCTAGAGCCTAGAGCCACGGTCTGAAAAAGAGGGGCTCCAAGCTGTAATTTCGGCAGGAGGGTGAGAAATGCATAGACGACGGATTTCTCATTTCAGCATCAATCTGGCAAGACGACTGCGGAGAGATTGATGGGTACGAGCACCAAGGAGTAGCCCCGTTCAACAGTAAACCACAGGCTAGGGTGATTCCGCTCGACATGGATTCGACGAGGTGAAGGGAAAAGGGGAAAGGGTGGTGGCTGCTTGGCCAAACATCTCGATGATCCGATGATCGCATGATGATGTGACGGATTGTCCCGAGCGCTCCGACTGGTCCGCCTCGGACGATCTCTTCCTCTTCCTTCATGACCAAAACTCGCCTTTCGTTCCTCAGTCCCTTTCTCCTGTCTCGCCGCGCGTCTCGGCCACCTAGCTGTGCAGTTAACTACACTCAAGCATCTCCTCTGCCTCCCAGGCTCGAAACATGCTAGGATACGCGCCTGGACTCGGCGCCTCTCCCGGCCCTTTTGGCCTTCATTTTCAGTCATCTAGCTCGAATTCTGGTTCCCACGGCTGTATCCTTCCTCTACTTACCATTCCCTCGTCTTGCTGTCCATGTGCGACATCTGCACATCACTCTCGCTCTGTGCGCTCTAAGGCTGTGCTCCTCGAAAGCATTAATCTTATTGTCTGATCTTCATTCTCGCGGCTGTATCCTATTCGGCTCCTCCAACCTTTTTCTCTAGTCCTTTTCGTAGTTCTTTGCGAGCTTCAAGTCCTGGAAGAATTTCCCCGCTTCATTCGCTGAAATCCCACCCAAAGACATGACCTTTTGATCAGACGGAGTCTTTTTTACCTCCTCTCGCTTGATCTACATATTTCTAGGTAAGATGAGAATCGACTGCCATCAGTTTCAGCTCTCTGCAATGCACTCCCGGAGGTATGTCCCCGTATTACATCACAGAATGTGACCAATTGTGGGTCCGCTTCACCGAGCATCCATGCTGCAAAACATATGCCAGATTCTGTTCTCTCAATTCTACGCCGTCTGAAACGGATTCGCCTTCCTCCTGACACCGAACTGTCGCGCAGTACGTCGGGTAAATACTCACATCGACATGTCCTTGTGGAGTACAGAAACTCGCTGCGACTCTGTATAGATGTTCGGAATTTGACGTCGGGGAGAGTACGTGGTTCGAATCCACCCGAAGACATTCGACTTCGTCAACTCTTTCTTTTTCCCCGCCGCGTCGCTCGTGGGCTCCTCCATTCCCCTAGGCTCAACATTGGATTACGATCCTATAATCGAGCGCTATGGAGATGATGTCGGAATGAGCCCCTTCAGTTCCGGTGCCCTGTGGCGAAACGCTACTCACAGTTCACCCTCTCCCTCGCAATTACTTCGCTTGAGAGGTATATGTCCTCATGGAGTACTTCATTACTGAGCTTTCGTCCGGGAGAGTCGGTTGTTCGAACCCACCCGAAGACCTATATTTTGACAGGCATCATTTTTCTTTTTTATTAACCCGTGGTTATCCTCCACCGCTCATTCAATCTCAGGACCTCTGCGTAATAAAACCGCTGAAATTGATTCATCCGACGTTCAAACTTCAATTCCATCCACCGTCCTACGCTGGTAGTAATTGGGAGAATCATACAGAGATATCATCCGCGCTCAACCGAATGAAGTCCTTCTCAAAAGAATATGCACTCTATTGATGTCGTACCTGGGATTCATACGAATACGTGGAATAATTCTACTAGTGCGACATAGCCTTCACTCGGCCACCATCTCGAGGATCTCCATGATCTGTGCCTCCTCTGTCAGCGGAACGGGATTCGTTGGCAAAAGGATCGTGGATGCCGTACTCCGCCAACTTGGCAAATTTATCCCGCCCAACCCCTGCGTTCTTCAGCGTCCTCACCATGCCCAAACTACGCACCAACACATCCAGTAAATCCCCTAGATCTGCGGCACCTTCCATCACACCTTGGGCTTCTGCCAGTGCCAGACGTCGCGTTGATTTCAGAAAATAAATGCTGACTTCCCTGCTCAAGGCCCCGAGTTGCGATCTTGTTAAACATCACCAGTCGGGAATTCGCCAAATGGGTAGGTGCGTCCAGGGGAATGCTGGGATCGACAAAGTGCTCCTGTGCGTTGTTGGCGGGCAGCCCACATGAGTGCCCATCCTGCTAACGTGCCACAGGTAATTCTGCATCTTCAGCTAGTGCTGGTGTGTGCTGCGCCAACCACCAGTGACAAGCGGCCGACAATTCCTCGGGAATCGGGGCCTTGAAGGAGTCGCCATAACGGACAACGTGCTTGGCGCAACAGTCGAATATGACGGTGACCCAGTGTGGCTCGTCTGTGACAGGCCCCAGATGCACTGAGGTGACCAACGTGGCGTTCTGAACCAGATCGTCGCCAACATTGCGAAGCCATCGCCGCGGCATGTCTGGCGCAGTCCAATATACTCCACCCTCAGCAGCAAGAGAAGCATCGAGAACCTTTGGAGCGAGCGCAGTTCCCCAGGTGCGAGTATTTTTGACCAACTGAGGGTCTGCATTGATTTTATTGCGAAGGAGTTCAAGCATGTTGTTCATCTGAGAACCTTCCAGCCAATGGGGTTCAAGAAGCAGCCAAAGCGTATGAGACGGCGCCGAATCGGACACGCCTGCCTTGCAAACTCCCCAAGGAAGCATCGCAAGCATCTAGGCTGCATCCTCGGCGAGCGCTGCACCAGTCGGGTTGACTTTGCTGATTTTTTTCTGGCGGTTAACCCATGCTTGACAGACCCGCCAGCGAGCCCATGCTTCCTTGATGTCGTCCACGGCTGCCCAGTACATATGCTTGCTGCAGTCCTACTTGCATCGCTGGAGGATCACCCGCAATTTGGTGCACCTTAGTGCATTCGACGCGAGGATGACGCCGAGATGGAGAAGGATGATTAGCTTGGGACACAGATGTGCGTACTATAGCACCGTATCGGGCCGGCTCCGAAGACTGACCTTCCTTCTGTGGTCAGAATAACCTCCAACCTGAGGAAACCTTTCTTGTTATGGATCAACATTATTTCTGACAATATCCTGGGCGATAGGATTTTTGATGTGACATGTGCAGATTCTGGGCATGAGTAGGGTGAATATTTCATGGTACAGAGAATACTTAGCTTCCTTTAATAACTACTCACGCACCTTGCTTTAGGACGATTTAGGACGATACACCAGGTACGTTCCCTTTTGCATCAAACTATTACCGCTAGGCTCAGACTTAATTTTGATTTTGTCCATACTAGCTGGAACCTGTGGTGGAGCTTTTGATACCGGAAGCGGCGCAGGCGCAGGTGCTGCCCTGGGCAGGACTGGTGGAAATTTTGGGACGTCCGGAAGGGACCAAAATAGCGGTCCGGCGGAGGGTTTGATACTGGTAGTGGTGCCGCAGGCGTAGGGGGCAGGCACGGGCGGCTAGGGGGCTGGCAACACAACCTCTTCTTCGAACGAATATGGCTCGGGGAATCAATACAGCACTGGATCCTCTTCGAACGAGTATGGTGATACGTCCAATAACTCCGGCGGCAAACTAAGCGTGGGCGATAAAATTTAAGGGTATTTTCCCTTCGTTTTCAGTCGTGGATAGTGCTCTTTGCGTCTTATTTGCTTTTCTCAGTTTTGTTTCCTAGGAAGGCGATTTAAATAACGGCAGCGGCGATGCTTGCTACGACAGCTTGTAAGTAAGTTCACAATCCGTGAACCTCTTTGATCGTCTTCCAGTGATGCCCGGGCCAAAGCTTGTTAGCGCTGCCCGCGGCGGCATCACCAGTTCCCTCGCTCTTGGTCACGACACTCCACCCGGTGCTACCAAGGCCAGAATCAAGCTCGGTCACCATGGCGGTCTTCATCCGGGAATTTCGGTGACATACTCCACTGCGGTCTTGAACAGTGCACCGAGGTCGTTGGCTTTGGTGCGATCGCCCTGGATGCGGAATATCTTGTTCTCCAGCTCGGCGGACGGGAGCGTGGTCAAAACGTGGACGACGAATCCTTGTGGAACCGCAGATTAGTTGCATAGATGGTTGGGTTGAAATGGTGCGACGAACCCGCAACATCAGGGAGCGCCGTCGTGGAGAGCGGGGCCTCGCCTTTGCCCACAATATGGATCTTCTTGGTCTCCGCAAGAATAGCCACGGGAGGTATTCGGTGAAAATACCGTTCTATAGCGCTGGTTTAGCACCTGTGATATATACAAAGGGAAATTTCACGGACGTAGATTCTGAGAGACGGGATACCGGCGCTCTTCAAGTGCTCCGCAATCTTGTTCTTCTCTGCCCAGACACCCTCGTTCAGGCCTTCCGTTGGCACTCCATACTCGGATGGAATAAACAGCTTGATGTTCGCGGCCGTAGCGGCCTCGATGAGGGACTTCTGTGCGCCGAGGGCGTTCCCGGTGACGGTCGAAAGCACTACATAGACGGTGTGCTCCTTGAAAATGGCAGCGACAGCAGCGGCGTCGCTGGTATCGACGGTGGCGAGCTTGACGCCGGCAGGGAGCTTGTCTGTGCTCTTGGATCCCGGACGAGCGAGGACGACGACGGGAAGGTTCTGGGCAGCAAGGGCAGCGACGATCGTGGACCCAAGAGCGCCGGCGCCGATAACTGCGAATGACTTGTAGGAGGACATGTTGGTACCAAAATTATAGAAATCCCCTTCTTATAAGGGGGAAGGTGATTTTGACGCAGTACTGACGTTTGACGCATACAACGTCAGTCTGCGTCAGTCTATTTTTGCGTCAATGTTGAATTTCCCCGAGTTCTTGTTCTTGGCCTCCAGTTCATTATGGGCATCTAGAGGGAGGCTTGAAACATCCTTTGGCACATTGATATACAGGAATAGTGAGGACTGTGGGTGTCAAAAACATCGAAATAGGCTTTGTGCAACGTCAGTCAACGTCAATCAACGTCAACGTCACCGCGTCACAGACGTCACTTCTCAGTCAAACATCGGGATTAAGCGTCAATTTGGCTCTGCGCAGCGTCAATTCTGCTGCTTACAACGTCAGTCAGACTTTTTGCTTGCGTCACTCCGCGCCGGTCTCGCGCCGGACTTGCATAAGTTCAACGTCAATTTGAACATTGGTCTGACACCGCTGAATATCATGCTCTGCACCGGCGCTGTTCTACCCATGACCACTCTCATTGGTCGCCCAAACTCTGTCACCAATTAATTCTTGGCACAACTGCATATTGGACCTGGACTCAATTGCAGTAACTCTCTCGCAGCGCCTCTGGCCAACCATAGTTTGATGAGAAGGTGTCTCCACCTACCTTACTTAGTTCATAGTCGACTTTGACCTAGGAGTTGTGCTTCAGGCAATTCACCATCGTGTAACGCAGCTGCGTCAATCCACACTTTCGTGTCGCCACTGCTCCTCCTTAAATGTTTACTTTCCAAAGTTTCCATCTCTCAATGCACTTCAATTTTTCTTGTCCATTCTTATCGTCACAAGGAGTCCACTCACCGCTCTGGCAATGCTTCACAGCTGCTTACACCGATCCGTGTCCATGTGTGATGTGTGCGCCACTTTGCATCAATACATAGCCACCATGCGTCAATGCTGCATGACATTGACTGATGCAACCACACAAAGCTCTTGAGATTAACGCGCACTGAATGAGACGAATATGTCTTTCTTAGTGAACCCCGTTGTTTTTCATTTTCACCAAGTTGTTTACAGAATAGGCTTCAGATCAGAATGACCACGGACCTCATAGTTGCGGTACTGTCAACCTCATTTCAAATTATCTCCAAAAGCATCAACTTACCAGCTCGCACGACAAAGGTGTTGCCTAGAGCAACTGGAAGTACATTTAGTTGAGTCTTCAAAGTGGTCCATCATTAATCTACTCATGGTAGGAGAACACGATGCCTAACCAACTTATTGAGAAGCGGTGAATTTGCAGGCCAGAAATGAGTGGATGGGCCCAACGAGAAACGACGAAATAGACGTCGATGGACGACATTGTTGATTCATTAAATTAAATTTGATTATTGATGGTAGAGGATCCGTGAGCAGAGATCCAGTTGGTTCGAGAATGTCTGATTGGTTGTGTACCGCTCTGGATGCACCCTGGTTGCCTGCGTCAACGATTAATTACAACTTAGTTATAAAGTGGGAATGCGTCAATCTTACCCCGGCAATCAAACGTCAGTTGCAAAAGTTGCTGCGTCAATCGAACGTCAGTAAAACGTCGGTACAACGTCACAACGTCATTTTCACCCTGCCCTTGCGTGAACCGTTCAATCGCGAAAGGCTGAACGATATAAATTCTACCTACACATCTGGTGCATGACCAAAATCGTCGAGGATACACAACACCACAGTCCGACTCGACGTCCCAACTCACTAGAAGCTTCAGAACACGAATGTTCAAGAATTCAGCGAGGATTTAGTTGCATGTCGATTGCTTGTATCAGGGAAGGATTGTGTGTCTACCATATAGACCCCTGTTTCCCCTGTGAATATCGCCTGAGTCATAGAAACTGAGATGTCATTTCAACTGAAACCAACCTGCCAGGGATCCCTGCGGGAAACGTCTACTGGTAGCCAAATCGTATCCCTGGTTCGTCGTTGGTTGGCTAGCCTGAGTGAGATAGTGACCCTGAGTCATATTCGGCTGGATGGATGAATAGAGCGAGAGATCTGGATAGTGTGAGCTCCCCGAGTACCTCGGACGGTGAAACGGGGGCAGGGGCCCAGTGTACGGAAGTGGTGGTGCCTCGCCGAGGCTGCGAGGGGAGGAATTGACAAGCCGAGATCCCCGCGCAGGGGCGAGCATCGAAGGGTGATGTAATTCTAGGAATGTCGTCAAGAGGAGGTCGGGGGAGTTTTCCGCAGAAATTGGGGATTGGACTTCGCCCAAGGCATAATCGCACGAAATGTCTTTCTTTACGCAGCGCGCGCACGGTGTCCTTGGGAATGGCTCTGAATTTACGCACTGGAGATAATCCACAGGTTCAGCGAGTGCGTTGCCGAACGAGAGAACAATGCGCACCTTGATTTTTCGTCTCCGGCAATTCGTACACGCCACAAGTGTGCGCCGTCGTTGTTCGAAGGGCGATTTGATACGAGGATTGCGGACAGCTGAGGTTGAGGACTGCATCGTAGGTGACTGCTCACAGACACAGACCCCCGCTGTTATATACATTCCAAACGTCAACTTTATCGTTAAATTGCAAATTTCGTCAGCGGTAACAACCATTTGACTCACTGCGCTTAAATAATGGTTTGAGATCGCTTAATCATCTCTGCAAGGGTGGCTTTTTCGGGGGCTTGCCGCGACTTTTATGGGTTGCATCTTGTGTTCCCATCAGTGATTCACGGGAGACCGCGTCACTTTATTCTCAAGTTATTCAATTGTAAGCTGGACTCCACGTGGCAGACGTCTGGTGCACCGATTGCCCCACTTACCAAGCCTTGTACCAAGCGGTCGCTTAAAAGTGATTGGGCCGCTTCGGTCCGATCAATCGTGATCTTGGCCCGCTCGCGGTGATCTGATTTCCGACTCTGAGTTACATCACTTGGAATTGCGTTGTATGCTTCACGCATTGGACAATCCGACAGACATCGGCGCAAATCAGGGACAATTTGTGAACTTTATCGGCGGCATCAAATAGGATTACCAGCAGTAGCCGGCCTCGCTGTCCTAACTGTGAACTACGGTCTACGGAAGGAAGGAAGGAAGGAAGCATGTGTTACTGCGAAGGTTTCATTACGGAACAAGCAGGTACTAAACCTATATACAATGCGTCTACAGTTGTATGCTACAGTCGTTAACGGCCCACCTCAGGGAGCGCCGCCATCATGGCATATCGGTACCCTAAACCGTTGAGTAAAGGGTAACTAACAGATCCCTTTCCGCCGGGTGGCGGGCGGATGCCCTGTCAATCATTTCCTCTTTTGGTTAAATGCCCGCTATCATTTATTGATAATGGCTTTTTGTCTGTTTTTGTACTCTTTGAAAGAACTCGCGTTCTGGCCGGATATATCCCCCAAAACGGAAATTTGGTAACCAAATGACGTCAACAAATACACGCTCGTTGCCAAGTGATCGGTCGCGCTCCTTTCCGTTCGGAGTTGTGCGCATTGTCCTTGCAGGGCTCCGACCCGTTTTGACGCGTCCGACAGCCTGTCGTGACGGTTACCAACCCGTCCGCCGGACGGTTTCATCTTTCTTCAAGACAGACCAGTACAGGTTCAGCCGTCAACGAGTAACCCGTACCCGGCCATCGATGGGTTGACGGGTCCTGACGGAGGTTATGCTCGGAGCATAGCAGCCGCGCGTTGCCGTCTGATGCCATTGGGATACGATCAGTTTGATTATCAAACCAAGGTTGCCGGCTCGCCGGCATTTGCTTCCGAAACTCGCGGTATGATACTTACAGCAATGGTGAAGATTTAAATTCCACTAAGTGGTACCGCGCTAGTCACTCACACACGCTCGAATACTTCCTTGGCGACTCACCTCGAAGCGTCTTCGAAGTGCTCAATGGTTACACCCCCAGCTTCCGACCAATTCGAAAACCTCAATTTTGTCTATTTTCCCCTGTGGTAAAACTCTACAGATCCAAGCCGTCCAGTCTCGAACACCTGGAGTCCGCTTTCCTGCGACACATACGGCTCAGCTATGGCCATGATTATATTTCTCAGAATCTCAAGCTTCAAAGTTTCAATCCTGCCCTTCGTCATACAACTGATCTGCCACGAATTCCTTCAATGTCCATTCGACTTGCCGCTATCTAACTCTATCTCAACTCAACCTCTGTCGGTCAGAATGACATCATTACCACGCTCATGCTCAGAAGCTCTGTTGGATCATTCGAGTTCAGTTCTTCCTCTACCTATTTCCAATCTCCCCCAGCGCGACCTTTCTCTGTCGCTCCTGGAACATTCCATCTTTTTGGCGTCATCTTTTTGCTGGGGTGGAATGCTTAATGCCTACGTGTAAGTGAATACTTGGCCCCTGGAAATACCTCACTTTTACAGCAAAATTTGACACTTCAAATCCACTCTGTTTCAACAACTAGTTGACGAGCAGCAAGACATGGCCCGCGTTCAAGTGACAGCTTTCCAAAGCCTCCAATTTCTTCGACGAAGCACCTATCCCACCTTGTTTCCAATCCATATCTCCTGTTCGACTTTCTTTTGATAGATAGAGTACTGAAACATTAAATGCTCGTGAGCGTGCAGGCTCGGGAATGTTGGAAGAAGTGGAAAGTGTTCAATCTTGTTTCTCACGTGGGGTTTGAATTCAAATGTCAAGACTCGAGTAGCTTTTGAACAACCTGAAGAAATAAGCTGAAGGATACTTGGATACTCATAGTCGAGACGTAAACCCGGAAGAGAGTGGATAAGCAACAACGTCGAACTTGAACCGGGTTCGGATGCAAATCAGCGAATCATATTTTTTCGGGACAACAGCTGTTGGAATACTCGAATATGTCAATTGGTCGCCACTTCCGCCCACCGCGAGCGGGGTATAAATTTGGCTATCGGCCCCCGATAATAAGTGCGTGGTCTCACCGTGAGCACAGTTTCTCTCACAGTGAACGGAGATGATACTAATGCCTGAAAACCCCGCAGATCAGTAGGTCGCGGTGAGAATGAAAGACAAAGACGCGAAAACGTGTTCCCCAAGACAAAAGAAGTCGTTCCCAGGACAAAGACGTTGACCAAAGACAAAGACGTTGGCCAAAGACAAAGACGTACTCCAAAGACGAAAGACGCCAAAGACGAAGCTGTAGTTTGACTGATGTACAGAGTGAATAACGCGCAGCTGAACGACTTTCGGGGTCGAAACAGGTCCTCTGATCCCCATCAATCCTTCTTTCGTCCTCCACCACCATCGAATCGTTCTCTCGCATCGACCTGCCTGGTGGCTCCTCCATCCCCTTAATTTCGAAAACATCTCCCTCCTCTGAGACCTACCTCAACCAAGCCTGCCGCTGCAAGTCCTGCAATCCCCGCTCAAGCTGGGCCGCTTTCAAGTCCATGCCCGCGCTCCCGATGACTCTCGAGGCAGTAATGTTGCTCCTGTAACCCGGTCAATGGCCCCGAAGAACAACAACACCTTTGTACTGAGGAGCGAGATGAAGGCCGTGGCACACTGGCCGGGGCGCGTGCAGGCGATCGACGGCAAAGAGTCCTATCCTATAGGCCGTGGTGGCATTCGATTCAGATAATTCAGGTGTGTTTTTTCCGCACAGTCCTCTGCTAACCTTCCAGTTCCGCCGCCCAGCAGCTGCTTGACGGCGTCGCGTCTTCTGCATTCGGCCAAATACACACAAATTCAATCGAAGCCCCGTCAACGTCTGACCCCGCGGACCTGTAATTTTGCGATACGCTGTCTGCTTGGGTCGCATGCAATGAAGCGGGGCTCAAGGTGAAATTGTTGGTACTACTGTTCACCTCCTCGCCCACGTACCTTGAACGCGATGCACAGCCAAACGGAGCAGTATCGCCAAAATAGAAGCAACGATCGTCGGTGTGTCTGGCTTGAGTTGGAGTGGATTAGTATGATCGTCACGTGGGCGTGCTGAGTAGCAATTTGGGGGGGGTGATTTATTATACTCGCGTGGTCCACAGTCTGAATGGCAGTTGGAATCTAGATCAAAGAGAACCAGTTTCTAAAATCAATCAAGGAAGCAGAAATCCCACGATCGAATACTTAAGATGCTAAAGCGCACAACCATTCGAAGCACTAGCGCACATACTCAAAGGTCGTAAGTTCTAGCGGCATGACGTCGAGACATTTACTTGAAGTATCCAATTAGAGAGTTTGCGGTAGCCACCGGCAGCCACCGGGTGGCTTTTCCGGCATGCAGTGCCAGGTGGCTACGTCATTACAGTGGCTCCTGCAATGACACATTTGACACGTGTTCCAACATTCTTTATTCTACCACTATGCCTGTCCAGACAAATGTGAGAGTACACGCACACAATTCATGCCGGAATTATTGAGAATTTCATCCCATTCCTCAGAAATGACCTTCAGAAGGGTAGTGAATTGGATTCTGGACTCAAGAATCACTTTCTGCATGGAAGTACAACAGAAAATGGTGGCTAGGCTGCCTCACAACAAAATGCAGCAGCCACTGCAACAGCCACCATAATGACGTAGCCACCCGGCACCGCATGCCAGAAAAGCCACCCGGTGGCTGCCGGTGGCTACCGCAAACTCTCTATTACAAGGGGCAGATTTCGGCGTTCTATGTATAGGAAATTGAAGACCGAAAGCGACGAATTAGAATAATTTTGGCTCACCGGGCAACATTTGGTCTGGTCAACGCGCACCGGCCCACAGACCCGGAAACCGTCTGGGCAGGCAGCACTTGTATATGTCTCGGAAATACGAAAACTAGCGCTGCGAGTTACAGTGTGGCTCCCCGGTTCAAACGTTGTGGGATAAGGCGTACTCATGTGGAGCGCTCGATGCACAAATTAGGTCCCCAAAAAATGGATTACGACCCCGGTGGACAGCGGTAGCACTGGCTCTAGCCCTTTAGTTTTGTCCTTCGAATTGAGATGACATCCTCTATAACCAATGATATTGCGGCCGACCACATTTTCCTAGATTAACCCCATTAAAACCTTGGCCAGGACCATGACCAGGGTGTGGTTCGACCTTGTTCAATACAACTCCACTGAGGCTGCGCTTCGTATTCATTTGGAGCAGGCCTCGTGGATCACGGTAGATTATGATTTCACCTAAAAGCAAAGAATCAGCAGATTGCACGGCGGCTCGACTCCGCCCTAGGATGAACATCGGCACTAAGTTACTTTTGTGATATTCACTTTGACGATTGTGGGCTCGAGAGAAAGGACAAGATTGTCTGATTTTCGTATGGTTCAAGCTCCTCGAAAGAATGTGTACGTTATTAATATTCGTTGTCGCACTTACCGTCGACCAATTCCTTCTGGTGTCCTATGCGGTCTCGGTCTCGAATAAATAAGAATAGTCAATAAACTTGACCACAAAAGAGTGAGAAAAAAAGATGGAGCATACCAAAGGAAAGAGTCGATCCAGAATCGAACTGTTTACCCGCGACAATAGGTGAACTCTTGACGCTGCCGAGGCGCAGGGGCGGACCACTCGCCATCGAGTCTTGTACCAGTCCTTGTGTGGTAGGACAGGTGTATGCGGATGTGGCGTGTTCAAAGAGTTTCAGCTACAAGTGGTCTCCAAGGGGAGCTGGAGATACAACTGTCAAACTATCAATCTGCTTGAGAGGCAAGAACAAAAGCGTTAGAGGCAAAGGGGAAAAAATCACAAGCAGTGTCCAACGACGGGAGCCCGAATTAAACGGGTTACTTGCGAACTTGTTTACCTACCTACACAACAAATGCAAACGCGGACCAGCCGCCACCGGGGTTGTCAGTGTGCGCTGTAGGGATATAAGTGGGTGAGTTGCTGAGCCATTATGGTAGACCTCTTATGCGGTGTGCAAATGTATTGAGCTACGTTATGAGAGGCTGCGCCTCGGACTGGACAGGGACAAGGAGGTTGTTGCCGCTACCACCATAGCTGGAGCGCAGAAGGCAGAGTCAGCTCGATTTGAAGTAAGGTGCCGACTTGCGTACTCTGGGTTCCTACTGCTACTTCCTGAATATCAAAGGGAGTCTGCGAGGCCTTCGTAAGTCTGTCCGTCCGTCATTCCGCTTGATGCACGGGAAGCACCAGTGTCCGGGCTCTTTAAGACTGGCTGCGGGCGACGGTGACTGGGCGCTTCGATTCGCCATTGCAGGTTTACATTGACAACGGTTTCCAGACAAGGAAGAAGAGGTGGGATCGACATGGCGCTGCATCGAGTCTTTGGCAAGATGGTGGAGGGCGGGAAGGCGCCCTGCACAGCCTCAATCAGGAATCAAACTTGTGTGCCGGCATCATGATCGTCATGCCGACGCTTTCTCTTTCTTCTCGCTCTCATCTCAAATCTCTTTAACAGTTCAAGCCCTGCCGATTATACAGCACCAACATGCTCGTTCTCATCTGGCTCTCAGCTTTCGCGACTGGGCTTCTCGGCGGCCGCACGGCGTTTGTATCGGGACCTTGTTCTCGGCTTCACCAGCTGGGTTCCCAGCCAAGGCCCGGACCACAGATCGGGGATAGATCTTTTCAATTTTTTTTTTCAATATCAGTCACGCAACATCGGCCTGATTCTTCCGCCTCGCTTCTGTCTAGCTCGAAGTCCCCGGAGTAACGCAGGTCGCTTGTGCGCACGCCGTGCATGTCCTGCATTCAATGAGTGAACATACGACCAAGCAACAGCGAAGACGACGAGCACGTACTGCGGGATGATGATACACTCCTGGGTCTCGGCGCAGTTGCACTCCGGCACCACCTGAGTGCAGATGATACAGGCGTCGGGCGTGGGAGCGTCGAGGGGGGCTGATTAAATGCATCAGTCAGGACAAACAGGACCGTCTCGATGGTATCAACGCACTGGAAAGGACTACGCCGATGGCGAGCGACGCGAGGAACAGAGTGGGGAGGGAGAAGAGTTTGAACATCGTTGTCTGGACTCGAAGGAAGAGGTCTGCCCACGGGCGGATTTTATAGGGTCGCCAAGAGATGAATTAAAGGTACGGATCTTGCACCTCCCGCGCTAAATTGATAGTTCTCACCCCCACGCGGGCTTGGTGGCCGACGGTAACGACGTCCAACTCTCCGCCAAGCGAGAATACAATACAAAACACAGCCTTCAACTGTGGCCTTACGGAACTGCTTGGATACATACCGTAAACCGCAGTCTGGTCTAGTCTGGCTGGGTGCTGAATTTTCCAGGCACATCGGAACCAGTAATGACCATTTTGCCCATGTGCTTCATACTTTCTGTATCTCACGGCGATCTCTCCTAGTAACGATTCAGATCCTCTGCGTAGTGCCTCGTTTTGCGCATCAGATTCAACTTCGGACTGGCTGAATAACAAACGCCCACCTCATGCCATACTTTCTTAGTCGTCAAAAATCAGCATGGTAGTATTTAAATCCATTAATTCAGCACAAAACACCGAAGTATGCTATTTTGGCAGAGAATGCGACCCGTGGCCACGGAGCTAGAGGGCTGTATGAAATAACAATCATGAATAGTTCCAACCTAAGCTGAAGCACCTGATTTCAATCGTGGTTCACAAGCCATTCAAGCCATTCGCTGCGCACAGCACAAAAGCTATCAGATGGCTTGAATGGCTTCGGCGCAAACAGGCTAATGTTTCAGCTGCTCTCTCATTCGAACATGTATTCGCTTATTCAATTCTTGAACTTGCCGAGGTGCGTGCTATTCAACGGCTCAAACACAAGCCTTTGGGTGGAATGTAATTCAAAATTTGCGTAGTACATCGAAATTTTGTCTTTGTTCGCCCCCCCTGATTGCCCCTGGAAGGAACGACTGAAAGCTAGTTCGTCGCAGGCACACATTTAATCTGCGAGCACTCGGTGCAGGTCCTGCACCAGATTAATCCGTCCAAAATGAGTGACAGCAGCGAAAGCAGAGAGAGAAACGCACCTCGGGACGACGATGCAGTCGTCACCCGCCGGACAGAGGACACTGCACGCGGGGAGGAAGAGCACCGGGCATGTGATGCAGCTCTCTTGTGGGGCGGGACCTGTGGCGCGGCGAGAAGACATAAATTAACGTGGCGAGTGGTTTAAGGATTCTGGCGACGTACTGGCCATAGCAAGAATGGAGCCCATGGTGAGCAAAGTCAAGAGGAGGGAGAAGAGCTTGAACATTGTGTAACGGGGGGATGGTGGGGGAGCAGAGAGCCGTAGTAGGCACTTTATATAACCTGGAGAACAAAAATCTTGGCTGCCTCACGACAAGTTTTGACCGGCGACGCGACTGTGGCAAGCCATGGGTGCCTTGATGTGACAGCCATTATGCCAATTTCGATGCTAATGTGGATATTATTAGGACAATTCCATTGTAAGCTGGTGTAAAAATCAAATAGAGGGACTTGCCGTCCCTAGCCTACTTTCGCTTCGCTGCCGGTGGCAGATTTTCAATTCAAATGTGGACGGGATAACGGAATAGATTCGACGCACCTTTTCGTAAAGATGTTTATCATGAAGTAAACCACACAAAGTAACTCTTATACATGTTCCCGGCGGCAAATCGGGTCAGTCAGAGTGAGTCGTTTCGACATTTCCGGCGTCGTTTGAATCGTAGGGAGAAACGACCTCGGATTTATTTAGGTGGATAAACGCCTTGTAGAAACGCCTCCAGAGACGTTTTCTGAGGCGTTTCTGCGGCGTTTCGCGTTTCTCCCACGCTTAATTCATGTTCATGAACCGAGAAGCGCCTCTAGAAACGAGTCCAGAAATGACCCATTAAAAGTTACTCTGACTGACCTTAATCTTTGGCAGTAGTGTCTGTACGTATGTACGTACGTACATAGACGGCTTGTCCTTAGCCACCGCTATCCATAAGCCTGCGACCCAGTACGACCTAATCAGCCCATCCGGGCTAGTCGATCGAGCGCCAGGGTTGAGTGGAGAAGAACTCTCATCTCATCAAATCTATCGTGCACGTGGGCTGAAATTTTGGAAACTGTTCCAGGTAGTAAGAGTTCAACCCGGCGTGGTTATGCTTCTCATTTAGACGTCGGACTCGAAATTCTTGGAAACAAGTTACCAGAATGCCAGGCCTGGTGAGATTATAGATTATGAATTTGTTCTTGCAAGATTGATATCCCAATCTCCTCGAGAGCTCCACTATCTGAAGACCTTAAACAAATAGTGCTCGCAGCTCAGAAATACCGCGTAAAATTCATCGGTCAGTCCATCAATAGGATCGTCAAGTTAAAAATGCCTATTTGGAAACACCGGCAACTAACAAAGCTCTCTGTAAACAAGCGTACCGTCGGGCCTCTGCTTCTTCTCTCGGACTAAATCACCAAATTCAAACAGTGGAAGATACAATGTGGATAGCGAATCG
Organism: Mycena capillaripes; assembly: GCA_029204075.1. Lineage (NCBI taxonomy): Eukaryota > Fungi > Basidiomycota > Agaricomycetes > Agaricales > Mycenaceae > Mycena > Mycena capillaripes. Next base: position 642,417 of record JARHKZ010000018.1, read on the forward strand.
CAGAAAAACGATTACAAAACCGCATCAGGTTAATCCTTCAGGAACAGGCCCCAAGAATTGCGGCTGCCCATCTTTTTGTCAGGATCGAACGTACCTAGGCTGCGAAAATCTAGGTGTGTGCATTGAAACTGCGAAGTTGCAAGTTGACAGCTTTCTGTCAAAATGGACCCAAGTGTACCAAATCAAGATTTGGTGGATGACCTGTTGCTCACACATGAGGACCGCGAATGGAATGAAAAGCCTATCGAAGTGGACCAAGTCGTGGTCTGTGATTCCAATTTTGCTTTGGTGACATTCAACAGTGGCTTCCGCATTTTTTCCTTTGAAAAGTCACTTAATGGGATACCAATGAGGTGGTTGAAAATAACCGGAGAAGATCTAAACCTCATCACTGTACTATACTCTTACAATCAATTCGTCAAGGGGTGTGATGCGTGACTCAAACTTCCATTTCGTCAATTCGTCAACGGGCCTTGGGCCGCGCGACGGGCCCCAAAAATTCGTCAGACCCGATATTCACTCCAGAGTCCATAGGACCTTCAACTAAGCACTTTAGAATTGAATAGAGGACACAAACCATTTCAACAGAGGAAAATTTTGGGAAATCAAGAAAAACATCATGGTTAGCAGTGGACCAGTGTTTTCCCAATCAAAGAAAGTGCAATTTCAGCCAGAAAGGTGGTTAAAGATCATGAGAGTACATGAAAAGAGTGAATCGCGCCTGTGGCACCGGAAAAAATCGCATTTTCCGCGATTTCAACCCAAAATTGAACCAAGCGTGACGACAAATATATTCGTCAAGGCCCTCCGTGACGCATTACCAAGTTCCAAAGCTGGTCACGTCATGGGCCTACGTGACGCGTGACTGACGAATTGATTGTAAGAGTACAATATATTTGCATGCATACATAACCTGTCCCCACATCCAACTCACATGTGAATGTACTGATCAAGACCAAATCCCGTGCAAGCAATGTCAGACCTTGGCATTAGCTTTTGACCGGCTTGAAATTCCAAAATCATTTTCTTCAGCACTCAGGGAGAGAAGACTCTTCCTCATATTACAGAATATCCCCAAAATGTGCCACTAATCGTTTATTCCTCTCCGATTTTCTGTTGAAAGCATTTGTCAAGGAGAGATTGAAATTCGACATGATATGCTGGATCCTAAATTCCGACTGTTGAGAGCCATAATTTCTCTGCTTACAGCCCTTTGCAGTACCGAAGGTGCGCACAAAAAGAAATGGTTTTGGGATAGTTTCAATGAATTCCTGATATCTCAGTCAATTCTTCACCGATTCAGATAAAAACTAGATATATCTACTCAGCTAATTCACATGCAATGAGTGATAGAAAATAATTTATGAAAATATTATGTATTAGGTAATTTCTGGTTTGGGGCTGTTTTTGCACCGAAAGCTGTCCAGCATGCCAAGAACATGTCCCAGCAGCCTAATATTTTACTATGGACAATAGGTATAGCTCGTGTCTGTTGATAAGAGACTAGTTCTGTTTAGTGTTGCAATGCGTTCAAGACAAACTGACTCCAAGTCAACTTGGGGAGGCCGACTTAAGCCGAGTCAAGTCGAGTCGATACAATTGACTTCAGGTCAACTTGGGTGACTCAAGTTGGTGGAAACCTGTCGGCCGGACGAGAAACACTAAGAACGAATCACACACGAGTCCAACAAGACCACAGTATGTATTCGAGCGAGCGGCGTGTGCGAGCGAGAGTAATGGCTAAGGACAAGGTAAAGCTAGTGTATGTAAGCTGATCGGTCCGTAAACCGGTGGCCGGGTTTACAGTTGGGTCCCAAGTAGGTTGTCTATTTTTGCTAGAGGAAGCGGTTGGGGTCATAAGAAATCTTTGTGACATTTGCGACAGCGTGAGAGCGATGTGACCTCCTGTGATAAGTAATTTTAAAAAAAATCAGCTTTTGAGTTTTTATGAGGTCTAGAGGCATTAGGAACCTTTTAAAAGAAAAGAAATGTCAACAAGTCAACTTGACGAGTCGTGACTCGACTTTCCAAGTCGTGGCAACACTACCTCTGTTATTCCCGAGTAAAGGCTGCAGCTGCCTTTATTTCGACACTGGTGAGCTTGACCACCTATTTCAATGCAATGATTTAGTACTGAAAAATCTATGGTATGTTACTGACACCATGATATGGAATGGTGAGAAATCTCTCAGGACTCGCATAGATCAGAACATCTTGATTCCTGCAAAAGTCTGTTCTAGACGAGCGATGGCGGCTGCAGATCGCATTATCGCACTTTTATCGTCCATGGGCCGACTGCCCAAATGGAAGCCATCTGACTGATGGCGCCTGACACTCGCAGCGACGTCGGCGGGCAACCCCGCCATGCCAAAGGTATGGTAAATCGGTTGGAAGACCGATTTAAAACCGATCATGCCGAGCGGACCAGCCCTTGCAACGACCAGTTAGGAGCTATGCCCACTAACTTTAGGTAGTGGGTCCTGTACCGCCCTATCAAAAACTTTTTGGTGTAATGATTCAAAACGTTTTAATGGGGATATTTAAACCCCATTAGGGCTTTGAATCCCACAGCCTACGACGACTCGCACTTTGCTCGGACCTTGCGTCCGATTAACTCCATTTACATTGCTCGTTTTTTCGGTGTCAGCTAGTCAGTTTCATGGGTTCGTATTTGAGCATGTTGTCTAGTAATATCAGAAGAATTTCTCTCCTTTTCATTGGATGCTCGGTTGGTAGACGTTATACTGCAAAGGTAAGATCATTCTGAAACCATATTACTTGGACTCAACTCCACAAGTCTGATTTCTACAGGCGCTCTCGTGTAGTTGCCTACGTTTAGCACCGAGACACAGTTGCAGTTGCGCATTTTTTTTTTTTTTCACATACTTGTTTCCCACATCCAAGCCAATCTTACCCAATAGTAAATTATGCAAGTGCTTCATTTATTAAGTCAGCCTGCTCATTCGGTTCAGTTTGCGCTTGCCTGTTCTTGTCCGCACCATGTGTTTGTTGTCGTACTGTACTTTGGTCTGTACCCGAGTATTTAGACTCTGTTGCCCTTACCCCGAATATTACCTCTGAACCCTTCATGTGTTTCTTTGGGGTTACCTGACTCCACCGGTTGCGGATTTCCGTTCAGATGTCTTGGTCTGGCCGGATTTATCTGTGGCCAAACCGAGCTGTCGGATCTTAATTATCTGATGGTATTATATGGCAAGCCAAAGCACCACGCTCTGAAACAAATGATCGGATCAGATGCCGAATGTTGGCCGCTTACTTCCCGAAGTGGACGCAAGACCAAGCTGTGGATATTGCGCCTATTTCCCCTCCAGGAAGCGGTTTATTGATGCATAATGATTATGAGCCTCGACGTATTGTCCCTCTTTGCCTGAGGGAGGACAGAAATACCGCAGGAACATGTTATCCCTCGATCTTCAGGTATCAGAGAGACGGACAATGTTCAGTTATATGGGCTAGTGATAGTTCTACAAGCCTGAGAAAGACTTCGTATTGGGAGAAGCCCAAGGTGAAATCCGTATTTTTCAATGCGTTGCACGTTTTTATAGAAGCCTTTTAGAGAAGCCCAGAGTACCATTTAACACCTCCAACAATTTTTGTATGTTCCTTTTTGCAGTAAAAATGGGACATAAATGAACTGTTTCCATCCGTTCAAACATTAGGTCTGACTGTGCCTGATTGGATTGATATTTCAGAAAATATCCCTTCTGGCAGAAGGGCCAAACTTGCGTTGATAGTAGTAAAAATGAAGCAATCACCTTAACGGCGCTCACGGCACAATGCCGGCTATCATGCCGGAGCTGATACCGTCACTTGTTTCAGAGCGTGGTGCTCTGGCTTTCCATAGTATTACAATGTCTTGCCGACTTCCGAGACCTATTGCCATTTGATGGTATTTTTCCTACCTCATGGGGGGTGCAATGCAGCTGAAAAATATCCACTGCTGTTGCGATGTGTAATGCAGTGGAATTTTTATTTACCTTTTCCATGAGCTCTGTTCAACCAATTGAAGCGGTGATAATTTTTTGTCGCTTCAGTCGGTGGGATATCAGAGCTTGATTGGACTGATTAGATCAGATGATAGATGATGGTGCCTCTGTGTGGAATAGTAATCAAGGCAATTCACACTAACTAATCACTGCACAGTTTAATTATTACTCTGATAACGACAGCTCTCTTCTGAACCTGAACCGCTCCCCATCTCTGAGCCAGTGAGCTAATCTGAGACCGGTTCTTAACTCGAGCTGTTGCCCCGGGGCCGAGTGAATGAGTGTTCCTGCTATCTGCCGTCGAAGCGACAATCTGGCGTTTGAGCTCTGCTCTTTCTTGTCATCTGTGTTTAGTGATCTCCTTTGCAAAAAAATCAGTATCTGTGAATTTTGCAGCCCCTGCCTTCACAATTGCAGACTTGATCTTCGTGTGTCGTGCCTTCTCTGCCGGTATTTGGGATATCGCAAGTTTGTGCATTCCGGGTGTGTATCACCTATGCGTATCCCATGTAGCCTTCATTGCGAGCATCTGCTTGGCGCTTAAATCCGGGTGCCAAAAACAAAGCCCGGTGAAACTGTCTCTGCATTGAGCCAAGTAAAAGGATGATGTGATGATAAACATGCACGAAGAGTTGCCGACTGAGATGGTTCTGCCGTGTCCCACAAAGTTGAGAGGACCAACTATCCATCTCATCGTCTCCTCATTGATGTGTTTCATGGTATACTCGTTGTGTATGTCTTGGCTTTGAACGGTGTACAAGTGCTGATACTGTGTTTTGTCCAGTTTGGCTTTTCTGGCTGTGTAATGCATGTATGAGAGAATGTTCATGGGTGGATACATGAGTGACTTCACGATCAGGTAGAAAAGCTAATAAACGGTGGCTTCAGAGTCGTCCATATAATCCAGTCCGAGTCTCCATTTTGACCAATAACGTCTTTCTCTACTTGTAACGTGTGCAGATAAGACTCAAACGTGCGTGTTTGAGTCCTGTAAAGCGTTGGAAATAGGTAATTTAATTGGACTAAGACCTACTTGGTTGAGCTGGTATTCAGTTCTGGGAAAAAACGGCTATTGCGTTGTTCGACCAACCGAAAAGACGAGTCAGTCTTGTCGACTCGAGATGGTCAAGCTGGTGTTTGGGCTTCAACAGCAGGAGCTGATCTGCGCTCAAATATTTCGGAAACCTAGAGTGGTCAGCTTCAAGCTTTTACATGGCAGCAAGGGTTTGAAAAAGTTCAGAGACGATTTCGTCCCAATTCTGCCCGGCAATAACAGATCCCAGATGCCCAAATTTGATCACCCTTGGTAGAATATTGGTGAGGCCAAATGGGAAGGGAATCTTTGTCATGTCCGTTTTGCGAGCCTTTGAACATAAGCTGAGCTATTGTCCTCCACCAGAATCCACAGCACGGACCTTGGAGAATACATCACGGGCTGAGTCATTTTCCGAGCAAGTGCCTTCACTGGCACTCTATGGATAAAGTTGAAGCTGTTCAGCTCCAGGTATCAGTGAATCGAAGCACTTCACATACATTATATACATCCATCAGGTCTGCCCCGAGGGGACTAACTTGAACTCGGCCATGGGTTCAGTCAATATCACCATCCGCAGTTTGGGTGTTGGACAGTTTGTAGTACTTTCTACTCCGATTCAGTCATGCCAAAATTGAGTTCAACGTAAGCCACTTACTCAACTCCAAGCGCCTGCTCGTACACAAACTGGTAAAACGCTTCGCATATAAAGGAATACTGGGTGCATCGTTGGTTGAAAGCAACAAAATACAGAGAGGAGAAAATAAAAACCTGCTATTGAAAGTACTTCGTTCGACCCGTATCTACCCAGGCCACCGAACGGCTGTCGCCCTGGTGCAGATAGTACCTCCAATAGGGTGAGGTTCTTCAGCAACTTCCTTGCCATGCACTGCGTTCAACCCCCTCCTAAACGGGCAAATTCTAGATGCGTCGAGCCGATGGCTATGCATGGCTATCTCCGTTGAGGCGTCTAAACTTACGTAGCCATCCCTAATTTAGGCCGGCTAGACACAGCACAGCCGAGACCCGTTGATGACCTGTCTAGGCGCACAAAACTTTGGGAGTTTAGGCGGATCGGCAGGCCTCAATAGGGTTCTGCTAGGTTCCGGCGAGACATGCCGAGACGTCTCGATCCCGTGTGACTAAGCAGCTAGACACGGCTAGGCGGCGATTGGTGGCTATCCGTGGCGAGACGTCTCGGCATACTCGGAGTTTATGGGGACCTTGAACGCAGTGATGCCTCTGAGTCAAGCGACCGTGTAATTACACCAAACTGCGTAGTTGAATATCACATCTTAAAATGACATCCATAGTGCCGTATAGTATTTTCTACATCACCGAGTACATGCGTGGCTTCATAATCTTTGCCGTGATCTTCCGGGGTCCTCCAGTGAAGCTGTGAGCATGATATGCCCGTTAAATCAAGTTAGCGAAGTGAGGATTGGATCGCACCCAGAAATTATTGTCAAATGTATTCAGCAGAGGACATGGCTTTTGAATTCAGTGACATACCCAATTTTGAACCAGCGATCCTGAGAATAATTGATCGAGTAGGGCTCCGAATTTCTAACTAATAACCGGTACCATTCGAGGAACTTGCATAACTCCTTCCCATTGCTTGCACCTGTAAATTTGCGGAGATGTATGTAGAAGCGGCTCAAAACTGTCATAGCTAATTAGGTGCAAATGAAGGCTAATACAATTACACACTTCGACAATAACAGTTAGGTTCAGGATTGTTTTACGAGGATCAAAAATGAGAGTTGTAAGTTTCATCCCAACAGCCGACAAGGGATCCGCCACACAGAAACAGCCGCAAAGAACCGGTAGGGCATAGCGGAGCCAGAAGTATCAGGAGAAGTCGGTTCAAGCACCATGATTTCCAGCTTGAGTTGACAGAAGCGGTGCTTGTGATACCTCTTCTTCAACAGCTGTATCAATAATGACACCAGTGTTGATGTCCTCGTCGTCCGAGTCGGAAATATCCCCGTCGACAGGTTCCACTGATAGAAGTCATTTACGCAATTTTTTTAGCGGTGTAGGATCTGGATCCCGTCCACGCCTCACTTGGCCAAGAAGAATTAACTAACTTCTTAGGCATGTCTAACATTTGCAATTTCGCTTCACTACTTATTAAAAGCCGCTGGGAGGAGCTAATTCTCAATTTTCTGCGTAGGATTTGTTAATCTCTTGGTGTTAAATTTGACGTGTTACTCCGGTGGTGTTGCAACTCGGATAGTCGTTCCATGTCCTTACTTTTTTATTTATTTATTTATAATGTTTTGATTGCAGTTCCAGGGACTGTGTTAGTGGGCTCTGCCGCAACAGCGTGCTACATTTGTTATCAGCTGACCGTGACGCAAAAAGAAAATGCCGGCAAATGATAACACCCCACCTCCTTCTTCTCACCCACCATGGACGACAAAGAGAAAGCCAACGTACAGAGGGAAAGAGGTGTGCAATCTCGTTTCGAAGCCACCGACGTTCTTGAACGAAACACAGCCAATCCTGAGCACGAAGCCGCCGCCGCCAAGCTCTGGGCGGTGTATATATCGGAAGCAGAGAAATACGACAAAGGCCTTGTCGAAAGCTGGAAGAGCGATATGCAGGGGATGCTCATTTTCGTGCGTATTTCAGGAGCTGTCCAACTACAGTGATAACTGCTCATGTAGGCCGGTCTCTTCTCTGCTAGCTTAACTGCATTCCTCATTGAGAGCTATAAGACTTTGACCTATGATTCGGGCGATGAGACCGTCCGCCTATTGGCACAGATATCACACCAGCTCTCGGCTACTGTGAATGGCACTACACTTGCAATTCCATCGGAGCTCCCTTTTACGCCCACGACCAGCGCTCTTATCTGTAATATCCTCTGGTTTATCAGCTTGGGTCTCAGTCTTGCCTGTGCGCTCATTGCGACGCTTCTTGACCAATGGGCTCGCGACTTCATTCATCGAACAGAGATGCGTCCCTCGCCGGTCATCCGCGCGCGCGTATTCTCGTTCCTTTACTACGGGCTCAAGCGCTTTAGGATGCATTCAGTTGTGGACATAATCCCTCTGCTTCTCCATGCATCATTGCTTCTGTTCTTTGCGGGTCTCGTTGCATTCTTGAGTCCTGTCAACATAGCTGTCATGGCTGTTACTGCCACCCTCTTTGTCCTCATCGCCGGAGTGTATGTTCTTCTCACCATCCTTCCGTCATTGTACGCGGACTGTCCGTATCGCACGCCGTTGTCGGGAGCCTGTTGGAACGTCATGCAAACCCTGAAAAATGCCCGGCGACGCCGAAATATTACTCCTGATGGTGGCTCACAGGCTGAGCCCACAGTGGACACAAAGACCCCCGCAGGGTCCGTGATTGGGATGATGAATGAATATTCTGACGAGCACACCGCCGGCCATCGCACTCCCTATGGGGATCCGCAGGGAAACTTCACAATGGAAATTAAGACCCCAGTCGAATTCATGTTGGAGAAGGCCCAAGAATATTCCGAGCAGCGCATCAAGCGTGATGGCCAAGCACTCATCTGGACGGTCAAATCCTTGACAGATGATGCAGATCTGGAACCATTGGCTGAGGCCATCCCGGATGTGTTGTGGGGAACTGATCTGACACGGGGGGAATTTAAAAGACGCTATGTCTACGATGACCACATCCGTCGCCTGATGGAGGATCCCAATGTCCAGGTGCATCATCGGATACGTAGCTTACTCCTCGGCTGTGGCAGTGGACTTCTGACCCTTGAAGCCTCAAAATGTCGACAAATCTTGTGTTACAAATCATTATGGGCACTTGCTAGTCTGGCAACTCCTGGTCAATCCAGGTTTCTAGCGATTCCACGCATATCGGAGCCCGAAGTCGTCCCCTACACCCTTTCAGCTTATGCCATGGTCCAGTGGGCAAACGTCCATGCAGCGCAAAGGCTGCTGGATGATATCTTGACCCAGCTGACTGTATACAAGGCAAATATATCGACCAACCAACCTCCAAATATCCAGTCCATTCTGTCCAAGCTACAATCTGAATACTCATTGTATCTTGGGGCCCGACTTGATTGGCGGTTTCATCCGACCCAGACAGAGGAATCTGTGATCCAGAACCTCATTGAAGAAATCCGGGGGCTGTCTTTCATTGTCTTCATTGATTACCTTGTGCGAGTAGGGGAACGGTCCAATCTGATTCCATATCACTTCAAAACCACTCAGAAACTCCTTGCCCCGCCGACAAAAGTCCCCATGTCTACGGCGTTACTCCCCAGGCTGCGTCACGGGTTGGATTCGATGGTACACAGGCATATGGATCTTTTCCAAGCCAGCCCTAAAACTCATTGGCTGGGGCTCCGGGCAACTTGCAGATATTATGGCCATTCTCGATGCAGCACTGAGCAATGAATCACCATCAATCACTCCGTCCATAATCGCGATGGCGAAAACAGCTCTTATTCGGAGACTAAAATGGGATGAGAGAGCTCCAGGAGATCTGATTTCACGATCCAAGCATCCCATCTTCCCACCAGAAACATCCTTCCTGGGTCTGTTCCGGAGAAAATGAACAAGGAACAAGCAGACCATCTGAAGAAGTACATGACACATAGGTGTACTGAAGCCTGGTTGCACGTACTGGCGGAGTTCATTGAGTGTTGCTGTTCAAGCGATCTACCATTCAAGGCTGCAGAAACACTGCAGCAATGTAGTGGCCTTTGGCCTCCCGTGTCGACTATTCACCCCATTCATCAGCTCAGATTCGCAACTGCAGTACAGAAATTGTTCAATGCCAGTGTTGAATACAACGATCGCGATACATTTCTGCACCAAGTCATTGATTTCGATATATTCTACATTTATAGCCCGCATTGCGTGTACGACATTGATGGGGGCCCCCCTGTTGCGTGGCTAGACAACACCGAGGCTCGCAACACTCTGAAGGAGACGTTCGCCAAGTACCGAAGAAAATGGTCAGCGATGTTCTTCCGCGTGAAAGACATAGTTACGCAGTTGGATGTCTTGCACCCTGGGAATGAGGACGCGGATGCAATGGAGGAACTCCAAACTCCACGATGAGGAAAAGCCGTGATCTAGATTTAAGAAACTTCAAGTGGATGACGAAACCGTTTACTGCAGCTATACACATAGTCATATACGCAAGCCGAGATTAAACGCCAGGGTTAGTTTGCGATTGAACACGGTAGCGTAAAACGTAGTAGAATGTTACAAAACAACTTTCTGTCTGTCGATTCGCTTTAAAGTGTGCTTGTGATGTGAAACCCGACGAATCGTTGAACGTTCTGTAAACGTTGACGCACCCCATCCTCCAGCGCATCACAGGTGATGGTGGTGCTCCCGCCGTTGAATTGCGAGAGGGCATAACTGGTTTATACTACTACAGCAGACGCATCCATGTGTGTATCGACGATGGTTGACACAGAGACGTCAACACCAGTGAAAAAGAGGCCCAGAGCCGCGGCGGCAGGGGAAGCAGCGAGTCCGTACGCATTCTGGTGTCAACTGACAACGAAACACAAAACAACGTACAGTATATATGATGACGCGCACGCACTCCCGCTGAGACCGGAAACGGGTTCCTCTCAGATGCCCATACTGTACCATTTCGTTCAAATCGACAGTCACGCGTCCGACGCACCCCCTGTCGATGTCGAATTTTGGTCGGGGTCACGCGTCACGCAGGCGTTTGTTGAATGTCCCGAGCGTGACCACGGTCCCAAAATCGCCCCGGAGATGCAAAAAAGGCCAAATTTTCGGGATGTCACGCAAAATTTTCGGCGCTGTCGATTTGTCGAATTGGTTGAAAGGGTCACGCGTCACACCCCCTGTCGATCTACCGTTTCTTTAACGAAATGCCTGGCTTTCATTGGGGTTTGTTTGGTTGCATCCCCATGAAGCCTGATCCCCTTTTCGTCCTCTCTCGCAATCTCCTCACCTCAAGCACAAAGAGCTCCACCACAGTTGCACTGCCCAACAATACACTAGCTGGATTTGCTCATCTTTTTTTACCGAGGCCACCTCCAGATCTCTGAACGGCTCGAATTGGAATTGGAGATCGATCTGAACAGCTTTCGCAGAATCGAGCGCCCCACAAACAGACTAACCAAATCGGTCGAATCGTTCCCAGTAAACCCGTAATTCCAGATCTTTGTACTGCCCTAATTGGAATTTTGAGCACTCCAGATGGATCCCGTGAAGCCACAGCTTCGGCGCTGCGGCCGCATCGCTGTATTTCGCATATAAGGCCAGGGTTGCCCGACCGTTTTGTCCTCCCCCTTCCACCCACCCCATTTTTGATTTCCTTCTGACTTTGCTCCCTATTGCAACGCTGATCTCTAGACTCTCGTGATATCTGCTCGCCAACTTTACTCAAGCCGTCCCCTCAAGACACTGCAGATTAATTTATGCTCCAAATATTCTGGCCTGGGATGCTGGCTTTGTCTTTGTCGTATTCTTTTGGATCTGGCTCCGGACTACTCTCTACTTCAAGTGATCAAATGACACTTTTACCCGGCTGCACTGAAAATTCAGGTTATTTCGACGGGACAGTGTGAATTCTCGTCTTATCTGGTCTATATTGTATGCAACTTCCTTGCCCCACTGCCCTCAACAATCGTAATTTTAAGAATCAACTTCTTTTGAATGGAATCTTGCGTTCCGTACAGTTCACTCACCGATGGCCGTGCCTAGATTTCTCTTCAGACCACTCGTCCTTTATGTCTGATTGTTCGTTCATTTTTTCAATGTGTATGCAGTATTTCATCTGAAGGAATATTGACCGTGGACACCGAGAAGCGCTTCTTGGAACTGAAACGTTGAGTTCTACAGACGGCGTGAAACCACAGCCTTCGGAGCTTCTGTGCTGCGGCCACGTACGTGTTTCAAATGTCCACATAAACAGCCAGAGATCCTAATCTTTCGTGCTCCCTTCTTCCCTCCCCCTCCCTTTTCTCGCCCTCGCCAATTCCTGTTGGGACTCAAATAATCTGCCGTATCTTTAACGAAATGATCGGCTTCGTTTATGTCTCTTTGGCTTCATCTCCTTCTGTCTATCTGCGTCCTCGTCCTGAGTCTTCGATTCCCTGTTAGTCTACGCAGTCGGAATCATTCTACACTTGACAAGCATAGCCTCAAAAGCAGTACACGATTCACCTATAATGAACAATTACTCTCGCCAAGCCATAATGTCTGAGATCTGCCTCGCCTGCGGAATGATTCAAGAACGATTACAAGGTAGATCGGCGACACAGCCTCAATAACTCCCGATATATCAGTGTCCAAACTACAACTTCTGACGCTGAGGCCTTAATTTCAGTTCTTCTGAGCTTTAGCCTGTTGAACACAGACCCAATTGGGACCATGGAACGGTGGCAAAAAGTCTCCTGAACCCAGATATTCCCAGAAGTCACCCCCTGTCGCAGATGTTTGTCCAACTGCGGCCACGTAAGAATGGTTCATATAAGCAATTAGCATCTTCTCAATTCTTCTGACCCACCGTAGCTTCCGTTCACGCTTCCCCTTATTTTCCATTGCTTCCCTGCTCTCGATAATGATTTCCTCCAGGTCTGAACAATTGGTCTGCCCGTTTTCGCATCAAAACCCTGCGGGTTTGCGCCACTCTGGAACAAAACTCTATCGCTATGTTTGACGTCTCCCTATGTCTCCTGGCTTCACACAAGACTGCAATGTTGACGAGACATAAATTCTCACTCCAAAACACTGGTTACATTGCATCCTCGCTTTGATCCCGTCCATTCAAGTTCGTTCTCTATGCCACAAAGCGGAATTCCTGCCCATGATCTTTCGGAGAGCGTTTGTGTACACCAGAATCAATAATACTGATCTTAATTTCCCACTAACTGGCGAGGCATTAATTGTTGGGATTCTCGGAGAGAAACACTCTACGGGTTAGACTTTCAGTTCGTTTTCAACCGGAGACGACGGCAAGGGTCAAGACAACATTTCGTTACCCTCACCGGAGATTTTGGCTCGATGTCTGCATTGCAGACGAGGGAGTATGCTGCCGCAGCTCTTGGGCGGCCCTCGGTGCGTCCACATTCCCTGGAAGCATGTAATGCTTATTTTTCCTGCATACCACCGACGCACTTCGTCGACCGAGGTTACTCGGAAGCATTCGCAATAGATCCATCATCGCCTCTGTTGCTCTAATCGACAATTAGTTTAGTTTGTAGCATTCTTCTGATATAATATCCACTTCGCTCGACTTTCGATACCGGAGCGAAGCGCAGGCACTTCTTGTCTGAACGAAATGGTACGGTAGACGCCCACTCGGATCATCGATCAATTTGGACGTTACCTCCGAACCAAACAACAGGTATCTTCCTCTCCTCTCTATCATCTCACTCGCCCCATACCCCCGACTCGCGCGTTCCTCGCAGCATAGCTCTTGCATCGCCTCGCGCCCCCGATATCTCGAACCGCTGGCTATAATTCCGCTGTTTCCGCCCTTCTGATGATCCTGCTGGTAGCTACCTCCAGTGTTGTACTTAAGGGTCTTAATAAGGGTCGCTGCTGAAGTAAAGGCCTTAATGGATATTAAGGGTTAATTAAGGGTGCGTATTTAAGGGTGAAAATAAGGATTAATTCCCAAAAAGGTATCTGGTCGGGGAGCTGGTATTCTGGGATAAAAACATACTACACTCTTCAAAGTCGTCCACAGGATCTTTCTCAAGCCCCCTGCGCCCCCACTTCGGTGTCTTATCGCTGTACTTGCCTACAAAGAGCTCCATGACCATGCCTTGCTCCGAAACACCCCAAGGCAACGCACTGGCTTTCCGTTTGGGCACGGGATTGTACCTCCACCAAGGTTGCAGGACACTGGTGCAATCATTGTCGGTGGCGAGAGAATCGAAAATTTGGCTGACTGCTCAGGCCCAAAGTCCGATGATAGGTCGGTCTGAACCATTAAGACTTAATAAGGCCTTAACATGGTTTCATCGTGATGTTAAGGGTTACCCTTAGTCTTAACTTAAGCCCTTAATATGTTAAGGCCTTAACCCTTAAGTACAACACTGGCTACCTCCCGTCTACTTCCTCAATTTATTCCTATATCGCCTTATTCTCCTCTCGCCCTACTGGTTATTGATACGTCTCAATTCACATTTATTTTTACTCCACTAACCCCTCTCTACATCTTATATAAATACCTAGTTTTTTTGCAATAGACTACACTTTTCTCTCCAATAAAGTCACCACGCTCTAAGTTTTATTCGACATCGCCTACGTCCTACGTCCTCCGTCCTCCGTCCTCCGTCTCCGTCTTCGCCGCCGTATCTGTCTACGCTTCGCCCCTCCCATCAACTACTTACCTCACTTTCCATTCCTGTTCACGTCAGCCGCCGGTGACTTGTCACGGTATCAGGCTTGTTTGGGCATTCCCAATTTATCTCTCCCTTCCTACGTTGCGCAGCTCACCTATTTTAGGTTTCAGCTCGTGCTTGGATGGTCGGTAGGCACGTCAATGAGCACCAAGACTGCATCTGCAAACGCAATAATTTACGAAGTGTGTTATTCAATACTAGTTTCCCGCCCCGTTTGGAGGGTCAAAAGGGACAGAAATAGCCATCGTTTTGATCCTCTAAACCGGGCGGAAAACTATTATGCAGTCGTCGGACCATTTGCCACATCGGAGGAGGAGGAAGTGTATTATACTGACGCGGTCCCACAACTGGAACAGTCAGTCTACTACATATGACATCGTAACTTTTGTAGGCTAAGAGTTACGCATCATACGTAGAGCACACGTAATACCAAAGGGGGCGGAAAACCTAAGCCACCAATAATATCCCCGGCCTGGCTCAGACAAAAGCAGGCGGGCTGCCGGTTAATAACCTCATGGGAAACCAGTTCCGATCCCTCGGATTCCAGTCTGAACTCCCCGGCAACCAGGATCGTCTCGGCAACTGTCGATCGCTTCATATTCATTGGGAACAGGCCTCGTGAATCACGCTCGTCGACCAATTCCTTCTGGTGTCCTATGCGGTCTTGGTCTCGAACATCTCGGTCTCGAACAAACAAGAATAACCATGATCACAAAAGAGTGAGAAAAATGATGGAGCATACAAAAGGAAAGCCCCGATTCTGGATCGAACTGGCTACCCGCTACAAAGGCGAGCGCTGAGCTCTCAATATTGACGAGCATAGGCGTACCATCCGTCGTCGGGTCTTCTACTAGTCCTTATGGGGGAGGACAAGTGTGTGCGGATGTGGCGTGTTCAAAATAATTTGGCTCTTGTTCGGAGTTTCAGCTAAAATGCCCCCAAGGGCAGCTGGAGGTGCCACTATGATAGCATCAATCTGCTTGAGTGAGGCAAGAAAAGAAGCGTTAGAGAAAAGGGAATAAATAAATAAATGGCAAGTTTCCAACGAGGCCCGAATCGAAAGATTTACTTGCGAACCTAGTTAACTACCTACACAGAAAATGCAAGCGCGGACTGGCGGCAATCGGGCTATCGGTATGCGCCGTAGGTCTTCGGGGGGATATGTAAGTGGGTTGCAGCGCCATTTATGGTATTATCTGAGACTGGGTACTGGGCCACCTTAGCATTTTTCGCCCCAAGCCCATACGCACAGTCGATTATGTACAGGTATATGGGCTTTCAAATGAAGGCATGCATCCTACGAGCGAGTGGGTTATTTTTCCCAAAATTTATATCATGATTTGAGGGCTTGCCAAATTTCTTTTCCGGCTGTATACGAAAAAGGCAAAAAACGGGCTAGTGGGCCACCCGCTCAATCCCTCCGTTGACATTGGTACTATTCACCAAATCGCATTCCAAATCATTTAAGAGATATAATTACAATATTCCATACACATGGACTGTACATCTGAGGAATATCAGGGCTGTAACTATTTCCCTTTCCAGCCAAGAAGAGGGGCGAAATAGCGGTCTGAACTGAATCGCGTATCCTACAAAGCGAAAAGCGCGTCAACAGCCCGAATTAAGGCCCAGATAGGTGAATAGGATGTATTGGAACATGATTGGTTCCAAATAATGTTACCCATATGCCTATAACCCCTCGAACAAAATCCATCTTTATGCCCAACTCAAATTTGCCGGTTTTCAGTGGTTGCCCGCCGTGACAGGGAAGTCGGACGGTTAAAAGTCCAACTACCGGGGAGAATATACGAATAGTGGTTTGTAATACAGCGACCAAGTCCTAGGTCGGTGGCAACCGCAGGTGGTTCACTACACAGGTGGCCGAATTGTGCCACTCGGGGTCATGTTAAGGTCTTCTTCAAGGATGTTGGGGGATTTACAGAAGCATTTTAGAGGATGAGAGCGTCCCATATTGTCTCTTCGAGTGAAGGGAAGAGAACGAGCCCAAAACTATGCGAATCGACAGGGAATTGGTGGAGAAACAAGCGGAAAACGAGCGCCAAGGCTGCTCGGAGATAAGAAATGATGTTCACACGCCGGCATCTTGATCGAAAACGTCCCACAGTTTTTGATCGCCGCGTCAACACACCTCCAAATTTGACATTAACCGTTCTTTAACGATTACCGTCGCGATTCTTTGTATCTCTTTGTGCTCACCCCATTGATTCTATCCCCTTTCCTCCCGCTCTCTCTTCGCCCTCCATCCTTGACGTCCAACGGCTTCTGCGCAGTTATTTACACTCAGATACCCCTTGCGGCTGAACAGCTGACCTGCGCGCAGCGTCCTCTTGACCGGCTGTATTTGATCGCAGTTGCTGTTGCCTACGGCGCAGCCCAATCCGATTGTTATCAGGCCGAGACCCCACGTAGTCCGGAAGATTTTCAAGACATAAAAGGCCCCATTTATCTTCGTTCTGACTGGCAATCTTCCACAGTTCTCTCCCGGCATAAATCATGCTGAGGATAATCATTATCGTGAGTCTTATCCTAGACGATTCTTCTGGAGCATGTTATTATATCTTGGGTTTTCAAAACTCGCCGTTGCTCAAGGATCCTGGCTACTCTGGGTTGTATCAAACTACTCTGCTCAGTTGGCTCTCACTAGGATTGTGACAACAATCTTTGTGCCAAATCAGTCGTCTGAAGCTGCTCCGTTCGTTGCAGTCGCCTGCGGTGACCATCATTTCCCGCTCGCAAGTATTTCTGGCTCTTCTGATCCATCCCGTCGGAATAACGGCAACTCACGAAGAAATGTTTCCGATGTCCATTGGAAACTGCTCTTCTCCCGCTGCCGTCTTGGTTTACTGATTCAATTTATATCGTTTCGCGCCGTAAGAGTACTAAACGGCCTGCCGTGATCGGTAAAAACCATTCTACCAGTGTCTAACTTCAATGACCATAAACGTTCAACTGTTATGAAGTATGCCTATCATGTTTTGTTCCGACACTCAGATTCCGGAGCGAAGCGGAGGCGCATCTTGTACGGCATCCTCATATGTCGTGTTCCATCCCACAGGCACCAAGTCACCGGATTCACCATCGAAACACCTCATATTATGCAAGTGGCCCACTACCTAGTTCGGCCCGCTAGGCAGTCGCATATAAGGGCCTGATCGGGTGCACTGCCTATCGAAGGCAGACCCGCCAAAAAAGAGGCATATGCCAATCAAGGCATCTGCTCGGCTCGAGCGTGATTCGGCCTTGTCACTCCGGTCTGGACCCCCCGTTTTGACACGCTTCGCGACGTCTACCAACACACTTCGCTATCGTCTCCCGCTCATTCCCGCCCATCCCCGCTAACCCTACTAAACAAAAACATTTTCGCAAACCTAACACTGCAGAAGCGCTGCCAATCGAAGTATTTTGAAATTTGAGGCGGCGCCGCCGTCGGTGAGGGCGACGAGCAGAGTTGGCTTGGGACGGTTGATCAACATCAGCTGATTCTCGGGATAACGTCGGACCGAGTGACTGATGTGACCGCTCAAGGCAGAGGCAGAATGCCTCCACGGAGCAGTGCACCCGATCAGGCCCTAAAATAGACTTCTTATGCGCAGTGTGGACATGAATTGAGTTACGTTACGAGAGCCTCGAACTGGACAGGGACAATGAGGTTGTTGCCGCTACCACCATAGACGGAGCGCAGAGGGCAGAGCCTGCGGGATGAATCGATTTGAAGTAGGGTACCGACTTGCGTGTTCTGTAGGGTTCCTACTGCTACTTACTGGATATCGAAGGGTGTCGGCGAGACAACCTTCGTATGTCTGTCTGTCGGTCATTCAGGTCGATGCACGGAAGCACCAGTGTCCGGGCTCTTTAAGACTGGCTGCGGGCGACGGTGACTGGGCGCTTCGATTCGCCATTGCAGGTTTACATTGACAACGGTTTCCAGACAAGGAAGAAGAGGTGGGATCGACATGGCGCTGCATCGAGTCTTTGGCAAGATGGTGGAGGGCGGGAAGGCGCCCTGCATAGCCTCAATCAGGAATCAAACTTGGGTGCCGGTAACATGATCGTCATGCCGACGCTTTCTCTTTCATTTCGCTCTCATCTCAAATCTCTTCAACGTTTCAAGCCCTGCCGATTATACGGTATCAACATGCTCGTTCTCATCTGGCTCTCAGCTTTCGCGACTGGGCTTCTCGGCGGCCGTACGACGTTTGTATCGGGACCTTGTTCTCGGCTTCACCTGGTCCTGTTCACCAGCCAAGGCCCGGACCACAGATCGGGGATAGATCCTTTCATTTTTGTTTTTTCAATATCAGTCACACAACATCGGCCTGATTCTTCCGCCTTGCTTTTGTCTAGCTCGGAGTAACGCAAGTCGCTTGTGCGCACGCCGTGCATGTCCTGCATTCAATGAATGAGCATACGACCAAGCAACAGCGAAGACGACGAGCACGTACTGCGGGATGATAATACACTCCTGGGTTTCGGCGCAGTTGCACTCCGGCACCACCTGGGTGCAGAGGATACACTCGTCGGGCGCGGGAGCATCCAGCGGGGCTGATTATCAATGTGTCAGGTGGGCCCGTCCTCCGATAGGATCAACGCACTGGACAGGACTACGCCGATGGCGAGCGACGCAAGGAGCAGAGTGGGGAGGGAGAACAGTTTGAACATCGTTGTCTGGCCCTGGAAATGCGTGCGGATTTTATAGAATCGCCAAGAGCTAAGAGGTGAGTCAAAGGCATAGATCTTGCACCTCCCGCGACAGATTGACAGTTTTCCCCCCACGCGTGCTTGGTGGCCGACGGCAAACGACGTCCGACTCTCCGCCAAGCGAGAATTCAATACAAAACACAGCCTTCAGGAGGCGGTAAGTCTGGCCGGGTGCTGAATTTCCAGACCCATAGATGATCAATTTGTCTGTATATTTGATACTTTCCGTATACGACGGCGATCTCTCCTAGTAATGATTCAGATCCTCTGCGTAGTGCTTCGTTTTGCGCATCAGATTCAACTTCTGACTGGCTGAATAGCAAACGCCCACCTCATGCGCAGGCCACTGCGACGTGTGAGAATATCCTCTGAACCAGGAAAGAATAGACTATTTATTAGGGAACTTAGTACAAGCTTTTATACTCTACAAAATATCTAGAACCTTCAAACTAAGTGAGTAATCAACAGGCAGGCTTGGTAAGTTGAACCTCGGGATCGGTAAGCATCCCGGACGGATCATCAATGCTCGGTGATGGTGGGAATACAGCTTGATATTCCAACACTCCCCCTCAAGCTGACATTTCTACCATGCAGCATCATATCCATCATCGACAGCAATGCCAGCAGATGATTTCTTGTCGGGACAGTCCGACTGGTAGTGCCCCTTCTTCTGGCAATTAAAACAAGTGATCTCCGAGACAGGGCGGCGATGACGCGAGTAGTTGACATGTGTTTGGAAGGCGGCTTCGCGTGTGAATGTCGGGGATTTACGTGATTCTTCATTAAGCAATCTGCCAATCACGTAGTCGAGGGTAAGCGCGGAGGGGTCGGTATTTCCAGGGCAACGGTGAATGTGTCGTAGGAATCAGGAAGTCCCATCGTGAGGACCAAAATAATATCTTCATCGTCAACGGTGATTCCGGCCTGCTTCAAACGGAATGCGACATTTCGAACATCTCCAATCCAAGAAGCCATCTTTTGATCATCATTCATGCGCATCGACATGAATTTCCGGCGGAGGGCCATTTTCGTAGCAAATCCACAGGAACGGTGGACTCGTTCAAGTTCCTGCCAAACTTCATAGGCAGTCGGGGCGGACATATGCGCGAGCTGATCCACTTCAACGGCGAGGATCATTTCGGCACGGGCTTCGGCACTTTGGCGATCCCAATCTTTAACTCCTTTCGAGTTGGGACCTGTCAACGGACGCGGGGTGATTCCGAGCGCAACGTCACGAACATTTCGGCGTGTGAACACAGCCTCCATGAGAATACGCCAAATTTCGTAGTTGTCATTGGTGAGTTTCATCACACCTTTGACGTCGGACATCGCGGTCGGGGATGCGGGGTTCGGGGTTCGGTTCGATGGTACAGGACGCGTGCTTTCGAATAGGCACGCTCGGGGTTCGGGTTACGGTTCGGGACACGCGCTTTCGGTTAGGCGCGATCGGCTTCGGTTCGGTTACACGCTTTCGGATACGGCACGATCGGTTCGGGTACACGGGCTTTCAGCAGGCCCAATCGGGGTTACACACGCTTTCGGATAGGCGTGATCGATGCTACTCGGCGTAGACTTCCGGGGGTTCGGTGCGACTCGGCGTCGATTTTCGGATCAATCGGCAATTCGGCAAAATTCGACAAGTGTTCGGTTTAGGTTCAGCACCTAAGAGCTTCGGCGGTTACAACGGGGAAACGACGCGTTGGGATTTGGCACCCAAGTAGGCCACAATGAGAGCGAGTTACAAGCAAAGCAAACAGTGGTTCAAGCGCATTCGGGGCTGATCAGGATCAATCGGGGCCCATAACCTGTGAGAATATCCTCTGAACCAGGAAAGAATAGACTATTTATTAGGGAACTTAGTACAAGCTTTTATCCTCTACAAAATATCTAGAACCTTCTAACTAAGTGAGTAATCAACAGGCGGGCTTGGTAAGTTGAACCTCGGGATCGGAAAGCATCCCGGACAGATCATCAATGCTCAGTGATGGTGGGAATACAGCTTGATATTCCAACACGACGATCGACCACCACCCCAATGACGCGTTGGGCTAGATCGAGCCTAGAACGGGGTGGTGCAAATGACACGAGGGCAGATATCGCAAGTTCTGAATTCGTATGGCAGAGAATCAATGACCGCACACAAGAAGGGTGGGAGGGAAGAAGATGAAAGTGAGTCGAGGACGCACTGCGCAAGGAAGATGCACTGCAGACCCTCCGCACAGTCGCATGTGGGAACTGGGAACAGGCACTCAACGCACTGTTGATGCGCGGCGGCCTCGAACGGGCCTGGAATGGAAGTAAGTCCAAGTAAATGAATCATAAGCGGGACCAGGCAGAATCGTTGACGTATAGGAAAGGAACGCACTCGCGAGCACAGCGCCAATCGCGAAGGAAGCAAGGAGCAGAGTTGGCAGGGAGAAGAATTTGAACATCGTTCGGTGAATAGTCGGCTGCTAAGCGGAAAAACATTTTACATTAATATGAGGTATAAAGATCGAGATGGCTGGCGGGGACGTCTTTGACGTGACAGTTTGACGATTCCGATTCCCGCCGGATTCGAGCTAGTTAAGCTCGCCTGGCCCGGCTATAGATAGGTGTCTAATTGGTATAACGCGAGACCATGCTCAAAACCGATTACAGTTGATTTCCTATGGAGCACAGGGTGACGATCTGAAAGCTCGCAGTCGATTCAGCAAACTCAAAATATACAACAATACGCCTCGGGGGTCTTCAATCCGCACCACTAGCGCCAGTCGAGCGATGGAAATGCAGGACGTGCGTATGACAACTCCAAATTACGGACTGATATTAATATCCGATGTGCAGTCGGCTATCCTCTTGTACATAATGTACTTGGCAGCTGCTTGACAGTGTGCGGTTGAATTGCGCCCAGTCATAAAATGCCACGCCAACGCTGACAGTGTCATCGTTGGAGCCAGTGAGATTTTTGCTTTCATTATCTCCATATGAACCTTTCCTCTGAATGAAGACGCCGCGGAGGATGTTATCTAATTGCTGGGCCGAGACATTAGGACTGCGGTGGTCGGTGAGCTTGGAGTGCAAGTACCAAGATAATGTTTCAGCTGCTCTCTCATTTCGAACATGGATTCACTTATTCGATTCTTGAACTTGACGAGGTACGTGCTATTCAACGGCTCATACTGATGGTTCCCTAAACAAGCCTTCAGGTGGAATGTAATTCAAAATTTGCGTAGTACATCGAAATTCTGTCTTTGTTCCCCATCCTGATTGCCCCTGGAAGGAACGACTAAAAGCCAGACTTATCCGACGGGCTTGGCTAAACGGCTTGGCCCGCTAAGCGGAGTTTGCATTTGGCTGTGCGGGCTTTGATGGCTTGGGCTTGCAGCGGGCTTGACTTGTGCTCTTTTCCACTCAAGATTTACACTGTAAGTACTTCATCTATATCTGTTCTCTGTGCTCTCCACACCGTTTCCCTTCACCGCCACCGTCCTCATATCACTCCACTCTCTTGCGCTACCCATTTGTGGGCATCCATCATTACGCGACATACCAGCACACAGTCCGCAAGTATTTACATAATGCATAATATTTTCGTAAATCCCGCTCTGTCACTAATTTCGCACGAATTAGCTCGACAGATTCATCCAGTTTTCATGTGAATCGGTGGAAAACTGAGCAAGATATCTGGAATTCTTCGAAAAATGTGCCAAAACAAGAAAATTTTATCCGCGCCTTCGGTTCCGACATTAGCTGTAACCATGCTCTTGGTTGTACAGTATATCTATTTCACATGAATTAGCCCAACAGATCTACCTAAGTTTCATCTAAATCTGTGCACAACGGGTTGTAGTAACCCCCCCTCCAGGATCTTATTCTATTCAAGTGATGCAGAGTAAAATGTGTCCGCTTTGTGATATCTGAAGTGATGGGGTCCCAACAGCTGTCTCGGCATCCCTCCGAAATATTCCTCTAGGATAAATCTACCTTACAGGAAGTCACCCACTGGGTGACTTTCCATAAGCATATACAAGGCGATGGTCGGCCGCTTCACGGCCTCCCATCCCCTTATTTGCATTTAATAAACTCAGAGGTGTACTGAATATTTAAAACTATGATGCTACTGGGTTGAATTCAATATTACCTCAGAGATAAGAGTGAATATATGAAGCAACAGCTTTGAAGGCTTAGTTTCTGCCAACAATGCCGACACTGGGGGCGGCAGCCTTTGTTTCGTTGGGGTGGGAGCCATCTGTCAGTGCTAGCGCTGAGGCAGTGTCTGCCAAGACTGGTGACGTAGTGCCGGCCAAGGCGAATGTTGATTGACTGTAAGCCAGCAGACTCGGGAGCCCGACAATCACCGATGGTGAGCTGCTGGGCAGGGCGGCATCAGCAGAGATTGAGCGGAGCTTAAAAAGCTTCAGACATACAGATAGGCTTAATTTTATAAAGAGGGAGACAATTCTATGAGCATTATTTTCAAGTGTTCCGAGAGGATGCCGAGACAGCTGTCGAGACCCCATCAATCGGGGACCCAAATGTAGACACGATGTAATGCGAATTTATTACAAGACAGGCCTCCGCTTCGCTCCGGTATCCCGGGTGATTAGAGATGCGAAACAAACACTAGCATTATCCGGACAGGAATTGGCCTCAGGCTAGAGAATTGTGTTTGACGCTATGATTACCAACAGGCGCAGTGTAAAAATGCAAAATAAAAATAGAAACAGGTTTTAGCGCCACAAATGACAAAAGAAGTGGTCCAATTAAAAACATTGCAGTCCCTGGCACGGAGTTCATTCTCCAAGGTGCGAAGCCTGCGAGAAATCAATGGCCTTGGCGTCCCTGGGATGGATCACAGCACTGACCAGACAAAGGGAGACAGCGGCCAAGAAGAGCACAAAACGAATAGGAAACTAGCAAAACGAGAGCTGCAAGATTTGCGGGGAAAGTTAAACCGAGGGAGAACAGAGTCTTTGAACGACGTAGGGCAAGGATGAAACTGAAAATGAAAGGGGAGTAGGCCCAGGCCCTTGGAACGACCGAAAATACATACTTTTATCCCTCGAACGGTAATCAGAAACTGGAATGCGCACAAAAGCAAACAACAGAGAGAAATCTGGTGCTCTGCCGCACAGTCGAGAGGTTCACAGAAATAAGCCATGTTGCAGACTGAAGGTTCACCAAATGACCGCTTTTTCTGGTCAGTGAAGGCTCGCTGGCTTTCTGGAGGAAGATTTACAGTCTAGGGCCACAGATGAGATGAGCTATCCGCAAGACTCTTGTGTTGCGACGCATGAATCATGCGGCGCAGTGGATGAGATTGATACCGTCCACTAGGCGCCGGAGAAAGCCGAATCAGCCCAGCACCAAGAATTGAAGGACGACACAGGGAGGGAGAGCGCGATAGATTATGGACCCAGAACAGTTAAATTTTCTTAAAATACTGTGACAGGCGACGTTTTCCCAATGCACGAGCGAGGGAAGCCAGTTTGACCAAACTTTCCTGCAAACCTGATGCATTGAAGGAGTGAGGAAAGATTGGGGAAATTACCGTGGCCCACATTGACGGCAAATTCAGGAAGCAGTTTTGAAAAAAAAAAACAGTGCAGAAGAACCTCCACAGTAGAAGGTTCAAGCGTCAATAAACCCCAGCATTAATCCAAGAAGAGAACGTTCCAATTGCAGGAAGTCTGAGGACACGGGAAACGCGGGCAAATTTGTCAGAACAGAAAACTGTCCCTGTCCTTATATCGAGGTTCATCGGCGATACTACGTGGCCCCATCGGCACGATTTTGATTAAAACCTGGCTGCGCCGCGGGCAGCATCAACTGCGTCCTGTCCAGAAGGAACTGCGCGCAGGTCAGCTGTTGAGCCTCGTGATGGGTTTAAAATGAAAATCTGGATACAGCCCCAGGCATGTTCAGCTGAAAGCGGTCGAGTGCGGGCCTCTGCCATGATTGTTATCAGCATTTCGCCGTTAATTGAATGTTTGACCGCAACCAATGGTGAAAACAGGGTCGCAAATGGGGCAGGAGGGCACGACTTGAAGGGCGGGAGGAGAGAGAAAAAGACAAAGGAGATAAGCCTACATGGGGTAATTGCACCGCCGATAGGTCATTTCTTCAAAGAACGGTAATAATATACGGATTGCGTAGGCGGACGGCAGGAGAGCGAAGAGCTGCTAAGCCTTATGGAGAAAGAACCAACATGTGCAGATTGATGGGCACTGCCGAATGAGCAAAATCTTAAAGAACGGTTAATAATCTGGAGGGGGGGTACAGACCTCCCTTCCAGATTTTATTAAAATGAATAAACACATGAAAGGGGATGGGCGCCGCGAAGCGGCTGACTGGCCCCCTTGTGTAGCATATAACTAGGCACTGCCATCCAGAAAAATATCAAATCCACATTATCGCCGTCGGTATGTACCCACTGTTTCGGGCTCATGCCGACCCACCACCATGTTTCTTTAGCTGTCCGCCAAATATTGTGTCCACCATCCCTGCTTCGCGCAAACTCTTGTCGGTCGGGTAGTCGACTTGCTTCAGAATCTTCCCCAGTTCGCGTTGGTTGCGATATAACCAGATCGTGTGAAGAATTCCGGTCCCATCTACTCTCACATCTTCTGCTTGTCGTGGGACTCCGTGGTAGAGCGAATATCGGAGGGAAAGGAAGGCAAGTGCGATGGACGCTGCAAGGCCAACCACGACCTTGTATTCATTAGGTCCAGCAGCTTAAATACACTTGACCTACCGGTATGATGTTCAACTGTCAGGCAACGGTCAGTTACTGTATTATAATACAAGATATGCCGTCGCTACGCTCCGGGGCCAGAGGCCGATGTGAATTATCAAGCAAAAAACTATAAGTATTTTACACCAGTATCTTCTTCTCCCATATGAAAAGCAACGCCACATGTAGTGTACTGTTGTCTCTGACCACGACGGAGAGCACCCAAGTTGTGACGAGATCAGAGATAGCTCCAATCTTCCGGGTAGGAGCTGCAGTCATTGTTAATCTATGCTGTATAAATGGCACTCTGCAGGATGGTTGCAAAGTATACTCTATTTGCGAGCAGCTGTGGTTCAGGTGTTTGAGGATGGATGATGGAAGGTGGGATTAAGTTCATGTGCCGTCCCAAGTGAATGCAACAACGTATCCAAACATTCGGGAGTTTGCGGTGTCCATTTGATGTACATCAAAGCCTTACAGAGATGCGGACTGGTCGTCAGTACTATGAAAACAATAGAGAGTTTATGTCCGAGAGGACAGCTTTGGATTAAAAAACATGCGGAGTCAGGTCTTTCATAGATGCTCTGCGTGTTTGATTATTTTCAGTATCAGCTGATAGCTGGTAGGGAGCTTGCTGAGAAAATGAAACGCAGTTCATGGACTCGGAGCAATGATGAGAAAGTGCTTCAAGCATTGAGCGGTGGAAATGCGAGGGACGTGAACTGCATCGGAATCCAAAGGGAAAGAACCCCAGAAACTTTCAGGGACGTGGAGCAGACTGTGAGCCCCGAAAGGAAAGATTAAAGAACCAAGCGCTGACCGGAATTTGAGTTCCCTCGGAATTTACCGTTAAAACTTTCGGGGATTTAGGGTCGCGACGTCATTAGCGCCAAGAAAATATCGGCAGAATGTGGAAATGCGGATGGGAACTGTGCTCGGTTGGAATGAGTTGCCAGCGGGGTTCAGATGTCCACAATCCAATAGAATTATGTCAGAGAGGTTCCGGAAGCAAGAGAAACATGGCAGTGGCCGGTCCAGATTGGCTGTGTTGGGGAAATGCCAGCAAAGGTGGTGGCGTGAGAGCAGAGGCCGAAGCTGCGGACGGATTCCGTGGGTATTCTCGAGAAAGTAAGGTCGGATTTCTCATTGGATTTAAGTTTCATATCACGGCGAACGGCGTGAGTCGGCGAATAAGAATCTCCGAGATTTCTCAGGGAGAACAAAGAGCCGCCTCAAGGGTCGAGGGATATAGAGCGTACGGGAATGAAGCTCTAGAAGCCATCGTGCAAGCGCCGTTTAAGCTACAGCTCTTCAGACTTTGCTATGCAGCGGTGCACCAAGTGTTTTCGAAGCCAAAGACACTCACAGTCCACGAAGTCTGTTAATCCGGTCGCTTCAACCTTGACGAGAAAGAGCATAGCAAGCGTCATGATGAGAAGCGAGTCAGTTTGTCGCAGTGATGGTGATCTCATATTCTTCACACCCCTCGAATCTTGTCGGACTTTCCACTTGAATTCAGAGTCAAATCATCAAATTTCAGCACAGAGGTTATACAACATCAGAGGAGGCGCATTGGACTATCAAATTAGGATTGGAATTAAGAAAAATTACTGCTTAGCTTTCTTCGCATTGGATTGAACAGGGTTTGTTTCTTCGCCATCGTCAGCATCATCTTACGGCGGAGGAGAAAGAGTCGTACTCGGGGCGTGGCATTTCCTCGAACTTGAATACTGTCAGAGATAATATTCATTGTGAAGAACTATTGACTTACCGTGTTTCATGACGACGGCGCCGGACCCCCGACAGCAGGAGGGCTGTCAAAGGCAAATCAGCTCGAAACTGTGGTTACAACACAAAAGGACATCACCGAACGAAAAAATTGCTGGCAACGTGCACTCACACACCACTAAGAGCTGAAGCTGAAGGAGTAATTTCAGTCGCAGGGGTGGAGGTTAGACCAATACTGACGTAGCGAGGGTTCGGGAGTCACCAGGGAGTCTGTTGTCGACACAGGGTCGGTGCCGGACTGTGAAAGAACATGAGGACTGGAGCCGAGCATAATGTGTTAATATTGCAATGTGGGTGAGCCCGGCGTCTGAAAAAGCGTTGCACATGCCAAGGAATTAGGCACATACCTGTGCTTGGGCCCCGAAGAGGAATCTTGGCGCAGCGTCTCCTGCCGGATAAACACATTTAGAACGTCGTTTGAATTCAAATAAATGCACGAAAAGGTTTCAGAACGTACTGAACGGTCGAGGTTCTTGGAGAGCCGTTGACATACTTGAAAGTGGTGACACTGAAGAAATTGGTATGATCAGGGAGAACTGGGGCGCTGCGGCTTTCTGGAACGTGTCGAAAGTCATTGGGCTGGCGATCGTCGAAGGAAATTTAAAAACGTGAATTTCAGTGCTAGCCAGAATGAAAGTAAGCGCTTACCGGGTTTGCACCTGGGCCTGGCGCTGCACTGGATTTGGTCGAATTGAACACTCTCGTCCTCCACTTGTGATCCAGACGTACCTGGTGCAATCAACCCATGTAAAATTGAGCCCCCGGCAGCGGGCACGGACGACTGGTGGGGGGAGATGGGGGAGCGAAGAAAAGAAGCGGAACGTCTCTTGTATGGTCTTTGAGCGGTGGAGCCCGCCGGCATATGGTTTCATCCGAAGGAGTTGCACGTAATAACAACAGCACAGAAACGGTAAGGTTGAAGTTAATTTGTGATGTTGAAAAATAAACGTGAGAGAAAAACCTTGAGGCGACCGAGATAACGGAATTTGGAGTGAGAAGACAGCTGGATGGGAAAGTAACGACAAATGTGGGTGACGGACAAATAGATGCAATCTGATTCAAGACATCTCTTTAATATACGAAGTATTTAAACTGCTTACATCTAGATGCAATGCTGCGACCATTTCGTGGACTATCGCAACTCCTTTAAGGGGGATCGGGTGCTCTACAGCAGCATAGAGGAGGATCCGGTCGTCTGTCCCTTTCACCATTGGGCCATGTAACGGTAAAACGTGTCCAACTGTGCAGGTTGATGAGACAAATCTTCTTTAAACAGTGCAATGCACGCTTACGAGTCCAGAACATTGCGGCAACGATTTTAGATAGGGCGTTTTCGAGATCGGGGAGAGTAATATTAGAGGGTCGCTGAGAACCTTCCATTGCAGACAGGTTGAAGTTTTGGATCAGATACCTTTCGACATATTTTTCAGCTATTTTATGAAAGAGTAATGTATACCGACAGGTCCGAAACGGAGACATGACTGAGGGTTTCCGGAAGAACCGCTTGATCCCGCTCAAACTCGGAGTCGGGCATCGCATTATACCAACGCGCCCACTGATAAAATGTCAGGTGGCGGGGATACAGAGATTGACTGATTCACAGACTGCATCAATGAAAGAATTCCCGGTTGTAGACCCGTTTGGCCCGGGTCTCAAGGGTGCAGATGGAAACCAAGTTGAGGAGGTCTTATGAAAACTCGGTTGTATATCGAGGACCTTGCGAGACTTTGCATCTATGACCGCAGTTTGGTTGACAAGTAGCTGCGAGCACCGAAACGTCTGAACTGGCTGAGTAAAGTTGATGATGTCGCGAGTAAAATTCAACAAAGGCCCAAAGGTACCCTGGAAGTCGACAATCGGAATAGTGGTATAGATGAGAAGCGAATCGCTGCGGAAATTATCATCTATCAGATTGAAGGTGGAGATGATACATGGTGCTGTTCAGTATCAGTTAGGCGTGCAAGCTTCGGTGGTGAATATTAATATCAATAATCTTACCTGCCGGGCGAATACCTCCAATGACGTTGTCCGTCGAATCTAACGCCACCTTCCAGGTATGTAGGCGAGACGTCCGCCAGCCTTCCGAGGGTCCAACGGTGATGCTGCGCGCATCCGGAAAGGAGCGGCAACTGATGTTGAATCCTGTTGCGTTGACTGTAATATTTCCGCTGCCCGCATTGGCATCAACCACATCATACAATGTCCCCTCATACAATCCTTCGCTACTTGAATTTCCCAGAATCAATGGAAGTGAGTGCAGCGAGCCCCTCGCAAATACGGTCCATGGCCTAGGAAAAATTATGAACGCTGTAGAGACATGATCAATCGAAACGCACTCGGAGAAAGATGAGCCATAATCGTGGTATGACGACGGGTAGACGGGAAGACTCCACCTCAGGCTACCCCTCCCAGACCCCCCATGGGCCTAATTTTTAGTAGAGAATAACCGTCCTAAGGGGGGGTCAGTTTGAGTGGTGGTCCCATTTCCCATGGGACTTCCCACCTTTGAAGGGACTTTTCACCAAACTGCTGGGGGATGTCCCATCTGGTTTTTTTGAGGGATATCCCACCCGCCGCAGGCGGGCCCGAAAAATAACTGTGGGATGTCCCATCTTCCCATTTTGCTGCACCAAAAAAGCGCGATTTTGGGGCCATTTCTAGACAGTTTTCCATGATGCTTGGTGATACATGTGGCTTGAAGGTAGGCCAATGCTGCTACATATATGCTGCACCCTGCACAGCATATTTTCCTAGGCAAAAATACAGGATTTTGCACCAGAAAAGGCTGGTTTTGCAGCTGTTCCTGCAGGAATTTGGATTGTACATGGTCATTCATGCAGTCTCAAGGTAAGGCAAGGTCCATAGCTTTACGCCGTGCCCCACAAGCAGCAGATTTATGGGTGGAAACACAGGATTTCAGAACAGAAAAGCTGGTTTTTGCAGCCATTCCTCCACAGAATTGGATGATACTTAATAACTCATGCAGTTTCATCATAGGCCATCACCCCTATCCATATGCTATGCCATGTCATGTGCGCCGGATTTCTGTGGGTGAAACCACAGCATTTCACTACAGAAAAGATGTGTTTTTGCAGCTATTGATCTATTGACTTGGATCATTGGCAGTAATTCAGGTAGCCCTTGGGATAGCTCTAATTATGTCTTTGCTTACTGACAATCTCAAACTAATGTGCACAATGTGGGGTATCCTGCTATCATTCCAATCATTATGTGATGTCATGTTGTCTTAATCCTGACCAGTGGGATATCCCACCAGTCAACATGGAATATCCAGCTCAGAGTGGGATGTCCCGTCATTATCTTATACAATGTGAGATGTAACACTGAGACTGGTTTTGAAGGTGGGAAGTCCCACTCAGAGCCAAGGGACATCCCACTGTTATCTGATCTGAGGTGGGATGTCCCACTCATATTCTTCTCCATGGGGGACATCCCACTTACAGGCAAGGGACATCCCACTATTATTCTGTCAGACGTGGGATGTCCCACTTGTAATTTTCCCAATGGTGGGAAGTCCCACTTTAATTTGTGTAGTGAGGGACATCCCACCTTTACTTGTATCAACAATCCCTTTTAGAGTCCAAGCCACAGCTGATGCTACAATGCTGAATACATTGTTTCCCAATTTACTTTGATCAATCATATACTGTGGCACCCTTGGCTCTTATTGATAGATGCACAGCCACTGATGGAATCAACTATATTCACCTCCATGTTCCAAAAAAGGCAATTATAGTTGTGTTTCAATGGTGGATGGTGAAAATCACCCAGGCTCATTTAGATGCCTAGCTTTGGTGATACATATGCACTAGCATCATGTTATTTGATCAGTGATATAGTTTGGCACTCCTTGGCCTATATTAATCGACAGACAGCCACTGATGGGATCAACTATATTCACCTCCATGTTCCATAAAAGGCAATTATGCTTGTATCTCAATGGTGGATGGCAAAAATCAGCCAGATCTTCTTAGATGCATAGGTTCATTGTTTTTATCCTTAACACTGAAGGTTATTATCCTTAATGAATGAGTAATACCCCTGTTTATGTGAAGCTCTGGTGAACATGTGTGAATTAACCTTGGCTGGTCAATGGGGCTACCAAGAGCATAATGCTAAAGATGACTGTTGTAGCCCTTGATGAGCTCTACAGTTTTGGTAGAGCCATCAGAGGTTTGGCTGATGACTTTCCCTTTTGGGACACTAACGCTTTTGTCCCAAAAAGGAAATTTTCGACATCAGCCCTTCCCTGGCTCATAATTCAACCATTTTGGATGATCTAACCTTATAAGCATGTTGTTCTATGTTCTTTGAAGCCACCTGGGATACATTAGAGCCCAGTACAGTACAGTAATTGGGTGAAAAAAAGCGAATATTGATAAATTGTGTCCTGGCCATAATATCTTGGGGATATACCAATAGAAATAGCTCCTGGATAGATTAACGTGTCCCCTTAAGCTACAGAGATACCCTCCAGGTGATGTAGTATATTCTGGTAGTGAAAGGCATCCCAGTTTGGCCTTACAAGGAAATTGCATTTTGGCCATATTATGGGTTCCTCTATGATGTGAGATATCTCAAAACACATCTGTTGGAATTGGTTCATCTATAGGTATTAGAAAATGAGACAATTAACACCCTGAGCACCCCATACCCCATGATTTAAGGTGATCTTATTGTATATTCTTGTTCATCATATTCAGCATGCCACAGGGTCATAGCTAATGTTCTGAAGGCTTATCCTAGTATTCCTAAGCTATATGACCAATTTTGAGTCAAAAAGCAGGCCAATATATGGTGATAAACCTCAGAATTGTCAAATGTCATGTTTTGCTTGTTTCATAAATAGGGCCTCAAGGAGACCAATTAGTGCGAAATAAACATCAGGAATGAAGCCAGACAGTGTAACTGACCCAGATTATGCTTTATTTCAAGTGTTTTGGTCAAGTATTGACCAGATGGTGGTTCTGATGAGATGGGTTTGAGTACAACTTGTGGTCCATATGCTGGACATGGTTCAAAACACCCAAGTCAATAGATCAATAGCTGCAAAAACACATCTTTTCTGTAGTGAAATGCTGTGGTTTCACCCACAGAAATCCGGCGCACATGACATGGCATAGCATATGGATAGGGGTGATGGCCTATGATGAAACTGCATGAGTTATTAAGTATCATCCAATTCTGTGGAGGAATGGCTGCAAAAACCAGCTTTTCTGTTCTGAAATCCTGTGTTTCCACCCATAAATCTGCTGCTTGTGGGGCACGGCGTAAAGCTATGGACCTTGCCTTACCTTGAGACTGCATGAATGACCATGTACAATCCAAATTCCTGCAGGAACAGCTGCAAAACCAGCCTTTTCTGGTGCAAAATCCTATATGTTTGCCTAGGAAAATATGCTGTGCAGGGTGCAGCATATATGTAGCAGCATTGGCCTACCTTCAAGCCACATGTATCACCAAGCATCATGGAAAACTGTCTAGAAATGGCCCCAAAATCGCGCTTTTTTGGTGCAGCAAAATGGGAAGATGGGACATCCCACAGTTATTTTTCGGGCCCGCCTGCGGCGGGTGGGATATCCCTCAAAAAAACCAGATGGGACATCCCCCAGCAGTTTGGTGAAAAGTCCCTTCAAAGGTGGGAAGTCCCATGGGAAATGGGACCACCACTCAAACTGACCCCCCCTTAGGACGGTTATTCTCTACTAAAAATTAGGCCCATGGGGGGTCTGGGAGGGGTAGCCTGAGGTGAAGACTCTGTGTCGCAACAGGACTGGAATGTGGCACAGTCACTGTTTGCAGAGCACACATGCTGGACATGGTTACCTGGAGAAGCGCAATGTTACCAAGGTAGAAGAGGGCAGAAAGGACGCCGTTCAAGGAAGCAGAAACATCCTTCTGATGCAAGATGTGGAATGCCGCGGATCCAAGACCCGCCCACGCAGCAGCGTTATCGTGCGTGGCTGTCAGGGTTTGTTGGATCTGCAGGTTGCGTCTCATCGAGAGAGTTTGTGTAGTGAGTACTAGCAGCGCTGAGTATATCTGGAAATAGTGATAATGGTTCACTCCTGATGCGAGGAAAATACATACCGTGGTGAATGTTGTGGTTATTCCCGTCACTAGAAAAGACGCAATGCCCTGGCGGTCTAGGGGGACTACGAGCCGATGTTCAGGCCCCATCACACAGATGTAAATAAGACCCAGATGTATGCCGACCAGCGTCAGATGCAGAGTTAAAGATAGCAGTCGGAGACTGCGTGAACTAAGCAAAAGTGTCTTCTGCGCTACATTATAATCAGAACCAATAGATTGTAAACGTAAAAGTCTGAAACCTTGGATTGCAGTCCTCGTGGAATGTTGGAGATCTGTGTTCAATTGAGATACATTTTGCGTCAAGCCAGTTGAGCTTTCACCGCGGGGCGACAGTTCTTCGAGCGGAATAGTATCGAAGTCGATTAGATCGAAAGGCGTTGCCCCCTCCGGTTTCTGCAGCTGTCCACCAAAGATAGCGTCCACCAGCCCTGCCTTACGCAAATTATTGTTGGTCGGATCCTCGACCTGCCCCAGAATCCCTTCAAGTTCGGAGTGGTTGCGATAGAGCCATATTGTGTGAAGAATTCCGGCTCCATCGATGGTAACGTCTTCGTGATCTCTTGGGATTCTGTACAAAAGCGAGTACCGCAGGGAAACCAGTGCAAGGACCATGGCCGCTGCGAGACCAACCGAAATCTATTTTCATGAATACGAGGAAAGGAAAGTCAAGATTTGTTCACCTACCGCTACTACGTTCAACTGTCATGGTTGGGTCAGTGCCTGGGTAATATGGTCAGACCGCTTACCGTCATCCGTGTTTCTGTATATGTTTCGCTGACTGTAGCATTTCCTCTGAGGAGAATTGGAAGCACTCGAGGTGGGTACAAGAGAACCCGTTGACTATCTTCACCTTCACCTTGCCCGAACGTAAGTCCCCCATGTGAAGGCGGCACATGTCCAACTGTAGGCTGAGGAATTAGACGCTATATTTAGCATTAGGTACATGCTTACGAGTCCAAAACAGTGTCGCAACAATTGTCGAGAGAGCATTCTCGAAGTCATGGAGAGTAACATTGGAGGGCCGCTTGGAAGCTTCAGTCGCGGTCAAGTTGAACTTCTGGATCAGATACCTTTCAACATCCCCAGTCCGCTGAGTTCACCACTGCATAATAGAGAGAATGAACTGTACTTACAGGTCTGCAACTGAGACGTAGTTCCGGTATTCAGCATCTAAGTATATAGACTGAGAAAACTCAGAACGGGGTATTTCTTGAAACCAAAGGTCCCACTGATAAAGGGTAAGTTTCTCTGGGTTATGCAGCGTTGACTCGATAATCACGAACTGCGTCAATAAGGGTGTTCCCGGTTGTGGGGCCGTTGGGATCGTACTCAAAGGGTTTGGCCGGTAACCATGCTGAGGATGTTTTTCTAATATTCGGTCTAATTTCAAGGACCTTCCGAGACCTGGCATCTATCACAGCAATTTGCTTAACGAGTGACTGGGTACACTGGAACGTTTGAACTGGTCGAGTAAAATTCAACCACGGCCCAGAATCATCCGATGAATCGATGATGGGGATGGCGGTATAGAAAAACAGCGGACCGGTGGTAAACTTGTCACGTAAGTTGTACCGGGGCCATGCATGTGGAGTCCCGTTGGCTGGTGGGAACAGAGAGATGATATTTGGTGCTGATCCAGTGTCAGTCGTCGTGCCTGTGTCAAACGAGTAAAGGAAACGCACTTGTGGGGGGTATGGCTCCAATGAACTCGTTGGTCGAGTCTAACGCAATCGTCCGATCCTCTGCCCAGGCGTGCAAAAGAACGGCGGTGGGGATGAGTCTGCGTGCGTGCGGAAACGAGCGGCAGGTGATGTTAAACCCTGTGGCATCGACTGACACGTTACCTGTGCCAGAGTTGGCCCCAAGCACATCATACAGTGTTCCTTCATGTAACCCTTCCTGCCTTATATTCCCAAGGATCGCCTCCAGCCTGTACAGTGACGCAGATAATATCCGCGGGCTGGAGAAATGGATCAGGATGAGACGTAGCTCAAAGCAGCAACTGACTTCAAGGAAGAAAACCCAGGATTGTATGATGATGGAAAGGACGGCAGGCCGTCTGTCTCAAACTACGACTGGGTGAAACATCTGGACTGTTTGCAGAAGGAACATGTTGGGCACGGTAACGTGCAAAATCGAGATGCTGCCAAGGTAGAGGAGCGCTGAGACAACGCCTGATACTGACGCCGGAACGGCCCTCTGATGCCACATGCAAAATGCTGCTGATCCAAGTCCCGCCCATGCAGAAGTGTTATCGTGCGTTGCTGTCAAGCTTTGACGGACGTGCAGATCACGTCTCATCGAGAGGGTCTGCGTAATTAATACCAACAGGGCCAAGTATATCTTGTTCATTGCTGAACCTTTAGGTTTTGCTACCCAGGGGAACATCGATTTCGTGCATCATTTTTGATCTGTTTGTCATGCAGAATTGGTCGTCACGGAAAACGAACGCAAAACAAGCAAGGAAACAGCAAAAACACAGGAATTCAAATTGGCATTTTTAGTTTGCCAAAAAAAGGCTTCTCTTTGATTCATCTGCCTGTGTGCACTCTCTTTTACTCCAGAGATTCGCCTTCACTTTGCGTTTTACTCATTTCTGCTCTATACTCGGGCTAGTATCCGTTGACGTGGGACTTTTCCGGCGGAGCTCACATCATGAAACATCCGAGTCTCCTTGATTTTGTCAGCATACAAACCTTTGCTTTCTCCCCCGATGTCGCCCGCTGCGACCTTCTGCAATTCGCCTCTATCTACAGACAACTGGTTTCAATAGCCGTGCTGCACGCTCTGTGCTTCACTGGATTGGGTCCTCAATTCTGGGGTCCGCATACATGCATCCCAACCCTCCGGCCCTCTGACGCTCCCGTGTGGCGCGGGCATCACTCTGTATGCTTGCACATCCCTGTGAATGCCTCTCTGCCATACTTGGTGCTGGTTCTGGACTGGCTCAACCTTGTTTGGAATTCTGCACCCCAGCTCGTAAGCTCTGGCTTGCTTGATCCCCATCCACCATCCTCGAGCCATTCTCCCTGCAGACAAGGCGGAAGTTCCATCGGAGCATGCCCCTACACGTCCCCGTGTACCATTGTTATTCGAGCTCCTCATGTTGTATTTAGATTTTAGAAGCCGTGCAATAGAATTATAATGTCCGTTTGATATTTTTTCAGCAGAATTCATGGGAGCGAAGTGGAAAGGAAGAGAATCAGATTGCTCACTCATCTAAAGGTTCAGCGCCCGCCTCGGAGAGGCCCAATCCATGTCATTAATGATCATCATGCGTTTTTGATGAAATAGAAAAACACACGGTGCCGAATGCTGTGGTAGTTGCTGTAACGAGCAGAGATACGATCCCTTGGCGCTGCTGGAAGATCACGAGACGATGCTCTATTCCCATCGCCCAGACCAGCATTAAGGCCGAATGTATGCCGACCAGCATGCAATGGAGAGTCATGGCCAGGATGCGGAAGGTGCGTGAAGACCTCAACACAGACGTCTTGGGTGCTTCAAAAAAATTAAATTTGCACCAAGAGACTGTGAATGTGGAGTACCGAGACTTTTTTTCTGAAGCGCAGTCCCCGAGGACCTCGTGAGATCTCTCGTCGATTGGAAGCCATCTTCTGACGGAATAGTTGTGCTGTCGCTGGGGAGCGCAAACTCCTCAAGAGGGAAAATATCTAAGTCTGAGTCAACGCCATCCATTTCGGGGATGTCAAAGGCAGGGGCGGGGCTATCGGCCATCCAGTCCTCTTTGGAAGTTTTATATACTCTGGCGTCAGTCCGACGTCGCTCCGCTGATAGATCATCATAGATGCCAAGTCAGATGATTGAGAAACGGACAGTAGGCCTCAGTTGACCTAAGCTCCCCCAATGGAAACTAGCCAAATCCTGCAACGTCGGCAAAACACAGTATCTGAGTCCGCTATATAAACATAACTACTAGGGAGGTTTACCGAAACCGAAATGCACGTACTTCTCAACTACTGAAATAGCTCACAGCGGAAGGCGCAAGTCACGATCGCCATCTGTCAACCACTATAGTCCGAAGTTGATGCGGAATGAGACATATGACGGTAAGATCGGGGAGACGTGCATTATCAAAAAAGACAACCCACTCGCTTCTTCGTAGTATAATCAGAAGCCGAGCGTGTGGAAGGAACATGGTTGCAGGTACACAAACACAGAATTTTCCCGCAATTTTGCAAATCGTCCATATGGATTCCCTCGGCCCATTGGGCTAAACTGATACATCGCGAGTCCTTCATCAGAAGAGAAGCGTGATTAATCAACGATTCTCATGAGAGGGTTCGCGATACAACCTAACACGGGGGGCAATCACTGAGGCGCCCGAATACCACATGCCTTGAACGCATGTGATCCGCACTTTGAACAAAGCAGATAAAGCCGCCTTGAGCTGGTCGCATTGTTCCCCCCCACACATCAAATTTTGATGAAGAAGAACAACTTTGCAACGGGGGCAAAGAGCGACGCATTTGACTCACATTTGGTGTGACGAGTTACAATAGGTCTTTGCAAACCTGGACGTTTCCGGTAACCAAGTACAAGATATTTTATAGGGATATCCAATTAATGTGCGACGTTAGTTTGAAATTGCTATCCTACATTTTGTGGGTTTATTCTGCATACCTAACCGCAAGCATCGACTCAGCCGCAGATGCCGTTGCGTGCATGCCAAGTGACGGCTTGATGGAGCCGTGGAACCCCCATTGAGCAATCCCGCCCTTGTGAACCTTCGGTCGAAATGGTACAGTACATCGAAATTCTGTCTTATGTTCGAGTCTCCTGATTGCCCCTGGAAGGAACGACTGAAAGCTAGTTCGTGGCAGGTACACATTTAATCTGCGAGCACTCGGTGCAGGTCCTGCACCAGATTCATCCGTCCAAAATGAGTGACAGCAGCGAAAGCAGAGAGGGGAACGCACCTCGGGACGACGATGCAGTCGTCACCCGCCGGGCAGAGGACACTGCACGCGGGGAGGAAGAGCACCGGGCATGTGATGCAGCTCTCCTGTGGGGCGGGACCTGTGGCACGGCGAAAACACATAAACTAACGTGGCGAGTGGTTTAAGGATTCTGGCGACGTACTGGCCATGGCGAAGATCGAGCTCATGATGAGCGAAGTCAAGAGGAGTGAGAGGAGCTTGAACATTGTGTACCCGGGGATGGTGGGGAGCAGACAGCCGTAGCGGGGACTTTATATAATCTGGAGAAGAATCTTGCCTGCCTCGTCCCGCGACTCGACCGCGGCAAGCCCTGGGTGCCTTGATTGATGCGACAGCTATTGACACTATGTCCATTTCGATGGTAATTATTATAAGGTGGATTGTATTAGGACGACTCTATTGTAAGCTAGTGGAAAAATTAAATAGAGGGACTTGCCGTCCCTAGTCTACTTTCGCTTCGCTGCCGGTGCCAGATTACAATTCAAATGTGGACGGGATAACGGAATAGATTCGACGCACCTTTTTGTAAAGATGTTTATCATGAAGGAAATCACGCAGCACTAGCGCACATACTCAAAGTGGGAACGGGCACCGCCGTTGATCGATCCGGCAGCTTTGTACCTGTTTGTTCCCTATTCAACTTCGATCCACCATGTCCCACTCTGCACTGGACTCCCTGGACAAGGTATCGACTCGATTAAAAGGGAAGAAATGTTCCCATTGTTGATATCTATGGGTTCCAACCAAAATCCTACACCTTATTGCTCAAAATAGAGTGCTATCTGAATGTTCGGGGTCATCTGTAAAGCTCGGATATTTGAAGGGGACTGAAATATTCTAGAAACATCTCAGAACTTTGAATTGAAGTATCTTTAATATTTAAAGACTGAAAACCAGGACTTTAGCTCAATGATCAAGCTTGAAAATGGCGCAAATATTCTGTCCGCTGCTGCACGTGACCTCAACCGTTGTTCCAAAAAATGACCATGGTTTGCTCAAAGCTGAACAAAATTCTTTGCTTCTGCGGAGCGACGTGTCTAGAAATGACTGGAGAACTTGCATACTGTCTCAGATCCTTAATTCTAGCTTACCCTTTGCAGGAATGGGACAATAATGTGGCAAGTTTGAGTCTAACCTCAGTATTTGCTACTTTTGTGGAAACAAGTTTTCTACGCCATTTTCTCTCAGAGAGTGACCAAATTCACCGAGTTTCGACAAAGTTATAAGGATTCTGCACTACAGGGAATTTGATCTGCCAACCAAAATTCCGCAGGTCAGTCACAGTCATGGAAAATGAACTCAAACTATGTAATAGGAGTATTTGAGTTGGTCTGTTCATATTTTGGACCTAACCATGCCTTTTCCCTGTCAAAAACACAAATATTGGTCAACTTCACCAAAATCCTATTAACTCTGACAATTTTGAGCAGATCGTCGACCTTCCGCAGGCGAAATCACTGGTAAATAGGCCCTCTACAAAAGTACTTTGCCGGAATTTTCAGTTTTTGACGAACTGCCGAGAAAACGACGGTATTTCAGCCGAAATGACCGAATTTTTCTGCCAGTGGCCAGATTCAAAAAATGGGCATAATACTTTTATTTTGATGCTGATTTACAGCTGTTTGCGGAACTTAGGGCGCAGCTCGTTTTTTTTTTTTTCAATGAGATTTGCGTCGGATGGCTCTCCTGAGCGCAATTCTCAACTGTTTTCCTTTAAAATATGCTCATTATGCTGGCATTGAAATTCCGGAGGGCATAGTCTCCTCAGATCTTTTGATGGCCAATCAAATTGCTTGACTGGGAAAATATCCGCGTTTTGAGCAGGATAGCTGCAACATTAGCAATTGTTGTTCAATTGACCTAATTTTTTGACACAATGGACTCACAGGTATACCGGAGGGCATCACATACCGGCATTTTAATGTGACACATAAATCATATGCAGTCTATATTACAACAACACTGCATTCTCTTTTCAAAGTCTCGAGCCAAATACAAGTCATATAAAAAATGCCGGTATGTGGTGCCCTCTGGTACACCTGTGGGTGCATCGTATCAAAAAATTAGGCCGATTCAACAATGGTTGCTAATGTTACAGCCATCCTGTTCAAAACGCGGATATTTTCCCAGTCAAGCAATTTGATTGGCCATCAAAAAATCTGAGGAGACCATGCCCTTCGGAATTTCAATGCCAGCATAATGAGCATATGTTAAAGGAAAACGGTTGAGGATTGAGCTCAGGAGAGCCATCCGACGCAAATCTCATTGAAAAAAAAAAAACCGAGCTGCGCCCTAAGTTCCGCAAACAGCTGTAATACCTGACTTTCCTTTTGACCTAGGCTCAAAAATGTGTTCCTGCAAGGCTGATACCTTTGCAAAACTCTTTGCGAAACTGGAACCGCTTGGAATCAAGAGTAAACAGGGACAAACATGCCGATCAAATCATTGGCGATGCCCGTTCCCACTCAAAGGTCGTAAGTACTAGCGGCATGACGTAGGACATTTACGTGAAGTACTTATCCGCGTCTTACCTTGATCATCAGTACATAAACAGATGCAAACCCGCTTAGCCTGCTCTACAAACCACCTTACAAACGAGTTCGCTCAAACGTCGTTTTACTAGATTACCAAGTCGGACGGCCACGACTTATAAGAAGGGGGCTTCTGTAATTTGGGCACCAACATGTCCTCCTACAAGTCATTCGCAGTTATCGGCGCTGGCACTCTTGGATCCAGGATCGTCGCTGCGTTCGCTGCCCAGAACATTCCCGTCGTCGTCCTCGCGCGTCCGGGATCCAAGAGCACAGAAATGCTTCCTGCCGGCGTCAAGCTCGCCATCGTCGATACCAGCGACGCCGCTGCTGTCGCTGCCATTTTCAAAAAGCACACCATCGATGTAGTGCTTTCGACCGTCACCGGGCACGGCCTCGGCGCACAGAAGTCCTTCATCGAGGCCGCCAAGGCCGCGAATATCAAGCTGTTTGTTCCTTCCGAGTATGGAGTGCCAACGGAAGGCCTGAACGAGGGTGTCTGGGCAGAGAAGAACAAGATTGCGGAGCACTTGAAGAGCGCCGGTATCCCGTCTCTCAGAATCTACGTCCGTAAAATTTCCCTTTGCATATATCACAGGTGCTAAACCAACGTTATAGAACGGTGCTTTCACCGAATACATCCCGTGGATATTCTTGAATGCGGACACCAAGAAGATTCATATTGTGGGCAAAGGCGAGGCCCCGCTCTCCGCGACGTCGCTCCCTGATGTTGCGGGTTCGTCGCACCATTTCAACGCAACCATCTATGGAACTAATCTGTGATTTCACAAGGATTCGTCGTCCACGTTTTGACCACGCTCCCGTCCGCCGAGCTGGAGAACAAGATATTCCGCATCGAGGGCGATCGCACCAAAGCCAACGACCTCGGTGCACTGTTCAAGACCACAGTGGAGTATGTCACCGAAATTCTCGGGGAGATGGGGGACATCAAGACCCTCGTGGCGACCGAGCTTGATTCTGGCCTTGGTAGCACCGGGTGGAATGCCGTGACCAAGAGCGAGGGAACTGGTGATGCCGCCGCGGGTAGTGCTAACAAGCTTTGGCCCGGGCATCACTGGAAGACGATCAAAGAGGTTCACGGATTGTGATATTACTGACAAGCTGTCGTAGCGAGCGACGCCGCTGTCGTTATTTAAATCGCCTTCCTAGGAAACAAAACTGAGAAACGCAAATAAGACGCAAAGAGCACTAGCCTTGCGCTGCTGTCCCCTCTCTATCATCTCGGGATTTTTCGTGACCTTCCCGACAAGCTTCTCAGCGCCACCTGCGCCGGGGAAGAATGAGAACAAGGATCTACGACCGAAAACGAAGGGAAAGTACCTTTAATTTTTTTCGACCACGCTTGATTTGCCGCCGGAGTTATTGGACGTATCACCATACTCGTTCGAAGAGGGTCCAGGGCTGTATTGATTCCCCGAGCCATATTTGTTCGAAGAAGAGGTTGTGTTGCCAGCCCCGTAGCCGCCCGTGCCTGCCCCTACGCCTGCGGCACCACTACCAGTATCAAACCCTCCGCCACTGTTTCCCGGACCGCTATTTTGGTCCATTCGGGACGTCCCGAAGTTTCCGCCAGTCCTGCCCAGGGCGGCACCTGCGCCTGCGCCTGCGCCGCTTCCGGCGTCAAAACGTCCACCACAGGTTCCAGCTAGTATGGAAAAAATCGAAATCAAGTCTGAGCTTAACGGTAATAGTTCGAAGCAAAAGGGAACGTACCTGGTGTATCGTCCTAAAGCAAGGTGCGTGAGTAGTTATTAAAGGATTCCGAAGCTAACTATTCTCTGTACCATGAAATATTCATGCTACTTATGGGAGTGGTACGCACAACAAAGACGTCCGGGCCTCCCGGGGAAACAGAAAAGACCTCGGCGTGTTTGGACTTGCCGCAATAGACCATGTCCTGTGTCATTGGTAAGTTGGGAAGGTTTTCACGTCATCCAAAAAAAGAAATTACATCGCTTCCGATGAGGATGGGGACCCAAAGGGCCACATTGGATATCATAAGCCCACCCTGATTCTCCGCTTTATCGAGCTTCCATTGTGCATGTATCAGCAACGGCCATGTTTAAATATTATTATATGATCTATCAGTCCGGAAGGGCTCCGGCCATTGACCTTCGGTCATAAATACCGTGCCATTCTCGACGGAAGCGAAAACCGGGATGTTTGTTGCAACGTTGACGATAGTATAAAAATGGGAGCACTGACATAGTCGCCATCCCGTCCTTGCTGGTCGAAACAGCGACCGCGCTGCTCATCATGATCAACTTAAGCGTGCCGCTATGCGTTGGCGTCCATAGGTTCACGACGGCCAGGTGCGGATGAGTGGTGAAACGCCATACATTGTCCGCCGAGGGTCACCAATAACCACCGGCGGCCACTGGTGGCTGCCAGCGACTTTGCTAGTGATGGGTGTATTACTCGACGTAGATGGTTATGGCTTGTCAGCCCTTCACTCTCGATTTCCACCACCCCACATTCATTCGAGCACGGTTAAGTAACGCGCTGGGTTTATTTCGTCGTACCACGTTGGGTTTAGCAGAATATTTCATGACAAAAAATTACATGAGCCTCGACCCGAGGATGCATAACTTGTCCACAATTACACCGCCAAAGTTTTGGTTTTGGGGATGCCGTTTCTTGGCTGCACTTGCCGGAACCCACTCTCCATAAATGCATTCACCAGGCTGATCAGCGGTAGCACAACGAGGAACATAGGCAGAATCTACAAGGTTGAGTAGTCAGTCCACGTTTCCGCGATTCACTCGACGACTTCACACCTGTCCAAACTGCCACTGAGACTGACTGTCGTCCGACACCGCGAA
Source organism: Mycena capillaripes (assembly GCA_029204075.1). Taxonomy (NCBI): domain Eukaryota; kingdom Fungi; phylum Basidiomycota; class Agaricomycetes; order Agaricales; family Mycenaceae; genus Mycena; species Mycena capillaripes. Next base: position 686,474 of record JARHKZ010000018.1, read on the forward strand.
ATGATTCCATCGGATAAGGAGCTCGGTGTTCATGACTGCCAAAGCCCACAATATGAGCACCACGATGATGTTTAAGACGACTTTCTCGTCAACGTTGTAACGATACGTCTTCTATACAGAGAAAATGCGATGATTACTCGACTGAAACGGATAACTGATAGACTCGCCTTCCTCTTGCTTAGCGGAACATAACCATATATTTGGGTGTCCGGCGCCCGATTTGCGGTATTCTCAGGCTCAGGCGCATTGCACGGCGCAGGCTCCGCCGCAGGTAGGGCTTCAGCATAATTGTTGATGTCGATTTCTTCATTAGGCCTCTTTTTCTTTGTGAGACGTCTGTTCATTCTGCCGCCCAATCGTTTGAATGAGTCTTTCCAGTCCTTGTAGATTATGCCCCCGTATATGATGACAACGAGCGCGGTCAAGACCAAGAATAGGATACGCCCTACATCAAGGGCAGCGAACGGGCGGAACAAGACGACGACGGCGTTGTGGTTGCACTCGGGAGTGGGACCAAATGTTGTGGCTGTCCCGAGCATGGCAAAGGCAAAGGCGAAGAGTATGCAGCTCTGAATCACAGAGCACAAATGCAACATCTTGACCTTGCCGGGGAACCTTGTGTTGGCTGGGAGGGAAAAGTATATCGTGACCCATAATATTTAGAGCAGATAAAAGACCACCAATGCGCTATGCCGGTGTCAATACATATCAGCTTCTATTCTATGAAGAAAGAAGGTACATACTCGTGCAGACTGATCTCCGGTCTTGACTTGAACCCTAAAATAAACGCCGTCACAGCCATACCGGTATTGGTGGCTAACAGAGTATAGAGAGCCCCTGTGACCTCCTCAGGCGACGTTGACCGAGCAGATAAGCAGCCTGGATTGGCAGACGATTGGAAGAGTACCAGGTGGCACGAGAAAAGGATATTACCGAGAAAGACAGTTTGCAGATAGAACGACACGCGGACCCCAATACCACTAATATCAGTGTTCATGGGCGGGCCCCCAATATAAGCACACGAGTTGGACATGGACGATGAAGAATGAGGTACAGGCTCAGAGGCAGTCTGGCCTGGTGGAGGCCTCGTGATCACGTCGAAGCATGAGCTTGATGTTCGGCGGCGATAGCACTTACATAAACAGAAGTCAGATTTCAGCAGTGCTAACCCCACCGATCCGTGCTTATCGCTTTGTCCTCAAAGAAATCCTCTCCAGTCGGCCATTGTCCTTGACTCCGACCGATGTAATCGTGTACCTCAAACTCGAAGCGAGAACCCGATCCAAACCTAATAGTGACGGTCAGAGTAGACAATTATGAGCGATTCTGACGGCGATTATGAAAACGATTCTGAGACAATTCTGAGAATTGTTTTTTTGACAGAATCGTGGGATAATCGTGCCAACTTTGACCGCCCTGCTTCCAAAGTCGATTCTCGAAGCGATTCTGGCGCGATTCTGGCATAATAAATCAAAACCCCTCAAATTGAAGGCCATAAAAAATTGTCTTGGGTTACCTGGGCGGCCTATAATGTTTTCCGTAGGGTTACTGAAATCATCATCCAGAAAATCGTCACAGTTTAGCAGCAACGGGGGAGAATTGCACTTGAAAACGGAAGAAAACTTAACAAGTCAGTAGTTTTGTGATGAAATGGAGTGTTTGTGATGAATGAGAATCGTAATCGTAATCGCCAGCAGAATCGATGTAGAAGCTCCTCCGGAGGAGCTTTTACAACGAGAATCGTCGGAAAAGCGATTCTGATTCTCGGCGATTTTCCCACGTTAAATCATTCCAGAATCGCTTTCAGAATTGCCGTCAGAATCGCCTAATTAAAAGCTACTCTGACCGTCTCTAATATAATGCTACTCATTTCCTCTGACTGCTTCCGCCATAAATGCGACGGATTGCTTCCGCGGTGGCGCTTTCTCAACAACGTCACGCGGTTAGCGCAAGGCACGTCGTGACTCTTCGGGTGAAGGCCGCCCCCGCTTTCCTCCCCCGTTTCTCTCCCGACTCTCTCTCGCCGCAAATCTACCTCAGCAGCTGCCGCCGATGGCTCTCATCCTAATGAACACGGTGAATCGGGACGTAGATCCTTGTGTAGGTCAGTCGGCAGAGGCAGACACGGCAGATGGGAGTACCACCAATACCACCGATAATTCCAACCAGCCCGTCGCTTTTCGGGGTCGCTTCTTTTCATCCATGTGGGACATCATCCGTAGTCCTGTGGGTGCTATACAATGGGGCAGCACAATGGACAACATGTTGGGTCGCCTTGGAAGAGCAGCGCATGAGAGCTGGGGTGATAGGGCTCACCAAGCCGGCCGAGGGCCTCATGCCGTTGCGGACAACATCATTTCTTTGTTCGGAGAGGGGCGCGACCGGGTTGGGAATTTGGCCGCCGTCCAAAGAGAACTGAAACTCCCAAAGGAGAAGCGGCACACGACTGAGGAGCAGGACGAGAAGGAGGTGGAGACCACAAAGAGGATTGATCCGTCGGCACTGCAGAAACAGTGCTCTCGGTTCATGAAATACACACTTAGGTGCGCACACTTCCTTCGTCCTGCGCAAATTGCGTGCCCAGCGAGTTGTTTCATAGCGAGGAAACAGTGGACATGCAATGCGTAGCTTTCCAGAGACTTGTCCAGCTCACTACCATGTTTCCGGGGCTGCGGTTGATGCTTCTCCTTTCTAAACACATCCAGTCATCCGAACCCGCGAAAGTCGAGGACAAGATCTCTAGGTTGTGGGATCGCTCGCAATCAAGTTTCTTGTCGGACGACGAAGCTGAATGGAGGTTTTGGAGATCCTTCGCTGAGATGTGTCTCTCCAAGGCACCGATCACTCTAACGATTGAGGAATGTCAAATCCCCCAAGTCGTACAATATGAACTTGGAACATCTAAATGCGTGGTCGGGAAACTTTTGCTGGCTCATGGAAGTTGCGAGTGCGTGAAGTTTGACTCTCCCTGGATTTGGATAACAGTGTTTGTTGTAGCGCTGCCACAGAAATTTCGAGTGCTCTGTCTATTCGTTGTCTCGGCCAAATCATCGCTCTAGTCGAGTTCTGGGATCAAGTTAAGGTGCCAGATCCTGGACATGTAGATTCCCCCCCGATGGCTCCCCATACTACCGTTCAAAAGCTGTGTGTGCTGTTGAGACATACTCTCCAAGATCTTGAGCCACAGGGTACAAAGCCACCACCCTTCGATTATGAAGGTGTCGACTTCCTTGCCTCCAGATTCTTGGACGGAGTAATCGAGGTACTTCAAGTTGTCAGCGACGTCAAAAATAACTTGATTGGCTGTTGGTATCGTCATTGCTGTCTTGTTGTACGGCTTTTGCGACAGTACGTATCATCGAGTTGTGAACCACACGCATAATTTAACACTTGATGTTTGGCAGTGAATGGTGCAAAGAATATCTCCCGGATTCTTATCATCTTGCCCACGGTGAATTCCTTAAGGCTCGGATGCCTGAAGAACCTGCGACCGATGTCACTGAGTCTGTTCCGACTGAAGCGGAAGTGTATGTCACAGTTATACAATACCAGTTGTGCAGCTGAACTGCGGAGCAGACCAGCTGCCGCCAATGTCGAAGATACAGATCCTGTTCCCACTGAAACGCAAACGTATGCCGCAGTTATATGATACCAAGTATACAGCTGAGCTGCGGAACAGACCAGCTGCCGCCGACGTCGACGTCAATGATCCTGTTGCCACTGAAACGCAAGGGTATGTTGCAGTTATATGACACCGAGGATGCAGCTGAACTGCGAACAGACCAGCCGCCGCCAACATTGATGATGAGGCTCCTGTTCCCGCTGAAATGCAAACGTATGCCGCAGTTATATGATACCAAGTATGCAGCTGAGCTGCTGAACAGACCAGCTGCTGCCGACATCGATGACCCTGTTTCTACTGAAGTCAGTGGTTCTATTCCCAATGCCCATCCTCGCCTTGCTCACTTTACCCTGCCTCCTCGTTTCTAGGATGTGCGTGCTTTTCCTCTGTTGCCTGTTGTTGCCTTAATCACTTTCACTCGCTTTCTTGTCCTCTGTTGCCTGTCCCTGCCTCGCTCACTTTGCCTTACCTTCTTGTCCTCTGCTACCTGTCCCTACCTTGCTCATTTCCCCTTGCCTTCTTGTCTCTAGAGAGTGTATGCTTTTCCTTTGTCACTAGTCTTTGCCTTGCTCACTTTGCCTTGCTTTCTTGTCTCTAGGTGATACTTGCTTTTCCTCTGCCACCAGTCCTTGCCTCACTCACTTTCCCCTGCCTTCTTGTCTCTAGGCTAGATTTAGTTCGACGTTTCGCCGGCCCATGCGAAGGTGGAGGGCGACTCCGGATATCAAGGGTTTGGAGAATGCGAAAAAGGCGCCAGACATTGATATCGTGCCACCGATTAGTGTGTTGATCGTTGAAGGTATGAGTTGTTGTACCTTTCTTTTCGCGTACGAAGTTGCGAGCGACTCTTCTCCTTCTCCTTCATTATTTTTACCTATTGTCGCTGACCGGCCGTAAAGACAACGTAGTAAATCAGATGCAGCTTGCCGGCTTCATGCGGAAGAAGAAGCTCAAGTTCCAGCTTGCGAATAACGGGCTGGAGGCGGTGGAGAAGTGGAAAACGGGGAACTTTGATCTTATTCTGGTGCGTTCATCATTGCCCGCACATGTGCTTTATGTTTTTAAGGTCTTTCTTCTTTCTTAAAAGTTAGATATCCAAATGCCCGTTATGGATGGGATCGAGGCGACCAAGGAAATTCGACGCCTGGAAAAACTGAACGCGACCAAGGGATACCCACCCGCTTCCCCCTCGCTCCCCTCGACAAATTCGGCCTCCGGAACGCTAAGCCCAGGATCGGCGTTCACCGCGACAGGCGCGTCACCGTACCGCTCCTCCGTCATCATAATCGCGGTGACGGCATCGTCGCTGAACAGCGACAGGGTAAAGGCGCTCGCGGCGGGGTGCAACGACTTTTTGACTAAGCCGGTGAATCACCATTGGCTGAACAATAAGATGACGGAGTGGGGGAGCATCAAGGCGCTGCAAATGTGGGCGGATATGCCGCCTCCGGGCGGACACAATGTGCCGGGACCGGCGGCACATGCGAAGGAGGTTGAAGCAGAAGCGCCAGATGGGCGAAATACTAACGCGTACCCCGACTCACCAACTCCAAACGACGGTGAGTTGGGGTTCATTTCTCTTTGGTGAATTGGGTGCTCATATTTTACTTTGACAGAGGCTACCAAGCCAATTTTAGAGGAAGGCGAACTCAACTTCTAATGGTATCGCAGCGGATGCGGCGCCACCATCTGACGCGTTTCCGTGTGGTGACGGTACTGGGTGACCTTTGGAGGAGTCATGTTGTATCATGTCTCTCTGATGATGGCCGTGTCTTTGCGCAGATATATCACTAGCTCTATTTGACGCTTGCTCGCAGGCACTTTCCCATGTTGTCCTTTTACTGCTTTTATATTTTTGTCAGGGCTGGATACATGTGCAGAACCATATTCGAGATTTGCTAGAAAGGGGAGCTATACTGCAGCTAAGAAGCTGATAGGCTTTGTGCCAAGCAGTGAATGCCGAGTGTCGTTTAGACTCCGCGATCCAAAGACTCCGATCAACTCCATCAGGAAAAAACCTCCCTTCCTAATTTAGGGGAAATTTGGAACCCGCCTGTCAAATTATCTGAATTCAGGTAATTTGGGATAATGCCGGTAAATTCTCCAGATTTGCTGGATTGCTGCTATTAGGGTGTTTCACATACGAAGATTCGGGCCAAGTTGAGCCCCAACTCGTACCTCAACTTCGATCCCAACTTGGGAACTTGAGGCACAAGCTAGGGCTCAAGTTGGAGACTCAATTGTGAAACACTGTGGGCGCAGTTTTTGGTCACGTACCCAACTTCACCTCAACTTGGTAAGAGAAGTGTTCGCCGTTGGCCGGATTGAGTGATCCCAAAGCGGACTGGATATTTTGTACGCTATCACCATGTATCTGCTTTGTAAACTCTTTCTCTGGACGGTTCAACGCTTGATAGAGACGGTGGTTCTCCATGCTGAGATGGACCTCGAGCAGCATGCGACCGAGGAACGGTTGAATGATGACGACGATATAGAGCTGGACCGCCAGAGCACCGACAGCTCCGAAGACAACACTTCTGGCTCATCCTCGATGTCCTCTACATCATCCGATTCCGACTCTTCAAGTTCTAGCTCTTCGGAGTCCTCTGGGTCGGACGCGTCCATGCCCTTTACGGCAGAGGATCTCTCAGATGATGAAGATGAAGGATATCTTGTCAAATGGAGTGCTCAAGGCTTGCGCCTCCCGACCCCTGCGGAAACACGAGTTTTGAATCCAAACACAGTGGCAAAGGCATCTTGTCCTTGTGGATTTCAAGAACAACGATCCGAAACGATTTCGGCGAAATCTTCGTGCGTTGCCCGAGACTCTAGGTTTAGGGATCCAGGCCCACTCCGTCTTCAGCAACAACTTGCACAGACCGCCGATCCTCACCTACATCCCGCTTGCCATTGCCCTTTAATGCTTCGGTCATGATAGCAATACAGTGTCTGTGGAGAGCATCGCGCAATGGGCAGGGGTAGTGCTGGTTTGTTGTCAAGTGTACGCGCTGTGTGATCATCGCGTTCTTGAGCATTCATGACAGCGTCGTCAGGTGGCCAACGGAGGAGGAGAAAGAGGAGGCAAAAGACTAGTCATGCGAGAAGTGGCGAGAAGGCTTCGTTGACGGTACGCTCGTGCCACTGTTTGGGAAGCCTGAACATCACGGGGAGGTGTATTTTGACCGGAAGAGTAACTACTCCCTCAAGGTACAGGTGTGCATTGAGCCCTACAGTTGTTTCACGTCACTGACATTCCCGTAGTTGGTGACGTTCCCAAATCTCCGTATCATCGACTACGTTATCGGCCACTGTGGCAGGGTGCACGATTCAACGGCATTTTGCGATACACGGACATACAAAGAGCATGGGAGTGTGATGCGATGATAAGCCGTGTAATAAAACAGGCCTGAAAAATACATTTGCTTCGGGCTTACCTTTATTATATGCACATCTTGAGGATCTAAGGTACTTCCCTACCTTTAGATCAATACAATAAGCGAAGGGGATATATTACCCACCACGGGTCGAGTATCACGAAATCACATACCTGATAAAGGCCAAACCAGTTGTTGACCAAGCTGTATAAAACCTAGAACAAGGTCGCAGTAAGGCACTATCGCTATCACGAATAAGGGGAAGAGTTCAGATCCACTCTAGTGACCTATGAGTTTATCACAAACCAAGTTCGCGATAAAAGCCTAAGGCCTTTGTTGCAGTGTATTGACGCGTTGAGCGAGGCACGACAAGTCACATGACCCATTTGGTAGAGCGCGAGCCGCCAAGGCAATCCAGGCACTTGCGATCGATATTTGATCGTACAGTAAATCACCGGTCGATGACACAGACCGGTCAATGACACAAACGGCGTGTGTTCGCCTATTTCATCCCCGAATCTTTAGCTATTTTTTTCTAGTGTTCTTTAATATGTAGTGTATAGTTGTTCACTTTGGCAGGAGTTACTGTCCATCAAGATAAATGCTAGATTTCTTTCTTTCTCAAACCACCAAAAATGCGAATTTTGTATCACTCATTACGCAGTTGCAGTTGGTACAAATTTTGAAACTTTGCCCCAGCATATTTTGGAATGATGGAATGAACCCTCAATTAAATTTCTAGACCATTACATTGAGTAGAGGGCGTGTGATTGTCGAAACGAGCGGAGCGGCGGGTTTGTTACGGCATCAAAGATGTCATGCATCCAAATAAGGAAAGTCGCGATGGCGCATCGATAAAATACATTCTACCCCTCGCGCACCCAGCAGACCCATGGTACCCGCCAAATCCAAGACCAAGGTCACGCAGATTGCACGCGAGTCGAAGGATGGGCTAAAGGCCCGGCCGTGGCCCTGTATCAGCACGAGCAAGGGAAGGAGCTGCAAGCGGGTGAAAAGAGGATGAGCCTGCGTGTGGTATGCCGCAAGATCGAGGATGAGCACAAGATCGAGACAGGCAGGGAGGTCAAGCTGGATCCTCGGACGCTCCTACGGCATGTCAATGGCGGCAAAACCTTGAGTACGTCGAATGCGGAGAAAGGCTGGCTACTTCCCGAGGAGGTCGACATCGTCATTAAATTCGCCACGGAGGTCGCTAATCGAGGGTTCCCCCTGAGCCACAAGCGACTCAAGGAGGCTATGGACGAGATATGTCGAGCCCGTTTAGGAGATGGGTTTCCTCCGAACGGTGTCGGCAAGAATTGGACCTCCCGATTCGTCGAGAAGCACTCTGCCCGCCTGTCCATGTATTGGTCGCACCCACTCGATAACAAGCGGGGCCGCGCTGTTAATCCAGCAACTAATGCGGCGTGGTTTGATCTTCTCGAGGACGTACTGGCCGGACGTTACGATCACGAATTTGGAGATGGCACGGGTGATGATGGAGAGTACGAACCAATTCTCCCGGAAAACATCTACGGGTCAGAGGAAAGCGGCTTCATGCCATCTGCTGCAACAAGGGAGCGCGTTATCGGAGGCACGGGAAAGAGAACTCAGCACCAGCAGGCAGATGGTGGACAGGAGAACACGACAGTGATCGTCACTATTTGCGCGGATGGGACATCCTTGAAGCCTGTCGTCATATTCAAAGGGAAGGCATTCAATGTCAAATGGGATCAAGAGAATCCTTTGAATGCATCGTAAGCTGGGTTAAATAATCCACGCGCAAAAGACTGACCGTTCTTCTAGACTCGGCTATTCGAAAAAGGGCTGGCTCAGGAGAAAGAGGTCTGGCAACGGGAGAAAAGCCAGGCCGTCACCAAAGAGAACTTTCTCGCCATATATGGCCGTGCACACGTTCGCGCACTGACCGAGTCAAACGTCAAATCTGCTTTCGCAAAGACAGGTCTGTGGCCCTTCAGTCGCGACGTTGTCACGGCCGAGATGATGGCACCAAGTCTTGAGACTTCGGTCCGCGACCATCTGCCTGTTCTACCAACGACTTCGGTTCGGGTGATGACAGACATGTTGTACCGCGCACGCAAAGGGCCAAAAAAGCGAGGGTGGAAGAGGATACAGATGATGAATCAGACGGGAACCACTCACCAGACTCGCCAACCCCCCAAGTAGATAATCCATCACCTCCGCGTCGGCGCCGTGTACCGCAAACCCAATCCAACCCATTCTCCACACCGGTGAAGCACGCAATAACCAACCTGCGGACGACCTCTGCAGCATTTCTGGTGTCCTCCTCACCAGTTCAGGCATCCTCGACACCCCCGCGTCTCCCTCCCACCGTCATATCACCCGAAAAAGCACGAAATACTGCGCTATTGATGACAGAGCCAACAACGGCGCTTGAACGCGAGCTCCAAGCGGCAGTCCGAGAGCAGCAGGCAAAGAACAAGGTCCAAAAGAGCCAGATGGTTGCGATGCAGTCGGCCCTTGTACTCAACGGCGTGTATTGCGATCTTGTTCGGGGACAGCTGCAAGCGCAAGAGGACAAGAAGAATAGGAAAAAGAAAGGCCGCCTCGTTGGTGATGGCCTCCCACGCCTGTTGACGGCGAGGGAGTTTGTGCGTCGTGTTGAGGAGTTTGAGAAGAACGCGACTGAGAAAGCCGCGGGGTTAGAGAAGCGGAAGGCTTCGCGCTTGGAGAAGGCTGATGCGTTGAAGGAGTGGAAAGTTTTGGACGATGAAAGGAAGGAACGCAACAAGGAGAGCAGGGAGCAGTGGAAGGAGCAAGTGAAAGAGTGGGAAGTCGAGAGAGATCTGGCCAAAGAAGAGCATCGCCGCCCGGGGTGGAAGAAGCCGTCGTTGAAGGGTCTTCTTTTCTCACCGCTGCCAAAGCCTAACTTTGCGGTTGAGCCCGGCGAGAGGACGGTGGAGCCAGATGAGGAGGAGGAGGAGGGGCCGAGGAAGGAGGGCGACAAGGACGACTCTGATTCCTCAGACGAAGCCTTGCCAAAGTCATCAGGGTCGGAATCGGATAGCGATTCAAATGGGGAGTAGATTTACAGCATGTACGACATGGCATTAATTACACACACCCTCATCTCTGTTCCAATTCATCCTCCGAGGCACTTGAATCACTGCCATGAGTTCTTCTCGCCGCCTGGTCTTGAAGAGTTTGCCCAACAAAATTAATCATGCTCCGCAAATTGTTAAGTTCTCTGCGCGTCCTTCTTAGATCCTCCAGGAGACTGCTATTCTGCTCTACTAGGCCCTCACACATCCTTCTCTCCTCAATGAGCTGGAGCCGAAGATTTTCGTAGTCACCGTGGGTGTGAGGCGACATCGGAAGAAAAATGCTCAAGTGGTCTATTATTGCGGTCAGAATAGGCTTAGGACAGCTTCTGTAACACTTACCGGCACTGTCTTCCTCTTTAACGCGTCCTCCTGTGGACCCAGTTCCTCTCATGCTGGTGTCCGCTCGAGCGCGTTTACGCGGTATATGGGCGGAGTGGGGGGAAGATACACGTTGTAAGGTCCCGGTACTCGGGCCGCCGCAGCCGTCCTCTCGCAGCCGTTTACTTATGCCGTAGTCTTGATCCGTAGTCCGTTGCGATTCCGTAGTTATACTGACTCATTCCATAGTTACTTGTAGTCTATTTAAGCACCCGTAGAAATAGCCTACAGTAGAATACTTCCCCTTGAACAAAGAGCACTTACCTCCGTTCTCTTTGTCCCCCTCCTCTGGGTTCCTGATTATTTGTGTGCTTCACTCCGCAAGGACTCGAAGCTTCACACACGTGTAATGCTGTCAAGCAATGGGTTCTCCATTTTTATCGAGGGTCTTGAGGCCTTCTGAGGTGGCGTAGACATGATAGAGTGTCATGGCGAAGAGGACGTGTCGCGCAGAGGTTGCTGAGTAAGGTGAGTCCAGTTGATCCGATTGATCGCTGGATGGAAATGTGACTGTGTCATTGACACGGGAAAGGCGGTTTCTAGCTCGTTCGCAGAGCTGCTTTCTGCTCCGTTGCTGGAAAAATCTGAAATATTCATACACCGAAGATATCATGTATGCACACGTTTCTGTCTCCTCACTTTTTCTTAAATGTACATTCATCCGTTTCAAATGATCACTTTCATTTGTTTGTGTCATCGACCGGTGATTTACTGTAACTGTTTCGATTCCCGATTAGGATGCAGGGAGTTCTCAAGCAATTGTGAACTCCACTCTGGCCCCAAACATGAAGTGTTTGGTATCATTGGAAAGCTATAGGCCAGGGCTTTCTAACTAAAGGGACGAGGTTCAGAGAGGAACATTATACCACCAGGATATTATTTGAGCTTGGCACTAGGAACACCCCTAACCCCTCAAATAATATCTCTAGGCAACCATCTTAATTTAGAGTGTCGTTGGAGACGTCTGACTAACTCATGGAAATAAATGTTAGTATATCAATTAAGAATATATGGCCTCTGGCCGTGTCTGTAAATGTACACCCCGTCACAGGGAGCCTGTTGAGAAGGATTGTGAATGGATATGGGCTGATTCTGCATATGGCTTAGACTAATAATGGATTACACCGTACAAAAAATCAGCATCCCTGCAACCCAACAATGAGACCTTCAATTATCCCTTGTCAAGGGTAAGCAAGCTATTTCCTTTCAACAATGTCGATTTATCACTGACTGCCGAAGCAGGTCCGTGTAAAATCAGAGCATGCAATGGGGTACATCAAAGGCCGCTTCCGCTCCCTCCGTGGCCTTTGCCAGCAGATTGATGACAGTATCGACCACGAGTGCGCACTTGTGTGGGTGGGGGTATGTTTAATCATCAATACTCTCATCAGCTTCATTGAGGGGGGGTGAGAGGATTTGGGATTTCATCAACGAGCTGGTACAGGCAGGCCTCCAAAATCCTCCTCAGGGTCCTGCTGTCGAGACAGAAGATTCAGCAGCGAGGAGAAAACACGTGGGGATAAGAGCAGGGCAACTTGAGAAGTAAATTATTTGCCAGCAGCCTTGTCGAGGATGGAGAAAAGTGATAGCAAAAGTAGCTTCTGGTATTATTATGAGGAGGATGTACTGATCCACTACAATTTGTATTATTGCTACTACTGTAGTCTTACAATCAATTCGTCAGTCACGCATCACGCAGGCCCTTAACGTGATGAATGTTGGAACTTGGCAACAGTTCGTCCTCTTTCTCCATCCAAACATCAGCTTTAATCCTTTCTCACACATACACACCTTCTCAGCCTATCAGAGTCCATCAGTCTGCCTTCACTCCTAAGTTACCGAACCTGAAGGGGCAGTAAATTTGACCTGCAATGACTTAAGTATCTGGATTACTCCGAGACTGTCTACATTCTGAATGATATATATCTCAATTAGTAATTGCAAGCAGTGCAAGGCTCAATCAGTCTTCTTCCTTTCACCCATGTTACATAGGTAACAGATCATGTGCATGTGACATGTTGCGTACAACCTGACGGCTGTACGCGTAAGATCACATCACGGTCACATCACACATGAGCGGTGCTGACCTCATATCTTTCCCTCGATGACTCGGAACTGTGAGTGTTCACCCTGCCATTAGCCGTGACCACATCTATTCCAGTATTGGATCTATCAGGATCATAATCGCGATGGCATGTTCTTTTATGTATAACTGATATGTGGTTTGATCTCCTGCGGCCACAATGTCCTCCTTCACCGGCGAGTTGGACCAGAAGGCTGATTGCGATTCATGAAACACAGCCATGGGTTTGATCATGCTTGATTGCCGAATAATTATTGCAGACATCAATGACAGATATGCCAAACTTACATGTCAGCAGAGTTGCAGGAGGTCAAAACAGTAGCTATCAATACAACTGGGGTGAATTGGCAGCCTAATTTAGACCGCCACCAACCTGGACCAGGTTGATCAGGATAGGCCAGGGTCGGTCATTGTAGGCACACCACCGTCGGCGAAGATCGACAAAGGTGGGCAGGCTTTGCCTCGGTAGGGATGCTAGACCAACTTTGGCCAATGCCTATTAGCGTAGACCAACATCGGTGATAGGGCGCGTACTAGAGTACGCATAAAAACCCGAGTTTTTATTCTTTTTAAAAAACCTATCGCCGGGGGAAAACGTGAGGTTTAGCAACGGGGCGTACACCTACCTCGGGGTGGTATGCAAAAGCCAGCGGGCAATCACGAGTTGCTCAACAGTTAACTCTAACGAGTTAACTGTTCTATTAATCAACCATACTGCTGGGCCCCGGGGGTCAGTTGATAGCTGAATCCTTGGGCGCTAGAGGTGATCAAGAGGAACTATATTATCTCAGGACTGGCCGCTGGACAAGCGGAGTACAGAATATCATATGAAAGACAATTTTAGAGTTTAGCCGTGGGAGCTGTTCAGCTGCTGAAAGAGTTCAGCCGCTGGAACGGTTCACCCGGCGGAGCTTAGACTAGATTTTACTTTGGCAGAATGTCAAGCCGGTTCACCGGGGCGAGATATTACAACAGCAGCTGGTCGGGCACTTGTCCCGCTGAACACCGGATTGACGCCGCTGAACTTTGAACATGATTAAGAGCTTATTGTAAGAGCCGGGGAACCATATGTGATCGGCGGGCGAAGATTTGCGATCAGATGAATTGGTCTTGTGCTTCACCCGCTGGTTGAAGACTCAGACGCAGGGGTAAAGTTACTCCCGCTGGACTAGTTTGTGTTCCCGTTAGATAAATGAGAGTAATACTTTCTGCCACGGGACCTGGACAGAGCTCCCGCTGGAACTTTTGGGTTCAGCAGGTGATGAAACAAGCATCCTATTTAGGAAGCATCACCGGCAGGGCTTAGTAAAAGCACGCCATACCTGGCTCGCTATGGGGACTGCATGATATACTCCCGGGAGACAGTGGAAATACCCACGGGAGAAAATACCGAATATACCATTGGCCCGCTGGTCTCTTGGCAAGAGCAGAATGTGTTCCGGCTGGTTTCCTTATATCCCCGTTTGTAATTCTGGACATGTATATAAGCAGTAGAATAATTAGTAGAAAGGCAGTAAACTATCCCCCGCTGTTCAGGGCAATATAGTAGACTAAGAAATAGAAATCAGATTTGAAAGACTTGACAGACAGAAGTCACTGAAATTGAGAAGAAGCCAACGTGAACAAAGTCGTTTGCCTTGTAAGAGCTCAGCCGCCAGCTTAGAGCCGTTGGTACGCCAGCCGTTCAATTGCAGCTACCGGCCCTAAATCAGAGTCGTCCCGTTGGGATTGAGTTGAAGACGCCTTGTCAGTCGTCCGGCCGTTGTCAGTCCCTGGCACGGTCTAGATAAACCGCCGGTGCCGTTCTTCCTCATTTCGGACAGTCAGATCCCTCATTTCACGGTCGAACTATTCGCCCCGCGGTAGAAGTTCCCCCGCTGATAAAAACCGAGCTCCCGCTGGACATAAAAGTTGTCCCGCCAGAAAGATAAAAGTTGCATAACAAACTTGACGGGTTTCTGTACCCTACCTCCCCGAACATACACACACGAGTATTTGGATATTGGTTGTGATTGAGATTGGATTTTATAGATTGGTTGATAGTAGTGACTAGTTCACTTCGTTCACTAGTTTGTTTAGTCTATTGATTTCACGGCTGCACCCAAGTGCACCGTTTCATCGGCTTGGGTAGGCAATCCGTAGGCGGAGATCGTCGAAGGTGGGCACATCTGTGCCTACGGGGGGGTCTGAATGCAGTGAGTTGCCCGCCAACTATCATTGTAAATGTGCAATGCACGATATAACCAATCAATCAAAGGACTAATTAAGGACAACTACAGTACACCGGACCCTTGGAAAAGAAGTGCTTCAAATCTAGGGGGGAATAAGTAGCACTCAGAGAAGATGACGTTTACGAACCGATGACGTTGCCACGGGCAGGATAAAGTTCAGTGATTACTCTGCCAGAGGATATTAAAAAGGAAGTACAACGTCGATGGATGACATACTAAACGGGCAGTTGGGTCTGCATGGCTGTCAACTAACATGGGAAAGAGACATGGCAGGACTCACGCGTGGGATCCACCGCGCCAGCCGCAGTGGCAGCATGTCGGGCCATTCGAACTAAAGATTTGATGGTTCACGCTCGCGCGCTCATGGTGAACCGATGACTCTCTGGCAGCGTAAATGAGGGTTTCAGTCTGCATGATATAGCAATGGAGTAATGGGGTCGAGAGCGCTGTTGAGTGAAGAAGTAGTTCTGGCTTTTTATCATTCTCTGGTGATTGTTGGCGCCTATTGCAGAGAACGCTTTGTGATCAGGTGAATTCAAGGCTCCACGCCGGGACTGAGAATCGCCTGACCATGATGTCCATTTATTCGGTCCGGACAGAAGAAATTATGCAGCCCTTTCAAACAAATATACTCTTCATCTTTGGTGATTTCCGCGGACGACGGCTGGCAAAAAGCAGGACTCGCCATCGATGTGGGTACAAAAAACCAGGGAAAAAGGGAATGTTCTCTTATAGACTTTGCGGCGTATCGTTCATTGCAAGGCCAAAATTTCAGTATATTCGATAAATTTCTGGTCTTGTCGCAGGTTGATCGCTCATACATGAGTGATATATCAGCTGCCAGCTACGGACCGCACAAACTCCATGAATTTCGTCAGGACGGGTGTCTGCAGGTGAATACGTTTCTGGCATCCACCCGTGAATTAGTGTCTGCCATCCGATCCATAAGGATCCCAGTCGGATATCCGCGAACATCGCAGAACATCAACAAGGTTTGTGACTTTGACCGGAGAGAAAGGAGCGTCTAACCTCGCAGAAAGTAAAATGAGTCATCGCACAGCCCAGGAACATTGAAGGTGCCCACACAGGCGGCTCATTGATGTCCGGCACCCATAGATTGAACCGGTAGGTAGGTAGGTAGCTACCGGTGTGCGGCAATTTGCGGACGCACAGATAAGGGTAATTTGGGAATGAAGGAAAGCATGTCTTTCCGAGGTTTTTGCGCTGAGGGCCACGAGGGCAGCGATGCAGTGTCTCAGCCAAGTCCACGGAGGTGCAAAATGCCGGAACTCAACTAGATCCAGTACGGCACACCAGCGGAGTTGAACTTATTTTTGTTGCAGTCCTGAATCTTTCTATGCGAAGACTTCGATGTGGAGCTTTTGGCCAAGATTAGTCATGGAAATAGATGCTAGATGCGAGGATCTGTGACGCCATTCGGAGGAGGGATCGTCCGAACGAGACTCACTGGTGGAATGCAAGTTAGTCTGACTGGCACACTGCAAGGCCACAGATCGGAGATGGATGACCGCTGTGTCGCCGCAGGGGCGGTAATGCAAATCATGAATGGGATGACATTCAACGAACAAGTCGGCTCCAGCAAACTTCCAAGCAGCTCGATTTGAATTCCGCGAGCAAATTATCCACCATCGACATGGCTCACATCGTCGTGCTCAGAGTATCCGAGCCCCTTGCCTACACCGATGCCATTCAATCGCCCCACCTACCGAAAGCCATTGACCTAGGCAAATCCAGAGACGACGCCACCGCAACGAGCCCGGTCGCTTTTAAGGCTACGCGGATACATTCACAAAATGTTGGGAGGCCTTGTCTGATTCACCGCCAATCCGTATTGGCGCCAAGAGAGTCCACCGATGGTATTAGGCCCTCTGCTCACCCAAAACTTTGGCCGCAGTCGCTGAGAGTAAGCGAGTTTTTCTACACTTTTGTGTTGAAAGCACTGCGCTGCGCTCACCTAACCTCCTACAGAGCGGATGCCAGTGGTGCAAGAGCCGATAGCGAATGGCCCTCACCTGCGGCTGGTATCCACGAAACAAACCAATCTGTCCAGCTCAGAGCCGTGCCTTCATGAGCATCAAGTCGTCTCAGTCCGCCAGACAGCCACCAGAGCAAGTATCCGCTACCCAGCCGAGGTCCCATAGATCGCCCCAAGCATCTAGCGTAACATTCGTGGAGACATCATTCGGAGATGGCGGTTCGAATCTGCCTTGGGGCATAAAGAGGATGTTTCGATGCTTTTTCTATGGATGCATTGATTCCTCTGGAGGCAGTTCGAGGAGGAGAACATCTCTCGAAATCGTCCACGTCGGAGCCGAACTGACATGACACTGTATTGCAATGTCGTCTGCCGCGAGAAAGAGGACCGAAGGCGGGCGAGCACGCAAGCCGTGTGAGAGAAGATGGCAGGTATACTGTATTTGGTGAAACAAGGCCCACTCTTCCAAGTCGAAATGGCTGATGCAGTAACGGTCGCGGCAGGCACAGAGTAGGGAATGGACGATGTCTGGAAAATATATCCTGGTACGATGAAATGTCCATGGGAATTCGATCGAGACAGGACTTTTGCCGCTTTAAGTGTAATTTCTGACTGGACGTGTCGGCACTCTCGAAGAACTTGAGATGTTGAATCCCAGTTATAAGAATGGCGGTGGGCTGAATGGCAAATATGACAGTACCGTGATTATCACACATTCGAATCCAAGGCTTCATACCCACCGTGACTGTGGCCAACTGAAGCTGATATCCAACGGGATATCGGAAGAGGTGGCACGACTCGACCAACGGCCGAGACGCAGGCCCGGCGCCAGATAAGTGGAAGAGATGGGAAAGCCCAGGCAGTGCGTATTTCCATGTGCAAGGCGAGGCAAGAATGAATCCAGCAATTCATCGCCAGGATGGGATCCAGGTGCGTGGTGCGAGGGAGGCGCAGACGCGAGATGTGTTTTTATTGTTTTGCTGCTGCGCGGTGTGTGATACAGGTGGTGCGTTGCACATCGACCGGGGAGTCCGACATGTACGTGCGAGTTGAGCCATTTACTCAGATCCATAAGTGGCTGCGTGTGTAGGACTCAGACGATGGATCAATGTTGCCGTAGTACAAGGGCGATTGGCATGCTGGGCACTAGACAAGATCGTGAAAGCCAACAAAGGGATCAGGACGAGCATGGCGATATTTTAAGTGGGAGAGAAAATAGAGCCATTGGAAATGAACAGATGAAAAGGGGAAGAAAGCGTGTAGGACACCACCGGTACCAGGAGGTTGTGCTGATAACAAAAGATGTCGAGCTAACTCGCGAGCGTCGCTGGACGTCCACAGCGGCATGATGCTTCAAATCTGCGCACGCGCCCGGACTTTTGGCAGACGGGCAACAACCACTAGGCAGCGGAACACGGCGAGCAGTAACAAGACGAGTGCTTGCCGCGAAGGCACTAGAGTGGCCCCATATTACAGACGCCATCGGGCCGCTGGGAGCCGTAGTCGTAGAATTAGAGAACAGGTAAGGAACAAGTACGCTGAGACTGTGAGCTGGAGCGCAAAGGGAAGCGTTGAAGAGATGAGGGAGAAGAGAAGACTCGGCATGCGGTCATGATGCCGGCACCCATACGCCATCATAATCACCAAGCGGAGGCTGTGCAGAGCGCTTCTCATCGTTCATCGAATCGCACACTGCTCCCTGCACCAGTGCCGCCGCGCACTCCTCACGTCTTCGGGTTCCTTTGCTACGGACTAGAAACACGCCTTCTCATTGGACGTGGACTCGGTGGCACCGTATCATCGCACTGGAATCGAGCACCGTGCACCACTGTGCTCTTCTAATTCGGTCGATGAAGTCCCCAAGACATTCAATGGTCGATTCACGCAGCTCACTTGTACATCAATTCCCGACTCTACCTAGTGTTTTAAATAGTTGGCAGGGCGGCGGTCACTTCCGTCTCTGGCTCTGTTCAGACTCGCTGGAAAGCGGAAGGGTCTCCACTCCATTCCTACTTTGAGACGCACAGCTCTCGTCCAGTGCGGTCTTCAGAGACAAAGTGTGTTGGTAAAGCCCGTTCGATTCCGGCTTGGCGTGGCTGTCGTGTGAGTATATTTTTGACGGTTTGGGACTTGGCTCATTCGGGGAATCTGATTTTTCGTCCGAGAATCCCAGGCAATTCATTGTCCAGCAAGACTTGTTCGGTCGTGGGAGCGGCACGGCCAAACTTGCCTGAAACAACGGCAATGCGATCGATGTGGACATTCTCCAAGGCAAGAAATTCTCACACCTGACACAGTTCAACATTCGATCACTCCGGAAGCAGTTGGCCTGGTTATAAGGAACGCGAATCATGATCTCCTACCAGCGCGCCTTCCTCCCCATCTCGACATGATGAAGCGCACTCTGGGTGTACTGCTGCTCTTGGCCCTCATTCATGGTACGTAGATGCCGCTGACGCAAACTACGAATGCTCATCTCGCTGTAGCTGTATACGGGCAAACACTTTACACCCTGTCTGGCGCAAATCCGAGCTTTACGCTTATCGTGGAAGGGACCACATCGCTCTCTGCGGTCGGCGTCGGGAGCGATGGTTGGACTACATACACCCAGAGCGGCACGGTGAGCCTTCAGGTAGAGGAGGGCCCAAGCACAACAATCACCGACATTAATCCCAGCGCACCAGCCATGCTCGTGGGTTCGTATTTCTTTCTTTGCAACGTCGCGCCTTGAGCCTGTTTCTGATATCCCCCTCTTCAGGCGAATTCGAAGAGAACGCCTCTGGCTTCAGAATTTCCACCAACGGCGCTGCAGAAACGTGCGCCTTCGGGGCTGACGGGCGGGGCACTTGCGTGAATAGATGGATACAGGGGTCAAGTACCATCGTCGACACCACTTTCTCCGGAAGTGTTGTCCCCTGGTACACCTTTCCGGCACCGGCAAAAGACGCTTCGTCGTCGTTGACCACACCTCCCTCCTCACCGACGGGCTCCTCGCCATCGTCCCCTCCCACATCGTCCTCCCCTAACAGTGCAGCTACAAGAGTTCTCTCCATTACGGGCATTGTGGTAGCTTGCGTGGTAGGCACACTCCTTCACGCCCTCTAGATCGCCACTCGATCGAGAATCTGGATCTTTTCTTTTGTATACGTCGCACATTGGGTCAGCCGAAATACAATTATGCGCGATCAAACGGCCATTCTGAGCGCTGTTTATTTGATGGTTCAGTAAGTCACCCATTTATCCTCCCCCAGGATGAGTATTGATAAACCCCATGGCGGATGGTGCGTACATGTGTTTGGCCGCCGCTTGTGTTGTTGCAACCTGCTGTTGTGGCGAACAACCCGTTTGATCCTCGAGTCGAGGCTGTGCAGAGCGCTTTCTTCCTGCCACCATCTCGTATTATACTTGCCTACATCGTTCTTCCCAAACAGTGCAGCTGCACAAGTCCTCCCCATTACGCACATCGTGATATCTTGCGTGGTGGCACACCATCTAGATCGCCACTCGATCGAGAATCTGGATGTTTTCTTTAGTATATGCCGCAGATTGGGTCAGCCGGAATATAGATCTTTTGCCTTGTATAACGGTGCCGAAGTTGTTCTGGTGTGAGCTCACCAAACCTTGCTCCCAGATGCAGAGATAGAATGAAGACAATATCATATAAATTCTACTCAAGTTGCAGAAATTCCAACGACACAACCACTGCTCACTTCATGCCCAACTGCGCGAAAGTAACCTTATGGCCTCCGCCTCTGCACTGGTACCCCGTGGCGGTCTTAAGGTATTTGTATCCCGCTTGACAAGGTTTGAGGTTCAATCTTTTAATCGTCTGCTTGAGAAGTTCCTGCATGCTAGCACATCAGCAAAACAGAAAATCTCTGACGGCTGTGGCGCCGTCTGGTTGCGTCTGATGAGTATGGCTCATATGGCAGCCATACGAGCCAGATGTCCATAATGTGCCAGGTTTTACTTCTCCGCCATTTTTTCAACAAACTTCCATATTGTATCGATGCGCCAGAAAACAGTTTAGTCGGGTAGAGTCGGGTAGAGTGTTTAATATCAGTGCTTCCTTTTTCCCGTTACATCTCCGCTCTGGGTGAGGTTTTCGATTAATCCTATTGCACGGTTCTGCTCAGACGTAGCTGTACCTCTTTTGTTACGTTGCCACCCAAAGCATTAGAATTTAAAACACTATCTCATTGGCATGATGATCTATGTACTTGTTAACATGGAAAGCATTGAACGCATCAAGGGAATGACTAAAACGGAACCCAATGGGAATATGTGAACTTCCAAACACGGGGATTAAATGCGCTCCACGCAAAAGAGAATCTAGATGCAAAATTGTCACCAGTCGATGCCTACCCCGAAGCTCCGGCTCGACGACCCACATCCCCGTGCAGGCATCAGACGATCTGCCGACCTTCTTGAACCACTCAACCAGTGCGCAAGGGTATTCGACGCCATCGTGAACAAAAGAGAAGAAGAGCTTGATGCGAACGACGCTCATGCCACGAAAACCAGGCTTATCCTGATCTTCGACAGCAAATGCACAGTCCCGCCTGGCTCCGTGCTTCCTCCAAGACGGTGTCGATCGAATACGTTCGCGACGCATTCCGCGTATACCGGAGGAATCACTCGGCGCGTAAAGGGTGGCGACAGCAGAATGAAAAACCGATAGAGGTGTGGTACTGATATCAGATGGGTCGATGTCGATGCCAGCGTCCGAGTACGATTCAGAATGAAGCTGATCCGAGAGAAAATGGGCAAGCAGCACAGGAAATACGGGTACATTGATGTATTTGGCGAGGTCCGAAGCAAACCGTGGGTAGCGGCGTTCTGAAAGAAGGTTAGGAACCGCGGATGATAATCACCCATAGGTACTCACCTCGTGTACGAGCAAGGACGACATTGCCTTCTACCCGAACGGTGTCCACAGGACCTCCATCATCGTCATCCGGGTCGACAACTGGTGGAGCATGGGTCGGAGGTAGCATCCCGCGCTCAACAAAATCTGCACGGGCCGCTGCAAGTTTATCGAGCCGCTGGTTAGTTTGTAGCATCTGGGACAGAGCCTCGTAGCGACTGGAGCGACGCCAAGGCTTCTTGACAGCGGTGATGTGGCGCGACTCGGTAATCGAGGAACAGACTCCGCCTGGAGCACCGTATTCCTCGATTCCATGACGGTAGTGGACAATGGAATGCTGCCGAGGGAGGGAAAAAGCCGCCGAACCGCCCGGAGTGTCCGTGCGAACATTCAGAGTTCTGAATATTTCGCGGTGGTGATGGAAATTGCGGACGGCAGCGTCAACTGCGTCAAGTGTGTCTTCGTCAAAGTCTTCGCGTCGTACTAGGTAACAGAAGTCGAGAAACGCAGCAATAGCCTGTACGATCTCGTCGGGAACAAGCCCCTTGATTGCGGGGAGATAAACCTGTCCAAGATGAATATTAGGTACAGCGAGCCTTGGTAAGAGATAAATACCTTCATAAGCGCTTTGGAATCGTCCCCAGTCCACTGCTTGAATCGTCGCCCTTGCTTGAATCGTCGCAAACACGGGAAAGCTGGGGTAGCGGCAATGCTTTGAGTGCGAAAAGATCAGCGATGAATGACATGAATGTAATAGAAAAGTGGTACCGGCGATCAATCTCGTCCATAATAGCGTCTGCGTCGGCCTTGGAATGTTCAAGGGTCAGGTACTCGCCCACCCAAGTTACGAGGTGATCCTTGAACGATCCCTTGATGACCTGGTGAAGCAGGTCCGAGGAGAGCATCTCGTGAATGTCGGCACGAGGAAAATCACGCGTAAATGGCTGACGACGCAACCAAAGGTCAAATTGATACAACATTGGAAAGATCGGGACTCACGACAATGTCCACGTCAATCCCATACGAGTCCCAGAGAATTTCTGCACTAAAAGACGCAAGAAGCTCATCGGTCAACTCATGAGTGCGCCGGCCACATATATGCCCGTCCAAATCAGTCGAGAGGGCCGTGCATCTTCAAAAAATTAGAATTGGGCAACAGCGATGGTGGACAACATACTTTGCGCACCAGTTCTGCACGATGCCAGCGAGCAACACCTGCTCCGGGTAATCCGCAATAAAGGGCCCAAAATCGTAGATTGCGCGCCGAAAATGCCCATCCGGACAACGACGGACAACAGGTTTCTTCATGCCAGGCTTGAGCGACGCTAACACAGCAGCAAGGGAAGCGTGATAGAGCTTCCGCTTGAATTTGCGAAATGCGGGATCATTGTCGTATTTGCGATCGCCTGTGAAGACTGTCAGGAAAGTTTATTTATTTATTGAAGCGGCACGTACTTTTAGGGATGGCAAGAAATACAAATGGCATGACGGTGTTGCGATGCGCTCGGCGCATCTTGTTGTGCGGGTTGCCGAGAGAAATGTACCCGGGATGGTACTCGACGTTCCCGGTAGCAACAGACACGGTCGTCTTATCGCTACCGAAGAAAATCGGAGTGTACATAGCACCCTCGGTGCTGGGATCATCCGCATGAATTCGATCCTGCAAGGAGTAATTAGAAAAATAGAAAGATAAAGAAAAGTACTGACACAGTGACGCCATGCGAAATTGGCGGACATGAAGTCACTCCAGCGGCGCTTTCCTTGGGCGTCCACTTGGACGTAAGGAGTCGTATCAAAAGCCCTATCGAGGTCAGGGTTGTCGAGCATATTGGTAATAACGACGTCGGGATCGCGATACCAGACCTCGTACCGCTCCCGCGCCCATGCCGGCGCATCAGCAGAAAGATTCAGCGGCTCGGTTTGGAAGCACTTCCATGGCGCGTCGCCAACGGTGGTCGCATCGATGGTGTCGTAGATCTCTTTGTAGTCTTGGAACGGACCAAGATCACCGTGCTTCATCATCGAGAGGGCCCACATCTCTAGAAGCTGGTCTATATTTTTCGACGACATCTGCACCTGGTAACAGAAGGAATTTCAGCTGAGTACGAACAACAATTACAATAGAACTCGCTTACCTTGCGAAAGAGAAAATCGGCAAGCTCAAACTGCACCTTGTCGTCATAAGGCGCCCAGTCATCTGCTGCCGCGGTATTTCTTGGTCGGGGTGGTGCACCGTCTGGCAGGAATGTCCCCTTTTCGTCGCATGGGCGGGCTACACAGGTCGACTCATACTCAGCAACTAAAGGCAGGAATAATTATATAGCGCACCATTCAAAAAAGGATGATAATGCTTCTGCGCGCGCGGTGGTGCCTCCGAGATGGTGGGTGATATAGGAGGTAGTTCGTCGCTGGAATCGTGATCTGATTTTCCGGGTGAAGGAGGCGGAGATGGGATAGGTGGAGCGATTCCAGGAACAATGTTCGATGGGCGGTGGATGGCGTTAACATGGTAAGTGACTCCCTTGTGGCTCTTCAAACGTTCAGAACATCCATGCCAGGGACATGGAATACGGTCGGAAGCGAGTCGACGATTTCCGCCTCTACCTCTCGCCATTGGGGTGGAAATGCAAAGATGCACAATTTTAGCTTGGAACAGCAGACTTGAGGGACGCCCTGAAAATAAAAATAGAAACTTACAGAGCACATTGAAAACGACTAAGAGGCATATGAAGATATGCGGCGGCGAACAGTGACTCCATTAGTATCTCTTGGCGAACAACAGGTTCAGGATAAAAAAATCACGGGCACGACTTGAAGCAAAAGGAAAAAAGGGTTGGTACAGCGCGACCGACCCCGAGTCGTACGACGATAAGGAGAAAAAAAGCTTGGCCCAGCGGCGCACCGCCCCGAGTTATATGAAGATAAGCATGGACGGAACTGCGGTTCCGTCGGTAGCCCAGAAAAAAATCAGAAGCCTGGCTCACCAAGCAGGACGAGCTCAGACTTGTTGACCAAGTACCAGGTTTCCTCTCGCTTCGGCTGCACATGACATGCGGCGGAGAAACACGAGCGCGATACGAACAGCGGGGCGGCCGACAAAAAAATCAGTTCACTTCTTGGCCGGCGGCACAGTAGCTGAAACATATATGATCAGCGATAAATGATACTCAGATAAGCGACCACTCTTTCTTCCTCCCCGCCATGTCCGCTAGGTCGAAACGTACCCAGAGCTCTGCCCGACCAGGCGAAATCGTCAATGCATTGAAGCAAAAGCGCCGCTCCCCCGACGAGAAGGCTGCTGACGATCTCTTGGTTGAACAAGCTAAGGCTGCGAAGGAAAAGGCAGCCGTTGAGGTACGACTTTGATCTGAGTCCACAAGATATTAACTGATACGCACGATAGGCACACCAGGCTGGAGTGGAGCGAGTCGCCCACAAGGAGGGTGCCCTCCGGGCTGAGGACAAGCTTGCGCGCAAGAATTCTGCCCGCCCAGATCTTGTGACAGCGGAACTCAAACGCAAGACGCTCGAGAAGGCAAGTTGTATATTTTGAGACGCAGGTTTGTACTGATTTACAGCCTAGGACACGGACATCAGCATGGAGCCTGGTTCAGACCACGAGAACCATGGTCTTGGTGCCATGGACGAGGACGGCAAAGACAGCAGTTACCAGCCCGGTGACGAAACCTCTGACGACGGTGCTGCTGACAATGCTTCAGATGAAGAAGAAGTGGTGCAGGAGTTTTTGAAGAAACGGGCGCTTGCCAAGAAGAAAAAGGCCGGCAAAGCCCCGAAGGTCGCAAAGGTCAATTCTAACTCAGGATTTTTTTTTTCAAGCTCACGAGTTGTCCAGGGTGCCATTCGGTCCGAGATCAACGAAGCCGCAGGCATTGCTCCCAGTCCGACCAACACCCTCAAGCGCAAACCATCCGGCCAGACCACCGAGATCGAGTGAGTGCCAGCTTCTCGACTGTTACATTATATATACCTGACTTCGTCTTCAGACCAAAGAAAAGCAGGTCCGCTCTTGGTGGACTGAAGAAGGGCTGGCAGAAGGCGGTCGAAATCGCAACGAAGACGACATCTGCCTCCGTGCCCCGTGGTCGTACCATGAGTGTTTCCTCCAACGGCTCGATGCCGCCTCTGCGTTCAGTGTCCCGTAGCACGATGAGCTCAGCCAGGAGCAGCATTCTCTCGCTTGCGACAGGAGAGTTCGACGAGGATGAGACCCCCGCGAGCCTGGCGGCTGCCCGCGGATTGAAAACCGCGACCGAGATGGTGGACGCGACAGCCAAGGTGTGTGTCACGGTACCGTTTGATGTGATGTGACTGACGCGTCTTACTTCCACCACCATGTAGATGGGAATCTCGCTCGTTGCCAAGGACATCGAGTTGACCGTCGACGGCAAGGTCAAGCGTGAGCGGAAGCCCAAGGTCACCAATGCCAACCTCCCTTTCCCTCAAAACAGCTATGCCGCAGATCTCAAGTTCTGGCAGAATGCCCTCCTGCCGGAATTCATTGACTGGGTCGCAACCAAGGACGATCCCTTTGCTGTGAACGCCGATCCCGAGTTCCAGGCTGTCGTGGCTGACCTGTGGAAGATGCATTATGGAGCGTATGAGATCACGGATGCCGTTTACGCTCAGGTGCGTCAATGGTTTTTGTGATTCTGAATTTTACTCAAGTTCCTGTATATCAAGGCAGCGGCGGCTGTCCGCAACTGGCGTAGCAAGTTTGGCAAGACCGCGCTCAAGGCTCTCGAGGAACTCCTCGCCAACGATGACCTCCCCACTCTTGAAAGTCGTGCCGACTACGTCCGCGACGAGTTAATGGACTCGAGCTTCGTCTACGAGAACAAGGAAGATGAGGTATGTGTGTCTGCTATGTATCACCGTCCACCGCTGAGCATGAGATTCACTGGAGACGGGGGCTTATCGTTCTGAACTTATGCTGCAAGTTTTTGCCGCCCACCTTCAAGTCGCACTCAAAACTGATGTCTCGTACGGGCACCCGGTCGGCGCTATGGCCATCAGCTGCGCCGCGGCAAGTCCAGATGCCTCATATTACGAGTTCTGCTGATGCCGACCTTTCAGGCTGAGCGCGCACTTCATATGTACAAAAACGGCACATGCTCTTCCGACGGCATCAAGCGCAAGGGTAAGCGCTCAGCCCACAGCTTCGTCGCCATTCCCTGGGCCGCCAGGGCGAAGGCGTACCTGCCTGGCATCAAGAAACTGTCTACCAAGAAGTGGTCCAAGATCATGGCGATGAGCAAGCCACACATCGACAGCGCCGCGCAGGTTATCGTTGACGACACGGACGCCGATGAATCCGAGGACTCCCGTGGCCGCATTCAGGTCTCGGATGATTCCGATGTCGAGGTTAGTCACCACCAGCTTCTAGATCCCGTTCTAATATTCTATGATCGCAGGCTTAATCACATTTCGAACGCCGCCGTGTGCTCGCACACAAGAACATCCTGAAAATGCTCCTATAGATTTATTTTCTCCCATACTACTTATTCCCGTGTGCCCTTGCTCTACCGTTTCCAATGATTACCTTTTTGTGCCCAAATTCCGGCCTGAATTCTTCGTTTGACTGAAATTTGAGTGCGCAATGAATATCTGACTGAGTTCTGATGCAAATATGGCCATGAATCTGCAGGGAATACTGGTGTCAGAAGGACGTTCTGACATGTGTGGCCGCCAGAATTAAATGTGGCGTCAGGCATGTCATTATGCGGCCAGATCTGATTCTGGCGGTATGGCACGCTTGGTTGGTCTGGTGCCAGATCAACCAGACGTGTTCTGTTTTGCTGATGCATCAGCTTTGGCGGGAGCGTCCTTGATACTGGGGACGGTCGGCTTCGTCGGGCATTCGCATGGGTTCATGGCTCGGAGCTCCTCACGGAACTTGCTCTCCTCCTCTCTCGCCTTCTTTCCTTCTTCCCTAGCCTTCCGCGCCTCTGCTCGCTCCTGCCTCTCTTCCTCTCGCGCCCTCCTCTCCTCTTCATCTCTTGATTCCTGCTTGGTCTTGTCACTAGAGTTAATATCGGCTGAGTTCAAGCGTTGAAACAAGACGAAGAAATACACTGGCATTGCACAGGCAGCGGGAGCGGAACCGATCGGGCAACTTCCCACTCCCAGATGCGTCTGAGCCGCCTCGTTGGGTGTGGAACAGGTATTCTGATCGGTGGCGACCCAACCAGGGCTGCATTTCACGTAGCACTTGATCTCGCGCTTTCCATTGCTGTCAATTACATCTGAGCACTTTTGGACGGCCCCATCGTCTCCGGATGAAATTATGATACTTTAAAGACGGAACTGGTTTGACCGAATAGTGAATACCACTCACCGCCGCAATAGGCCGGGGTGCGCTCCGACAAGCAAACACATCCCACGCCCAGGACGGCACTCAGGTATTCGATTTTTTCCACATCTGCGCTGCACTCGAGCTCAGATTCCGCTGTATAGACGGTGCGTCCAATTGTTAGAAATGAGCGATGGCTGTGACCTAACCGGACGACTCACCTAGTTTGAGCTGTGGGCATTGACAAGTGCTGGGTTTTCCCCAGTCACCGCAGGTAGCAGCGCTAGGGAAAGAAGCAGAGATATTTGCATCGATTCGGTTGTGCTGGCTACGAGTTTCGGGGGAGGGGGCATTATGTACGCCTTAAATTCAGTTAAGGTCGTGCTGTCCGGCTCCGCCATCAATCAACAGAAGATCTAATGGGAGGAATGGAATACACATGGTAACGTAATTGCTCTCCTTAATTCGCAAAAGGAGAGCAATGTCCATTAAGTCTCGGTCCCGAATCGCCAAGTGCTTGGTGCCGTAAGTTTTTCGGTCAAAATTGGAAGGTCAGAATCGACACCTGATGATCTCACCGCCCTCGTTAGTAGTTGTTAGTTCGTAACAGATGGTTTATGCTCATGAGTCTCGGCTTACTGCCAAAATTTCGGCCTTCCCGTCAAAGCTAGAACAGAGTGAATTTAGAGGAGGACACGATTGCCGACGAGATCGCCCTCTAGTTCGGACAGTGTGGTGCTTGAACTCCAGGGCACGTCAGAGACAACGAAATCAATTTTTGTGACGTCTAAGTGGCGTGTACTGAGGGTACTGTGCTAACATTGTCGGTGATCAGTGCTATAGGCGAGGGGTTACTAGGTCGACCACCTTAGCGTTGAACGTTGAATGCTGTACATTTTAAGCATCTCATCATGCTAAAGAGATATTACATCCACGGCAGGCATTCTATGATTAGTTTGGGCCCTCTTCCTCGAATTTAGCTGACGATCTGAAGGTACAGCAAATATTCTTTCGGGGACATGCGGAATACGGCAATTGATGCCTTAGTCGGCCACCCTAGACTCGTCACCAGTCTGCCCAGAGACGGCAGACTGGTGACGAGTCTACGGCCACCCACCTGAGGTTATTACGTGCTAGGGGCTCCGGTGCAATGCAGGCTCCGGTGCATGGGATGTCGCAAAGAAGTTATGTAGCGACTACTCGAGTATTATACATACTTTGGTCATATGTGGTACCTTCAGGGGCGGTATAAAAATCGACAGGCGCGTCGTTTGAAGGAATGAGCAGCGTTAACTATCCGCAGTGAAAATGGGGTGGTCCAAATTTCAAGCAAGTGGATATAACTGATTCACAATATCAGTCCCCAGGCCCCAACAAAATCCCCCTCGGTCCAGCCAAAGCGGAGGACTGGCTTGTTGCGCGCTCCGGTCACTTGCGTCCCGATGGGGTCAACGATGGTAAACGCATGGAGCGAAGGAAGTCGCTCGAGTTTTGATTTGAGTACTTCAATCACCATGAACTGGTCTGGTGCGTGCGCTTCGGACTGGGACGTCATCCACCGATGCATCGCAGGACATTTTATCCTGTAAAATCTCATTTTTCGAATTCACTTGCTCGTAAAGCCAGAATAGCCATTAATGCCAGGGGGGTCTTTGGTTCGTCGTGCATCTTTTTCAACCCCTTTCACTGCCATCTAAAAACACTTAAACTGCTTCAGCGAAAAATCCATCGTAGTGGTCTAAGTAGCAATGATCGGTTTTGTGGGTGCACAAAGGTGTCAACTCAAGGAATGGCCTTCGCTGACACAAATAAATTCGAAAGTTCAAAAAACTACTCGTACGATTATTATTCAGGCAACCGCATTTAACGGCAACGATTCCCGAACAGATTTTTTCTGGCAAGGTTGATGAATGAGGCTTTAGACGAATCAACGAAACAAAAAACACTTACCCTGGGACGCAAGCAATGCCGCAAACGGCATCCTCGCCCGACCCGCGCTCATACAGACAAAGCGGGTATGCATTAGCCCCCGCGACTGGGAATAATGGATAAGAGATTGAGTGATTAGGAACAAGGGAGGAGGAGGAAGACACGAACCGCATTCTTCTCCCCCCGCCGGCGCCTCCGCTGCACATTTGCACCCGCCCGTGCCCGGGAGTTTGTACACCTTGGTCGAACACCCGACCTCGCCTGCTTGCGGCGACGCCGTCGCCGCCATCGTCACGCTCTCACCCTCAACGTCAACCGCCGCACACGTTTTCGGATCCGTAGCGAGGAACCCTTCGGAGCACTTGACGCCGCACCTGACGTCGCGGGTGCCCAGGGAATCGGTGGTGTCATGGCAGAGCATCTCCGCATCGAGGTCATCGCCCAAGGGACCTAGATGTCACGATAATGTTTGTTAGTAGGGACCGTTCTGTGCACAGCACCGCAAGAGAAAACTGCGCACTGCCACAGTAGGTGTCGTCCTCCTCGTCTTTGCACACGCAGCCGTCGGTGGGGTCCGCGCTGAGGTAGGTGATCGCGCCGGCGTCTGCATCGCACTCGAGCTCTGAAATCGTCACGTTCGCCCGCGCGGGGACGCAGTCCGTGTTGTCGGCAGATGGCTTGTATCTACGTATGCCAAGGAATTATTAGCCACACAACCGATAATGACAACACATAGGAAGGAGTATCTATCACTCACCCCGCATCACAGTTTGGACTGCACACGGAGCCCGCGCCGACGTTCTTGCATCCAGCGCGCCCGTGTTGAGTTGGCGGCACTGTCAAATTAATCAGCTGCCCCATATGAGACCGGAGGGGAATTGTGCCGGCGTACGGCATTGGGTCGCGTCCGGTGTGCGCCTCTTTGCGAGCGCCATCCGGGACTCGCAGCCGCAGCGGGCGTTGAGGCTCGAATAAGAGATGCTCTTGACTTCGGGGCAGGAAGGGGCGACTGGATAAGGTAACACGTCAATTTGTTTCTCTTGACGGCGCAGGAAACCTACGGTCGGCGTTGTTGTTATCGCTGCCAGTTGCCTCCTCCGCCGGCGCTGCGCCGGCAATACAGGATTCTTGGTCGTCCGATGGCCTGAAGCCGGGTTTGCATTGGAACTGCAGAAAGAGAGGTTAGCAGGTACGTGAGGCCGCGGCGCGCGGACGACGTGCCGAACAATACGAGTCCCCGACTTCGCGGTCCTATCAGGCGGGAAATGAATGAAGGGTCAGTAGTGTACGGTAGACGCGACTTGCATCCTTACATCGCGTAAAGCGCGCGAACCTGTGCCGCAAATAAATTAGGTCCAAGGTCCGCCGAAGAAGGACAAAACTCACATGTAGCGAAAGCATTTTCGGGAATACCTTGTTTGCAGACGCTGCCGCCGTCCATCGTATGCCAATTGGGTGCCTTGCAGAGGCAAGAGCCACCCTACACAAGGATCAGCACATGGATGAAACGAAAGAGGCTACGGCGGAAGGTTAGGGACGCGCACCTGGTACGCGCCAATAACGTCGGTAGGATCGGCATCCGGAGCTCGAGCGCAGTCTTCGTCGGTGAGTGTCTTGATCTGGGCGCCGGGCGCCATGTTGTACGAGATGCAGGTGCCGTTGATCGGGATGGCGTCCTGGGCGCACTCTATCCTGCAGCCGGCCCCAGTGACGCATATAGCGAGGCCGGTTCGAGGGCTACCGGCCGGAGCAGCTGAAGGACGATACGCACATGAACCAGGGGGAGGCGTGGATGGGGATGAAAAGACTTACGACACTTGGTCCACGCGCCGTTGTTGGTAGCGGCGGGCATACTGGGTAGAATGTATTGGCACGAGTGAATGAGCAGAGAAGAAGAACGGGTTTACCATTGGCAGGACCGGTCGTTATTGTTCGCGAACATCGCCTGTGGGTGCGGGTTTTAGCTATGCATTGCATTGGGCTGAGCTCGAAGCCGACCTGAGGCGGGGAGCCTGGACGGTTGTTGGCACATTCGACGGAAGCCTGGTAATCGGCCTCTTCATCTGCACGAGTGCCCGCGGCAAGGAGGACAAGGAGCGTCAGAGACTTGAAAGCTGCGTGTATTGGACGCATGTTGGAGACAATGGAGAGGAAAATTGCAGAGTTGAGTTGGTATAAGTGAGACCCGGAGCAAAGGGGGATCAGATCGGTCCTAGAAGTAATGCAGCTGAACATCGCGGCATACTGGGCTGACAAACTCGAAGTTTCAGAATATTCCTTGACGCCAAGCTCGGTTCCAACTTCTCGGGAAAGTAACTTCTACTTCGCATCAAGGGCAGGCTAGATGACGGTAGAGAAGCAAGCAAGAGGCGTGACCAAGTCACAACGGTGATACCATCACGCAATCACTGACACATCTTTAACTTACCTCCACCGTCAAGTTCGCGCAAGCCTCGCTCCATTATTGTTACTCGGTTCCGTGGTAATAGGCCTATACGGAGATCCGAGTAGTTGTAGTAGCTCTCTTGCCGGCTAGCAGTCCGTCACTTCAGCCACTCTGGGCCCCGGGAAGCTCCGCTAAAGGATGGTCCGAAAAAGTGGCTTTTTGACCCCAAATCTTGCGATCTCCTTGTCCGAGAAGTGGCTTTTTTTGACACCAGAAATCAGCGCGCTGTTCTGGAAGGTGGCCTTTTTTAGTCGAGATCTGAGATTCTTTTTGGCGAGTCCATCTTGTTTTGATCTCACTACCAGCAATGAGAACCAGCTCTCGGTGAACTCCAGAGGCTCGCTGCGAGTGTACTGTATATCCATATGGCTGGTGTGGGGGATTTTTCAAATTCTCGGCTCATTTGCTGGAGATTTTTGTACTACTAAACATGGCTTTTCGAGGCCCAGACGCCTTGGTCGAGTGGCTTTTTGAGACCAGATTTGAGGAAATTTCCGTACCATCATTTTCAGGAGCTTTCCATGGCCTGCCACTCTGCACACTCCCTCAGCCAAGGTCTTGAGCTTAATCTTAGCTCGTAATTGCGCCTACTATGCTTTTTCTTAGCCTCATGGAATAGAACACCCATAGGAGCTACGTGTTTCCGCCACACATCGGCAGAACCACTCGATTCTCCACTTCAACGCTCACTTACGCATGAATTCCAGAATTCCCGCAAGCGAGATTTGGTTCTGACGTTCGATACGGATTACATCAAGATTACAATCCCCCGGCGGTACCACTACTCCGATCCGTCCCTCCTCGGATGATCGACTCGACTTGGTTTGTGCTTTTACTGTCATCCATTCAATAAATATACTATCTCGTCCACTCCGTCACCCCAAGTCTTTCCTCCGTCTACCCAACACTATGAAAGTCTTTCTGGGGACGATTGTCCTTCTCACACTCGTGCACAACGCGCAGGCATTCTTCTTGTTACACGCGTAACCCTTCCACCACCCTCGCCTTCACCCAAATTCTCACACGTTTGGACAGTGTTTTCTGTGGTATTTCCTGGTTGTTGGGCGGAGGCTGCGGCGTAAATAGAGGCGGCGGAGGTGGCGGAGGTGGCGCAGCTAGCGGAGGTGGTCCTCCTCCTCCGCCCGTCATCCCGCCGTGTCCCAATGGGTAAAGCATCATCTGACTTTCCTGTATTGCGCCGTGCTCACTTCAAAACACCACAGTCAATGGCGCCCCGCTGGCGGTCAATGCCAAAGCCAGGTTGCCGACTGCCCCGCTGGTCAGATGTGGGTTCTCTGTTTCGATCTCAACCCGTATCCCCCGCCGCTCATCTCATCTCCTCCGCTCCAGCGCGTTCGCGCTCGAAAACCGCCCCTGCGGCTGCCAGCTCCCCACCGCCGAACTCAACCTCGCACAGCGCATTTGCAACACCCCTCCGCCCAACGGCACAATGTACTGCGAGACTGCTAAAACCGGCCTTAGCAGCACCTGCAAAGTCAGCTGCGATACGGGGTCAGTATCCTTCTCTTGCCATTTTCTCGACAATTCTGATCGATGAATGCAGCTACAAATGGAACGCGGCCAACAGCCGGTGCCTCCGCGACAAGCTCACGGCCTGCCCTCCACCGACTCAGCTCGCCAGCGGGCCGATCGGCGAGGGGTGCATCTGCCTCCCCAGTACCACCCCAGACGGCCCGTTGGGCGAAAAGTGTGGTATGTAACCGAGTTCATTCCGATCCCGACAGGCTCCCAGGCTCAAATCCCTTCTTTCGCAGGAATCGTCCCGTACAACGCGGGCGAGCAGGCCGCGGGGGTCCAACGTCCTGGTCGCATGCTCTGCCTCGTCGACCCTGACGGGCGCAGTAGGTGCACCCAGCAGTGCAACGCCATGTGAGTGCCATTCGAAATCGTCTTCGATTTCTAGAAATGTGCCCTGGATGAATACGCTGACCCGGGAACTCCTCCGCAATAGGTATATGGCCCGGGGCCTCAGGCAGTGTGTCCCGCGTGGATGAAATTTCCGCCGTGGGAACTCTCAAATATTTTCTCGGCACACGCAATAGGTGCAGAAGAAGTTGGATCCAATAGCACGTTTTCCTGTTGTCGACTTAGTTAAAAAAAATCTTTCTTTTTTGAGTCGGAACTGAATGTGGGCCGCGGATAAGCAGCAAATCGTCTGTGTGGTTGAACTTCTACGAAATATATCGTGCCTCACGCATCCTGTTGCGCTCCTACTATAACCTTCTCACCGCCGACTTGGTAATTTTCTTTTTTGAGCGGGATTGTCCGCAAAATTGACTGTGTGGTTGATAATCGCAAAATGCCGCATGCCTCACGCATCCTGACGCTGTCCTACTATAACGTTCTGGCAGCTGTCAGGTTCATTGTGGAATATTCCGAGTTCGGCGTAGAGGCCGCGGATTGTCTGCAAAATTGGCTGTGTGGTTGAATAGTTGCAAAATGCAGCATGCCTCACGCATCCTGATGCGGTTCTACTGTAACTTTCTGACATCTGCCAGGTTTAACTGTAGAATGTTCGGAGTTCGGCGAGCGCTCTCGCCGCCTACTCCCCGATTAGGGTAGGCCTAAAGGCCGAGGTTGAATTTGACTTTTGCCATCATTCAATGTTGAGTAACTTGCCGAGGCACCTGTCAGAACTCCATCAAACGGGATCACCAAAGGAGACATGTATTAATGTGAATCTACGAAAATCTAGATGGGGGCCATGACCCCTCTCTACAGAGTATCATTAAACTCATTGGCGAATCGGGAGGAGATCTTGATCATCTTCGCCTAGAGGATGAAATTTTCGGATCTAATTTGCGATCGATCAGCTCGGCTATCGGCTCTGCTTCATATACTGAGATGAAGTTCACACCTGGATAGCACGACTAAAGGCACCAGCTATGTTTCATACGAATCGCAAAGCATTTCAGAGTCCCGGGAGCGAATTTCGGGTAGTTCCCTGAGGAAACAGGTGAAAATACCATGTTCTATCCTTTTTTTCGAACCTAGAGGGTCATTGAAACATCCTTTGTTGATGTTAGTTAACTTCGAACTACATGTGATCAAGCTATAGTCCTTCATCTTGGGCTCTTGCTAGGATTGCTATACAGTTGAACTTCCGTCTGCATTCGGCAAGATGATGCCATCATTTCTCTCATGATTGAAATCAAAGAGTGACATTTTTTCGAAGACAAAGTCCAGTGAATGCCAACCTTCCGAGGTGCAATCCACCGAACAGGCGACAAAGGGTCCTGATTGGTTGCATAAAAACTCACCACCATTGCATTAATCTCAGGATGGCTTCCTGGCTATTGTCTATTATAGGCAGAAACACGAGTTTGAATGTTTGAATATTTTTTTGTGGGAACCTACCTCGAAAATGCCGGAGTTGGGTTTTCCCCTTTGATCTCAACGTTGGCACCCTCAAACAAGCTCTAGGATTATCGTGATGTCCGAAATGAAATCATCAAATGTCAAAAGCAACCTCGGCCTTCGGGCCTACTGGACCCCGATGCTCTGGGCCCGATTATTTCGCGAGGTTTCGTGTTTGGTGGTTCTTTTTCAAATGCTCGGATCCGAATAGGAAGAACCAACTGAAGCGATTCGGATGGATGTCCTTTGCCACTTGACATACGTCAGGGTCGCATGAGCTACTCCGGTGACGTATTGAGTTTTCAACCTTCAGGAGTCGTGATAGGAGCCCCATCGTCATTGATCAGTCAGATAAACGTGAACTTTGGGACTCTAGAAAATTCGGTGGAGTCGTTCCCACTCGGTTTAGATCCCAATGCAGCAAAACACCATTCCTTCGGACTGTCAGACGCCGTAAACTAAAGCATGTACGGGACCTCCTCGGTTCCCCCTCCTTCCAGAGCAGTACGACTTCCGGAGCTTTTCAGTCCCCGGGGCCCATTTCCGCCGGTTTCCTCCACTCCAACACCTACGTAAATCTACAAATACCCGCTGGCCGTCGAAGAGCAGGTGTATATTCGCCCCCAATGCGTTCCTCGCTCACAGCAATCGCCTTACTATTCACTACTATTGTGACAGTTTCCTCGCAGACCGTGCTCGAGGATGACGGTACACTCTGCCCCGCAGACGATTTTCTATTAGCCGCGTTCCGTGTCAGTTTTTTTTCGCCCTCATTATTTTGTGGGGAGCTCACGCTACCCCCTCAGGACAAACAATGCGAATGTCAGACAGAAGGCTTTGTGAGAGCGGAAGGCGGCACCGTGTGTGCGAGAGTGGCTCCAGCCAACTCGATCCCGATATGTAAAACACTCTCGCGTCGCCTTCCTCATACTCATAAATCTACCCAGGTACCACCGCTGTGGGTGCTTTAATTTTAATTTTAATTTTGCAGTCAGTGTGGATCTGACCCCGCGTGCTTAGATTGGAGGGAGATCGTCTCAGTGCGGTGTAAGTACTCACTAGCTTCTCTTGATCCGTAGGGAATCAACTGTCTTCGCCAGTACAGATGCCGTCCCGGATTCCAGGATAACGGGAACAGAGAATGCATCAGCGGCAGCACCAACCCAGGCACCGGCACCGGCACCGGCACGGGCACAGGTACCGGCACGGGCCCAGGCACCGGCACGGGCCCAGGTACAGGTACCGGCACGGGCCCAGGCACCGGCACGGGCCCGGGCACAGGTACCGGCACGGGTACAGGCACCGGCACGGGCACAGGTACCGGCACGGGTACAGGCACCGGCACTGGCACGGGAACTGGCACGGGCACAGGCCCGAACCCTGAGTCTGACGGTACGCCAGTCGTCTATGATTCCGCAGCACGCAATTAACCGATCCATAGTTGCTCCAGCGTGCCCCGCGGCGAGGTCAGTCTTGTACTCCAGCCCCAACGGCCGTTGTGGCTGCGAATCTTCGATGAACATGGCAAGGAGGCGCCAGCCTGACGCCCGTCAATGCTGTTCGTTGGGTGTTCGTTTTCCGTCGAGTCGTTAATCTCATCTACACCCACATTCCAGTGCCTCCGCCCGCAAATGGGAGGGCGGCTTGCCGGAATGTCGGGACGGCATCGCAGTGCACCGTCGTCTGCGACGCAGGGTACGTTATTAAATTCCAATCCGGTATGCAGCCAATAGGCTCTCAGGTTCAGACCATCGGATGACGAAAGGACCTGCGTCGCCGCGCGCGCCAACACGACTGTATCTGAACTCGACTGCCCCTCGGATGCCGGCAACATCGGCTACCTCAGCGCGGACCCCATCCAGGGATGTATCTGTAAAGACGTGGAGGATGAGACGTACTGCGGCGGTACGCGTGTTCTTACGCTCATCTCTCCAGCTCTATTGAATTCACCATTTCAGTGGCCGTTGGGGACCCAGACGCGGAGATGATGTGCCATGACACGACTAACCTTCAGGGAGACCGCCAAGTCACTTGCGCCGTCAATTGCACAGAAGGTTTCGTCCCCAGAGACCGGAACACCTGCGAGAGCGACGAGGGTCCCAGTGTCACAATGGCCGGAACAGCGACTCCACCCGCGGGTCAGGTTGCGTGCACTAACAGGGTGTTCGCCTTACCAGGAAGGGGTGGATGCAAATGCGATACGTCGGCGCCGGCGGGGGCCCGAGAATGCGGTAAGCATCTGCGCTCTCTTTGCCGACTTCTCGTTTATTTATTTGTCTTTTCTTTCCAGTTGCCCGCCCGAACGCGTATCCGCTTTGCGCGTACGAGCGGGGATCAGGCGAGGAAGCTGATTGCGGGATTGCTTGCGCTCCGGGGTATGTCTTTTGTCACCCACTGCTCGGTTGATTGTTCAATTCGACTTGCCTAGTTACAATATGTTCGGGAATAATTGTCGTCGGTGAAATGCTGCGTCATGTCCTATTCTCCGATTTGTCCCTCCGGGGCTACCAGGGGCTACCACACCGACGGCCAAAACCATCTTGGACTCTCCCTCTCAAAAGGCTTACTTTATTGCAGTTGTGTTTTTACTTAAGTGGGATACAATGTCTCCGCCTGCAAAAATAACTAGGGTTACAACAGACATTGTAGTTAATCGGTGACTGCCCGCAAGGCAAATTTACTCCTGGCGATTTTCTGAGCTTTTTTGATGGCGCCAATGATGAGGTCCCCTGAGCAATATGCAAGGTGCAATGTTCCTCGCAAAGCAAAGCTTATAATGCAATGCAGGAAAGCTTTGTGTTTCTGTGAATCATCCCTGTAGGACACAGGCGTTGCTCCGGCGTATGTCTTCGTCGAAGACGCTTCCGGGATTACTCCTCGTGCTCCAGAGAAAGCCGAGATAATCGAGCGCGATTTCCTTGAAACTACGGATATATTTTGAAAGTTTGAGACAGACCTTGGCCCCGAAAATCGAGACTTCGTGGCGAAGTTGCCCGGATACAGCCGCTGAAACCGTATACGGAAGCTCGTGTTGGAGTTCAATTCCCTTTGAATTTGCATATTCGCTCATGTTATTGGCCCGATGAGGATGAGAACAAGTACATACGTCAAAACGAACATCGAGTCTGTTATCCCAGGATGTGAAATGTTCACGTTCGTAACTCGCCACTGAAAGGCAATACATGGTCGTCATTTCCACGTTCATTACACTTGAGATTTGTGTGGACATGCGCGAAGCTCTGCATTATATGCCTGCTGCAACACGAAGGTGCCCATTCCCATACACCTTGAGCATTTCGCCCGGTATGCATGCTCTGAAATCGCTCAAGGGTGTGACATCAGGGCGTCATCGAGCGCGATCGTCTGCTCATGTTCGAGGTGCAGGGAGGGGATGACTGGGCCGTCTGAGTCGTTTAGGATGGTGAATGTAATATCGGTGAGCGAGGGGCTGAAGCAGGGGGTGAGAATGGTCGAGATGACTTCCTTAATCCACGAGTCCAAATAATGCTAGATCCGCCCCATGAATTTGACCTGGCCTAGTGCGGGGAGCAACAGAAGCGGGAAGAAGGGCGGTGCTGAAAGCGCTGGATGCCGAAAAGTGGATGAGTGAGATGTGTAACAGCGAGTGTCCTGACAGTATGAACATATGCAGCGCCATTCGCGTAAACGCAGTTCCTGCAGGATCTTCGCTTCCCGAGCACGACTTCAGAAATGTATTCACTCGAACTGACGGCGACATAAACAAGCCTTCGGGTGGAATATAATACAAACTTTGCGCAGTACACCGCAATTCAGTCTTTGTTCCCCATCCACATTGCTCCTGGAAGAAGCGACTTAAAGCTAGTTCGCAGGCACACATTTGATGTGCGAGCACTTGGTGCAGGTCCTGCACCAGATTCATGGGTTCAAAATGAGTGACAGTAGCGACAGCAGAGAGGGAAACGCACCTCGGGACGACGATGCATTCATCACCCGCCGGGCAGAGGACCCTGCACGCGGGGAGGAAGAGCACCGGGCGTGTGATGCAACTCTCCTGTGGGGCGGGACCTGGGGGGACGGCGAGGACACAAAAATCAACGTGGTGAGGAGTCCGCCAAAAGTAACTTTTGGCGGCTAATTTGAACTTTGATGGCCGCTTCGGTTGGCGGGGCTAACTTTACTTTGCTTTACTTAGCTTGACATAACTTTTCCCACGCTTGACGTACTTGCACGCTTCAAGAAGAACTGTCCTAACGGTGCAGGAGACCCTCTGTGATGTATTAGTTTTGCTTCTAACCTCCAGTAATTGTTGGCCGCCCAAAGTGCTGTGGTCAGTGTTTCAGATAAAACATGCTATGTGCGCTTCAATTCAACTTCAATGGATGTATTCAACAAGTCACATTATACATCTACATATTCATTACTTCAATCTAGATGTGAGTTCGAAATCACCGCGTAATCATCCGCGTATTACCACGGAATGCACTGAGGCAGTCCAACACATGGTCTGACATTCTTTGTGGTAATCTGTACACCTTTGCATACTCATGCTCGCATTTACTTCTTGTTACTTCTCACAACTCAGCTTCATTCAAGTTACCATTTTACTTTAATTTACTTTAATTCACCTTGTGTGCTTCCCAGATCACTTGCTTGGCCAGCCACAGGAGAAGTACCCCAGCTAATTTGCCACGCACCCAGCAAACTCATTCAAGATAACCTATATTGGAAGTTGCGGCAGTGCAGTACTATACAGTTACAAGTACTTCATTCTACTGCTAGCACTGAGTCTCAACTTCCGCCCGTCGCCAGAAACATGACCATCTGTTCTGGTAAATATCCACACATCTGCCGTGATTCAGATGCGGCAATTTGCTGCTCCGTGACCGCATCCCCACCGTTCAAAACTCACTTGTATGCTTCGAGACAAGCTGGATTAATATAGGAGGGGCTTGACAATCCAACTGTCCGGATTGCTTAAAACCGCGACGTTTACTGTCGTTTACTGGCCACCCGAGTTAGCTTCGCCTTGACTTCCGTTTACTGACCGATATTTACTCGAGATTGGATCAATCCAAGTACCAGCCTGATTCGCCTATTTGAATCAAACTATGTGGGCACAGGTCCAGCGGCTCCCGTCATCCAATTCAGTGCAGTAAAGATCGGATTGAAGCAACAGTCGGAGTTAATTTGTACCCGGACTCGAGGAGGGATAACTATTCGGGGTAGGTTCAGTCCCAGTATCTGGATTGTGAGCGGAAATTTGCGGGCTTCATGTCTGCGGCCATTGTTGGTTCGTTCTAGAAACACTGTATGCCCCACGGTGAACGCAGAACTTTGAGACAGAAGAGTCCCCAACCGAAAACGGGACGTGTACCTCGGAGTGCAGATATAGGTGTCTGAGCGAGAGTTACCCCCAAACACCAGCGGAAACAGCCCAAGTTCACATCAAGTTACTTCAAGTTAAAATAAGTGGCAAGTTACTTCAAGTTACTTTTTTTTACTTTACTTGTACTTTTACTTTACTTTACTTGTGAAAGTAACTTCCCCTGCCACAAGTAAAGTAAAGTAAGTTCTGGCAGGGGAAGTTAGTTTCACAAAGTAACTTTGTGAAGCATCCGTGGTGAGTGGTAGAAGGATTCTGGCGACGTACTGGCCATGGCAAGGATGGAGCCGAGGGTGAGCGAAGTCAAGAGGAGCAAGAGCTTGAACATTGTGTAATGGGGGATGGTGAGGGAGTAGAGAGCCGTAGTGGGCACTTTATATAACCTGGAGAACAAGTTCTGACCGGCGACGCGACTGCGGCAAGCCAAGGGTGCCTTGATGTGACAGCCATTATGCCAATTTCGATGCTAAGACGGATATTATTGGGATGACTCCATTTTAAGCTGGTGTAAAAATCAAATAGAGGGACTTGCCGTACCTAGTCTGCTTTCATTTCACTACCGGTGACAGCGGGAAGATGTTTATCATGCAGTAAACTACGCAAAGGTAAGTCCTTTCATTACCCTCTTTATAAAATTATGTCTGTCTGTCCGTCCGAAGCTTTTTAAGCTCCGCTCAATCTCCGCATGTGCCGCATTGCTTGGCAGCTCGCCGTCGGTGATGTCGGGTTCCTGAGTCCACTGGTCTCACAGGCATCACGTTCGGCGTTGCCGGCACCCTCACCGGCATCACGTCACCCCTCCAACAAACTTAGAAAGACACTGCCTCGGCGCTAACATCGACAGATGGCTCCCACCTCTTCGAAACAAAGGCTGCCGCGGCGAACGTCGGCATTGTAGTTATTAGAGTTGCAATCGGAGTCACCGTTTGCTTCAGCTTTACGTCATTTCTGACTCTGCAGATTGCAGAGCATTCAGAACAACTTTCTTAGATTGCGCTACAAAAAGTAAATAAACTGAGCAAGTGGGAGCCGGCGCGAAGCGCCGGCGACCGCTTGTGTCTTATAAGAAAATGCAGACGGGTGAACGTAGTAGATTCGTTTGATATGCCTGTGCATGAGGTCGCGATTGAGAGCCGTCCGTTAGACTCGGACCCCCGCGGGACTCTATTGGTTTCTCTGCTTCTCCTTTGGCAAGAGTAATACTTCACAACCTACGTGATCGTGAGTTCAATTTTATGTTTCAAACTCGGACGTACGTTGGCCGTATCTAAATAATACAATTCATAGCCATCGCAGCTGCGTCGTCGTCGTCTGTGAGTTTTATGCTGATCGAAAAGGAGCTGAGGCCCACCCTCGCTGCACCATGACAGCGGTTCTCGTTGCTAACAATGAGAAAACGAGACGAAACGGCTTCGAGGCTTGAAGCCCCACAGACATATCATAGCGCGTGGGTGCTTGAATCACCGAAAGGAGGAAATAATCGATATATCTCGACACCATACGAATACAAAAGTACCATAGATCGTCGTGTGGGCGCATGCACGGACACCAGGCAAAATGAAGAGTGCGCTGGTGTGTTTGAAGATGGGGTCGGCTAGGACACTCTGGACATCCGCGGGACGAAATGCCTGCGTGTTGCTGTGGTGAGCATACTAGCGTGGAGGATGTTATACCAGAACGTCCAAGAGCAACTCTGAGGGGCCTTTTGCTTCCCAACGACCATGTCGTTTCTTGCTAGTTGAAGCAGCCTGGAAACCACCAACAAGATCGATTGCATCTCTCAGCACATCCCTGATTCAATCGCCGCTGCAGGTTTTTGAAGCTCATCCTTGTTTACTCCTTCGATAACCCACTGCCCAGCCTTTCGAGCCGAGTCCTAACTCGGCAGTTAATTTTGCCCAGTACCTTTATCATAATTGACGAAGCTCCTGCATCGGTCCCCAAGGCTAGTCTTATTGTCGAGTTTCCGCGTTACCTTGTGCTAGGACCAAGCCAGGAACGGCTGGGTAGGGGTACGTCCGCGCCGAGAAAAGGCTCGTCCTCATTCTTTTCCGGTGCTTTACTCTCCTCGCCCTCAGGTATTCCATCACCCGGTACAGCGCCTCCTGTTTCAGCATGCTCCATCCACGAATACTGGCTTACACAAAACTCAAAATGCTAGTAAGTACACCGCCCTCAATTTCACGCACACCGCAGAAGAACCGAGTAGGTGAGTATGATATAACCAAGCTCGAGACGAACTCAAACTCGGTGGTTTATTCTAGCGGGGTGTGCAACGTCGGTCGACCTAAAATGGGGCCGCAAAAACGAATTTCAGATAGCCAAGTTCCTTGCTCAGACTATAAAATATGAGTCGTTCATCGTATCCGGAGCCACTTGGTTTGACACTTATTCTGTGGAATAGAGCGAGAGACGAGTCAGCCGTGGGTCATTTTT
Source organism: Mycena capillaripes (assembly GCA_029204075.1). Classification (NCBI taxonomy): domain Eukaryota; kingdom Fungi; phylum Basidiomycota; class Agaricomycetes; order Agaricales; family Mycenaceae; genus Mycena; species Mycena capillaripes. The sequence continues at coordinate 729,975 of JARHKZ010000018.1, forward strand.
GATTTGATACGAGGCCAGATATCCACCTGACTATACACGTTGGACGGCTTTCTGTACATCGCTATCAGTGGATGGAGTATGGCTGTGAATTCATCATTGATGCGGAAGGCCAGGCCGCAAATAGAGAAGCTTTGGTGCAACAAGAATCCAACCAGAAACGGAATCGCGGAGCCGATCCGATTAACCGTTCTTTAACGAAATCCTCAGCGATTCTTTGTAGATGTTTGGATTTTTCTCCATTTACCTCATTTAACCCCTTCGATCCCGACTTCCTCTTCTTTCAGCACTGCCCCTTCATTTGCGACCAACCAGCTGACCTACACGGAGCTTTCCTTGACAGCCCGCAGTTTCTCGCAGTGAGTGGCGCAGCTGAATTTCATTTATCAGCGCAGGCCCACCGGAACTTACCCGACATATGAGCGAACAATCTCCCGCCCACTTTCCTCAGCTTCCTCCACGCTGCAACGATTGTAAACTCATTTTGAGTTGATGCTGGCCCCACCTCAATGTTGTGCTCCTCTTCGCTGTTACTGGGGATTGCCCTCTCCTCTGGTTCAACTCAAAATTGGCTTGCAAACTCTAGGATATTCGGAAATTCCCTGGGCTGGCGCATCTTTCTGGGTTTCGATTATTCATGGTCTGCGGTCGCGTACTCCTTGGGCGTTTCTCGGCAATTCAAGGCGGAAGAACGCAAAACTAAAACCTCATCGTGTTCTGTCCCAAACCGTCTTCAAAATGTACTGGTTCGCAGCTGCTTTTCTCTCTCTCAAAAGTGTGCATTGCCGCAACTATTGGCGTACTTTCTTCACATCTCATATAACCGCCGAGTCCTCCGTTCCCTCTCATCTCTTTTGCGCATTCACCTCCACATTCGGCTCATCCCTCACTATATATATTTCTCTGCTACCTTCAACGATCGAATCCATTCTCTTCCAAGTTCCAATGCCTGCTTCATGAATGCCGAACCTAAACACATCTATGGTCTTGCCTTTAATTTCTGTGTCTGCTCGCATCGCGCAAAAATTCAAGGTTGGACAAGGGAAAAGGGAACTCTGTTCGTTGTTCTCGATCCGGACTTTTGCACCGTTGCACAAAGGCTTTTTGTTTCGCCTTCTTTCCAATTCCCGCATTCCCCGGCCCCAGACTCATAGCCTGCGTGCAAGGGCTACCAGCACAAACTTTGTGGCGGTACGTATCCTGGTCGATCGGGTGAATAGATGTTGTCGGTCTCTAGATTGATACCCATCCTCATAATAACCAGCATATCAACGTACCACTTCGCCGACCTACCCAACTTCAATTGGGTATAGGTACGCCAATTGGCGAAATTTTTGGCTTTCGAGTTCACTCTCATTGCAGGCAATCGGTCGCATCACTGCCCAGTATGATCAGCATCTGCGCGGCCACCACTCCAAAATTTCCTTCTCCATATTATCAATGTGCTGGGGTAACCGTACGCGTGATGAAAATTATCGGACCGTCTCTCGTCACCATAAATGATCTCAGCAATATTCTTTTGCTATTGGTTTCACATACCGTTTTACACTCGGGTGCACCAGGAAGAGATTGAAACTCTAATTCCAAGTTCCAAGAGTCTACCTGTTTTCTCATCTGCCGGAGAGAAGCGAGGGCGAATCTTGTACTAGTTGCGAAGACTTTGGCATCATAAAAATTCATAGCAATGACAAACCGTCTGATGATACCGCAATTTTGTTCTGGAAACTTAGGCCTGCCTATGCCTTACGGCACTTGTGCATCTCTTTATGGTCCTTCCAACCCTCCTTCAGGCACGGTCCACCGCAGAAGAAAACACGCCCTTTACAGCTACCTGAGAAAATCAAATTTTGATTAGCCCACAAGGGAATTGCAGAGGCTCGACCGACGCACCACCACACTTCTTCCACGGTCCCGCAGCGGCGCACGAAAAACACTTCTTCCACGGACCCGCCTTCGCGCTGCGCGCCTCCTCCTCGACATTGACCTCCTCGAAATGCCCCCCGGGCTCGTCGATCCGCAACTCGTACAAGTCGGCGAAACTGCGCGAGAGGAGCTTGGTGCGGGTGGGGATGTACTGGTTGTTGGTGAAGCCTCCGAACATGTAGGTTCTGCCGGTCTCGGGATCACAGACGAGCTGCGCCTGACAGCGGTATGTGGGGAAGCCATACGTGAGCACTTGCTTCCATTTTGGGGCGGATAGAGTCGGCTCTTGAGAGTCGCTGGCGAGCGCGGGTACCGCGCGCGTCATGTCGTAGAGGAACGTATCGGCGAAATACGAGTAGTCGAATTGTTTATAGCTTTTTTCGATGACGATAGTCGGGAGCCTGGGCTGATACCCTCCGAAAACGATCGTCTTCTGAAGTTTTTCGTTCTGGACGGTGTCAGTGACAGGGCTTGCGTGGGAAGCGAAGGAATCATAGATACATAACTGCATGCCATCTCTGTTCGTGCGCTGGGTGGGTTTCCAGACATGCGCTCCCTTCGCCAGCGCTCCGCGTCGATGCTCCAGCTCCACATGTCCTCGTACCCAAACGCCGAGTTCGCCCCGTGGAGTTCGTTGTTCAGGCTCGCCCTCTCGCGATCCGCGTGCCCAAACGTCAGAAATATGCGCTTCTTGTCCGTGCTCACCCAGCTGGACGCGCTCTTGCGTGGCCCAGGGCAGGAATAGTCAGCGTGCTCCGGCGCGCGCACATAGCCCGTGAGGCGCCGCCATTTGCGCGTCGCAAGGTCGAGTTCCATGAACAAGTTGCACCCAACGCTAGTCGTGCCGTGTTGGCCGCCAAAGACGTACAGCTTGTTGTGGACAATTTGCATAGTGGAGTCTGAGCACAGTTGTTTCGGGTATGGCCAGTCGTTTTTGACTCCCGCCTGGACGTCCGCCGCAGTGGGCGAGTACGTTGTCCGGAAGGAGGCCCAGGTTTCTTTCTGAAGATCAAAAACGTCCACGGTGGGTCGGCCGGTGAAGAGGATGGCGGTGTTGTTGTGGACGAGCATGTTCCAGCCCGTGAACATTCCGGACTCGGCGATCCCGTGAGGATAATCCGGAAGCTGGCGCCACACGTCGCGATTAATCAGGTCCAGAACCCAGAAATCTCGGTACCACGGGCCTAAGGCTGTCCTTCGTCCGCCGGCAACATACAATTTACCTATGAATCTGAGCTCACGCCCAGCACGGACGTATGAAGCTGAAACTCACTATTCCAAATGAAGCATGCGAAATTTTCTCTTCCTTCGCTAACACCACCCGGCTTCAAGACATGCAGCCTCTTCCAGGATCCCCGAACTTGTAGTGCGGATGAAAGAGCGTCATTGCCGAGAGTCGTCTGGGGATTAGGATGCCTGGATTGGTACAAATCTGCAAGACGACGGAAATCAACGATAATCTTCAGTTCCGCGGTCAAGGGCTGCAGTGTGGTCGCTGCAGCATGGCGCCTTGTCGTTCCCGTTGCCGTATTTCCCAGAGATAAAAGAATTTCTGAAGCAAGACAGAGCGCATGCGCTCGAAACACCTTCATAGCGGAAATATTCAGCGTGAAGTCAATCCAGTCTGCGACACAGTAGAATGAGAAGGAGACAGATTCAGAAAATGCAATCGACCCACCGTACAGTGGATTTTCTGCCAAGAAATAGGTGCAGCGATACAGCGCATTGATCTCTTCCAGCCAAGCGAGTGCCTACATGGGGAATATCAGATTCGAGTCGCGATATGTTGAGGAATCTTCCCATTTCCGTGTTTTTCTCGCGTAAAAGGCACTTTGCTATACCCAGGCAGCAACCCATGAGATTCGTGGTCTGCATGGCATCCAGGGCGATGTAGACGGAAGAAATAATGCCTCCCTCGCCTTCTCCCGGTACAGAAGGCAGACGAAAATGTGGTCCTACGATCTTTTGTGCTTCTTGTAAATATTTCGTCTTTGCTTCGTCTGTTTTACCGCCCTCGAGAAGCGCGTCACCCTGGCGACTTTGGCTGGCTTAGAGCGTGCCAGAGGTTCCTTGGATCAAGGGTGAGCTCACCAGGTAAGCGACAGATTCGCCATCATGTCCAGGAGCCGCGATTGTATTCCGTTCATGGTCGTTAGGGAGGAAGATGCTGTTCGGGCCGCTAAGAGTATGTGGTTCTGTTAGTCATCAACGGCAATGGCTTATACTAATAGGCTGCCAGCAAGCTGCCAGGCACCCCCATACGGTCCTTCTTTTTCGCTTCCTCAACCTCGTCCTTTGCTCGTCCTCGATTCGGAACCTCTAGTGGCACGTCCGCGCTTCGCCAGCATCTTCAATTACGTGGGGTAGCGTGCCTCTGTGTATCCCGACAATAGCATGCGCGGTTACAGCCTCGGGGCACATGCTACAGATACAGCCTACTTTCTTGTAGAGTTTCTGTTGCCAGTTGGGCTGTGGCTTTTCTCTCTCTCTCCCCTGAGTTGTGTTTGTTTCTCTTAGGAACAGATCGGTGGACTCAGCCTCCTCTCAAAACCAGTTTCAATTCCGTCTGGACTTTGTTCTTGTGAAGCCTGGTATTTCCTCGATATTCAAGCGCCCCAATACTCGTCTCCGAATTTGATCGCCTCAGTCTCTTTTTTTTCTGACAGGAACTATCCCTGTATCGAAAACACTTCGATATTTCCTCCATCTGCAGTGCTCAACACCCAGTCCCATTTCAGAAATATTGACAAAACGGACTGGATGATGGTGTACGTGCTGGGGAAGGCCACTGTTGTATGTTGCCCAGACTGAAACCGCTCCAACAGGATCCATGACGTGACAGATAGAAGTGTTCGTGATGTCGCTCAGACCCCACTATTCTCATGTTCTGCTCCCTATAAAAAGCAATCAGTGCTTCTCAGGTGATTGAATGTGATTAAAGCTACCGCTAATTATCGGCGGCTGTCAGATTTGACCCACCCCACAGTGATCTTTCTCCCCCGCAGCGCTAACGGTACAGTAGCATTTCATTGAAAAAACCGAATAATAATGCAGACGTGCGGACATATCATGGAGCTACTTTTCCATCGTGCCCACAGCATCTATGAAGTGACAGATCGAGGTGTTCGTCATGACCATGTCGCTCAAGATGTCGGTTGGCGTCAGCCGTTTAGAGCACAGCCCGTACTATTTTCACTCTGTGCCGCATATAAAAACCAACCAGTGTCTTGGGATAGAATCCATTGCTGCGGCCCCAGGCAAAATGTCAATGGCAACGCATGAAGCTGGACCAGGACTACCTCTGGCGAATTTGGCGGCTCTTATCCTCCAGACGCTCTTCTACGGAATGTACTTCGTCATATTCAACATCTCGATGTACCTCCTCTTCGTGAGAGCGAAGGGACATGGATCCGGGACATACACCCCCGTGATCAAATCCATGGTGTTCATTTCGGGCTTTGCGCTCTTCTTCACCGTGACGGTGGTACGTCCAAGTGAACTTTAGGAGCTATGGGTAGCTAACCCGAAATTGACGCAGGACTGGATTATTGTCGTAGTTCGCTGCTTCCACGGCTTCATCTACTTTAACGACGGGAAAAGCGCGGACGTATATTTCGATGATAGCTCCGGAGCGCTTTCGACGGTAGATAATACGTTCCTCGCGCTGTCGATTGTCTTGGGAGACGCAATGATTGTGAGTCTCCGCACTCCTATTACCCTCATTGTGCGATTAAAATGATACTGGCACATGCATCAAGATATACCGCCTCTGGGTTGTCTGGTCGTTCAACAAGATCGTCATTATCGTTCCGATACTAAGCCTATTAGGGCTAATCGGTAATTATTATACTCGATTGACATCTCACGGTATCCCAGACCTGAGTCTCCGATTCCAGCTTCCTTGGCCATCGTCGTCGAGACGACAAAACGTGTCGCAGTCCAGAGCATCTCACTTGAGGTGACTTTAATCCCCGGCACTGTGTTCACACTCGTGTACGCTATCTTTCTTCCGACTACTCTTCGTAGGCCGCTCAACGGTTTCTACAGGACAAATATATATTCCACATCCTTCATCGCCTGGAAAATTTGGCGGACCGCCCGGGACTGCACCCCGGTCGGGGTGATGGATCTGCGTGTTAGTTGGGCCGTGATCTATATTCAATTCCTTTTGTTCATCATATCCATGGGAATTAAACAGATAATTCTGGCCATTGTCGTGGAGAGCGCGGCCATTTTCACGTTCGTTTCTTCTTCTCTTCGTCCTCTCATTCCGGGACATAATTGATTAAATGTAATTAACGCAGGTCTGCGTTCATATTCTCCGCCATCACGCATCAGCTTAACAATACCCTGCAAAACATCATGTTACCCGCCATCCCGGCGATCTTGGGGATCGTCAATGGGCTGATTCACGTCCGGGTCGCGATGGGACGCACCATGGAGCAGGTCTACGGTTCTGGGGCAAATTACGGGTCTTCGTCCGCGACTGCGCCCATGAGATTCGCCCCGCCACCCGAAGACGTAGCCAGTGTCGGGGGCGTCGGATAAGCGGAAATTTCAAAATATCTAGCTGTTGTTCGGGGCAAACAGCGAATCCTCTATGAATACATGCCTGCAGAATAGGAGGGAAAACGACGAGGAAATTGTCCATGACATACTGCACTTACCGAGGACACGCCGCCCACGATTCCTGGAAAGCATATTCAGTTGATGCGCAGAGGCATCCTTCAAGTCTTTATCAGCAATAAGTTGCCATCGGACAGGCAAGACACGGACAATCTCTTGCTCAGATCCTGATGAGGAGGTGAACCTGCTGCCAATAAAAGGGATAGGCCGAAGATACATTGACGTAGAAAATTGACAGCATGCACGCAAAACAGTCGCGGTGAGGACAGACAGGATAGATGGCACGCCAGGCGGACACCATGCTACATGCGTGTCGCCGCTAGACACGGATTGACATGGCGGTAGAAGTCGAGGCCTGTTGTAAGCCCGAAGTCCAGGTATGACAGTCTCGTTATTGTACTATTTAGGGTCCACGGACGCCATGGTTCGTCTTTGTGAAGCGGAAAGGGGGAAACAGGCCGCTACGGTATATAAGTCGCTTGTTTGCGAAGAGAGAGAATATAGAGCTCCGACTTTGGGGGGACGAGAGCATGCCAGGCGAGATTCTTGTCGAGCGGCATCCCGATGTCGGGCCAGAAGGTGTCGCTTGCAGAGGCTGAGGTTGTATTTGGCAGCGCTGCCATGCAGTCTTGACTTTCTTCTCGAGACAAAGATAGAGCGTATACCGACGGGGGAGGTTGACAGTCGAGAGCAACCAGTACAGCGCCTGGATCGGCCCGAAGCGAGTGTTCGCATCAAACGCGCCGCGTGATGGCCGCTACCACGCTGCCACCATTTGCCATAGAACAACTCGACGACCTGAGGACATCGCAGACTGGGGACCTTTGTTATAAAAACATCTGCGGACTCGACGTTCAGACGTTTGGAATAAGTAGCCTCTCGTGAACATATAGTACGATTAGAAGCAGACAAGACCCGCCTCCGCTTCGCTCCGGAATCAGACTCGGAGTGTAGGAAAGAAAAGCAACAAATATTTATTGTCATATCGTAAGGGATAATTGAGCTAAAGTCGTAACAAATGAAATGGGGAAAATATGAGCCTTGGTAATTGAATCCAGGACATGATCAGGATAAACCTGCAGGGGAGTTCGGTTGACGTACCTCAATAAGATTGCGGCCGTGAAGTACTGGCGAGCAGTGAAATTGGTTTGAACCGATCGCGAAAGGAGATTTGTCGAGCAGGACAAAATTAATGTAAGTTGAACCTGGAGGGCAGCGAGTAAAAATAATTGGACAGCCACAGTATTGCTTGGTTATTTTGCAGTAGTCCAGGGGATGGATGGTGGAGGAGCAAGAAACATGAACGTTGGGCGCCCAGGAAAGATATTGATGACCATCAATCATTGCGGGCAACTTCGACGAGGCTAAGCATGTTCAGACCACTGGTTTGAGGTACAAAAATTGCCGCTACAATCTGAGGAGAGTCAACCAGTTAGGACAGTCTGAACCGACCCAGAATAGCTAAGATCTTTAGCGGCAGATAGAAGCATTCAAGAAGCAAGGTATAAGGTGTTCCCAGAAGAATATTCCGGTAATTGAGGGTGCGAGGGAGGGGGGAGAAATATTACCAGTCCGAGCGGACAAAAGTGGGGCTTCTTATATCTCGAGAGACTCTTCCGGAACTACGTGGCCTCTCAGCCTGATAAGAATCGAATTGGGCTGTACACTGAACAGGAGCAACTGCGATCAGCTACAGCCTGTCAAGAAGGTACTGCGCAAGTCAGCTGTTCCCTCGCATTGGGCATTAAGGCAGTGAATTAAACTGCGCAGAGGCAATGCAGAGGTCTTTTGACTTCGAGGATTGAGAACGAGGAGAGAGCAGGAAGGAAGGGGATACTCTAGATGGGGATGAGAGCAAAGAGATACAAAGAATCGCGAAGGTAATCGTTAAAGAACGGTTAATCCCCTTCTATGTCTTACGTGTCGCCTTTGACTGACGGTTGATTTGTCGCGTCCAGAACACCGGTAGATAAGGAGGATGACAAACTTAGAGGGGATTTTAACTTTTTTATACAATAATCCATCGGCACTTCAAAGAAGAATTGGTTTCGATTGTGAAGAATAGCCCTAGGTTCAATGCAGTACACGAGTCGGAAGCTCGACCATTAACGCCAGGGTTCATTAATCAGCCACATTGATCTACCGTTTCTTTAAGCAAATGGACGGCTTTCGTTTGGCACTCTTTGGTTTCATCCCCTTACAGCTTATCCCCTTCCTCAAATGGCTCACGGTTTATACAGCAGTTCCACCCAATTCGTAACATCGATCCCACGGAGGCCGAAATTTCAGATCTCAAAAGCTGTGGAATCTCAGCCAAATTAAGACTGTTCAGGAAATCACCAGATATCAGCCAGCCCGATTTGCGACAAACAACCTCATCGGTGCTCTCGTGATAGAAGGCAGAGCTGCGGGATTAAACCTAAACGAGAGTCTTGAGCAGAGGAGGCAGATCCCGTGGCGCAACAGCTTTCGGACTTCTTCCGGGTTTCCACGTTGACACCTCCCACATAAAAGACCTGGCCCCTCAATTCTCCCATGCTTTCAGCCTCGCCCACTCCTCGAACCGTATGCGAGCCCCATCTCAATGCAATACTGATCCCTTCAATATCTATCTACCCGCAAGCATTTCAAGCCCTCAACGCCCTCAATTATGTACGCCAAACCTATTTACCAGCTGTGTCCACTGCCGTTGTCCTTCTCTGCTGCCCTGTCCCTGGAGCCTCAAGACCTCGGTCAACTGTTTTTCTTTCCTGAAGCTCCGCCTCCCTCATTGTGCTCCAAACCGCCATCATCACGGTCGAAGGTATCAACGTGCGCTCAAATATCCGCGCCGTCACGTAGTTTCCCCTGACTGCTGTCTTGCTGCTCTTGCCGGGCAAAATAATGTTGCAGAAAAAAATTCTGGCTGGCGGCACCAAACTCTTTTGCGTCGAAATTGGCCTCACCCGTTGAAGCTGATCTTTGTTCTACGTTGTGGCAATGGTCGTCGATGTCTTTGTTGGCCTGCAGTCAAACGAATCTTAAGTTACAGCCTTCGTCAATATACCCCTTCTGCTCATTAGTGAGCGTCGTCCAAGTCCACGATGATTTGCGATTGAAGTAGCGGTGAATCCGACGGTAGCCGGGTGCTACACTAGGTCCACTTTCCATATAGCTTGGCTGTGCCATACCGACACTGAGCTTGGGGCGCCACTCATTCAAGGTTAATGTACAGTGTTTTTTGACTTGACTTGACTGGGAATTTCAGATTCTGCTCACCCACCCCACCCCCAACATCAAATGTCATGGCAGAGAATGCGCTCTGAACCACATTACCTACAGATCTGTTCCAACATCTTACGGCTCTATTATTTCTGTAGTCCCTGCTTCTATCAAATATATCCCTCCTTTGCTCTCGTGGTATCGAGCGCCGGAGCGAAGTGCAGGTACATCTTGTACTCTATATGATATCGACTTCCGCCGCCGATCACTGTCCGACCATTAACAACTATTTTTAATCAGGTGCGGTGTTGCAAACTCCCGGCAATTGGCAGGACTGCAAAAAAAAAACCACGCCAAGGATACGTATGGCACATCAACAGTTCAAAAATTAGTCTACGAGAGACCTATTTCTGGTGGCATTGAACAACCTTCACGTCTGTCAGACACGAACAACAGCGCGAGTGGCCTGTCTTGAACCCCTGTATTGAATGGGTAAAAAAAGGCTCTGAGGATCTCCGGAAATTGCCCAGATGTCCGCATACCGACTTGCCACTGTATTTGCACTGGCGCAACTGGGACTCGCTCTGACGGTACGTGGGGTCTATCATGTTTCTACTCTTTTTCACCGCAGCCTCAGGCCCCAGCACGGTCCTCGAGTACAAGGAATGAAGATCCATCGGGTGTCAAGGGTTAGTAGCCATCGATTGAATATATTCCTGCTTGACCGGCTCCGCAGAGACAGCACATCCGCTCGCGCATTGAAGCACCTCGTTGCCGTGTCTTCGCCGAACATGACGGTGGAGAGCTGCCTCGACTCGTGTGCGGCCGGGGGATATATCCTCGCGGGAGTTGAGTTTGGGGATGAATGCTGTTTGTCACCCAACTGCATCTACATTCAAGATTCTGATACCCTGCAGACTGCGGAAATGCGCTCCTGTATGTATACGGCGTATCCGAGGCATGCGATATGGCGTGTTCCGGAAACACCTCCGAATTTTGTGGCGGGCCCAAAGCCCTCAATCTTTATCAGTTCGCCGACATGCCCTTTACTACGGGACCTTCATCCACGGTCTTCTTTATAAAACCTGGGAGTGGTGGGGATGTATGGAGTCAGTGGGTTGTCCCATTATATTGCGTATTATCGGGGCTTACCGGTTACCAGTGAAATGCCTCCCGGGGATCCGCGTCTACTGCCCCATAGGCCTCTGGTAGCTATCGCCGCGGAGCAAATGACGGTGGAAAGATGCCTTGACGGATGCGCCGCCGCCGAATACAATGCAGCTGGGCTTGAAGCTGGACAGGTCACTCGTCTCATCTCATTTGAATAACATATAACTTACTTGTCCCTCATAGGAATGCTGTACGTGTCGGGTTGGATTCTCATTTCACCTCGAATTTTGACTGGTTGACCTCAGTTTGCGATCTGGTACCAAACGACATTATTCAGCCTCAAGGATGGGAGTCCACAAATACTTTCGAATGTGCCCTCCCTTGCTTGGCCAACGCCAGTGAAGTTTGTGGTGGTACAAACCCGGATTCGGGCGACACCGAAGGCCGTATTTCGGGCTATTTGACGTGTGAAGCCTTTGGCCGATGTTAAGTTTCTTGATGTAGAGTATATCTCCTTTTGAAAGATAATCTTGTCGAGGAATTTATGGGCAGAGCAGGTCATAATATCCCTCTCATGGATATCAGACGTGCAACGGTAGCTAGTAGTGAGCGTTAAATAACACTCGTTTTTATTCCATATTCTCTGGGTTTCGGCAACACGAGGCTGGTCGGTGACCTCTTCAGGCCAAACGTGGACACCGTCATGGAATTCGAAGAGCACTCTCTTAGATTCACTGAACTTGCATAAAACATCATTCAACCCCAAGATATGAATACCGAACATATTTTCGTAACTAGAGCATAACTAATTGTACTTAATCTTGAATTAGTGTCAATATTAAACTTCGCCGCCCCACCAAAGATTGAGACTAGCACGGCACGAGACAATATCCACCGCTCGACGAAATTGTCGAGAGACTGCCATCCGGCTCAGTCTGGCCGCCAGTGTTGGTCGCATCGGCGGCGGAGTGGCATCCCGCGTAGTACGCGCAGGTCAGCATCGTCGTGTTCTAGAGACAGTTTGATCAGTTGAGCGGAGATACAAAGCTGTGGGGCACATACTTTGGCGTTGTTGTCGTAGTACGCTGGATATATAGAGGGCAATCAGCGGGAGAAAAAAAAAAAAGACGATAAAAGTGACGACGTACGGTTTGCAAATCCACATCCGTCGGGCCGGCAGGCGCAGAAATCTATGCATTCTGTGGACGAAGCGTGAGTTGCATTTGACCATGTTTAGTGGAGAAACGAACCTTGCACGGTGTCGGTGAGGATATAGCTGAGGTAGTCGTCCCCGTGAATCGAGGCGTTGAGGTTCTCAAACGCAACTGTATAGCACGGAGGCGCGGTCGGGGTGCACTTGGCGGAATAAGTCGTTGTGGCGGAGCTGCTGGTCGGGGTGGACGTCTGGGTGGGAGGTGGCGTCGAGCTCGCAGGGGCCGAGGTCACTGGGGATGATGTCGGGGGAGGCGTGACGATCCCGCCCTCACACAAGACGGTCGCCTTCTCGAGCACAACGTCGGTCTGCGCATAGATGCACCCGTGATCGATCCCATTGGTGCCGATTACAACATCGGTCTGGGCCAGAATATTGCCTTCGAAGAGTCCGTTGGCGCCCACGGTCACGGTGTCGCCAACGACCCAAACAATATTTTGCGAGAGCGCGCCGCCGACCAAGGTGATGTGGACGTTCGCGGCCTGCTCCAGGGTTCCCGAGATTTGGAAAATCCAAGCTGAGAAGTTGAAGTCAGCGAAATATGACGTCACTTGGAAGAAAGACGTACTATCCGCAGGACCACCAGCAATCGATATATCCGTTGAGATGCTCACTCCCGTGGTCCACTTGTACAACCCAGGTGTTAGGATCGAGCCCCCGATGAGACCTGCAAAAAAAGATGCGTTAGGGAAATCCACAGGCTGAGCGCAGCAAACCATCTCACCCGCTTTCAATTCGGTGAAATCCGGCGCCGGCCTGTCTGATAATATAATCAATATTAACGTTCAAAATCCAACTGAAATCAGACATACTCATAGCATCGGTGAATGCAGTTTGCATATCGAGGACCGCGACAGTTAAAAGACCAGGAGTAGGCAAGCCATCGGTCGCGCCCATTACGCGACCGTTCACCTGTGTTGAAGTCCAAAATTGCGTGCTAACATCTTGGACAAGGCTGAACCCGGTCACCGAACTGATCGTAGCGGGACTGGTGCCAACATTTCCGCCTGTGGGATGCCATCTATCATAGAACCCAGGTGAAGGCAGTGGAACGGCTGCTCACTGACGGCGGAATCGGGGACGGTGGATACACCGGTCTTTGCAAGAATTGCGAAATTTCCAGCGGTTCCCAGTAGAACTGGTGCGGGGCCCGCAGCGAATGCGTGCTGGGTGCTGATCTACATGGCAAAAAAGGAACAGAGTTAGAAAATCCGCGATGGAATAAGGTGCCCGTACCAGTAGCGCTAGGACCACGATGTTGGAAAGCATGCTAAGTTGTTATGGATATTCAGTCGATACAACAGGTAGGCGATAAAGTCAAGGAAAGGACTGGGGCCTTAAGTATGTTTTCACCATACCGGAGAAGTTTCAGGGGCAGTGAGCCGGTGCCAGTAGAAGATGCAGAACTCCATATTGTAGAGGTGCGTGCTGAATTCACCGAGAGTTGCCATCTGACAGGTGAGGTACACTAACTCTTGTCCAGATCTCATTGAGGGACTGGACCAGCAGGGGCGTGAATAGATTGTTTACGAGCGGGTTTGACGAGCGAAGCCAACCAGATAGGATGGCCGAAGATACCTTCACCGAGAAACTTGCTATAAAGAATTTTAGCTGAGCCGTGACATGGCTGTCGAGTTTGAGTGCGCGGAAACATGCGGTGATGACAGGGTGGATGTTGGTCCTGGCGGTCATGCCGTGCACGGCATCTGTGAAAAGGCTGGGTAGGGCTGGGTATGACGACGATGTGCGATGTCAAGGTGGCAAAGAACCATTTTGGCTGTCACGATATCTTTGATCGCAATGGCTGTTCCTTGAGGACGGATTAGGAGGCTGCTGCTGCGAGGCCGCTGTTAGTTCGCGAAGGTGCAGAGTTTCAATGGCGCACTTGACGATAGGAAGCAAAGCGGAACACGTGGCACAACGAAACTGGTGTTCGCAACAAGTGACAGAGTGATGGCCGCCTCGGCTTTGCATCCTAATCCACTCTCGTTGCACGCTAGATCACCCGGAATGGAGGAACTACGGCCACCCTGGAGGAATGCTCTTACACTGGGGCAAAGTGTCTGACTTATCACATGCAAATGCATGCATAGACGGCGTGTCTTCACATGCATCCCACTTTGCCCCCAGTGTTACACACGCCCGTCAAAGCGCTGTTCCGCCAAGGTACATAGAAACGCCGGAACATGCCCTAATCACTTGCAAGTCCTCGGACACACTCGTTGATTTACGCTCTACATTCCTAGCGAAACTATTTACCGACCCTCCAGACCTATGCATCCAGATGGATTCTTGACAAATGGCCATTATTTATCCGAGATCGACTGTCCCGCTAGTTGCAAAGTTTGCGTTTGATGTCCTGGAGCTATTCAATGCCGTTCTCGTGTTTCGTTTAAATGCTTGATTCAGAGGGCTGATCGTGTTGATGTGCTAACTTTTAATTTTGCTTCTTCTTTTGTGCTTTTAGCTCTACGCCGGCGAGTTTGAACGTTTCGACTGACAGCTGCGACCGGGAGCTCGGCTAACGGGGTATTGAGAGGTCCAGGGAAGATGATGTAGCTGCTTAATGCGTGTACATCGGAGTATTCTCTGGAACCGGCGTTCCTGAGCGGGGCCGTGCCGTGCAATTCTTCTTACCTACCGCCGCCGGAGGGCCCGGTATTATAATTTAGACGATAGCCACTAAAAGTCTTTTTTACGGTTGGAGATTAGTGATTACTATAGACCCGATGGAACGAGAACACTGCAGATGGGAGACCTTTGGAATGCACACAATATATATTGCACCCCGACGTTTAATGACACGGTCGGGGTTGTCGCTCAAGGTTCAACGGCATCGGTGACTGGGAGGAGGATCAAGAGATCTGTGTAACTCATTTTACAGACACTCGTCACTTCAGAAGAACGATCAATTTTGAGGAATGGCTTACGTGAAGTTAGGATACGTTTCAGGGCCTGTACACCTGTCACCCAGTCGAGCAGCCAAATTCCTTTCATTAATCAGTGCCGTTGACACCGTAGGTAGATCGCCTTCGGAGATATCCAATTCTTTTCTCAACCGGTAGGTAGGCAGGTAGTATTACATGGCCGGTCCCACCTAGGAACGCCGGGGCCCAGGAATTATCTGAGTGTACAGGCACTATTGTACACTACGGTTCCTGGACTCCTCCATCACCCCGTAGCCAGTAATGGCCGCTATACGGCAAGTGACTCCTGTCAACGATAAAGCATCAGCTGTCCAACGGTCAATGTCTCGAGCAACGTCTCCGTCTGTCACGTACGCACAAAGCGGCCTTCTTCAAATAACGCCCCTCAAGTTGTTAGGAGGGAAGCGTTGTCCAAATGTTTGCACGCCGACTTGCGCCTGTATTCAGTGCATTGGCTCAGCTGGGACTCGCTCTGGCGGTACGTGCAGTCTACCATGTCCCTCTCTATCTTCAAATGCAGTATCAGAGCCCCACCACGGTCCTCGAGTACAAGGAATGGAAATCTATTGGGTGCCAGGAGTCAGTAGCAACTGGTTAGAGACCTATCACTTGCCTGATCCACTCCACAGAGACAGCACATCCGCACGCACATTGAAGCATCTCGTTGCCGTGGCTTCTCCCAGCATGACGGTGGAGAGCTGCCTGGACTCGTGTGCGGCCGGGGGATATATCCTCGCGGGAGTTGAGTTCGGAGATGAATGCTGTTTGTCACCCAACTGCATTCGCATTCAACATTCTGATACCCTACAGACTGTGGAAATGCGCTGCTGTACGGATACGGCACATCCCAGACGTGCGATATGCCGTGCTCCGGAAACCCCTCCGAATTTTGTGGCGGGCACAAATCCCTCAATCTGTATCAGTTTGCCGACACTCCCTTTACGACTGGGCCAGCATTCGGGGTATTTTCGTATAAACAGTGGGGGTGGTGGGGATGTATGAAGTCAGCGACTTGTCACATCCGATCGAATATTATGATGGCTCATCGATTCTCAGCGAGCTCTGGCCCTTGGGACCGCGTCTTCTGCCCCATGGCCCTCTGGTACCCATCGCCGGGGAGCAAATGACAGTGGAACGATGCCTCGACGGATGTGCGGCCGCTGGATATAATGCAGCTGCACTCGAAGCTGGACAGGTGACTCGTTTCCCATTTGAGCAACATATGATTTCCTGATCCATTATAGGAATGTTGTAAGTCACTTGTTGCCTTTTCAGCACGACTCCCATTTTTACTGGTTACCCCGAGACTGTGATCTGATCCCACCCCTCGATGGGCTTCTGCAGCCTGAAGGGTGGGAATCTACAAACACGTTCGAATGTGCCGACCCTTGCTTGGCGAATGCCACTGAGATTTGTGGCGGCTTGATCCCGCACTTTTTTGACGGCTCCGCGAGCACCGAGGGCCGACTTTGGGCGTTTCTGTCGTGTGAGCTCCAAGACCGATGTGACCAGTTTAGTAACTAGATATTGGCCCGTAGCTTAGCTTGTGATGCATATCAGATTGTACTACAGTGGCCAGAGCAATTATGAACGTGAAATAACATCTTGTTGTAACGTCCACTGCCAGTCATGATCAGGGGAACACAAATCAGTAAAGATGCGGCCATCACACATCATTGAATGCTATACTGTACCTACGCAACGCTCAGCACAGTTAGGATAGCGAGCCAGTGAAAATAATCGCACAACGTTCTGACGTGTGTTTTTTTTTTTTTTTTTTTTTTTTTGAGGAGCGTTGAGGAGTGGGTCTTGGCTGTAGTAAGAGTAGGAATAAAACTCACCCCCTTCCATGCCGTGGCTTGAGGGCAGCTACAGCACTTCCAGGCCGACATAGTCGGTCACCCCCACCCGCTAGTTTGAGGCCATGGACTTGGGAACCCGGCCAACTGTGACACTGTGGATATACTCAAAACTATCTGAAAACTCCCCCCGGTAAATTGCCACGGTTACCCATAAATTATCCTCTTTATGAAAATAAAATAAAAAAACAATCGCAGATTTTACGACCAGTATGGATTCCTACCTTCGCCGCGGGCCGATGAAGGGACAGTACGTGGACAGGAATACAGGTGCCAGACTTAACCTCTTCATTCCCTTCGAATTTAATCCTTTCCGAGTCTGTTCTATCAAGATCAACTGGAAAATCTTTACAGCAGATGTCAGTACCGAGGG
Organism: Mycena capillaripes; assembly: GCA_029204075.1. NCBI lineage: Eukaryota > Fungi > Basidiomycota > Agaricomycetes > Agaricales > Mycenaceae > Mycena > Mycena capillaripes. The sequence continues at coordinate 747,204 of JARHKZ010000018.1, forward strand.
CGCGGATCAGAAAATTTCTGTTTTCGGATGTTTTCAGAGAATTGTCTGTAACTTACTCAATTCTCTACCAATTTGGATGAAACGTAGATAGATCTGTCGGCCTAATTCATGCGCAATTAGTGATAGAAAATAATCCATGAAATATGGTGTAATTGGGGAATCTGTGTTTTTAGGCTGTTTTTGCACCCAATGCTATCTAGCATCCCCACAACATGTCCCAGTGACCTAATATTTTCTGAGGGACACTATATATACCTAGTGAAAGATGTGATAGAGCCAGATTTATATGGAACCCCTATATAAATGTAATCCATACAATATCTCTGAACATCAATACTGCCAGATATATCCAAAGGAGATAGAGGAACTTTAATGAAATTATACATACATCTGGCTCTATCACATGTTTCTTTAGGTATACATTTTGTCCCTCTCAACGCATTAGGTCACTGGGACATGTTCTGAGCATGCTAGATGACATTTGGTACAAAAACAGCCCAAAACCACTGATTATTCAACACATGATATTTTCATGAATTATTTTCTATCACTAATTGCGCATGAATTAGCCTGACAGATATATCCACTTTTGATCTAAATTGGCAGAGAATTGAGTGAGTTACAGACAATGCTCTGAAAACATCCGAAAATAGAAAGTTTCCGATCCGTGCCCTCGGTACTGACATCTGCTGTAATTGAATACACGGCGATCAGGATCCTACGACTGGATCGTCGATGGTCAAGAGGCACAAGAAAAGGTGCAGTTGTTCAAGGGCATTCTCGGCACCGCCACCTCCGCCCTGTACATCGGCCTGGTGGACAGGTTCAAGCCGTGACTGTAATCGCTAGCTTCTTGGATGCCCATGTAGAAGTACGTGTTTTTCCTTTTCTACACGATCTTCTAGCTTATATAAATGACGGACAGGATACTCAGTATTCTCAGAACTCTGGCTCCGGAGGCTATTCCCGCTTCGAACCATTGTTGGCGCGCTCTCCCACATCCCCCTTTCTGGAATTCTCGGAGTTGCCGTGCGCGATTCCACACCTCGTGCTTTCGTTTTACAGCAGGTGAGCTTGTATATGACATTTATTTGTGTATCATTCTAATTTTCATCGTTGCGCAAGATATTGAGTAGCTTGATCACGAATAGCACCTCCGAAGGTCCGAGCTTGGCTTTCCTCAGCGACTTGAAACATCGACTTTCTTATTTTCAGATCTGTTCACCATTTCCCTCAAATGTCGTGGACTACACAGCTGACGATCAGCATATCATCCTGCAAGTGGAAGATGGGTCGCGTCGCTCCGGATTTCCTCGGAAGGTTATTCGACGCATTTACGCAAGTGGATTCGTTCTCGCCCGGGGCAAGTTTAGGTATGCCTGTTTGGGTGGGCGTCTAATTTGCCAACATCAATCTAGGCCTGCACATATGTAAGTCCGTCATAGAGTGTATGTAGGACACAATCACTGTTGATTCGGCCTGGGTGCCGGCTCAATCTTCACCGTGGTATTGCCCGTGGAGGACATTGAATCCCCAGAATGGCACGCCACAGTCAATGCTGCGAATCTTGGTCGTTACGGAACCGGCCAAACTCAACCCGAAAGCCTCCGCGTCGGATTCGGTCTATTCACCGGCACAACAACCTCTCGCGCCTTTTTCCCAGAGCCTTGCCGCCGGGGGAAAGAGGAGGCGAAAAACCCCACGCAACATATGAAGACGTCGGTGATAGTGGGTGTCCTTTTCCCTTCCTGTATATCGTCTCTGAATCCCATATACAGATGACACCAGCCGGAAGATCGTGGTCCGCATTTTTAAGAACTCCAACATTACAGCAGATGTCAGTACCGAAGGCGCGGATCGAAAAAATGCCGTTTGGGGCGTTTTTTGATCCTTGCGACCGATCCCGCCATATCTCGATGGATTCTGCATGGATTGAGCTGGAAAATAGCTAGTTAATTCGGGCTAATTCATACGCAATTAATGATAGAAAAACCCTGTGAAAAATATGTTATTTTGTACTCCCGGTCATATCAGGTTCCTCGGGCCATAAATACCGACTACAGACCTCAAATCTCGTCTAAACGAGCTGAAATTCTTAGAGGGGGTACTCATATACGTATTGAGTATTGTGATAGAGCCGAAAGTCCGAATAATTCCTTTTCCTGTCTTTTATTCTCTCTCAAGGAATTCTCAGTAGCAAAAAGAGAACAAAAGGCAGGAAAAGAAATTATTCGGACTTTCGGCTCTATCACAATACTCGATACGTATGTGAGTACCCCTTCTAATAATTTCAGCTTGTTTGGACGAGATTTGAGGTCTGTAGTCGGTATTTATGGCCTGAGGGACCTGATATGACCGGGAGTGCAAAATAACATATTTTTCACAAGGTTTTTCTATCACTAATTGCGTAAGAATTAGCCCGAATTAACTAGCTAGTTTTCAGCTCAATCCATCCAGAATCCATTGAGATATGGCGGAATCGGTCGCGAGGATCAAAAAACACCCAAAACGGCATTTTTCCGATCTGCGCCTTCGGTACTGACATCTGCTGTAAGACCTCTGAAGCGGTGCTGCAGAGGATGGAGTAGATGCCTTTGACGTCTTTCGGAAGGTGCATCCGCACATTGTATGGACGTGCATAAGCTTGCCTTTATTTCTTCTTTGCTGATGCTCAGGCTCTCCACATAGCGAAATATCTATGCCACGGCTAGTCCATAGAAAATAACGTCTGAAGCACACCCCTGAACAAGCACACAGAATGGACGGAGTCGTCAGTGAATTTCTTGATGTTCCTTTGTCTGATTCCTGACAGGATTAAACAACAGACCCCAGCCAATAAGATGCGAAAAATAAAACAGGCTCATCTCTCTTTCGCGCTTGTTTCCCCTCGTTTCAATTGAGGTTTATGCCATCACTGGCTTAGGTCTCTCAGATGTTTATGCATTATATTTGTGGCTTGCCCCGCCGTGTCTGTGTTAATTGGAGTATACAGGAATATATACGGAGGGAAACTTTACTGGGTCCCGCCGCTCTGGATGCATAGGTGGTGCGACCATTCATTTCTTTCTCAAGCCTGATCGTTTCCGATTCCGGATCAAGGGACAAACAAATTTGAAAAGCCTTAAAGAGAGGTTGGTTGCTGTACGACATAAGTTGAGTTGCAATTCCGTATCCTGAGTTCCTGCTTCCGCCTCCCGTTCCGCCTCGGATATACGGTCTAGAATTGATTTGACGATGGCCAGCATAGTTTTTTAATCATTTCACAAAAGAGACAACATTCGTCTTAGTAAACAGCCTCGCGGGTTCGATATGATCCAGTCAGCGAGGATGTTTTCACTGGAGAAAAAATCGAGAAGGCGGCCTTTTGTCCGGATGTTCAGGTTGATCGTTCAAAAGAAGTACAAGTCGATCAATTTATGATGTACTCGGAATGCAAACGGCAACTGACCTTCTCAATCTGCTGGTCCATAGAACGGCTGAGAAATGAGGGTGGATTCGGAACAGACAAATGCGGCTCTGTGGAGCCATTCACCTGCCAATTTTGCGCACAGCCCGAAAGCCATTAAATGGCTCCAATGGCTGTTGCGCAAACAGGCTAATACTGACCTATTATCATTTGTTGTCCATTCAGAGCCATTAGATTGTTTGCGCAACAGCCATTCAATGGCTGTTTGGCGTTGCGCAGAAATGGCAGGCGAATGGCTCCACGAAGCCATTGACGTCATTTTTTGGCGGTGGAGCCATCAGTTTACGCAACGTCAAAAAGCAACTGAATGGCTCCAATGGCTGCTGCGCAAACAATCTATTGACGTCATTTTTTTGGCTGTGGAGCCATTCGCTGCGCACGTAAAAATGCCATCAGATGGCTCGAATGGCTATTACAAGACGCGCCGCCGCTTCGCTCCGACAACCCAAACAATCAAGGGACTTGAAATCAATTGAATTGCATACTACATTACCAGATTATAACGCCAAGGTATACGGTTTGGCGCCACAGAGACGGGAGAGAGCGCCAGAATATTTTGGACTGGCTAATTGCGGAAGAGATTCGAAGAGTTAATTTCGACGGGAGCTGGAACAGATGAAAGGAGTAACGAGCAAGGGCCGATGAGGCTCGTCTTCTATCTACGCCACGGAGATGCGACCGCAGTGGACGATTTGCGGCGCAGTGAGATAAATAGCCGCGATGCAGTGAGAAATCTGCTGCAAGTCTGGTCAGCTGAGGAATTGCAATTGAATGCTACAGGAAGACACCTAGTACGCAAATGGGGCAAGAGCGCAGGACCTGCAGGACGAGAGCAGAAAACAATGGGGATAATGCTAATGGGGCAATTGCACCACCGAACTGAATCGTTAAAGAACGGTTAATTGTTGGTTAATTGTGTTGGTCTGTCGACGTCTGTGGCAGAATTCCATTCGGCGTCTTGTCTGGTCGACGTTAGCCGAAGGCCCTATCCGGTATATGTTGTTTTCAAGGACGTAGATAGATTAGCCAAAGATTAGCGGACAACGGAGATCAACCACTACGGTATCCCACCTCAAGCCAGAAGTTGAAAAGAGGGGCAATTTGACCACCGTGATACCATTGGAGCCTGAATTGTTGATCCCAGTGCACAGTGCACACTGTTATCTCACGTTGACCCCCGCGATTGACTGCCCAAAGCGGACAACGGAGATCAATCACCGCAGTATCCGCCTCAAGTCAGAACGGGAGGCTTCGAAGGAGTGGCAGTTTCACCACCACGCTAAGTAACATTGAAGCCTGAATCACTGATTCCTATGAACATTGTTATCTCACGTTAACCCCGGTACCGTCAATCGCGGAGATCAAGACCAAGCTGGAGACACTGGGAATCTAGGATATTGTACCCAGACTTGAATGCCAACTGCCACAGATACACATCGCAACGGCATTTAGGTGCCACGACGCAGAGTTCTGAAACCCGAAACTCAAAACACCATTTTGAGTCCTATCCATCACGATTCAACACCACCCGAGTTGACGCAGGCCAGGCCCAACATCGATCCTGTCATTCTGCTCAGTTTGCGTTTTCGCCGCCTCAATCCCGAGCGTAAACTTCTCTTCTCTAAGCTTCCTGTCAGTGCCCGGCTATTTTGATGTTCAACCGAGAACTCCCGCTCGCCGTACGCTCAGCCACTGCATGTAGTCGTCTGCGCTCTTCCAATCCGCTTGTAGGCAATGTACTGACTCCACCCCTCGCCCACCCTCTCGTTCAGATATGGGCAAGAATGTATTTTTCTCACCAATCTGGTGGCGGCTATTCAGTGGCATGGACTCTGGGTTCTGGATGCATCTCAGTCGTTTGCATTGATACTGACAGCTGTTCATTTGTAGTCGGTGCCTTGAAAGGTTTCTCCGAGAACCGTCTCCGAGGACAGTGAAAACATATTTAAAGGTTCGATGCTTCTATGTATCTACATCCCACTTCGCAGTAAAGCATCATCTCCACTGAATATGCCTAGCATGCTTGCCAACATTGTGGGCCTCGCGTTACTGGTAAGCACACCTCAACAATCGCGCGTTTTTTAATCATGGCCGATTTTGCTGTGCAGCTCAATATCCACGGTGCATTCGCTGCGGGCCCCCCACCAGTTCTTCTGGGAACCGCTGGAAATTTCGCAATTCTTGCTAAGACCGGTGTATCCACCGTCCCCGATTCCGTCGTCGGTGAGTATCCGTTCACAGCATGTCCCGGGACTTATGTTCATTGGTCGGACCTAACAGGCGGAAATGTTGGAGTCAGCCCCGCCACAATCAGTTCAGTGACCGGGTTCAGCCTTGTCCAAGATGTTAGCACACAATTTTGGACTTCAACACAGGTGAATGGTCGTGTAATGGGCGCAACCGATGGCTTGCCTACTCCTGGTCTTTTAACTGTTGCGGTCCTCGATATGCAAACTGCATTCACCGATGCTATGAGTATGTCTGATTTCAGTTGGATTTTGAACGTTAATATTGATTATATTATCAGACAGGCCGGCGCCAGATTTCATCGAATTGAAAGCGGGTGAGATGGTTTGCTACGCTCAGCCCATGGATCTCCCTAACGCATCCCCTTTCCAGGTCTCATCGGAGGCTCGATCCTGACACCTGGGTTGTACAAGTGGACCACGGGAGTGAGCATCTCAACGGATATATCGATTGCTGGCGGTCCTGCAGACAGTACGTCTTTCTTCCAAGTTGGCTCAGATTTCGCTAACTTCAACTTCTCAGCTTGGATTTTTCAAATCTCGGGAACCCTGGAGCAGGCCGCGAACGTCCACATCACCTTGGTCGGCGGCGCACTCTCACAAAATATTATTTGGGTCGTTGGTGACACCGTGACCGTGGGCGCCAACGGACTCTTCGAAGGCAATATTCTGGCTCAGACCGATGTTGTCATCGGCACCAGTGCGATCGATCACGGGTGCATCTATGCGCAGACCGACGTTGCGCTCGAGAAGGCGACAGTCTTGTGTGAGGGCGGGATCGTCACGCCTCCTCCGACATCTTCACCAGTGAGCTCGTCGATCCCTCCGACCTCCACCCCGGCAAGCTCTTCAATTCCCCCGAGCTCCCCACCCGTGAGTTCGTCGGTCCCGCCCACCTCCGCTCCTCCGAGCTCGACGCCCCCCGTTACTATAACATCCACCCCCACCAGCAGCTCTGCCAAAACTACATATTCTCGGCGTACCTCGACCAAGCCCTATGGACCGTACGGGCCGTACTACTATTAGTACAGCATGCCGGACCAGAAGTTGATCACGCAGCTATTACTGTATCATTGACGCGTGTGTTTTTTCGACTGAAGTAGGCCTTTTTTACACGAATAATGGTTCCAGAGAAAAAGAATCGGTGTGACCCGGTAATCTGTGGTCGAATAGCAGTAATAGCTTCTCGCTGTGTCAGTCACGGTGGGTCATGGATTCCACACGAGAGAAAATCGAGCTCAGATTGCCGCCAACCGGCTTGCAAAGCATTCCCAAATTCGGACTCTGTTGGAATTGCTGGGTATGTATTATCCGCACCAGGAACAGATTGTTTCCACCTCGAGATCTGCTGGGCCCTGGCACGCGAAGCAGTGGGGATCACTCGGTATAGTTTACCTGACACTGCTTGGCAGGCTGGCCAATCTCACGCAGCATAGTCTCCACAAATCAGGAGCCATAGCCGTAAGATTTAGTCTAATGTACATGGCTGTAGCCATAAGAATCGGAGGATAAGGCCAGGACACAGCCAACCGATGGCTGGGGCCAATGGAAAGACTAATATTAACAGGGTAATTAAAAGAGCCAAAATAAGAGCCATTAGCAGGCATTGAACGCCAGAGCCTCACATGATGAGGAATATTAAGGACAGCACAAACACTAACTAGACTATTCTACCGATGACATTGTTGTTTGGTTCCCAGCTACGCTAAGGCTAGCCTTACCCTACCTGGGACTGCTTATACCCAGACCTAGGGCAGGCAAGCTGCCCTAGATCTTTGAAATTGTTCTACAATGCTTATTATGTGCTGGGAGTGTTTCAAACCGTAACCAAACCTAACCAAGAACACTAACCCCTAACCTACAGAGCCAATAGATCCCTGGAAACCCTAACCAATCTAACTCTAACACTAACCTCCAACTCTAACCACCAACCACCTAACCAACCTAACCTTAACCATGGCCCCTAAGGCGGGGCCATACGAGTGGTGTGACAAGCTGCTTATGAACTCCCAACAAAAACTAGTTTCCACAGTAATCAAGCCTTATCACTTCTCTTTGGATCAGTTGGTTCTCTTGCTACTTCCATAGTCATTATGTAAAGCAGCATCCTTAACCTTTTGAGTTCAAACCTGGCAGTGGGCTTTTATTTATTGCCACACCCACTAGTCTAATGTCCCTGAACCTAGCCAACCATGGCTACAGCCAGGCATTAGTCAATGATTCCTTTGGCTACGGCCATGCCCTAACACTAAATCCTCCCACCACTGGTGAAATCAGATGGCGAACAACTCTTCTTGTCTCAAAGAATATAATTCCGAGAGCTATCGAACACCTGTTGCGTTTGAAATCTGGTTCTCCCAAGGTTCTCCGACGGATTCAATGCCGAAATTAAACACTATCCACCCGATGGCTAGGTTTGACTGCGGAATAGCATGGCGTTGCCACTCCTCGACGCAATAGTCGCTGAAGCTATTGCGTTGTCAGGCGAGGGATTGCGGTACTTCGAATAACGTGAGATATCGGCGCTAGTGGCCGGAATTTGAAGCAGGCGGAACATACAGGTCTCAGAAACAGAATTGAGGTCAGCCAGCACTGCTGAGTCGCAGCTGGGAGCACCAAACTGAGGATCGAGACGTCTCAAATATCTGTCCAGTCCAACATAGCGGCACATAATGGGTGTGTCTGCATTGCCCACAGAGCGAGAAAAAGTTGAGAGAAAGTCTAGGTCCTATCTTTGATCGTCTTTGCATAGTCCTTTGTGTTGCCTCGAGCCTCGGCTCATCACAACTTATTTGCGTCAAAGTGCAGGGACGCGTCGCGGCAGATTTTATGGTGGTGGTGCAGAAAGACGTTGACGCTACATATTTGGCTGCATCAAATTCTACGTTTCACTGTTCCAGAAATGCATGATTCTTTCCAGAAAAATCAGGCTCGAGTTCATTGCCCGGGATTCTCCTTTCTGACTCTGGTAGCATATTTCACTAACGGCAAATTGAAATTTAGACCGTTTATAGCGGCTTTTTTTATATACAGGGGACAATACCCCGTTCGTTCGCGTCGTCTCACCGGACTGGTTCTAAAAGAGATGGGATGCGTACTTTGTACAAGCAGCCACTTGGATTCACTAAAGTTTCTCTTTATATGCGGACCATCACAACGAAGCCTGCGCACGATTGAACCTATTTGCGACCTGCGCGGGCATCGTACAACGAAAAGAACCCTGAGAGTGAATCCACGGTAGCAGAATGGTCATGGCCGACGTTCATTAATCTGATGTGAGGACCATATTTCTTCGGTTCCGCTGATCTGCATTCGTTCACAAAGATAATCCTTTCATCGCACCCGATGATTCAATCGCTGGAGTTCTCAGTGTAAGGCTTGTGACGGTGGCTGCCGCGAAAGCGAAGAAGTCAACAATATTGGCTCCTCAAACTATCCTCACTAAACTTGACGATGAATGTGTTAATTGTGGACTGTATGTCCAGTCAATTCACCTAAATGTGAAACGTTACAAGGGGCCGGTCGGCCGCTTTGCGGCCTCCCATCCCCTTCCATGCATTTATTCAGACCAAGATTTATTTTATTACAACCAATGGGAGCAAAAAAAATTGTCTGCCTACTTGAAAAAGCTACATCTGCTGGAATTTTTACTGTCGGCTCGACCTCATACTGTTTTCCATCAATATTGCTCCCGGAATGGATCATCTTTCCATCTGTAAATCACCTGACTACACTGTATCAGAAGTGGCTTGTTCGCCGCGGCCGCCTTTGTTTCAGTGTGGTGGGAGAGATCTGTCAAGGTTAACGCCGGGGCAGTGTCTGCCAAAGTATGCTAAAAGGGTGACGTCAAGTGCCAAGATGCCGAATGCTTGATGCCCGTGGGCCGGCGGGAAAGAGAGAGCACGATCAAAGGCGGCGGGCTGCCATGGCGGATGGCATCAGCGGAGATTCAGCGGAGATTAAAAAGGCTTCGGACGGACAGAGGTGCTTAATTTTATAAAGAGGGTGAAGGTTATTCGATCCTATCCTGTACGGAGCACCGTAATTTCCCTCGGTCCTTCGACCCAGACACGAGCGCCGCGCGTACTTCTCTGCATTCCAATTCAATGTTATCTCCATCTATCGCTCTGTTCACCCAACATATTTAGCAAAAGTCTTTGTCGACTGATCGTGCCGCGGGTATAGGTTGCAGTTGCTTAGCCTTGCTGGTTTCCTCGGCCGCTTGACCAGATGGCGGCTGGACCGCGCCTGCGATTCACGAATAGATAGTTATTGAAGCCCCACCCCCCTTCGATTCTGCCTCGGGTCGTGTGACGGCAGCCCGGGGCATATCTTTGCGACTGAAGTAGGAACGACTGCATAAATACGTCACGTTTCCTATCAAACTCTTCAATAAAGGTTGGACAGAGAGTTCATTTTAAACCCATCACAGCCACATCGCCTACTCCGCACCTTTGCAAAAGAAGTGACACAAGATTCGATGCCCGATAGTCCGCACTTGGTACTTTCGTTGTGCTTTCCGCTCTTCTTATTGCTGATTCATATTTGAACCTAAATTGCGAAGCACATGAAAGATACTCGGGATGGGCACTAGATTTAAACTTCCACCCACTGTTAGTCAACTATGACTCATTCTTCTCATGTGCCGCTCTGAGTCTTCACCATTCTTTCGTTAAAATGAGAGGCGACGTATTGGACTCGGGCATTCTCCAAATCCCTGTGCATTCCTCGGGAATAAGGAACTATTGGCGCAGTTTACTTAGATAGTTGGTGAGTCGTGGGGTGAGCACGCCTATAATCATACAGGTGGATTGTTGTGGTTCAAGATAAAGATAGTTATCAATTGGCATAGGGTGACATATAGCTGACTGAACAGCCTCGGCGGTCATAACGAATCACAATAAATATTCTACACTATTATACCATGTGCCGTAGTGTTCCATCATATTCTACACCGCACAGGTTGACTCTGACGGATTGCCCGAGATGCCCGAAGGCAGTGACTCCAATGGGAACGAATGAGCTGGGGTTATAATGTCGTGTAAGTTCCTCGTTCTTTCACCTATGGATTATTCAACAAACGAGGTACGAGTTTTAAAGTTGAAGTGTCTGTCTACGAGAGACTAATTATGGTTTGACGCTGGTGGCAGTTACTGCCATTGAACAACGTTGAATATTGTCCGCTTTACATGGTTTTAGTCAGAATCTTTGAATTTAGCCTAATATAAAACTTCATGGCTCCTCGCGTGAAATTATAACAATCATGATGTGCGCTTTCTATTTGGGGCTGTTGTTGCGATTTTTGAAGACGCGTCAACCACGTGGGTCGGCACGGCGAGTTGCTATGTCACATTGTGACCAAACGCGCTTGATCCCCACCACGACCATGCCCAAAGCGAAAGCTTCCACGGCGCACCAGAATCCCCAGGAGCCACTGCTAGTCCTCACAGATGGACGCAAACGCGTTCTAATTTTGCGGCCGAAGACGTACAAAGTCTGCGACACACCCTTTCAAATCCTCCTACACACCTTACGCGTACTAGGCCGCTGTCGAGACCGCTCACAGGCATTTTCCTTCGATCAAAACGATGGATATGGTATTTCAGACGAGCCAGCTCGCGATCTGCCAAGAAGAAATGACGGACATCTCGCCAGAGTCGTGGGACGCTGTGGTCCATCTGGTTTCTTCGGTCATGGTGGCTGAAAGACACGAATCCTCAAAGGAAACAGCGCCCGTCAGCGCAGCAAGGCAGCCGGCGCACGTCGTCAATATGGCATCAGGTGTGATGGCTTTATCTGCTTCGATTAAGTGCAACCTCAACCTATATCCAGAGGACAGAACTGTAATTCGACTCAAGTTTCAATGCGCCGACAATAAGACGCAAGATCTCCTGGCGAAGATGAAAACCACCATGAAATTTTTTCAGGGCTAGTGATGCGATCGCGCAGCACTTTGACTACGACTGCTGCGACGACGTGAGAATGATCTACGAGGGGAATCGCGTCAGTTTTCACCAGACACCAGACGACCACGGGATGGAGAACGGCGATAGTATTCTGTGTAAGACGGAGACGCGCACACGAAGGTAGAAGACAAAGGAATGAATTGCCGTAACATTATGTAAGGTAATAATAATGGCATACAACGGACATATTCTAACATTCTGGTAATGCGCGAACAGCGGGGTGGCAAACCTGTTATCTACCTCTACTCTCCGACGGAGACAACTGTCTCGGTTGCGTTGACCTTGACACGCGAGTGGAACTTCTCTGCAATCTATCCCGTCGTTCCTACCAAGCCTTCACCCTCCGGCACCGGTGAACGTATCCAGTGGAATGTCTGCACCCACTTGGACGGAAGCCTCACTGAGTTAAATACCGGGCTCGACGTGACGTATCTTTTCTGGGAGGCGCAGTACGCTTTTGTTTACTTTTCCGCCCCTTAATCACTCAGCTTTGGCAGCATCAACCACGGCATCCCTCCATCCCCACCCGCATCTCCGGCCCTTGCTCACTTTAACACGGCACAGTCGTTCTCTCCCTTGACCAGCGACCTGTCCCCAGCGGACTCCGTGCTCATCGCCGTACACGACATCACGCCCTACCTTGACAAAGTCCTCCTCGCACTCGGCCCACACACCGAAGCGCGCACCTCCTTCATTACGTTTGTTTTCTTCTCCTTCTCAAAACCTTCGGTTGCTCATCCCTTCACATCTTCGGATACTGGCTCCCCTCCCTGCTCAAGCACACGCATGTCGCCCTCCGTTTCGTGCCTCAGGCCGCGTACGAGACCACCGCGGCTCTCGACATCCAGCCTGTGCCTGACGTCGTCACACGCATATTCATGCTTTTCAAGGGCGTCGACGACGGTGCGCTGGGCGAGTGGAAGGAAGCGAAACCTACGGCGGGCGACGCTGAACGGTGGAGAAGGGTTGTAGGCGGCGATTTTCATCGTGCGTTGAATGCTGCGCTGTTCAGAGTATTGGAGTGGGGCGGAATGGAGGTGTTGGCCCGGTGAACACATTTATATACTACACTAATTGTTGATTTTAAATACCTAATCCTGAAAGTCAAGTACCTCGCGTTGATTCGGATCGTGAACGCCAATTACAGGTGTGTCGGAGCCAGGATGAAGACTCAGATGAGAACTTGGGAGAAAGAAGAGAAAGAGTCGGCACCGCAATGACGAGCAATTTTGGTTCGTGGACGGAGGCTGTGCAGAATCATCTCCTCCAGCACCAGCTCGTACTTGCTCGTTGAAACAGCGCGGTCGCAAGGCCCTAAAATCACACTTTGCGCAAAGGCCCGCTGCGATCTCGCCTCAATTTGTAGATCTTGGGTACCAGTATATTTTTAGGCCCGAGGGAGGGGTGTGAACGCCAACACATCACGGAGCCACACTGGCTGGCGGGCTCACGCAAAGCATCGGGGTAGAGCCAGTTTTTTTTTGTACATCATATGCAAGCTTGCCCAACAGTGGTGTAATTTCTCAGCACGGGAGGAGCTCTCGAAAAAAATCCCCAAGGAGAAATCCTTGCGAATTTACATTAGGGCAGGGTGGTCGCCGACAAAAATTGCGTGTGGTTCGGCAAAGACGCCATTCACGGGGGACCGTTGGCTTCCCTCGTTCATTCCAGTGCCGGTGTTCCACTGCAAAAGAATGGCTAGATGAAATCATCCTGGTGAGTGCGCGCTTATGATTTGCAGACGTTATCCTGATGTAATGCCGGAAATCCAGGGATTTCTTGACCAAAGATATGGCTCATTCTGGGTATTTGGTTTTTCATTCGAGTCCCTGGCGATTCATTGTTCAGCAGGAATTGTCCAGTCGTGGGGGCAGCAGTGGTGCGGCACGGCCAAACTTGACCGACGCGGGTGATGTGGACACTCGGCAAAGCAATACATTCTCACACCTGACACAGTTCAACATTGAATCACTCCGGGAGCAGTAAGCCGCTGGTTATAAGCAACACGAATCATGATCTCCTACATCAGGAAAACCTGAAATTCTACAGTAGACACAAGGCCAACTTTATGGGTCTCTGGTGGTCTATGAGTGTCTATACAGAACTATAAATTTTGCAATCTACTACAATTCTCTATGGGTGGCTATGAAATTTATTGTCTACTAGCATGGTCTATGAGTAACATTAGATATTCCCATTAATTATAAGACTACACAACTCAGCTAGGCTGAGCACAATTTACCTACCATGTATATTTGGACCTGGTCAGGATGGTCCAAACCCCAAGAAACTGACACATCCAGGAAATTTAGGTTGAATGAAGCCAACAACCATGCCTGGCAAAGTATTTTGTGATTTGCAGGCCAACAAAGCCATTTCTTCCCAAGTGCCCTTAGACAAACCTTGTAGCTCTCACCAAGATCTACAACTTTTGTTTTGGATCTATTTTTGGATTGGTGGCCCACAAGGGTACCACATATTCACCGATCAATATTCCGGTATAATAACTCAAATAGTTGAAGTGAATGCGGGTCTAAACAGTGCTGGAGGGCAGAGTGTCTATAGTCCCCATATGGCACATGAGTTTCCAATGTCCTCTATGGTTACTTTAGTGTAGTGGTTATTTTGTCTGTCTCAAATTTTCCCTGTTCGCGCGAGGTCAAGAGTTCAATTCTCCTCCTGGGCAATCATTTAATTTCAATTCGTTATATCTCTAGAAGCTTATCATTCCTTCAAAGGGTCAGTCGCATTCCTTGTTAAATCATCACAATTGATAGTCACCGACAAGGATGGAGTAGTGAGAAGAAAAAACCTTTTTGGTTGACAGTTTTTTTCTTCCGACTATGAGTACTACAAGTGCTATGGGTGCTATGACTTTCGTTACTCTCGTAGACAACCTCACGACTATAGGTGTCTATGAGTGTCTATAAATCTGACCCCCCCCCATCCCACCTTACTATAAAACTGGCCATTTGCTATGGTGTCTATGACTGCTATAAATGTCTATGCAGGTCTACATAGCAACTTTGGTTTTTCCTGATGTACCAGTTCGCCTCCCCGTTTCTAGCTGATGAAGCGCACTCTCGCTGTACTGCTGCTCTCGGCCTTCATTCATGGTGCGTAGATGCCGCTGACACAAAACTACGCCTGCTCATTTCGCGGTAGCTGCACTTGGACAAACGCTCTACGCCGTGTCCGCCGTGAATCCGAGTGTCACAAATATCATCGAAGAGACCACGTCGTTCTCTGCGATCGGCGTCGGGAGCGATGGTTGGACGGTTGGACGACATACACTGACATCGCTACCGTCAGCTTGGAGGTACAGGAGGGCCCAAGCACAACAACCACCCTTATAAGCGCCCCAGCCATTATTGGGGGTTTGTATCTCTTTCTTTGCAACGTCGTGCCTTAAGCCTACTTCTGATTCCACCCTCTTTAGGCAAATTCGAAGAGAACGCCTCTGGCTTCAGATTTTCCGTCGTCGGCGGGAAGTTTGCAGAAACGTGCGCTTTCGGTGCTGACGGGCGGGGCACTTGCGTGGAAAGAGAAGTACTGGTAACAGGTACCCTCGAAACCACTTTCTCTGGAAACGTTGTCCCCTTCTACACTCTTGCGGTATCAGCAAAAGACGCCTTGTCGTCATTGACCACGCCTCCCTCCCCACCAACGGCGTCCGGCTCCTCCCCATCCTCCACCTCCACATTGCCCTCCCCAAACAGTGCAGCTGCAAAAGTTCTCCCCATTGGCATTGTGGTATCTTGCGTGGTGGGCACGATCTTTCACGCCCTCTAGATCGCCACTCGATCGAGAATCTGCATCTTTCTTTTTTATATGTCGCACATTGGGTAAAGCCAGTCTCTCGTGGACAGACGATCTATATGATCCAGTTCGTACCTCGCTATATAGAGTCTGTTGGTTACCGCGGGGGTCCGATCGTGTAGCGAGGTTATAAGGTAATATGTGGTAAGCAACGGTTCGAAATCGACCGCGAACAGGTTTTTTTGCGGCCTCATTTTGGCACTTCCTCAATATCCCTAGCAAATTTTGAATGAATCAACCACCCAGTCGTGTCTCAAAAGGCTCCTCCAGCCTGTCTCATGCTATTTGAAGCAACTCGGGGGAAAAAAAGGCATTGTATCGGACTTTGGCCGAATTTCGGGCATGACACAGACATCCATTCTGAAAACCAAGCTCTAGCACTTTGCGCAGAATTTTGAGGAGACATAATCGTAGGGATGGCGTCGCCACCATATCCTGTGCCAATCTTCATAAAATGCCGCATCCTTGATGAAGAGATTTCGCCACTCGCCTCACGTAATAACACCGACAGGATCGGACCCCGCGGTTACAACAAGACTAGGGTCAAGCCGGTAGGTAGGTAGGTGAATACAAATTGTGTATGCGATCAAACAGCCAGCGGTTTAATAGTGCTACGTAATGCTAAACAACCTTCCTACATACTGTACTATTTCGACCATTTATTCACGTGACGGGTGACGGAGGCTTGTGAAATGAATGAGTTTGACCCCAGTGACGGTGACTTTTCGATCTGAAGACCTTATTTTTTGAAGGCGTCAGAGAGCTGCGAAACGATTTTTGAGCTACGCTAATTTTGACATAAAAAAAGCGTAAAAAGTTGGCGAGAATCGGCTAGTGCTCCTCCCAAATGGGGCCTTGGTAACGACGTGCGACAGTTTTTTTGCGCTGGCCCCGCCCAAGGACTACAGGCTCATCCTCAGCATCCGACGCCTCCGCATTTCCCGATCGGGTGATTCCACCATCATCGCCGACGGCAAGCCGACGGCGAAATTGTCCGCAATGCCAGACCCGCCCGAGGAAAGATGCCCCAAGACGACTTCGAGGGGGATGTCGCAGTCGTCGTACACGTCTACGCCCGGGTACGGGTCGTCGCCGTCATCACCATCGTCCGCCGGCTGCTCATGCGTAAGAGCAGCGTGGAGTGCGGGATTGGTGGTGCGCAACTCCCGGAGACCGGCCAGAGCTTCAGGCGATGTGAGTGAAGCCTGCGAACGATTCCAATTACCGATGCGGCACATTTCAAACGCCCGTAACAAATATAAGTCAGACTGCCTCGTAGATGCGATTCAGCACTTTGGTAATTGTGATAGGATCGGTGATATCGTGAATGGCTTGTATGATCCACCCGACAGACCTGTCGCGTAGGGTGGGCAGAGTGGTGTCGAGTTTGATCTCGTGCGCAGCCTTACCAGCCTTGATCTGGGTTACTGCTTCGTCGACGAGGTCACGATGAGCAGAGCGCTTAATGCTGAGCTTGAGCAAGCGCTGAATGCCAACGTCAAGCGGTTGCCATAGGCCCGTACAGCCGCCGGGGACAAAGAGGATGATGATGTTGGGGTGATGCTTCTTCATCCATGTGAGAAACTCTTTCGACCTGTGGACAGACCAGCAATCGATGTTCCAGATCGAGATTTGCGACGGTGGCAGACCAAGCTCGGTTTTCTTCGCCTCGAAATATGGCGCAATAATGTCATTGGCGAGATCTTGCATCGTGCGGAGATTAGACCAGTACGTTGACGACTTTGACGGCAGCATCACGTAGCCCAGCGCGATGGCTTCGTCGTAGCGGGCAGGTTTTACTGAAGGACAAGACATGTCGGTCTTGCCCATAAAGACGGCCTGCGTCGGAAGCAGCACACCGCTCCCCGAAATCGAGGGAATCAGGGTAAAGGCACGCTTCTCTTCTTGCCCCACTGTCGCCACTTGCTTCGCTCCGCACTGAGTCCATGTTGAGCCGGAACCTTGCTGATAGACGAGCTGGGTCTGGTCGGTGTTCACCCGGAGAGCAGGGACGGCGTAGTCGCGTATGATGTGAGCCTCGCGGAAGAAAGCCTCATCCAGCACCTTCTCGTGATTGGCGGGGAGCTTCGTAGCGCGACGTTCGCTCCATCCCAAGGTATTGCGCAGGTACCGCCGGACGAAGGATTCGGAGCAGCGGAAGTTGCTGCCATCACCCATCTGGCGCTTGAAAAGCTCCGGTACGTCATTGGAGATGTGGCCGACCATGATGGCACGGATGGACAGCAGGGTGAGCGCGACGCCGGCACCGCGAAGGGAAACGAGGTGTTCATTGATCTTCTTGCGTGTTTCAGGGTACGGGTGCTGAGCGACATAAACATAAGCATTGTCCCATATTATACGCTGCAAAGTGACTCACCAGAACTCCACATCGAGTCGCTTGCCCGCCGGGCGTGTTTCCCTTCCCTTCCTCGACCCTCTTCAGCACCGTATCTTTCCACCTAGACATCCCTCCTTCCTTCGTGATCCATGTCCCAATAACCTGCTCTCTCAGCTGCTGAAAGTCCTTGTGGTTAGACTTATGAAGCTCCTTCAAGATCGAGCGGGGCTTCCATGGTCTACCAGCGCGACGACTCGCTGCGACGATCTGAGACCAAAAGATTGGGTTTTGCCAATTGATATTCTTGGCGTCGCGTTTGGCGTTCTTGGTTTTCTGCTTTCGACCGCAGGGCTTGTTTTTCTTCTTCCCATCCTCCTTGATTTGACGGGGGGACGCGAGAGCTCGGCGAGGCGGGGATCTGGAGCTAGGGAATCATCGTCATTCAAGAGATCGACTCGCTTCTAAGATGTTTTGGGATTATCCAGCGGCTGCACTCACTCGTTTTATTCCGGGGACATAGCCGTCTGCTATCTTCGCCTCCCGAACACGGTCGCGGTGTCGCTGCATACGCTCGTTCCCGTCGACACGTGCCTTCGCTTTCTTCCTGCGTAGCGCATCCACCTCCCGCATTCGCACCTCCTCGGCTTGAGCCCCATATTCCCTCGCATCTTTCTCCAATCGGACGGCCTTCTCCTCTGCCGTCTCCACGGTCCAAACCGCTGTAATCTTGGTCTTCACTGCGGCGGCTGGCTTCGAGGCCTGCGCCTGCTCACGAGGTGCATGGACGCGCTCAGCGAGCGCCAGCATGACGTCGTCTTCGCTATTGTCCGCGTCCTCGAGGTCGGGCATGACATCGGACTCAGCAGACTCGTCCGAGTCCGAGACGTCGTGAAGCGCGGGAAGGTCACCAGATGACTCAAATTCGGAGTCGATCGTGGCGTTGCTGGCCGAGGTAGAGGTGTGGACGAAGGTGGAGGACGGGGATTGGGATTGGGAGTCCTCCTGGCTCATCTGCGTCTGCGACTCGGGGGGAATGGGAGCATCGTCCTCGGGGCCCCATAGGTACTCGCCAACGTCACCCACGCCAGCTGGCGCTTCCCTGCCGCTCTCGTCCTCAGACCCCGTACCATATCCATCTTGTTCTCCGCGGCGAGTGCGCGTACCAAAAACATCGACTATGGTGCTCTGGATGGAGGAAGAGCGATGCGGCCCAAAAATAGGCTGCTCGGGGGCGGGTACATTCTCGTCAGCCTGCCGTTTGAAAATACGGCGCTTCTGGGGACTCGGGTTGGGCGTTGGAGCGTCGGGATGCCTTTTGGGACATTTGCCAGCGGTGGGGCGCGTAAGGGGGACTGGAAGCGAGCTGGACGCGATCAAAAGGGCAGCACATGCGAAGGTAAACTTCGCCCCGCGCGCAGTGCGGCGAAGAAGGGGGATTGGCGCGTCCGACTCGGAGTCGCTGGCGTCGAAAGCAGAGGAGGTGGCTGTGTTTTGATCGGACCGATCGTCCGAGTCTTCGTCTGCTGCAATCGCAATCGCGCGTTCGATCTCGAGCTGTCGCACAGGTAAGTAAGCTTCAACAAAATGAATGGCAGGGTAACTCACTTGCTCAAGGCCGCGAGAAGCAATGGAAATCAGTAGAATCGTAAGTAGAGCTCATTTGCAACTTTCTATGGGCCAGTGAGCCGCACCATGGTGTAATTGATCAGGACAGGAAGATTACAGATACTTGACTTGATGGCCAACTGAAGGATGCGAAAAATGGTGTGAGTCTGAGAGAGTATCGGCTTCTTAGCAGTTGACATCTTCGCTGTAGCTCTTTGATAAAAAAAACGCATTCAGAGACAATCTTGATGACATCCGAGTCCTCATCAGACATGTAGTGTGACGGTCTTTTTTTTGTGACAACATACACGTCCACAACAACTCAATATCCGAGCACTTGTCCTGTGGGTATTAATTTGAGAAGTCCTAATTCCAGAATTCTGACTTACAAAACATCATGCATGTTGATGACGAGCGTGTTTTGACGTCCAAAATGAGGAGAGAACGGGAGAAACAAATGGATTTGGGACAATTTCTGCAACAATTTCCACAATATTCACGGAGTTTTCCCTGGAGATTTACTAACCCTGAGCCACCGGCAGATTAATTACGAACAGAAATTACGACCAGAACCATCCGTCCGTCCTTCCGTCTTCCGGTGGACGGGACAGCCGTCCGGCGACTGTACGGCATGCCGGGGAGACCAGTAGCCCAGGGACGGGACGGAACGGTTGTCCGTTCGTCCGTCCGTCCAACCGTCCTGGACGGGTACGGTGACGATCCCTAGTGGGTAGGTGCGTCCAAAGGGATACTTGGATCTAAGAGGTGCCGATGCGAGTTGTCCACCAACATCCCGCAGGAGAAGCCGTCTTCCTGCCTTCCAATGGGAAGATTTGCGCGTGCAACATCTTTCAATGTGTGCTGGGCAAGCCACCAATCACACGCAGCCGCCAACTCCTCGGGGATTGGAGACCCAAAGGAGTCCCCGTAGCGGACAACAGGTTTTTCGCGGCAGTCGAAGACGATGCTGACCCAGTGATGTCCCCGAGGTGCGCCGAAGTGAGGAAAGCTGCCTGACTCTGCACCAAGTCGTCGGCAACATCACGAAGCCAGCGCAAGTCTTGGCCTTGAAAATACGTGCCTAAAGGGTATTAATTAGTACTTGTGAAATGCACTGTGAGAATAGTGCTTACTCCTGCAGCGCGATAGGCTTCAAGGATTTTTGAGACCAGCGCTGTTCCCCAGACGCGAGTATTCTTGACCAAATCCGGATCACTATTGATTTTGTATCGCAGAAGTTCCAGCATGTCATTCATGTTGGAGCCCGCCAACCAGTTAGGTCCCGCAAGCCGCCAAAGCGTATACTTACAATGGCTCCGAATCTGAGAGACCTGGCGGCTTTGAACAACCCCTGGGAAGCATCGTAAGCATCATGGCAGCTTCTGTCAGGGGAACCCCCGTCCCGACCCCATCCAACACCCTTCCGACCCCTCCAACCCTTCCGGTCGCTCTCCCGGTCACCGGTCTACCGGGACTGGTACCGGAAACCGGCACGTGACCCGGGGGAACCCCCGATGGCACCTTGCGTGTGACCAAGCCCGGGACATCTGCCGATCACTCCGGTCACATGGTCTTAGCTAGTTGCTTACTTATACCCATGGCTGACGTGGGAATCCTCAGAGTTTCTTCTCTTTGGATCCCCCACGTCAGGTATGCTTCTCTGTATATTTAGCTACTGTCAATTAACCTTTGGATCCCCCACGTCAGTCCCTGAGTACCTCGGGCCTTCGTGGTTGCCCTTACAGCAGAAGAAACTCTCTAAGGGATTAACCGGCCAAGATTGCAGGCTTTGGTGTGAACGGCTCGGACTCCTCTGATAGTGTCCCGGCTTCCCCTACCCTGAATCTTGCCCCCTCCTCCTTACCTGTAGAGCACTCCATGGACGCTGCGAGTACCGCCGCCGCCGCTGCGCAAGCAGCAGCTGAAGCCGTCTCCGCCCGCATGGACAGGCTCGAGAGTACCCTTGAGCGAATTGCACAAAAAATCGACCCCACCCGTACTGCATCACCTGCCCCGTCCCTTGCCGGCCCGGCTCCGGACCCAGGTACAGGATTATTCCCTCCAGCAGTTCCCGGCTCGAAATCAACCCTCCGGCCGAACCCCCCGTTCGTCTTCGACAGTGACCGGAAACAAGGCCGGGTGTTTCTCCATGCTGTCCGGTCGTACATTTGGTTGCTCCCGGAGGCGTTCCTTGAGGACGGCAGCCCCTCCGAAGAGAAGGCGGTCCAGTTCGCCATGTCCTTCATGGCCAAAGACTCCGCATCGAAGTGGGCTGAGCGCCACGCCACCAGAGCCCCGTTCCCCTTCTCCACCTGGGAGGTGTTCGTCACGGAGTTCCGGCTCCAGTTTGTCGAGGAAAACGAGCAGGACCACACACTACGCACCCTCGAGTCCCGGTCGTATCACATGGGCGCGCGGGACGTCTTCCGGTACACCGACGACTTCGAGGACCTCATCGACCTCGCCACCAGACCGGTCTTAACCCAGCGATTAACCTCGCTATCACCGGGTCAAGCGACCCTCCGGACCTGTGGGACTACCCGGCCTGGCGCCTCCGGGCCTACCTGCAGTACGAGTCGCTCCTCCACGCGCGCGAGGCCTCCCGCGAGACAACCGGTTCCGGTCGCCACCAACCGGCCGCACACTCGGGAACCCTTCCGGTCACGGTCACTTCCGTTCCGGCACGTTTTACCGCACCGCAACAGAGAGCCGCCGCCACCCCCGCGCTTCCGCCTGCCATCCCGATGGATGTTGACTGGATGCGTGCCCGTAGCGCCCCACGCCGCGGTTGCTTCCGCTGCGGGGACCCGAACCACTTCGCCCGGGACTGTACTGCACCGGTCGACGTCCGGTCAATTGATGTCTTGGACGAGGTGATCCGGCAACTCGGGGGCGACTTGCTCGACGAGCTCGTCGCGCGTCTGGCATCGACGGAGGCTGCCGTGGAACACGCCGCCGCTGCCGAGCCGGAGGATTTTCTCCCCCGCGCAGAGTGAGCGGTGCGCCCTCTGTCGCGTCTCCTAATCGTTTCGCTGTTCTATGTAACAAGTGTGACAATATATCTCTTGCATCCACCGAACCGATAGACGCACCCCTTGGACCGATCGAGACTCCGGTCGTTCCGGTCGTTCCGGTCGTTCCGGTCGTTCCGGTCGTTCCGGTCGTTCCGGTCGTTCCGGTCGTTCCGGTCGTTCCGGTCGTTCCGGTCGAACCAGTCGAACCGGAACCCCGACCACCTCTCCTGCGGACGCCGCACCCCCAGAGGAAAACTGCCTGGGAGCGCCGCCTCCCGAAACACTTTACCCTTGCTGCCACCTCGGAGAGCAGTAACTCCCTCCGGCTCCCCTTCGAGATCGAATCCACCACCGACGCCATGAAGCTCTCGCTCAACCGCCTGGTGGACTGCAGGGCTACTTCCGAGTTTATTGACACGGAGTACGCCGCCGAGCACAAGATACCGGTCCGCCGGCTCTCGCAGCCCATCCCGGTCTACAATGTGGACGGTTCTCCCAATGAGGCCGGCTTCATTCGGGATGTCGCAGACATGGTCCTTCGCTACAAGGGCCACAGTGAGCGTGCTCAGTTCGCCGTCACCTGCCTCGGGAAGGAGAAGCTCATCCTGGGCTACTCCTGGCTCCGGAAGCACAACCCGGAGATCGACTGGGCCAACCGCGAGGTTAAGATGAGCCGCTGCCCTACCAGGTGCTGTGCTACCTGTGTCGCCGAGGCGCGCGCCGACCGGAAGCTTGCCAAGGTCTCTGCTCGGATCCTCCGGGCAGCTCCGGTCCGGTCCGGTCCCCCGGATATGTGTCATTGACACGGACGAACGTTCCGGTGAGGACGACGACACGGAGTTTGACGAGGACTTACCGGAACTCGGACCGGATGACGGGGAAGACTCGGATCACGAGGACGACCCCGTCCGGGAAGGAGATCGGGTTTTCTACACTCGGTTCTCTCCCCCGGAGGACATCCGGGCGACCGGTACCGTTTCGCAATGGCTGGCCGAAGCGCATGCTAAAAACTCCGCGCCCAGTACGGAAGAAATTCCCGAGTGGGCACGTGAGTTCGAAGAGGTCTTCAACCGGGAGTCGTTCGACTCGCTCCTGGAGCACCGGTTGTGGGACCATGCCATCGAGCTCGTCCCGGATTTGAAACCGGCCAACTGCAAGGTCTACCCCATCTCCCCTCTCGAGCAGCGTGAACTCGACGCATTTATCGAAGAAGGGTTGGCCACCGGTCGGATCCGGCCCTCAAAGTCCCCGATGGCGTCCCCGGTCTTCTTCGTCAAGAAGAAGGACGGAGCGCTCCAGTTCGTACAGGACTACCGGGCGCTTAACGCGATGACCGTGAAGAACCGGTACCCCCTCCCTCTCATCAACGACCTTATCAATCGTTTGAAAGGAGCCCGGTACTTCACGAAACTCGACGTCTGGTGGGGCTTCAACAACGTCCGCATCCGGGAAGGCGACGAGTGGAAGGCCGCGCTCCGGACGAACCGGGGGCTCTTTGAGCCACTGGTGATGTACTTTGGCCTGACCAACTCCCCCGCGACCTTTCAGACAATGATGAAGGATATCTTCCAGGATCTCATCTTGTCCGGAGACGTCATGGTATACCTCGATGATATTCTCGTCGCGCACTCGGACCTCGCCCGGCACCGAGAAATTGTCTGGGAGGTCCTCCGGCAGCTCTGGGAGCATAAGCTCTACCTGCGACCGGAGAAGTGCGAGTTCGAGAAATCGTCGATCGAGTACCTCGGGGTGATCATCTCGCACGACCACGTCGAGATGGATCCGGTCAAGGTCGCCGGTGTCGCCACGTGGCCGGTGCCGGAGAACAAGAAGGACATGCAGCATTTCCTCGGCTTCACGAACTTCCACCGCGGTTCATCCGGGGGTTCTCCGACGTCGCCCAGCCGCTCTTCGACCTCACAAGAAAGGTTGGTGTGGCTCTGGACCGAGAAGGAGGCCGCCGTGTTCCGGAATCTCAAGGACACGGTGACCACCGACCCGGACCTGATCCTCCCGGACGAGTCGCAGCCTTACCGGGTGGAAGCAGACAGCTCGGACTTTGCATCCGGTGCTGTTCTCTCTCAGCCCGGCGCCGACGAGAAGTGGCACCCGGTCGCCTTCTTCTCCAAGAGCTTGAGTTTGGTCCAACGCAACTACAAGATCCATGACAAGGAGATGCTCGCAATAGTCCGAGCCCTCGAGGAGTGGCGACACTTCCTTGAAGGCTCACAGCACCCGGTCGAGATCTGGACCGACCACAAGAACTTGGAGTACTTCTGGAAGTCGCAGAACTTGAACCGGCGGCAGGCGCGGTGGTCCCTGTACCTGTCCCGGTTCGACTTCACCCTGCACCACAAGCCCGGTCGCTCGATGGGTCGACCGGACGCACTTTCCCGGCGACCGGATCACGGCTCCGGTCGGGACAACGAGGACGTCACGCTTCTACCCCCGACCTGTTTCAGTCCGGGCTCTAGAAGGTGTCGTGGTTGCTGGTCGGAAGTCCCGATTCTCCGGGACATCCGCGACGGCTCTTGCACGAACCGGACCTCGAGGACCCCTCGCCCTTGTGGCTCCGAGCTCCTCAAGGTTCCGGGCCGCCGGTCCCGGTCTACCCGGTCGGACGAGTGGCATGTCAATGCCGGCTTGCTCTACTTCCATGGTAAGATTGTTGTCCCCTGTGACAAGGACCTTCGCCGCCGGATCTTGGAGCAGCACCATGACACCTGGGTCGCCGGTCATGCCGGTCGCTTTAAAACTTGGAGCTCGTCTCCCGGAACTACTGGTGGCCCCAGTTGTCCCGTCACGTCGGCCGGTATGTTGCCACCTGCGATCTGTGCTGCCGGACCAAGGCACTCCGGAAGCTTCCGGTCGGGGAGTTGCACCTGACGGAGGTCCCCGAAGAATGCTGGAGCACGGTCTCGGTTGACTTCGTCGTCGAACTCCCGGAGGCCCACAGGTACAATGCAATCATGGTCGCGGTCGATGTCCTCGGTAAGCGCGCCCACTTCATGGAGTGTCACACCCAGATCGACGCGGTCGGCGCCGCCCGGTTGTACTACCGGAACGTCTGGAAGCTCTATGGCGTGCCGGAGAAGTACATCTCCGACCGGGGTCCACAATTTATTGTGGAGTTCACCACCGAGCTCTGGTGCCTTATCGGCGTCAAGCCCGCGACCTCCACGGCATACCACCCGCAGACTGATGGCCAGACGGAGCGCGTCAACCAAGAGATGGAACAGTTCATCCGCATCTTCACCAACTACATGCAGGACGACTGGGACGACCTTTTGCTGGCCGCCGAATTCGCCTACAACAACCACGTCCACTCTTCCACGCAGCAGGTCCCGTTCATGACCGACACCGGCCGGCTCCCCCGGATGGGGTTCGAGCCGAACAGGCTACGTTCGATCCGGTGTTTCCGAAGCCCGGTCCGCGCTGGTCAAAGCTAAGGAGGAGTACAAGCGGTACTACGACCGCCGGCGCACCCCTGCGCCGGAGATCAAGGTGGGTGACCGGGTCTGGCTCGATGCGTCGGACATCCAGACGACCCGGCCATCTCCCGGTCTCTCGCACCGACGACTTGGCCCCTTTAAGGTCATCAAGGTCGTCGGCCGCGGCGCGTACACGCTGGAGCTCCCGCCCCGGCTCTCCCGGCTCCACCCGGTCTTCCCGGTGGTGAAATTGGAACTCGCTGAAGACGACCCTTTTGAGGGACGGCCCGGCTACGACGAGCCGGCCCCGGTTCTCCTGGATGCACCCGGTGATGCTCCGGAATGGGAGGTCGAAGAGATCCTTGATGCAAAGGTGCGCTGGAAGTCGCTCTACTTCATGGTGCGCTTCAAAGGGTACGACGACTCGCACAATCAATGGGTCAAGCACTCCGACCTCTTCGCCCTGGAAGCTGTCACCGAGTTCTACCTGAAATACCCAGCCAAACCACGCACCATTGCCGTCGCCGCCTTCGACTCCCTGCCCTTCTGGGATCCCTCCCTTCGCATCCGGCCTATGCGTCGGGGCGCCGCATTCCAAGGGGGGGTGATGTCAGGGGAACCCCCGTCCCGACCCCCATCCAACGCCCTTCCGACCCCTCCGACCCTTCTGGTCGCTCTCCCGGTCACCGGTCTACCGGGACTGGTACCGGAAACCGGCACGTGACCCGGGGGAACCCCCGATGGCACCTTGCGTGTGACCAAGCCCGGGACATCTGCCGATCACTCCGGTCACATGGTCTTAGCTAGTTGCTTACTTATACCCACGACTGACGTGGGAATCCTCAGAGTTTCTTCTCTTTGGATCCCCCACGTCAGGTATGCTTCTCTGTATATTTAGCTGCTGTCAATTAACCTTTGGATCCCCCACGTCAGTCCCTGAGTACCTCGGGCCTTCGTGGTTGCCCTTACAGCTTCTTCCGCCAGAGCTGCACGGATAGAATTCACTCGGCTGATTTTTTTCTGGCTGTTGATCCATGCCTGGGATTTTCGCCATGGCCCCCATGTGTCCCGCTTGATTTCCCCCACAGCGGCCCAATACGTCAAGATCCACAGTGGGAAGTGAGTGACAACACCGCCAAGGTGACTGCAGATCACGGACTGGACACCGTCAAGCCAACATTGACGGCTGCAGGGGAGAAGCTTGTTGACAGTCTTCGCGTCTGGAATGGCAAGATGCCGAATACGGAGCATCAAAGCTGTGTCGTCGATATCTGGAGCAACGGTACTGAAATATTGCGCAGGCTGGGGAGCTGTGACCGTTGTATTTTGAAGAGGAAGCTGAAATTCCAGCAATTTTGCAATGGGGAGGAACGGCGAGGGAAGAAGTTCCTGTTCGTGGACCTGCGGAATCATGAAGAATTCCGCGCCGATTTTTTTGAGTCCAGGCGGGGCTGTCGCCCATGACCAGCCTTGGGTAATCCATTCATCTCTTCTGAAGAGTTGGTGTACGTCCATTGGTAGGGGTAAAAAATGTCTTTCCCTCTGCGTACTTATATAAAACATGATTTTTTCACCCAACAAAATATCCTCGGCATCGCCCGGCTTCAGAGTTGTTCACTCCCTCCTCGCGTATGGCATGAAGCCGACAATTTGATGGGTAAGCGAAGGCCAAGTGCCCCAAAGTCCCAAAGGTATTACAACCAACCGAAAGTGGACGCCCCCTGATCAGCGCTCAAATTTTAGGGGCTGGGTGAAATTGCCGCGACTGCCGCGGTGCTGCCGCGCACTGACGCGGCATTGACGCGCATTGACACGGCGGTGGCTGTGTTTTGCCGCGGCAGTGCCGCGCTGCCCATATTTCATTACAAGGGCCATTCCTGAGCTCAAAATTAGTGAGTCCGATGTTTTCCTATACTAATACATCGTTTTGACCGTAAATATCCCGCCCTAAACCCGGAAATATACACCCCACTTTATAGATGAAGTGTTCACTGGATCCTGGCTATGTTACCAATTTTACAGCCGAAACAGGGCTGGAATGCACTCAATCATCTTGTATTTGAACCTTTATTGCTATTTCCAGGTGGTAAACAGTGATACGTAGGTAAGAGAAATGAACCGCCGCAGACATATGCCGCGGTGGCTGTGTTTTGCCGCGCCGCAGGTGCGCACCGTCTATATTTCATCCTACTGGTCTTCTCTGACCTCAAATCATGCCGAGACGACATTTATCAATAATAATACATAGTTTCGCCCGTAATTCCCCATCGTAAACGTCCAAATGTACCTCTTGAACCACGCCAATTTTTATGCTAGATGGTGACTGAATCCTCGTTGTCTGACGAATTTCGGCTCAAAACACGACAGCAATTGATCATATCATCCTGTATTTCAGAGATAAATTGCTATTCATAAATTAGTGAACAAGTGTCTTCAAGGAAAGAAGGGGTGCTGGGTGAAAATGCAGCGCCTGCCCGCGGCGGTGGCTGTGTTTTGCCGCGCAGTGCCGCGCGGGCTATAATGCATTACAGTATCTTTTCCTGACCTCAAATCCAGTTGTAGAAATTTTTAGTAATGTAAATACATCTTTTTGACCTTAAATACACCACCTTAAACCTCAAAATACACACCCCATTTTTTGGACTAAGGGTTGACAAAATAGACAGGTTGCGCAAAAGCCGCACGAGCCGCATGCGGCTTTTGTGCATTGCGCAAAGCCGTAGGGTTTTCCCGGTGGTTTCAATTGTTTTTTCCACTCAATCTTAATCAACGTCCCTCTAAACCTGTAATGCAACAACCCAAAGTCATATGGGATGGATGCGGAAGCATGGGAGGCCGTTTTGCTGACGCATAATGCTTGCATCACTCGAGCCCCTTTCACCTTTCTCACACTTTTCGCATTGCACGCAGCAAATGAAGTGCCAATAGAGTTTATTCACCTACCAGGGCCTCTCCCTCAACTCTGGTAGATTTTCATTGAAAAAGTTCCTTGGGACACCTCAATTTCTTTTTTTTCCGCGCGGCTTTGCGCAACCTGTCTAATGGGGCGTATCTGCCTCATTTTCTGGGGAAATATGGCAGCAATTGACCCAATAGTCATTCAATATAAGCCTTAAATTTGATTCATGAGCTGTCAAGAGGGAGGTATCCAGAAAGCAAGGAAGGAAATTGAACACAGACGCAGCGGTGGCTGTGTTTTGCCGCGGCAGTGCCGCACCATCCATATTTTATTCTACACACCTTCTGGGACGCTAAATCAGTTTAGAACAATGTTTCTCCATGTCAATTCATTTTTCAGGCCATGGTGTTCTGGGCCTATCATTCAAAATCTATGATTTTAACCAAATCTTAACGACCCTAATTTTGTTGACTGAATGTTGACTATAATATGGAATATCCGACTTCATGCCGACCGAGAGAGGGCACCAATTGCCCCAGTCATCTTGGATCTCAGATCTGGTTGTTACTTCTCAGTTGATGTATGGGTGGTAGGTAGGTAAGTTAGCAGGAAATTGGACAGTTGCCGCGCATGAACGCGGTGGTGGCTGTGCTATTGCCGCGCGGTCATAAACAAGCGCCGCACTGCCTTTTTTTCTTTCCACGCACATCCCTGAGCCCCGAGTTAACCTCGATGGAGATTCAACAACCTATTTGCATCGTTGGGATCCCAGAAACTCTTCCAAAACCCTCGCAATACGTATGCTCAAAGGGAATCCCAATGTTCAACTCCTGTTGTCCGCCGACTTCCGCTTCAGAAATTGGACAGGTTTGCTCTCAAGTGGCAGAAATTCGAATATGAATGTCTGAAGAAGTCTTATTACTCGGTCAGGTCCACTCTGAGGATGCATTTGTGAGTTCAATCCAGTTTGACGGTAACAAATGTCATTCTATTACAATGGGTGGCACAGTCATTAGATCAGCGTCCAGCCATCCAACCTACAACAGTATTCGCTCTCTGTGGAACAATGAGGGCAGTTGTTTGGTGGCTCAAACTAACTCAGGTGTGTATTTGACAAATGTGGGCATCTGCACTTATTGATTGTAGTGGACCAACCCTCGTGTCCTTATGATCCACCACTTCGGTGAGTGATTGCATACTTTAAAAGCTTCCTTGTCTTCTGCACACCGCGATCTTATACCCTCCAGAAACTGCCAAGGTCCTCACATGGTTGAAATGTTGGCACTTGGGCACTAATCTGAGTGCAATGGATGAATTCATAACTGTGTGGCAACTCAGAGGTATCTGAGTTGCATTCCTGGACTTCGACAAACAAGCTGGCTCTTTGTCTCCATGCTAGGTATATTTCATATTTGGGCACGAGTTGTTGTACTGTTGGGAAATCTTCGCGTTCGGTATTTCGTTCCCAACATTCCTCTATAAAGTTGACAAGGTGTTGCAGTCGAACTGACGAGCCACTACCTCTGCGCAAGATTTTTCGCGGCTCTGAAAGCCTTTAATTTGTCATGTTTCGACTGCCATAATGTCATTCATCAAGGAATACGGAATGCAGAAACCATTCTTGAAAGCAGAGGTCCCCATTGTAAGAACTAGACTCGCTCATGTTGAATTGTTCCGGCGTGCTCCTTGCGAAGGCGAGGGCCAACCACTCAGACGGTCAAAATCAGTCCGTCCTTGCGAGAAAATAGCTCAAGACATGTGTACCGAAAAATCTCGGGGGTTTTTGACCGCAAAGGCTTTGTATGCAAATAAATAAAACGGTAGTGTGCGTGGCCATGATGGTGACGCCGATTCAGCATTGATTCAACATGCCTTTTCTCTGCCCGTTAAATGTTGGTTGAGCTGCAATTAAATTCGTTCCCTTGGACTGCTGCCTACCGAAATGCGAGCCCTTCTATTTGGACAGTCAAACTTCGATCCATCTCCTGCTTTTGAGTGCCGAAAGTGCTGTAAGGTTGGCACGCCAAACCTTATTGAGATTTGATTAGTCACAGACTCCCGTTCACTGCGGCATCACTGCGAAGTTGAAGGTCATTCCGGGCGTCTCGAAAAGACTCCGGGCATCCCGGCCGACCCGCTGTCGCAAAGCCATCGTCCAAAGTTTGACTTTTCGGCTGTAGGATGGCCCCAATCAATGGTTCAACTAGCCTTTTGAAAAATTATAGTGACTGCCCAGGGCAAGAATTTCTTTTACGCTCAGTTGATGTTCAACACCCCGGTGTGGAATCTGCTTCGGTTCGTCCATCATTCCCAGTGAAAAATCCGTCTTGGGAAATCGATTCAGGTAGTTGAAAATCAATTGAATATATTGTTACAGATGTTGCGCCAAAAATGTTAGCATACATAGATTTTTTCCGTCGACATCTGTTCATATCCAGATATTTCTAGATTCAGCCAACCAAAATATGCCGCTCGATCTCCATAGATTGATGCGGAGACAGTTGCATACAGGTAAATCTCTTGCTTTCTATCTAGATATTTAGCTCTCGATGTCAGGGGAACCCCCATTTCCAACCCCCGATCCTCCGATCCGACCCCCGGATCCTCCGATCCGACCTCCGGTCGGACCTCCGCTATCCTCCGACGTTCCCCCCGCCGAGCCAAACCCCATCTGGACGGATCCCCGCACTCTGCATGGCACTCCGCATGTGATCGTGCCCGGGATCACTGCTGTTCACTACACCATCAACGAACCATGCGCAACCCGTAGTTAGCCCTAGCTGGTATATAGGCACGCACCTGGCCGGGGAATCCTTAGACTTTCTCCTCTTCGGATTCCCCCTGCCAGGTGCGCTTCTTCCTGTAGTAGTGTACTTCAATTGACTTCGGATTCCCCCTGCCAGGACTCTTGAGATATTTTGGGCCGCCAGGGTTGCCCTTACACTCGATCTTATTTCAATGTAGCCATAAATTGAGGGATCCATTCAAATATGTAGACGATAATTCCATATTTGTACGCTACATATCCGGGATATCCGCTCATCCATACCTGCATTTGAGCCCCGCCGGAGTATCTAGCGTGCCGCCTGTAGTGAGGTTAGCGATAGTGAGGCAATATAATGAGGACTGACTTTCGTCTTAGCTGTGGCTGCATCGGCGGATTTCTTGTTCCATTTCTACCGAAAGTTAGCGCGGCCGTGCGATGAAATGGTATCACGTACCTCGAGCTCGACGGTATTCTTCACGACACCTGCCCAGTACAGCTTGAAGTCAAACAGAAGGCCCCCGGGGTGTGTTTTGCACCACATCGCCATACAGAGGTTTCTGAATATAATATACTATGTCCGACTAGCTTCCCGGTCAGTCGGGGTAACCGGTCACTTGACCAATATAGGAGGGTAGACCCAACTTGATGCTTAGAGGCTACTCACATGTTGAAAGGCAAGTATAGACACCCCTCGTACCCAAAGTTGAGGCAATTTGATTGCGTTGATGTGATGCTGTGCTCGATTGATTGACGGTGGGAGATGCCGAACACCGCTTTTCTTGTTTCGGCCATAACATAAATCGATGATTTCTGCACAACCACTGCATCGTTCTGTGACCGCTAGGGCTCATTTTGTTCAGGAGGTGTCTACATACATTATCGACTCATTTACAGGTGCTTACCCCTCAATACATACTTATATTATACCAGGTAAATGATCTCGGGATGTCACAAATGGCGTGGGGCGTGGATTTGTTGGCCGTATATTGGAGGAGGTCGTGGTGCTATGACTTCACAACTCCAAGTGGATGTT
Organism: Mycena capillaripes; assembly: GCA_029204075.1. Lineage (NCBI taxonomy): Eukaryota > Fungi > Basidiomycota > Agaricomycetes > Agaricales > Mycenaceae > Mycena > Mycena capillaripes. Next base: position 779,788 of record JARHKZ010000018.1, read on the forward strand.
CTACAAGATCAATAAATTGATTTGACGCTGTTAGTGTAGCCCCGTCGATTTGCTTCCTTCTTTATTCACACCTGATCGGTTACCTGGTTTTGGCCGGTCCCTGACTTGCCGCGGCAAAATATTTGCTGACACATGAGTTCTTCACCAAATATCATGCCCTTGGGCTCATTATATTCCCATGATGCAGGACTAAATCACGGTATGCGAAAATCTCCAGCTTCATTGTTCTTTCTCTCTCAAGATATTGAAAACCATTAAGGTGGCCGGTTGCCCAGTCAAAAATAGTATCAGAAAGGACCCCAGAGAATCTGAAAAAACCTTACCGTGGAGTCGACGACGATCCGGGACTCGCCTTCGTGCCCTTGGCGCTAGGTGCGGTGGTGGGGGAAGCTGGAACCACGGTTGTGGCGGCTGGGACGTCGACTGGAGATGTCCCCGTCTCGGCGGAAGCAACTGGCAACGGCGTTGGTCCAATGCTAGCGGAAGCCGAAACTGTGGTTGTGGCAGCAGGGACGGCAACTAGAGAGGTCAGCGCCGGTGCTGTTCCCTCCGTAGTCGGCTTCGCGAGGGAGCCCGAGAGCCTATAGTAACACTGTTAGTACGTATCCAAAATGGTGGCGTAGGACAAACTTACAGAGGATTAATGATCTATGACGTACAAGTCAATAATATAATACTTGGAGAATGTGGTGCCCACCTTCAGGGGTGCAGGGATATCTGCTACAATTATGACTGAATTGTCTCCCAGGTCGCCTCGGGCTGTTGCGAGCTTTGGATAATTTGTGAATTATTACAGGCCAAACAAAGCGAGAGAAAACTCAGAATGACTTACCTCGAGATCGCCACCTTGCTGTGCATCCGGTGCGGCAAAGCCAACGTTTTCAGCGTCTTCGTCGCGTTCGGGATTCGGCTTTACGCGAGAATCAGCAGAAGAACGATGAAATAGATACGTGACACATACGGGGATGTCCAGCTTACTGCGTTTGTTAGTAGTACTCTCGCCGGCGTGACGACGCTTGACCGCCACCGCCATCGGATTGTCGTCGGGCTCGGATTTAACCACTCCAGACTCCTTGTAAGTCTTGGACCAGCCAGGGTACATCTTCTTCGCCAGATACTGCACCTTCCAGTCGTCCGCGCAAAGTTCCATTTCCGGATAATTCTGGCAAATGTCCGCCCTGAAGACCTTCTGCAACTCGATACTCCCCTTAGTCCAGGCAGCGGGCGCAGTTCCGCTGAGTCCCATTTCATTGAACAGCTTGGTAAACCGATTCATGATTTTTGTGGCACGATAGCCGTTGATTATCGCGCCCGACCTGTCCGAAACGTAGCGCATCGCAACGTTCATCCCCTGCGCAGCGCGACGCGACCCACGGAGCTTAGGTTCGTCCGTAGTGGATTCACCCTTGTTCTCATTCAGGTGCGCAGTGTATTCGTGCTCGTGCCAGAAAGGGACGTCGGGGTAGTCGATCTGCTTCATCGCAGGCCGCGGAGGAGCGGGGGCAGCGTATCCAAGCGCCGTGGTTGGAGCGGAGACGTTGTTGCCCACAGACTGACCCAAAAAGAGCGCGGGACCAACGACCTTCAGGAGAGCACTGTACGCATTTCTGCCATTTATAATGTTAGCCAGTATATTAAGCACACTTGAAGACGAGAACGCACTGTAAGGTGCTATTCTCAGTTTTCAGCACAAGGTTCTCTCGCTTCAGAGCAGCGCAGTGGCGGCACTCCATGTCAAACATATTTTGATGGAGCGTGTGGGGCAGAACCTTCGAGTTATTATAGCGGAATGGATTTGGTGTGTACAGCTCATTTGGAGAGCTCCAGGCGTCGCAAGATCCGCCAAAGGACGACTGCGACCGGGATCCAGCGGAGAGAAACAGCCCAGAATGAGATGATGTGAAATCAGCAGGGGTCGAAGACCGGCTTGAGTAGCCTGAAATGAAGGTTTCGTCCACGCCGTGTTCGTCCATGGTGGTGGTGTAGAAGCAAAAGACGAAACGAGGGGGGCACTGGCGCGACCGACGGCGACATCCATGCAAAAGCAAAGAGAAAAGATCGCCATCACGCCACAATCATTGCACAATCACGGTCACATGGGCAGCCAAAATGCATCATTACCTGCCGCTCCCAAGGTTTCATTCACCTGGGTAAAAATTCCCGCTACCGTAAGGTACGGGTCTTAGAGAGCCTCATTTTTCGATTTTGGCCGTGCATCACATTTTTTTCAGCACATTTCGCGTAATCACCTTTTCTCTCTGCTAAAATGTGACGGCTTGCTCGTGCCGTTGCTTATGCTGGTCGATTGCCGTCAGGAAACTCGTCATCCTGCTTAATTTCGGAGCGGAAATGTTTCTGTGAGTGACACTGACAGCCAAATGGCACGTACCTGGATGTTGTACCTGAGGCCTGGATCTCGCGTACTTGACCTTTCGCTGCTTTTCTCCTCACACGACCACCCACTACCGCCACGCATGGTTTCCTCAGCGACATTCTGCAAGATCCCACTCTCAACCTCGGTCATCTTTCTCTGCAATTGTTCTCTGGTCTCTCTGGACTGGATTCCAGAATTCCGGCACCTCTCTCGCTCACAGTTTCATCTGGCAACGGCGTGTGCTCCATCAATTTCAAGCTCTCCCTAACCGCTAGTGATATTTCATGTCGTAAGACCCTGCCACATGCCTTGTTTCGCCGCGCCTCGGGTATCTTTCGCCCTGGTCAGTGACCAAAAGGTGCATATTTCGATGAAATTTAATGTCCATTATCTTAACTTTCTGTCACGACGTCATCTTCCTATTCAGCCCACATGGCTTCGATCCTCGAATACCGCTACAATGGACAGCTTTCGATATGATTCTACTCCCATTCCTGGTCATTCCTCTGTGTCAGATGAGGCATTCCCTTCCAAAATATTGTGATTGCAGATGTCGACTGCCATGTCTCGAGCGAATTACGTGCTGCAGCCCTCTGCCATGTCCAGAAGAAGGCAGGCGGTTGTATACAGATTCCGTATGGTCCTGAGCCTGAGAGTGAATTTCGACAGGTCAGTTTCCTATTTCCCTTGATGTACCCTACAGACTTTCGATATGGCCTCAGAGGCCCTAGTGACTCGTAAAAAGTGTGTCTGTATCTTTTAAATTTCAGGTTAAACATCTCTTGAGTCTGGCAGATTGAAGATTTCAGGAGCAGGATCTTTTTCATTTACTACCTTCAATATTATACAGCATCATGAAATGCTTCTACACGGGCGTTTGAAGGGTTAGGGTGCCGAACAAACGCGCCGATTCTATCGCTTCACTGTTTGCATCTGTATCCTCTGAAGTAAATCAAACACATTTCTGAACATGTTGCAAATGGTGAATCTGCTGTTCAAAAAATGCGGAGGAACACAAAGTTATGAATTTTTTGAAACAAGTCGATGATATCGCTGCATCCGTTCCAGGCCGTTCGGCTGCCGATGTTGCCATGTGAAACGAAATCCACGGACTCGTGATAGAAAAGGGACATCCAAGTTTCTATATAACAGTCATGTTGCCGAACGACCCTATCTTGCCAGATGATCTGTGAAGAAAGTGCGCAGAAGGAGACCAAGTCGTGAGGATGGTGATGATTTCTCAGGCGAAGACGTGGCCGAAGACATGGTTAACCACCTTGAAGAAATCAGTCAGTCAGCGGTTTTCCATAAAAGAGCGGTGTTTTATGAGGCCATTTTGAAGTGTGTCGGATACGCAGAGGAGGGCGGCATGTACAAGTTCTCGGACTCTGTGGCTGTATCAAGTATACAATCAAACACGTTTGAAACTTGTTTACTTTTCGATGACTAGCTAGTCGGTCTTCGGAACGCGATGTTGGCTACAAGGACCCCACCAGTGCACTTTCGGATGATCGGGGGCCATTCCTTGCGCACGACAAGGCTCGACTCGTAATGGGACTACAGTGGGACACTGATTGCGCCGTCCGAGCTTTACCATAAGCTAATTGAAGGAGTCCTCATCATCGTCATGGTGTCCCTTGCGAGGTACGTCATCCAGGATTAGAAAAACGGAGCAGTGTAACTCAACTCATAATTTTAATATCTCTTTGACCAAGGTGCCTTAGATATAGCATGCGCTTGTTGATAGACTCCGCATCCTCGAGCGTGGAGACGGTAAAGCATTGAATCTGGTTGTTCCTACAATCACAGAGCACTAGTTCTATTCTCAGATGAACTCTCTTCAGAGGAGGGGAAGTGACGAGGCCTTCACTACTGGGTTTAATAATTTGGGATCCAAATCGTCACAAAGCCCCTGTGGAGACCATTAGGTTTATCAAATCGGTGGCTGAACATTCTATGATTTCTGATCAATGCGCCAGTTAGTATGTTCGTATCCCACTCCTTAGATCTCACTAGCCAAAATTATAGGGTTGTTCACGGTTCCCTTTCTCCACCCTATTTCCTTCCCTTTTTTGCTCCCTTTTTCCTGCCCTTTTTGCTCCCTCTTTCCTTTTTTTGTTCCCTCTTTGCTTTGTTACCCATTTCTTGTTGCCCCCATCGAACCCTGCCAAGTTTTGATACTAAGCGTACTAAGTTGTGTTTTATTGCCTTTTCTCTCTACGTGGGTCAAAGAGATCAGAACTATGTATGATCACGGAAGTGGTCGGATGCAGGTCTCTGATTCATGCATTCAGCTGAATACACACAAGGCATACAAGTGGGCTGTCTACAAGTGGAAGGAAAGGGAAAAAGGGACCAAAAAGGGGACCAAAAGGGAAGAAAAAGGGGATGCATGTGGGGGGTTTCACAGTAGACTTTTTCCGGCCCTTTTTCGCACCCTTTTTTTGTGGAATTCGTGCAGTTTTAGAGGTATCGACTTAATTTCTTCCCTTTTTTACCCTTTTTACATGCCAGATGCTAAATGGGAAAAAAAATCCGGTGAAAATCGATGGGAAACTGAAAAAAGGTTGAAAAAGGGAACGAAAAAGGGTGGAAAAAAGGCTACTGTGAATGACCCTTATGTAGGTTACCCCACATGTTAAGTAATGCTATTTGAAGTGTCTCCTGCTCTCGACTTTTGGTAGCGGGCCGTGCCGCTCGTCGGCCTCACCAGCTTTATTCAAATTTATTAGGTGGACTTATCCGAGTCTTGAGGTTGTATGTATATGGGCTTTGAAAAATACATCCCATTCAATGCTGTGCTCAGTGCCACGTTCAACAGTGTGCATCTCAGACCGAAATTTGCAGCTTCAACTACTCAAGAGCATTGAGAGCCTTATTGTTGTTCCCCTTTTGAAATTGGTTCACTATCAGCGCCATTTTGAGTCCATTAAATAAATGAAAGATGTTGTTTCATATGAGTTTCACACCCTGTATATTAGTCTTTCTTAAATTCTTTGAGGTCAGTGCGGTGGCCATTTGCGGGCTCACGCCATCGCAGTTCAGCGAGACAGTCCACCGTAGGGCATTACAGTTCCTTCCTATCCAATCCGAATTTATTCTGCTGTAAACAAAACAGTTATCCCTTCCAATAAGAGAATCAGCACGAGCTGAAGCATATTAGCTCATGAAAATAGTGTAGCAGTGACCTGAGTGCTGCGACAGTGAGGCGGATCTGACGCACACCGCATGCAGCGCCGACACGGCACCAGTGCGGTGCACTGATGCGGCACTACCGTGGATGGAACCCTTAGGCAGAAATTTTTGGAGCAAACCATCGTGGTAAATCTGCCAGGGAATCTTGAATATATTCTCAAAGTTAATGTGATTGCATTCTGTGGCCTCTCAGCAAATTCGCAGCAAGACTGATGCACATGCTCAGTGAGCGACAATTCACTGAGACTAAACTCACCAAGACCGTAAATGTTAGTGCAGAGTGGGGGTTACTGCCGCAGCACATGCACAGGGCAGTCACAGTGAGCTACAAACATTGAATCATATTGAAGTCACAATAACCTTGAAAGCGGTGTACCACCCACCGCAGCACTACTACACATTGCAGATTGCCCTCACATGAGCGTTGATAAAACGGAGGTGACGAACCTGGTTACGAAAGAAATAACAGCACCATACGGCGTCCAACGAGGTTAAGCCCATCATTTTACTCGGTATAATTCAGACTGGCCTTCAAGAAGATTGCAGATCCGCACCTTGTATTGAAGAAGAACAAGCCTGATAAAGTCCTTTGGGGTTTTGAGCTTTGCAAGACATTGAACTCTCCTGGATGAGCTCAGGCTTCCATCCCGTATGTTCATTGTCCAACTATCAAAAAACATGTTCTTAACTCATATTCAATGCAGTGAAACCTGACTCCGGGGCACTTAGGCAGGGCTGCAGAGACTCGATGCGGCATTGCCGCGCTGACACCCAAGTTAAATGTGAGTTAAAACAACTCAAATACACCCTTCTGGCTGTTCTTCCAGTGACTTCATATCATCTAAGCTGTCAAAACATAAGTCTACCCAATATAACTCAGTATTGATAATATTTTTCTCTTGTATGATCCCAATTTATGTCAGGTTGGCGATAATACAGAGATTGAACAATCCCTACATTTCCTCAATCATATTCCATGTAGGTACAGCCCCCGCGAGACTCCCAACACAATCCCAATATATGTCTAGCCCATGGCGGCCGTGAGAAATTGACGCGGCACTGCCGCGCGTTGACGCGGTAGTGACGCGCACCTGCCGTGGTACTGCTGCGCAGATTTGCATTGTCAAGATTGGTTTATAGATGTCAATATGAATTTTTCTGAGGGTCTTTCACTTCCGATATATGTTTGAAAGCAGGAAAGTAACAAATTGGACAGTTCGAGTTTGTTTCATCCGAATTTTCAACTTGTATTACCCATTTTCGAAGTCTAACTCACTCAATACATGCCTTCAATTGCTTCTATCAGTGCCCTTGCGACTCGATGAAGCCAATAGACTCCACACAGTACTCCAGATTATATCCCAATTAAGGCCTAAGGATGCATAAGGATGCGCGGCAATTTCCCCTGGCCCAAATTTTAGAATATTGATTACAGGCTTCTGCGGCTCCATTGGGCCTGGTGGAAGCGTGGAACGGATCGGCGAGATTGGCGCGAATGAACTTTTGCCGGTCGGTGACATGGTCCGTCGGATTTTGAAGACCGAACCCAGTGAACTTTTGCGGTGACGGGTGACATGCTGTGAACAAATAGTCGAAATAGTACAGTACTCGTTAGACTCGTAGCAAGGTCGGGTTTGCTGATGCATAATCATATACGCACTGCTTGACGGAGTGGGACTCACCAGGTATCATAAAACGGGCTCCGATCAATGGACGCCAAATGGACGCCAACAGAAGTTGAATATTGCCAATGTCTCGAAGCGGCTTCGGAAGCCTCGGGTCGGCTCAGGGCGCGGCCCGATGTTTGCTCATGTATCACGACCTTCACCACTCACCACCATCATGTCGAGCTTAGATGCAGCGCCGTCGAGTTTCGTGCCAACACACCCATTCGCCAGTCATATTGGAGCCGATGTCATCCCCCGATCTTCGGATGGTGCGGAGTTCCACGTCCACCGGGTGATTCTATCCCTTGTGTCGCCCGTCTGCGAGACCATGTTCTCCCTCCCTCAGCCGAATTCCAGCCCCGCAGTCCCTGTCATTGACTTAGAGGAGAACTCCGCAACACTTGACCAGGCCCTGCGCTTCTCCTACCCTGCTGCACACCCAACTTTCAAAACCCTCGACGAACTGCAGGAGATAATCCATATCCTCGTTTCAAAATACGACATGCAGTCCCTCGTTCCGGTGGCCAAGCAGCACCTCTAGAGATACCTTGTGTCCAACCGCTTCGGCGCTTACGCTATAGCGTTTTCACATGGATGGGAGGATATCGGGAAGGTGGCTGCGCAGGAGTGTTTGAAGCTCCCTCTCAGAGTCCTGGACAACGAAGTCCCGGCAGAGCTCAAACATCTAACGTCGACCGCCTACTATAATCTGCTGCGTTATCACTTTCAGTGTTCTGCCGTAGCGAAACGGACGAGTGAGGACCTCACGTGGATCCAAAATTCTGGCCATTACTGCTGGTTCACCTGCAATAGTGGCCAATGTCTCATTGATGTACGTCGGAGCAGTACCCAATCCGTTCGGTATTGGTTCGTGGACTTCTGCACGAAAATGGGCGATCTTTTAGCAGTAACACCTGTCATGGATCTTCGGAACACCCCTTTGTTTTCCGACGCCATCAGTGCGGCTGCCCGGTGCAACGGGATTTGTCGTACCCATGGCTTTGATTCTTTCAGTGGGTTTATCGGTGTATGGGAGAAGAAAATCGCACAGGAGATAGCGAAGGTTCGTCAGAAAATTTTGCCGTCGTTGCTGTTGATTCACGGGCGGATAGGTCGAGTGGAAGTTTTGATTGAGATCGATTTCTACATCTCTCGAGCTGTATTTGAAGGTTGAAACTGTATCATTTCAGCATGAGCGTTACTTCCTGAACTACCGTAGTTTGTTGTAGGCCGGCAGCCCGAACAAATCCTCCGCTGATTTATTTCCCGATAACATTTTCTGCGTGCACTCTCGCGGACAGGAGGGATCCCACTGACCTCTAGAACTCCGCAACGTCCTCCAGTACGATCGAAGTCACGACTGAGGAGACTTTTCGTCGATAGTCACCCATTACTCTCGACTGCCATTCCGTTAACTGCACAAATTATAGCGTCCGAAGCTCACACAAGCGAGACAATTTTATTAGTGGCCCTGCGATGAGCCACGATCGGTACGACTGCTCTCAGGCACATCATTCATTGGGCGATATCTCAGTAGGGAGCGTCTGCATGACCATCAGAGCCTATCGATGCGGGCACCACTTGCTGCTGGGGCCTCTCGGTGCATCCAAACCTCCTCGGACGATCGCTATTACAACGCCAGTATAGTCAGAGTTCCTGCGGGGATCTAACGTGCACCCATGCTTATAGTTGTAAACGATACCCAAATTTGATTTGTCCAAATCAATAATCACCGAATCTATCCACAGAATGATCGGACATCGCAGCCACGCATGGTGTGGGTGTCCTATTTGGACAGGAATAAAATGGTTTTGGTCCAGCAAAATTCTGATATTCGCACACAATCATCGCTGATGTTCGTCAGTGATCATGATGAATCACGATGATCATTGGCGAAAACGAGATGATTCTTGATCTAAAACTCCTCCTTTGATAACTTTCTGCCTAGACAAAGAATCATAATTCTGAGCTTCTCATAACCAAATTCTGTTCAACCAAAATCTAAACTTGATTGTTCAAACCAAAAGATTCTCAACGAAAACAAGATCTGTGCTTTCTTTCAATATCTTGTCACATCCAATTTCGATCTCGCCGGACATTTTTTGGTTTTGTATCCGTGATTTTGGTTTTGGTTCGGATCGAATGCCCATGAATTTAGATTGGAGATACAGCCAATATAACCCTTATAATTCTCGCAGAACAAAAATACAGGCACCAGATGTTGGCGGCCATTCTGTGGCTTTTTATCTGAATTAAGCGGGTAGCTTCGAGGGTGGCCGCCATGTTGTAACTCAAGACGCCTATTATATGCCTCAAAAATTAGGTGTACAAGCGCTCGGGGGACCGCTCCGCGGTCCCCCTCCCCCTTGACTGATCACAGAAATTCAAATGTGTAAGCCATGGATTTATAGCTGTTTGCGTAAGAAAACAGATAATAATATGAGCTGGACAAACAGATAGACATAATTTGCTAAAGGAGATGTACAGTGATGATGATGAGGTTGAGGGAGATGTGCCGAGCAATGTCATCATTTTGAGTGTTTTGTACTTAGTTACGCCAAAATAAGTTGTAATGGAAGTGATTTTCTGGGTAGTGTTGTCGACCTCCCAACCGAATATTTATCAAGCGTACCAAATATGCCAAATCTATGGTATTTTTGTGGTATACTTTCGGATTCACGTGTTTTCTCATTTTTTTCACCCACATGCAGCATAAATATATTTTTCAACTCACTTAATCTTGATTTAAAGTGAAAATCGCTCTAGCAGATCTGTACTCACACTCAACAGAAACACTTTTGCTAGATGGATAGTAAAACTGAGGCCACAAACTTTCAAGCAAGAAGCAGTGGCAGCTAGGTGTTGCATCGGCGCCAGCTTGGTGCACAAATTAACAGCTTGGAAAGTCTAACGCTGACACTTGGCATTGTGTACACTTGTATAGGCGCCTGCATGCGCTTCTACGACGGCGACTTCAGTTAGATCATTGGCGCAGGTTTGGCGCTTAAATTTGCGGAATTTGGTGTTATGTACACTTTTATAGGCACGCCGGCGCTTAAAATTGATCATGGGGACCAAAAGCCCGAGGAAGCGCCGTTTATTGAGCGCTTCCAAAGGTCTGTATTGAGCACCTCCAAAGTTTCGGGTGCGGATGCCCATAAGCGGAGTTTAAAAAGCTTCGGACGGACACCCGTAATTTTATAAAGAGAGAGATACCTTCAATTTTTCGACTTCGGACCTTTAGGTTTGATGCATACGTTCGGTTCCATTCACATGTAAGTAGGCGCTTGTTTCATCACCCTCCCCCGTACAGATACCGTACCATTTCGTTCAGATCGACAGTCACGCGTCACGCACCCCCCTGTCGATGTCGAATTTTGGTCGGGGTCACGCGTCACGCGGCCGTTTGTCGAACCTCCCAAGCGTGACCAAGAGCCCCAAACCGTCCAGAGCATGTAAAAAAGGCAAGATTTTCGAAAATTTCCGTGCTGAAAGTCGAAAATTTTCGTGGTGTCACGCAAGTTTCGGCGGTTGTCGAAATGTCGAATTGGTTAAAACGGTCACGCGTCACACCCCCTGTCGATTTGAACGAAATGGTACGGTATAATCGTGTTCTCGGCAGATACTCGCATCGATCAGACATACAATTAACTGTTCTTTAACGATTACCCTCGCGATTCTTTGCGTCTCTTTGGTTTCATCCCCATCCAGGCTAACTCCTTCCGTTATTTTCTGTTCCTGCTCTGAATTTCAACACTCAAAAATCCCATGAACAGCTGCGCCCAAGTGCCCGCAGTATTCCGAGATTGTTATCTCTTCCCTTGTATTAACCGTTCTTTAACGAGATGGTGGAAATCCTGTGCTCTTTCCCCATATATCTATTCTCCTTCGTTCCCTGTCTGCCCTTCTGCCACGCTCAACCTCTTTGGTCCATGCTATTTTCCCACACAACTTCACCCATGATGAACTACGGACTTAATTTCGGTTCATTCCGAACTGTGCCGCAACTGTTAACTGCCAAGCGCAACCCCCATACGGACCATTGAGCGTTGAAACAAGTCCCGTGAATCAACAACTGCCCCGAGAACACTCGATTCGAGCATATCATTCTCACTAGGGCGCACTGCGGCCACGTATGTATCAAATGTTCATATAAACCGATGAGCATCCTCCATTCAATCTCGCCTCTCTCCACCCTTTCACCACGGCTCATCCCTCAATGTGTTTTTCTCGGGACCTCTGTCGGACTCAATCATCCATTGTCTTCCAAGCTCTAATGCCTGCTTAATCTATGCTGAACCGAAGACATCAATAGTACTCCTTCCGCAATTCGTGTCTGATCACACCCTGCAACAATTCAAGGTTGGATCAAGACATCAAAGCTCCAAGCTCTGTTCGTTGTTCGTGATTCGGACTTTTCTGCACCGTTGAGCAAAGGTCCTTTGTTTCCCCTTCTTTGGCGCACACAACCGTCGCAATCCCAGCCCCTCAAACTTCCACCCAGTGCCCAGTGGCCACGAGGGTAAGCTTTCTGGCGGTACATATAGTGGCCGAACGAGGTGGAGGATCATAATTTTCTTGCCAATTATATCTGTGAGCTTTTTGATTTATACCCTGAGCACAGCATATCATCTTTAGTGCATCTTCGGCCCAGAACAAACGCACGATGAAGGGAACACTAGTACCTCGTCGCCCATCTGCCTGCATGCGGCAATTTCAAGTGGGACATCACTGTCGAGGCATTCGACTACGCTGTATTTGATCTGGAGTACACCATCCAGCTTCAGTTTGCCCTTTAAAAACTCACTTTTAACGTAGGCCATGGGTCGCATCTCGCTGCCCAGCCTGATCAACACATCGACGAACTCAACTTCAAAACGTCCTTTTCCACGATTCTCATTGTACTGCTGCGGCTAGAAGTATGCGTCGGGATGGAATTATTAAATCCTCACCATAACTGATCTCTGTAATATTTCGTTGCTATTTTATCGCTTGCCTGAGATTCTGGTTCACACAAAGCAGATATTACCTGTTTTCTCTGAGTCTGCCACCGGAGCGAAGCGGAGGCGTGCCTTGTAATACTTTACATTTCCTCTGCCGGAGCGAAGCGCAGGCATATCTTGTGGTTCATATTCTCACTGTGCCCGAACTCAAGTCTCTTCCAACCGCGCCGCAGCAGTGACGCCGTTGAATCTAACCCATTTTGGGGTCTTCGAGATGAACAGCCTCGTCAGAGTTTAAGTAGCTTTGTCGAGTTCCGGCCATCTGATGTGCCGCTTAAGCACGCAGTGTACTATGATGGACGCTCAAAAGGGCCGCTGGTCCATTATCGCGTCCTTCTTTCTCCCCCATCACCATCGTGCCCTCCTTTCTTCCCCATCACCATCGCGCCCTTCTGCACTTTCGTCCGCCTCCATCGGCCTTCTTACGCTGCTTTCTCGGGCGGTCCTAACAAGTTTTGTGGTAGAATATATATTTTAATTAAGTATCTATGGCTGTATGTTTAAAAAGTCTTAAACAAATTAGTTTACAAAATAGTTATATTGTTATAATAATTGAAATAAAATAAAATAAGAAAGAATGTGTCAAGTATTTTTAAAAGTCGGACGTTTTGCTTTTGAGTTTCTACAATGATAATAATGGTTACAATGTTACAATGGGTGACTTCCCATAAGCATTAAAAAATTCCCTGGAATATTTTTCAGTCATTTTGCCGAGAAGCCGCGGGATCTGTCAGGACCCCATCGGACTTGGATCTGAGAATTTCCAGTTCAGACCCTCGTTTAGAGCTGAATTAATTATAATCTGAAGGGGGGGTCCCTACCCCCTCTCTAGATTATACCCTTGTCGAATAAACGGATTAGGACACCTCTCCGAACCAACCGACCAAATCGAGAACGCAAGCACGGCCCGGACTGCGTTGATCTTCCACTTTTAAATGTATGTCACATTGAATGTCCCCATCACACATTTCTCTCTCTACACCGCGTCAAGCTCGCGCATAGGATGAAAATCAATTCACCATGGATTTGCCCCCAGTTGGACCTTGATCTGTCCCTTAAAACCCCAGTCTCGCCGACACTGTCGAACGGCTCCAATACCACGTCGATATCCATGGTGACGGACAGCGAAGTAGGTCAAGACGCGTTTGTTTACATCACACGTGATGCACTCTCACCTTCAAAACAAAATAATCCATTAACCTTTACGTTTTATATGTTATTGCTTATGGGAACACGCAAGGTTTGGTGAACCCTTGTGCCGGCAGCGTTGGCACCGCTCGATAATCCGTAAACATATTTTAATCCTTATGGGAAGTCACCCAATAGTTACAAATGTTCGTAGTACGGAAAGAAAAAAAAAAAGAACTAATATGTTACAACTATACTTACTGCTACTACATCACCGCTACTTTAGATATGAATCAAGTACTCGCAATATTCAGCAAGCCTGAACGAAGATCGAGATCTATCGCTCCTGTAACCCATTAAATCAACGCCGGCACCCAGCAAAATCAATCACGATATGCAGGATCTCAGGGTTGTTTATTCCACGCTCCTCAAGCCACTTAGCAAGATCCTAGTGTCTTTCAACTACTCAATGTACTGAAGACCTCTTGGCCTTTCTCTGCAAGACTCCTTCAAGATCATTGTCCAGTAGCAAGAAACTCGACGCGTTCAAAAACTCGATGCGCAAGATCCCTCGAGTGTTGAATTTCAAGTGATTGCAACAATTTTATGCCCAGAACCTGTTTGGCATCTGACGCAGCACGACCTCTCATGGCTTCTGATACGTAGCCAGATCCGTAAGTTATTCAATATCTACTGTGACTGGGATTGAATCGACTGAACAGTGCAACAGCAAATATTTTCCAAGCCCCCCTGACATCACTGATGATCGTCTTCATGTTCAATATGTAGCTGAAAGGTGCGTAGCCCTAGCCTATGGGATCCTCGAATACCCGTTAAGTCTTCCCTACAGAGCAGCTCGGAATCGTTCTGGCAGTCCCCCAGCCATTACATAACTGAGTCTGTGTTTCGCTCCATATTTTACCCTTCTGGCCATCCATGTGTTCGATTTTTAGGCTGCAGGCTATCTTCAGTCAACCGAACCAACTCATTTTGCAAAGATATATCTGTGCTCTCTGTGTGTGCAGACCGACTCAAGTTTGGCACAGCACGGAATAACGTCCAGGCATATCCACGAATATTATATATTCATCTGGTACGTGCCGCCATTCTGCTGAAGTATGTCGCTGACACTGGGGGCAAAAGCCGTCGCATGTGGACCCCACATGCAATGAGTGCATGTGATTCGCATGCCGGCGTGACAAGTAACAAACAGCTTTGCTCCGGCTTTGTTACATTGGACAGAATCAGTAACTAGCTACTAAATAAAATGTAATTGGTTAACTAAAAGCTAAGACATAGTTTCGAGATATTTAGGAGTGATATACAGGTAAACTAAGGGCAATATAAGTGCGAGCCGTGCTTCGGCAGTAGATGCCGTCTGTGCTCGGCAAAGGGTCGGCACAGAACTGTCACGGCAGAATCGGGCCCGTGTGACGGCTCAGAATCGAGCCAGCCCGTGCTGGCTCGCACTGCAGCCATCACACAAGGACGTGCCCTGCGCTTCTGCCCCATACTGCAGGCATGACGCAGTGGCATGTCGTGCCCCAATCCCATGCCCAGAATGCACCATGCACTGGGATCTATGCACAGTGTCTTTGTCTTTGTGCAACATCCAGGCACACATCACCTTCGCCATCACCTTCGCCATCGTTGGACACCGCCTGCGCATCACCTTTGTTGGCCTTGGACGACATATTTTTTGGGACTAGAATCCACCAGCACACTGCTTTTGTCGGGCCAAAATTGTGTCTGTGCATCATTTTTGTCCGGACTGCATGACACTGCCTTCTTTGGGTATTTTACAATGTATTTGATGTACTTATCTCGCATATGCTTACTCGTTTCAACACAGTCACGGTCCTGTGCTGGCGCAACATATGTGCTGTCGCAACAAAAACGATGTGCAGATGCAATTGTGGCCCAATGAAAGCAGCGTGCAGGTGGGCTGCAGGCCCGACAAATTGTCCAAAGTCAACAAAGGCGACGTGCAGGTGACTTTCAATGATGACACAGGCCACGTACCGTGCATAGATTCCGGGACCCGGTGCATGATGCATTCAGGGCATGGGATCGGGCCACGACACACCATTGCATCACACCTGCAGTAGAGTGCAGGGACGCAGGGTGCGCCCCTGTGTGATGGCCGCAGTGCGAGCCAGCAAGGGCTGGCTCGGTTCTGAGCTGTCACGTGGGCGCGACTCTGTCATGACAGCTTTGTGCCGACTCTTCGCCAAGCTCGGGCAGCATCTACCGCCGAGGCACGGCTCGCGGTTATATCGCCCTCAGTTTACCTGTATATCACTCGTAAATATCTCGAAACTATCCCTTAGCTTTTACTTAACTAATTACATATTATTTAAAAGCTAGTTACTGTTTCTTTCCAATGTAACAAAGCTGTTTGTTAATTGGCATGCTTCTGTCACGCCAGCATGCGAGCTACATGCATTCATCGCATGCGGGGCCCACATGCGGCGGCCTTTGCCCCCGGTGTGACTTCAGGTGCTGGATAGTCGATGAAAATACCATGGCACCGGTTCCTTGGGGTGTTGAGTTGTATGTCAAAGCCTTACCCTGCACAGTGCTCGGCTGCCCACTGTAATTTCATGGGCGCTTCCCAGTGCGCAAATTTTTCTGATGAGATGACTGTTGGGTAGTATATTACTGTACACTCGTTCTTATGATATTTCTTTCAATGTGTGAATGCGAGCGACGAACCTCCAACGTATACTTGAGCTGGAGCGAAGCGACGGCACATCTTGTACTGGCTAAAGATGTCTGTCAAACCCGGCTCTCTGTACCCACAACTCTCCTCACAGTATGTCATCGCCGAGAACAGGACATCTACATTGATACGGGTCCCAGAGGAAAGTTCACAGGGTTCTGAACATGTAACAGCCTGCATACTGTATCCCTGGCAATTTCAGGTAGATATCTATTGCCGGTGGTGGCAGTTTCTCAGAACTCAAGCATTTCACAACAATCTGTGAGCCTTTGGGTCCACAATTGTGGGTTATCATTCCACACGCAGGCTAGAGCAGTGCATAGAGCGTCATAGGCACAACTATGGTTTTTACTGTCCTAGACGAGGCCCACCGGCGTGCCCTGTCTCTCAATCAATGAAAAGGACTGCTCTGGAATGGGAGGGGGGAATCTGGGGCATGTTTCATCGCCAATGATCCTGGCAACTACTAGAACCCGCTGAATTTCGTGCCGTTGCAATTTGGTTTTCTACACATTATCGTGTGGTAGGCGAATCGACGTGGTAAGTGAGGTCTTGGATCCAGTGTAGTAGATCAATAACAGTGGTTCGTGGAATGGGATCCAATGGGATCCCGAGCATAGTGCAGACCGGGGATCACTTTCGGTTGCCGGAGCATCGCCATCAGAACAGACAACTGGACACTGACAGCTCGGGCAATGCCGAGCTGTCACTCGGCGGTGTTTTGTCGCCGATAATTCAGCTAAATCCGCGGAGGTTTCACACCGCTTCAATTTGATTTCCTACGCTTTACCGTAAGGGGATCGATGTGGTTAGTGAGGTCTTGCATCCGCTGGTTGAGACTGAGGGAAAGGGATTGTCAGCAAAGTTGCCAGCGCGGTGACCACTTTGCCGGTTACCGGAGCACAGCATCTTGACAGCCCCAAACAACAAATAACAATAAGTTCCATCAAAAGAGACTCAAATTCATAGGGTAAACGCGTTTACAAGAGCGAATCCTAAAATATTAGGAGTCGTAATTTTTTCGGGTGTTCATTCCTCGGCAATCACATCAAACTTCCCATATATGGAAATCCGGCGATTGGCGGAGCAATTTTTCTCGTGTCTTTAGACCTATTGGGCCTCAAAATTGAGCCGTCACTGTCACCTAGGCCAAAAATGTTCCCTCCATCACCCGTCACCTGAACATTGGGTCGAAATAGTACTGTAGGCTACGATGTCGTAACTTCGATCTCAACCAAGTCTCAACTGCGATGTCCGCAGTCTACAATAGCCACCAAATAGCCACATCGACGTTACATCGACTACTGTAGTGTTTCGACCAAAGGTTCAGGTGACGGGTGACGGGGACCCCTGAACTGAACGATTTTGGTACATGTGACGGTGACGCCGAGTGAATGAACGATGAATTTTTTGACGTCTTCAAAGGGCGCGAAAACGATTTTGAGCTACTCTAAATTTAACAGTAAAAAAGGCGCAAAATTTTACAAAAAAAGCTAGTGCTCCTCCCGCGCAGGGCCCTGGTGACGTCTCGCAACGATTTTCCTGCGCTGCCTCACACTCTTCCTAAGCGTCCGAAATCTCTGCCTCTCCCAACTGAACAATCCGCCATTCTCACCAACGGCAACATTGTCCGCAATAGAGGAGCTGCCCGAGAGCAGATGGTCCGACACGACAGCCCGAGGTATGTTGCAGTCGTCGTACCGCACCCTGATACGGATTATCACTGTCACCGTTGTCGGGAGCCTCCGAAGTAGGCTTGTCTCGGTCGTCTGTGAGAGAGCCGCATGGAGCGCTGGATTATGTATTCGAAGGTCTGGAAGACCCGCAAGAGCTTCAGGTGATGGGCTGTAAGGCGATGGGACCAAGTCGTATTCTAGCGTCTGCGGAATTAGGAAGCACTGCGCCGCAATTTTACTGAGCGCTGGCGGAGCGGAGGCCCACACCTTCTGTTCAATCTGGTCAGATTTTTTGAAACCGTTGTCGGAGTCCATTGGTAGATGATGAGGGAAATAACATTGCTTTTCCTTTCCATAGATGAAGACTAAGTAGAGTGCTAAGATCACCCGGTTTCGAATTTTCTCCTGCTGGATTTTTCTTCGCATTGAAACAGACACTTGGAGCATTAAACGCGCTACAAGCGTCCAGAGGCTGTCCAAATGAGCCACAAGGGCATAAAATTAAAGCACCTGTTCGTCGCAGCATTTTTATAAATTTCTAACCTCTTCTCGCAACCCATATGTGTCCGGTTTGGCATTGGCGAGCTCCCGCGTTCTCACAATGAGGCCGCGGCCTCGCGCGGCCATGGGTGGATTGATTGGCGGAGTGAACAATTTCGAAGCAGTGACGGCCTCGGTCGACTTTTGAACACCGTACCCAGTGAACAATTGAGGTGACGGGTGACACCCCGTGAACCTTTGGTCGAAACACTACAGTAGCCGAAGGGCCTCAAGTTGTCAACATCAGTGTGCTCGAGTCCAACCTCTCTAAAATTAGTAGGCGACAGTTGGGCGACAGCCTGAATGTTCCATGGATGCCCACGTGCTCTACAGGTTTCGTACATGCCGGGTGAGCAGGGACAAGCCCTCTCTTCCTTCGTCTCTCTTATCTTTACCCGATGCCAGTCGTCGAGGATCCCTTAGATTCTCTCCTGGGATACTGGGAACAGCGAGCAGCTTTATCCTCGGTGCGCAAGACTGGGCAAGCGTATTGCTACAGACAGATTGCTGACAGTTCTGTAGCCATCCACCTCCCCCGATGGTCAAGAGCGTCTCCAAGGTCTCGAAGAGCAAATCGTGGAGTCTCTTGTCAACGTGCTTGACTCTCGGAATGCCAGACAGGCAGTTCGGCTCCTTCAAGACGGGGTTGCTCAACAATTCCTGGACGCCATACATCACGTATGCGCCCCCTCGTTCTTCACCTAGAATATTTTCTGATCTTGCACACAAGGTCCTGCGCAACGCGTCCCTCCCAACCCCCGAATATGCTTCGAATGCACGGCGAATGATGCTGAAGCTCTCTGAGGCGTGCGAGAAGCTTCCGAGTGCGCTGCGTATTACCGGAGTTCGCAACCGCGATGAGCATGCGATGTTCTACGGAGGCTTTGGAGACATCTTTCCGGCATCGCACCAGGGGAAACGGGTTGCTCTCAAACGCCTCCGCATCTTTACCGCAGATGCCAACTCTCATCGCACTCGTTTGGTCTGTGTCCAATATTTGCTTTGTGATATCGATTGAACAATCTCCCAGCGATTTTTCAAAGAGGCTCTCATATGGGAAGGTCTGCACCACCCGTTCATCTTGCCCTTCCTCGGCATCGACAGTGATACCTTCCCGTCGGCACTCTGCATGGTATCACCTTGGATGGAAAATGGCACTGCGTTGCAATACCTCGAGGATCACGGCCCAGCAGAGGTAGATCGCTTGGTGAGTTAGGTCGAGGCCCAATCGAAGCAATGAATGAATGCTCCTGATGTTAGCTCCTCGAAACTGCAGAGGGTCTTACATACCTCCATTCCATGAACATTGTCCATGGCGACCTTCGTGGCAACAACATACTCATTTCGGACAATTTCCGTGTGTGTCTGTCGGACTTTGGGCTCGCCAACATAATCTGCGACACTCAGATAACCGTGACCGCGTCCAGCTCAAACCACGCCGGAAGCGCGCGGTGGCTTGCACCGGAGCTGATCCTCCCATCCGATTTTGATTGTGACCATTTCACCCGGACTCGTGCCAGCGATGTATACGCATTTGGATGTGTCTGTTACGAGGCAAGTCCGAGTGGAGGGATCCTCATCATTGTGCTGACTCGGTTCACAGCTTTATACCGGCGCCCCACTGTTCTCCGAAATAAAAAATGATATGGCGGCGGTGCTGAAAATCAGGGACGGAAAGCGACCGGAAAAGCCGGTCCAAATTTCGGATGCCCTGTGGAAACTCGTCTCCGTTGCCTGGGCGCAGGACTGGCGACAGCGACCCGACGCTCCTGAAATCATCACGTTGTTCCCCGCGCCGCCGTACGAATTTCTGTGACATTTATAAATACACTAATCGCCCAAGAACGCCTCAGGGTAGAGCAGGCCGAGCCAATCGCCGGCATGGATATACAGGCACCAAAGTTGCCCTTGAGCGACGGGACGGGATGTGCAACAGTGTACGTATCCGTGGCAGAAAAATATGACTTATCACCGGACGCTCGCGACTGCCGCATCGACAAGGCCAAGGGAAAGGTCCAGGTCGTCGGTTTTGACGGCACCAATCAGGACGGGGTAGATGACGACGAGTGCGCCCCCTTCTTCTTTCTGCCTCGCTTCTCTTACTCCACCCCAGCGTGGTCCCCACGCACTGGCGTCCAAGGAGCCGCTTGTTTCCGTCCTCTGCGTTCAACTTAGGCGCCGACGACACCGCGCTCGATTACCGGCAACCGATGGGGCTCGTATATCCGGCAGACACTGCGTGGATGCAGCACCCTTATACACATGTCAACCCGACTCAGATCCCCGCGGAAGCCGGGTATCTGAGCTTCCATACGAGCCCGTCGAGTGACGGCTGGAACAGCGAGGTCCACCCGAGCTCGAACGCATCGCCCGAGCCGTATAACGTATCGAATGCGTCGACGCTGCCCTCGGCAGGAGGCGCACCCAGCGCGCGACCCGCACCGGCGGCAGGGCGCAAGTACGTTCCGATCAAGCAGGGCGCGCAAGATGAGCACAAGCCCCTTGGACGAGGACCACCACGTGCGTTTCGGCGTCTGACCTCTCAGTGGCCCAGCACTGTGTAAAGCCGAAGAATTCTATAGGAATGCCCTCAAATAACTCCCATGGAGGTGGGCAAAACCTCTTATGGAGTGGATTTTGGCTGAATATTACCTCTCTGGGCGTGCTCGAAGCACTCCAAGAGAGTGCTTGCTATGGAGTGCTTCAGGCACTTCCATGGAGTCTTTCAGACACTATTTTCCATTGGCTGCTCACCTATGCCTCCTTCGTCCGTTCGTTCAATAAAATATGGATAAATTTGTATTCGCAAGTACTAATACAACGAATTAATTCACTTAACGGTCTCAGGAACCTGTGACTTAAGTCAGTTACGGTGAAACACAATAATTGAAGACCACTTAAGAATTGTGCGAAGAAATCCATGGGAAATGAGACAATGCTTCTGCGAGAAAACAAACTGACTTAAAAACCACGTCAAGGTCAAATGAGGACCGAGAAACTGATAAGGGCAGTCAGCGAAACGGAAGAGATGACAAGGGACGCATGTTCTCAGTCACGGAACTTTCAGCAAGAATCCAGTGTGTGTATTGGTACAAACACCTAGAACATACATCATCGAGCTACATTCCATATTATTCTATCGGGTTCAAGTCCTTCAGGTAAAATTCAATGAGCAGAGCGTGCGGAGAATTATTTTGGGCGGCGCACTGTAGAGCGGGGGTGAAACGAGCGCGGGAGGGCAGAAAGAGTTACAGGACAACAGATTGCAAGGGTCGAGTCCACATCTGAGTGCAGGAGGATATAGGAAATGGGACACTACGACACATCTGTCAAAACCTCAGAAAATTCGACACCACTGGCAAATCAGGCACATAAATCAGAAACCACAGCACATTTCGGAATTGAGGACACATTACATTACCATAATCACAAAAGGCGACACACTTTCATAAAACCCGACACGCTCCATTCCGTAGCCTGGTCGGCCGGGAGCTTAGGAAACAATGCCATCACTATTCTTGCTTCTTTCTTTCTCTCTTCTTACTCTCATCCGATATTCTCATCGTAAACATCGACGTTTCTGCTGTATTCTCGCACGTCGCTTCGCCTTCAACCCACACCTTGCCGCCACATAGTACTGCGGGGACAACATCCCGTGGGATCTCTGAGAGCTGGAGACCACGCTAGCTGCTACGCGAGGGTGAGTTCCCGAACCAAAGTGTGTTTTCTTCAAATCTGCTGAGTTACAGCCCTTTAAGCGGGATGCGTCAGCATCACCCTGGAGGTCCCATTCAACCCACGATTCGCTGTGATTCCGGGAACCCAAAGTACGTCCACGACCTGTTTCTGGTAAGCTTTTTCACGGTCCCATGGGGTGAGTAGGATGCCGGTATATCAAAGAGGGTGACCGCCCCGCCAAATTCTGGACCGCTTTCTTCTCCTGCCATTCCGCGAGCCTTGACGCGGTCTCGCTCTTTGTCTATCGAACGGTGTTCTCTCTCCTCCATTTATTCATTTACTCACTAGATCTTCCAGAGCCTGCAAAGGCCAGATGAGGAGGGACTTTTTGTGTGTCAGTGCCAAACTTGAGGTATGCCACCGCTGTTTGTAGATTGACCATCTGTCTGCCTTATATCACAAAAATAATCTGTTCTTCTGTAATCTTACAATATCAATGCTTGCCTTTCAACGCTTCAACATGCACTTATGCTGGAGCGAAGCGAAGGTGTATCTTGTATCATTTCACGAATGTGCCCCAAACCCCTCTTCGGGCTATGCTCCGCGCGGTTGCTTCTTCTGTCTCCGTCTCTGGACTTATCATGCACTTACTAACACGTCCCAGGACTCTCCGCGTATATCGTGTCACTATCCGTGGTTATTTTGGCCACAATGTACTGGTTTTACGACGTGATTCACTTTGTACAGCCTTGATTCCTGAGGCGAAAACAGAGCGCAATGCAGGAATCGAATTAAGTTAGTTCAGACATCCGTACACTGTTTTTGCCTTTGCCCTTGGTCTCGGCGCGCGTGAACGGATGCACGCACAACGCAGCGCCTCGGTACTGTGCGCCCCCAAGTGCGCACGTGCAAGAGACTATCTACTTCCCCAACTACCGGTAACTTTATCTCTCTTCACGGACATTATGCGGCCAGGCCGGGTGCTATTCTGCTATTCCGAGCTCTCATAGACTACATAGCGCGGCGTGACGGGACGGCTAAAAATTCTTACATTTGCTTCCGGGGACGCATCTGACAAATTTAGCCTCCTTTCGTCGAAAACATCGCAGCAATCACGGATGCTCATCTTTTGGATCTGCGTTCCATCGAATCTCTTTCGGCACTCGAGAGCTTATCTAAAGGAGGAGCTCCGCACGCTCACCACCGATGCCTGCTCCTTCAGATAAGCTTTCGAGTTCTGGACCTGGTTCAGCGGATCATTTTGGCATGTGGATCATCCGCCGGCAAATTTATAAAGAGGGTGAATCACACGACTGCCCGTCATGCGGCCAATGTGTCATTAGTACTTCTCCCACAAGATGTGCTTGCGCTTCGCTCCGGCGTCATGAAAAAGATAACAAACATATCATTCGACCACAGGACAACAAAAAGCTTCAAAAGTGCAGTAGAAAGAAAAAAGACAACTTTGTTAACGACATAATAATTAGCGTGGGTAGTTGATTGAGGAAGAATTTGAGGCGCCATCCTTGAGTTCATGGGGATAAAATTGCCTACTTGGGCCGAGGAAAAGATATCAATTTTCAATATTGTATGCATTGCCAGTTCAACGTTCGATTCGAACAGTGATTGAAGAGTCTTGAAATGCAGGCGCGGCCAGCGGCTGGGTAGGTGGAAATACGGGACTTGCGATGATAGTGTGGACTGTAAGAGGTAAAGAGAACTTAGATCTGATGTGCCACTGGAGAATATCATGAGGCTCTTGATCCAGGAGGAAGAAATCAACCCGATAATTGGATAGCCACCAAGACTGATCGAGCAGCGCAGTCACAAATGAAATTTGCTTGTAACGAGTCGGATTCATGCATGATGCAGTGAAGATGAATACACCAGCATGAATATTTGCAATCATGAGAAGAGCACCAGAACCCATCCGTGTGAGAGCAAGCTTGCAGATTCAGCGGTCCGCGGTCAGTTCGGCACAGGCAGTACAGGACGACCAGGGTTATAAGCTTGAGTATGTTTGAGACATATTGGCGGCCTTGTATTGAAACGAAATTTGCAGACGGCTCGGGGTAGGTGGAGGAAAGGAAGAGGCATTGAAAGACCGACCAAGGGTGCACCGGCATTCAAAAAACGCACTAGGGTCGATTTTTTTTCCAGACCCCGACCTTGGACTAACTAACTACGTAAGCGTCCCCATAAGGAAATTCCCACGCGGTTTAGTTGCCGGATGACCACAAAATGAGTAAGAAATGGGGTTATAGTACAGTGCTATGGTGTTTGTTGGATTCCCAACCCTTGATCCATCTCTCAACACTCTCCAGAATATTTTCAACTGTCCTGCATGCGTTTTCAGGGTAGTTATCGGCAATATTGGATGGTGATACACAGGTAGCATGTGGAGCCTTACACCGGAGTCCACATACCCAAACGGGTTGGCAGGGCTCAGATCTAAGAGAACTTGCAACAGTGAAGTCGACACATTAAGTTTGTACTTTCCCTTTGCATGATCAAACAACAAACAAGTGCAATCTACTGCCATCAGTAACTTAGCTAAAGCATTGTGTTGATTAAGTATTTTCATGCCACAGAAAGCAGAAGGGTGAGCTACAACACCCACCAACCTGTTTGAGCCCAGTCTGAGCCTTAAATTCAAGAATGAATTGAGGTATCAATTTTTTTTTCCGGCCTGGCAGCCGGACTAACTAACCAACCCTAGGTCGCCGGTTTGAATGCCGGCGCACCCTTGAGATCGACGAGGCTGGGCCTTTATTTGAACAAGATGTACGTGGCCGCAGCATAAAGCTCCGAAGGCTCACGGGATCTGCCTCTCTTGCTGAAGGGACCCGATCTGGGTTTCATTGGGGGAGCTTGCTCCCCCGATTCTATTAGGCGATCCGATTTGCGTGTCACGTGGAAATCCACGTCTTTGGTGTTATTTGTTAAATCACGTGTTGACTCCCACGATGGCCCAGTGGTGAAAAACAAAACTCTGTATTGGCGAGCTCCCCCTTACGTATCCGGGCACCGGAATACAAAACATATTTCCACAGCTTTGGATCTGGGATTAAGGGCACTGTGGGAATGATTGCACACTTTTGTCTGGATCAATTCTCACGCAGTTCAGATCGGAGTCTCCGGAGGCTGTTCATCCTCTGAAATCTGGTTTGATGTTGTAGCTCCGAGATCTGGAATTGTGGTCTCGGTGAGAGCAGTTTCACACATATGGTTAGACCGATTACGGGGGCAGTCCATCTGCTGTTAAATCATCGACCATTTGATGGTAAAAGTGAGCAGATTGCGAGAGGGAAAGAAAAGGGGATAGCCGTTATCAGGAAGTCTACAAAGAGATGCAAATAAAAAGCAGTCATTTCGTTAAAGAAACGGTAGATAGATACCAGGCATCGATTCTACCGGTATCACAGAATCGTGTCTTTCTCAACAAGGGGAATTGATCATGGCTCAGCTTTTCGATATGGAAGCTGAGTTGCATCCTGAAGCTTAAAATCCGAGTGGAATAGGCTCGAGCGTGAGAAATTCCTGCTGTTATCTCGCTTGCACTGCGTGTTCGATTCGTGGGTATTTTTAGATCCACTGCACCCGAGAAGTAGATATATAGGCAGCAGCCGATGTTGCCTTATCTTCGGCCAAAGATGCCTCAACACTTCACTGTTACCGTGAACAACATTATCGCGTGCTTGACGCCGGCCATACCACTCCTAAATGAGCTAAATGACGGATTGGGGGCTCCGTTTGTGCAGGCAATCTCAAACACAACTGTGTCTTTGATTACTGCACTCCAGGTAAGCTAATCCAGCCAAGGCTCCGAAAATCTGACTCAGGAATCCTAGAACGTGAGAAAAAACAGGAACGAATGTCTTCGGCTCGCTGAAAATATCCATGGAGTCCTCTATGCGATTGTCAATCTCCACATGCAGTCGGAGACTGCTGGAAGCCTTCCACCCGCCACATTGAAACATGTTGGACGATTTACTGAGTATTTCTTTGTGTGTCTTCTATGCTGCAGATTACTCATCATATGCTGGTGCGGCCAGGACTTTTCACAAAATACTTGCATTTGTGGAAGCGCAGCAAGATGGCAACATGATCAAACAATTTTTCCGCCAAAGTGAAATGAACACGTTGTTGAGGGATTCTCAAACGGGGATTCAAGAGGCCTTAGAAGTCTTCAAGGTTGGCTTTGCAATGCTGTCTATGAACCGAAGAAGTTCAAATGCTCTGTAGATAAAATCTGGGGCCACTCTTCTCGGTGACATTGGCGAAATGCAGAAAAAGGCTCAGCACATGCACGAGGAACTGCTTGAACTGATTTCAAATCTCTCTGAGAGCACATTTTCAGATCGTGCCTCATCTGTACGTTTACAGTGCTATTGCGTTACTGGGAAACTAAATCTGGATTAGATGTACACCACACTGAACAGCTCCTGGACAAGGTATTGACATCAATGTTGATCATTATTCACGACTGATTGCTGATTTGATTCTCAAAGCTCGAAGTCCTTTTCGATGTTACCTGCCAGGCCACAGATCTTTCACGGCCGTGATGCGGAACTGACAGAAATTGTCCAGATGCTTTGCCGGCAATCTGCCAAAATTGCGATCCTCGGTGCTGGTGGTATGGGTAAAACAAGCCTTGCAAAGGCTGCTCTGCATCACCCTGGTGTGATGTCAAAATACGAGTATCGTCTCTTTGTACCATGTGAATCAGCAATTACCAGTACAGAAGTTGCAGCTTTCATTGGAGCATATCTAGGACTGAATCCAGGAAAAAACCTCACAGAGCCTGTGCTGCATTCTCTTGCTGAGAAACCAACCTGCCTCTTGATTTTGGATAATCTGGAGACAGCTTGGGAGCCACTTGAATCTCGCAGTGGTGTGGAAGATCTGATTTCTCTCCTCTCTGAGATTCCCTGCCTAGCATTGATAGTGAGTGGTTTCATACCGAAATCCCTGAGGATATAAATTATTTCACATTCATAGGTTACAATGCGAGGAGCTGAACGCCCAGCCAAGATCCTCTGGACTCATCCTTTCCTGCAACCTTTAGCACCATTATCAAATGAGGCCGCTCGAGAAATCTTCATGGAAATTGCAGATGATTCTCATGAACCCGAGGAAATAGATCAGCTCTTGCAATTCACAGATAACATGCCACTAGCAGTTGATCTCATGGCACATTTGGTTGATTATGAAGGATGTGCTCATATACTGGCTCGGTGGGAGAGGGAGAAGACATCGCTTCTATCTGAGGGCCATGATAGACGATCTAACCTTGATGCATCCATCGCATTATCAATGACAAGTCCCCGTCTCATCTTATGGCCCGGGGCCAAAGATTTACTGAGTCTCCTCTCAATTCTTCCAGATGGGCTCTCAAATGCTGAGCTTATTCAAAGCAATCTTCCCATCTCTGACATTCTTGCATCCAAGACGGTACTACTGAGCACATCTTTGGCATATCTTGATAATAAGAAACGTCTGAAGTCACTGGTACCTATTCGAGAATACATGCAGCGCTTCCGCCCTGCAGCAGTATCTCTTGCTCAGCCACTCCAGAGATATTTTAATATGCTTCTGGACATTTACTGGAAATA
The DNA here is from genome assembly GCA_029204075.1 of Mycena capillaripes. Classification (NCBI taxonomy): domain Eukaryota; kingdom Fungi; phylum Basidiomycota; class Agaricomycetes; order Agaricales; family Mycenaceae; genus Mycena; species Mycena capillaripes. The sequence continues at coordinate 807,386 of JARHKZ010000018.1, forward strand.
TAACGGATCTGACCAGACAACTGAGATGATGGCTGACATTACACTCAATCTCGGGAACATACACAATGTTTTACACCAAGGTTTAACTCCACAAAATCCAGACCTGGCAGAATCTATAAGATGCACACTCTCTCTGAATGGCTTCAGCAGATTGAGTGGCCAAGGTTGCCATGCCCTCATGGATTCCATTCAAGCTATCCTTCCGGCTGGCGACCACAAACTGAAGGTTCAGTTCATAATAGAAGTGTTCAATTCTAGCAATTACCGTGTTATTGAGGACCCAGAACTCCTGGCTACAGAGGCCAAATCCCATATGTCGACTTTCAATGACCCTGCCCAAGAAAGTACGTCAACTCTTTTCATCCTGTTTACCTGGCCTTTCTGATGTATTCATTTGTAGGCCGCTTATATCAGGCATTAGGAGCCTACTATTCCTGGTTCTCAGCTAATCAATCTGAGGGGCTCAAATGTTTCGAGAAGGCCCTCATATTGGCCCAACATGCTGGTGACATGACTGAACAGTCACATATCATGATCAATCCCGCACTAATCCAGTGGTCAATCGGTGAATACAACACCGGAAAAGAGCTTGCAAAGGAAGCACAAAAGCTTGCAAGGCTGTGTGGAAATTACTATGACCAAGCAAATGCACTGAAGGTTGAAGCTATGTGCTGCCAGAATCTGGGCAACATCAAGCACAGTCTTTATCTTCTCCAGGCAGCAAGGGATCTTCTAGTGCATTGTGGCATGACACACTGTGTATTGGCAGCTCAAATCGGGATCACTGAGGCAGAGGCACATCTACAAAAATCAGAATATGCTGAAGCCAGAAGCATCTATACAAAAATTGCTCAAAACATATCCAAAGAGCAGCAGCGAGAGGATCATGCTTTTGCTCTGATGAACATCGCAGAGATAGACCTGCTGATTGGTGCAAATGAGCAAGATGTGCTCCAAAGTCTTGAAAGGGCAAAAGGAATTTTCGGTAGTGTTGGATTTTTTGCTGGAGATGCGTTTTGCGAAATGGTTCTGGCCAGCCTAAATCTCAGAGAAGGCAATATTTTGGCTGCAGAAAAATTGTTCCAGAAAATTCTGCACTGGTCATGGGCAAAACATGCTGAAGTTTCATCCTACTGCCTAGAGAAGATGGCAGATATTACCCGCTGGGGATCTGCCGACTTTCATTGGACCTCGACCTCCGGTATGGTGTACCTGGCATTTGCACAGAAGTCGCAACAGAACTTTGCACTGTACAAAGCATTCTGTTTTGTGGGGGACACATTCATTTTGAACAAAGATGAATCCACAGCACAAAGTCTATTCACAGTTGCCTTGGAAGCCTTCACATTTATGGATGTTCATCGAAGCAGAGCTGAATGCATGCTTCGTCTAGGAGATATAGCTCAGCAGCGGGGAGACATCGTCAGAGCGGCAGTGCTATGGAGAGAAGCCCGACCGCTGTTTGAAAGGTCGAAGCAGGCCGAGGAAATTGCAAAAATTAATGGAAGGCTTGAGTCACTTAACCCAGTGTAGTGGACATGTGAGACATCTCGTTACATTCTAGTCGATATTTTCCATTCTCGTTTTGTTGACACCCGATGTAAAGCACAAAAATGAATTTCCACCCATTGTTGTACAAGACTAGCAGTATGCCCGTGCTACGCTACGGGGTTTATTGTATTTTTAATTTAAGTGACTACTTTCAAGTTCATTCTGATTCGGGAAGACGCCGCTTGTCGCCAACCTTCGGTTGGCTCCTCGCGGCCTCATAGGCAGTTCCAATATTCTTTCCTTTTCTTGGATCTCACCAGACTTGAACCACTTACGGGCCAAAGTGTCCGCTGAATTTAAATCAGAGAAGGTTCATTGTCTCCATCTTTAATACCTAAGACACCTTGAGGAGCTTGATGGAGGCTTTCTCTGTGACTGACATTTATAGAGCCCGGGTATCGATTAATATCCTGGATGAATGAGAAAGAAAAAGCATTTCCTTGCTGGTTGAGAAATAATTAGAATACTCATCATGTACCTGAGGTTTATTCCGTCTCAACTCTTGTATCAGCTCCGACTGTGTGCTCATTTCAACTGGGACATTTTGCACACTATTGACGAATATCATCTGGTCCTCAAATCAGTTGTAGTTCTTAGGTTCACCTCTATTATATAATATACAAGCGGTTGCTCGGCCGCTTCGCAGCCTCGCATCCCCTTGGTTTTTGCACTGAGTTTCCTGAGCTTTGATTTTTCAGCCAAAGACTTTGGTGTGTTCTCATGTCCAAAGTTTATCGGAAGGAGAAGTGATAGGACGGCAATTGTATGAAGGCCGAATTTTAATTGGCACAGCGGCATGTGGGTCACATCACACATGGATGTGTTTGCCGTGAGAGACCAGACTACAGAAGCACGCGGCATGATGGCATCCATCAAGCGGAGATGGCTGAGTTTAAAGGCTTTGGACAGACAGACATGCGTAATTTTATAAGGATTGTAAAGTTGACCCAAGCCATATCATGAGCCGAGATGTCTCTGACCGCAGATTGTACTGTAGACTGTGCCTACTCAGCCTGTATGCTTGTATGCTGTTTGACCCAAAAGTATGATGCAGGTAACATACGGTCACACGTGGCAGTTGCCAGGCTCCAACCGTTTTCATTTTCAAACGTTTGTAAATGTTTGTAAATAGATTAATAATCCTTTTAGTTTACGGCCCTTGGTAAACATTTTGCAAACAGTTTATAAATGGTTTAAACGGTAATATTTGCAGGCATTTTCAACTGGCTATGTACATTAATTCACTGTTCAGTTTCACTCAGAAACTATGTACCTATTCCTGGGACTTCAATTTGAAACCAAATCCAAGCTGGTTTTGTGCTGCGCATGGCCTAGCGCTCAGTTCGATAGCAACTCCGGTCATCTCGGACTTCGGTTTCCCGAAGGCAGTACCTCTACATCGGGGAAGCCTGCTGGTCTATGTAGGCCAACATGCTGCTGAAATTATGCGTGGAATTCGCAAATGGTGAGAGACCACCAGTTTCTTCATTGAAGTCAGAACTGCGGTCTTCCACACCCAATAAATATATCTTGTTAAATATTTGTTTTTAAACTGTTTACAAGCGTTTGTAAATGTTTAGGATTTAACTGTTCAGTTTACGGGCCTTCGTAAACAAAAACTAAAAGGTTGGAGCCTTAGGCAGTTGGTAGGGCTAAAATGTTGACCAGCACCACTGAGGATTGACAGTGGGTTGCTGACCCTGATGTTCCATCAGATCGACACATATGGGTTCTATCTTCTTCTTTTTTCACTGAATCCCACTCAAATTCTTGCTGAAAATATACCTCGTGTATTAAGCAGATGCCTCGTATCAGTATGCAACTGTTTGTTCTTCACACGCCACTGATTTTCGGTCTTTCCCGGGATCCCTTGCCGATTGCAGCTACGCCTTCCCACCGACTTCTTCTCTCTCTGCTGCAATTCCGTCGGCTCCCAAACTCTGGATGCTTTCACTGCTAACCATTCTAGGCTGCTTAAGCTTTGGGCTGGCCGTCTTTCACTCTCGGAGCTGTTAGCCGTGTAAATAACTTCTTTAGAATCTGCCTCACAAGTGCTCATTTGTCTGATCCCACTCTATCCCATGATTTCCTCCCGGCCTGAATGTGTTCCTCAACATCAAAATTCAGCTTTGGTGGTCTTCGACGGGCTGGGCGCCATAACACACTGTCCATTTTGCGTAGATCACACGCCCGTGAATGGAGCAATCAAAGCCCGCTCAAAAGGGAGACCTGTCCAATATTGCTTCATTTCTCACGACATCTCCCCCTCCCGCTCTCCTTTTGCCTTGGCTGATACTTGACTGGGAGGCGAGCCCGCTGCATAAATCTATCACTGAGCCTAGCCTCATCACCCTCTTTATAAAATTACGCTTCTCTGTCTGTCTGAAGCCATTTAAACTCCGCTGATGCCTGTCTGTGCCGTGTTGTAATTGCTATGCCAGGTTTGATCTGCACCCGCCAGAACAACCGGCCTAATCATTCCGTACCATTGCCGCTCACCGCCGTTGACGGCAGCTTGCCATCACCTTTCCAATAACCTCTGACAACAATCTGACAAGCACTGCCCTGGCGCCACAATGACATATGAAATTCGTCCTTCTCTCCCACCTATTGCAAGGCAAACAAAAGGCTTGCCCCCATTGGTTGAAACAGGTCAGTCTCTTAATAATTCTGTGTGGGATACAGATAAGTTGAATTCAATGTGACCAACCTTCACTACTCATAGACAGAAAGAGGAAGGTTGAATGGTGGGCTCAAAAGGCGACTCAGCTTAATTCAACGAAGTGCATTGTAAATTTGAATGGTGTGTGTTACACTTGATCTGCCCCTGTTTTAATAGTGAGTTTGTTAAATAAATAAATTGCACAAAAGGGGATGGGAGGCCGCGAAGCGGCCGACCGGCCCCTTGTACCTCATATAATAAGCAGATGCCTCGAACCAGTGTGCAGATATTTGCAATCACCTTGATTTGTTCTTCTCATCCCGTCGGGCGTTCGCGCCGAGCCCACCCAACTTGGTCTTCTCTTCCCATGTTCACGACCCCGATCATCGTTTGGCTCTACGTGCCGTTCATTCCGAGCAGACACGAGGTGAGCTTTCATGCGCTCAAGGGCCGCTCAAAAGTCCAGTCCGTCTATCTTTGTTGCACTTTCCTTCCCTCATCATCACTTCGCCCTACCGAACCTGTCCTCTCTCCTCCACACAGTGCTGAACAGTCATGCCTGGATAAATCAAGCCTGCCTCAAGGTATGACAAACATCACACCCTCCCGCTGTCCTCTCTTCCGCAATTACGTTCTCAGTGGCCATCATCGGATGAATCATGCCCGCAGCAAGATCCAACAAACAGCGCGTCCAAGAATTACACAACGTTGAATTTGCGCTCAGTTTCAATCCCGCTTGAAGCTCGCTGTGATCTTTCCCTCCTCGCTCACCGTTGTTCCAGCCTGATTGCCTTCGCCCCCCAATTCGATGCTCAACGGTCGTCTTCGCACGAATCAAGTCACCCGCAACATCTGCAACTACGGAGCCAATTCAAGACTCATGCAATGCTCTCTCGCAACTTTATTTCAAGTGATCGATGCTCGGGATACATCTCAAGACTCAATCGGGTAGCAAGCCGTCGCAACTTCTGAGAAATGGCCTATAGCGCATTATCCAAGACTTCAAACAACGTGTCATTCAATCTCAAGGCTGTTCAGAACCTGAGGTCGGCCCCCTATACCTTCATTCTAACAACTACTCGGCAGCCTGCAAGCTACAACTAGTCATTTCTCTGTTAACTCTCGGGTTTCGTTCACCAGCTGCCCATCTAAAGAATCAACATTTCCACATTTCCAACCTCATTTTCTCGGGAACGAATGGAATAGACCAATTGGATGTTCCACCCCAAAGCGGTGCGTGTGGTGCGTGTCTATAGAGTTGCTTTTTAGAATATTCACATACCTGTTCTGATACAGGCCCGGAGTCTTTGGGTCGAGTTGAGGCGCAAGACATCTATTCAAGATCATTCAGTTCGTACGTTGCACCAACAACCCATGCGTTCGAGATGCCTGATTTGGACCCTACGATGCGTGGATGCCACACTTATTGTTCACGGTGGCAAAGGTGGGTAGTCATACACGCTTTACAAGTCCTCGACTTTCATCGCGCTGCCGGTGCATTGGTGTTTGCAGGTAGGTCATAGACAGGTTTATGTGTATCTAACCCTCCAAATAAATAAAATTATTTCTACACCTTCAACCCGTCAGCCGGAGCGAAGCGAAGGCACGGCTTGTTCTTCTTATCTAGAACTCAAAATTGCAGAGGTTAGAATTAATCAGGTCAGAAACATAGAATGACCCTATTCACACAGTCGTATCCAGCAATATGTATGCCACTGACAAAAGACCGATTGGGCTATGAACTGAGCAGCATCAGATAATGCCGACCAATGCCGACTCCTGCTGAGAAATCAGCTTGCCCACGGCTGCTGTTTGCCGACTGTTCGCATCAATGGGATCTGCAAGGCATCCCAGCAAATTTCCTGCCATTTTGCCTGATTTTCTGTTCATTCTATGGGTTAGTATCTGGTGGCACTGGTGGATGTTACCGCGTACCATACGGAAAAACCCGTCCCATCAGATCCTTCGCTCACGGGGGCGAGGACGGTGCTAGTAAGTTCCTTGGACACATTTGGGACTTGATGTACATCCAACTCACGATCATGGCATTATGAATAGCACTTCAACATTTTGTTGGATAATTGAACATCGCAGTGGAGCGGTGTGATGTGGACTGCGGTTCCTTCACTGCCAGACCACTTTGTAGTGTCTAGAACAGTACATCGGAGATGTTACGTCCTCTAAGGGGAAATTTGTGGTGGCTGAATCGGTGTGTGTTATGGAAGTGCTCCTCTGTGGGTAAGGTGTGGGTTGTTAATTTATTACAAGTGTTCAGTCCGCCGCACTGAATGCTATTCCGCTATAACTACTCCGTGGATTTCCTCCGGGGTAGATAGCCTTCTCGATTTCTCTGGTGAATCTGTGTACCTAGTGCAGGAGGGGTCGCAGGGGAGCCGATGAATATGTCGAGGGGATGGGTTATTTTATTCCTCGTATGTGATTCGTCGTCCTCCGAGTGATGAATCAAGCTGTGGTCCTGACGAGGAGCTTTCCGGGGGCTTGTTTGACTTCTCTTTTGGCGAACTGTGTCGAAAGTCCCTCTCCTTTAATTCCTCTGGCCCTCTCTCGTCTTATCGGCGGAGCGAGTTTCTCCGGTCGATAATTACCCGGCCGGTTGCAACAGTTACACGCAAATTAGCAGCCCACGCTGCTAGCTGGCTGTTGTGATGTCCTTTCCACCCGTCGAACTAGGACTTCTTGTCTGGATATCCTACGCCTCAATCTATCCTGTTGATACGTCTCCTTCCTCCGGGAGCGGCACCGGGTCTCGTACTCTTTTTATTCGTTGAACTGCATCAAGTGAAGGGGTGTGTGGGTTTTCGCAGAATCGTCTGGCTCGATGAACGCCTTTAGATTTTTAGGTGGGGAGATACAAGATGATTTTACAGTCCTTTTTCTACTCCTTTTATACCCTCAAAGAGGCCCTTTCCCCTTCTGTACTCCCTCTGACTCTCCCATTCCTTCTCGTTCCTTCCCCTTCTGTCAACTAAGAATGTTCCCGAAAAGGATACTCGAGAGTCCCCTTCCGGTCGCGGAGTTTCCCATCTCCTACCTGCCCCCGCTGCTCCGCTTTTCTCCCTCTGCCTATCCTTGCTCCTACTTCCTCTTCCGCCACCGCTGGTATTACCCAGGTCGATGCGCGATGCATTTCTGTGCCTTGCACCGATCCTCCAGTGGAATATCGGGTCATACACCATCAAGTAGTGTGCTCCGGCGCCCAAACAGTGTTCTGACCGTGTTGAACACCCTTAGGTCCCTTTTCTGCAAATGTCGAGTGCCTCCGTTCATTCCGTGGCAAGTTTGTGCTTCTCTGATCGAGTTCCTGCGTTTTTGAAGCCAGTCGCGAGGCCAGGAGCCGTGTTCTGACTATGTTGCGAGGCCCGGAGCTGTATTTTGCTCGTCTCTCGAGGATATTGGTGCTCCACCCACGACGTTTTGGTCGTGCGAGCCATTTCCTGTGCTCTGGAGCAGATTGTATGGCCCGGAGGCGCATCTCGTATATTCCTGTCAAAGTTAAGAGTGCTCTGCCTGTGAAATTCGGTTCATGCAAGAGATATCTTGTGTTCTGGAACAGATTGCGTAGCCCTTTCGAAGTTACAGGTGTTCCGCCTGTGAAATTTGGTCCATGCACGCGATATCTTGTGTTCTGGAACGGATTGCGTAGCCCGGAGATGCGTTAAGAGTGCTCCGCCTGTGAGATTTGGTCCATGCAAGCGATATCTTGTGTTCTGGAACGGATTGCGTAGCCCGGAGATGCGTTCGCGGCTAAACTTGGGATAGGTTTTTTTGGGGCGGGGATGAATCGAGGTAGAGCACTCTTTTTGACTGGTCGGGAAGCTCTGTGGTGCAGCGGGCACTTCGAACAGTTTTCCCGGGTTTCGTAATCGTCTTCCCGTGGTCGCTCGTTCGAATCGAGACTGGAGCTTTGCCACTGGAACCGTATTATTTTTCGTGTTGGCCCCGGGGAAGTTCGCGAGCGCGCTTAAACTCTGTGTCTCCGCTATGCCCATAGCGGGGGAGGTGACGCGAAGCAGCACCTCACATCTCTAGTGGAGAAGGTGATGCGAAGCAGCACCTCACAGCGGTGGAGTGCAGTATCTCACTGGAGCCTTTGAGCCAATCAGCGTGTGTGGTCAGACATAAACCACTCTTAATTCTTATATAGATGCCCATCGTGATCTTAATATCTTTCAATGAGTCACAGTGTGACAGCATCATCCCACTGTATTAGGGACAAAAACTAAAACCACAGAAAGGCTTGACCATGGGAAAAATACCATAAATTCAGATTTTGAATATCTGCCCTCATTCTTCACAAATTGCTGGGAAGCTCATGCTGCTGGGATGGCTTTCATTCATGAAAGAGCAAAGTGAAATTCAGGTCTCTCCCCATCCAGAATCTGATATAGGCATCCTAGCGTGAGCAAGCAAGAAATCTAGTGGGTTGGCACAGTTTTGGGTGGTGGTTTCCCGAAAAAATACTTGAATGTTTCTGCCCCCGTGATCATGGTCTCTTACACCTATTTGAACCAAATTACCCATGAAACTGAGAAGCATGGAATCTTCATCAGTCCTCATTCGAGCTCCTAAAACAACTTACTTTACCTCTGGTTCATCAGCCATTGGCCCACCAGTCACTGATTTGCACACACCAAATCAGCCACTGGGTGGCTCCAGTGGCAGACATGTTCGGGGTCCACCGAGGAAATTCAGACTACAAGCTCTGTCAGCAAAGAAACTGCGGAATGTACTGATCGACAGACTGATTTGCATATGGTCCAACAGCATCTCCCTGGTATCCAGCCAGCGAGAAGGTGTAAATTCATGCGGATTTGATCCCCACTGTGAAGCAAGTCTTTTATATGAATAAATCTATATAAGAAATCAAGACCCTATGTGTGGGTCAGGCAAGACAGTTAGACAAACATACATTCAAATTAGTTAAAAATTTCGGAATAGCCTTTCGTATTGGCTGTCGGCAATGCAAATGCCGTGATCTGCTCCACTGACGCAATGAAAACTGTTGAGATCCCGCTATTTCTGCAGGAGCTCCACTGAACTGCTATAATGCCTGTTTCCCCGATGTTGGAACTTGACTTGCGAACACCAAGTGGGATTTCTATTTATAGCGGCCTTACTCGATGTCAGCAGGCTGCCGTGGGACGGAAACACGCGGCAACGGTCGTTCGTTGGCATTGTCATCAAATTGATGCAAGTGATCTCAGGACTCGCCGGCATTGGTCAGAAGCTGCATTTTTAGTGGTTATAGCCCACAGCAAGCCGAGAGGGTATGGTCACCTCTGTCCTAACCAGTATACCTGGTAACTTGTAACCCATAGATTTTGCTGGAAACAGGGTTGTTTACACAAGAATACACCAAACTGTCCAATAACTCTCCTACTCCGGAGTGCATATTCTTTGAAAACTACTTTTCATTTCAGTCGATTTTTGGAGATAGTTGCCGTAATTTGGGGAGCCGAGGATAAGTCTCAGATTGAGTCACATTGAGCAAGCTGATGCCTGTTCACCAATATTTCGACCAAAATCCCATACTCCGACTACCACCTCTGAAAGAAGGCTCTATATCCTTCTTTCCAAGCACTGAACCAGTTTGAAGAGAGGACTCTCAAGATTGATTGGGTCCCAGCAATGTACATATGTGTTCGAAGTTCGGCCAGTTCCCAGCAGCAAGCATCCTACAGATAGAAAAAACGCACATCGGCATTTGTCAACCACTTTCCTCTGCTTTGTGGAAACCCATGCTGCCATACTTATGTGGTACCATGGGCTAGGCAGCATCCCAATGCGGTTAGGGATTTTTGAAGTGAAGATATATGTCTTCCAAACCTTTGGCATTCAAAAGAAACTTGCAGCTGAACTGTATCCAGTTGACTTGCCTTGTTTGAGTATCAGTGCAGCATTCAATGTGTTTGCCTCTTGATTTGCCGTTCAACAGCCAGATGCACGCATGGAATCGGATTATCTGCCCATTTTTAAATCATTCTGTACCAATTCTCGCTGCCTTCACTCAATGTCGATTGATGTCGGGAGGCAACAGGGAGCCATTGAGACAGCCCTCCAACTATAGGTTTGAGGCTGATGGAAAGAGAATGTTTTCACACCATCGATTTCAGTTTCAAATAAGTTCCTAAAGATGCCGGAGATGTCGGTGAGTAATCATTTATGTGCTGATTTGCGGCCGTCGCAGGCTACCACAAAGACCAACTGGGCCATGAGAAACACCCCAGCTGTCGTATATAGGTTATCATCATCGAGACAACCATAGACAAAACCGATGCTTTGTACAACCTAACCAATGAATTTAAAACTACATAATCCATTTTGCCATCAGCTGGAAATTTCAAGCTTTCGGGAACGTATGATTAGGCTGTGGAGTATCTCCAATTGGCAGTTATTGCAATGGAGAATGCCCAGATCAGGAGGAAAGCACTTACCAAGTAAGTAATTAGTTTCAATTGCAAATGAAATTCCGTATTAAAACTACAAACTAGAGGTTGACCGAATGCACTCTGTGAAAATTCAACAATGTCATTATGTAACCTGATGACTAATCATAGCATAGCACGGGAAAACTGCTAGCGGTAATAAAGTGGATGTTGTTTATATGGTCCTCCGTTTGAAGTGGCAATACTCTCTGCCAGAGGCAGATCTGTATCTTCCAGGACAATGGGATCCGACAGTGGTACAGCCGGATATAGGTGGAGTGCTCCTGGATGAACCCAGTTTTCCATAGCGGCTCCAGGCACAACAGCTACCCACCTTGAGGAATGCATTGAGCAGCGGCATGTTTTGTATGCTACATTTGAGGTGTTAATCGCAGTAATCAGGGTGCCTCGTGAGTTCCAGCAGTCCGAATGCAATAGCATTAGCCTATGAATACCAAAAGGGTCAGGCTCAACATAGGTAGTGTGTCAAAGGAATCTTGCCAGTGTTTCTTGGCCAGCAATCAGAATAAAGGCTGTCTGGGCGACAATCTCATTCACACTTAGTGGTGCCTTCATCATGTCTGAGGTATCTGGTTTTACTGCCAAACATCCGGTGTCAGTGAGATTTTGAAGGCATTACGAGGGACTGGTCGGCCACTTTGCAGCCTCCCATCCCCTAATGTATACTTAACAAAGTCATAGGCTGCATTTGGTTGGATTGAACAGAGTTGAGTTGAATGTTCACTTTGGCACTGGCAAGATTCCGAATGATTGATTGCCCGTGGGCCAGCAGGAAAGGGAGAGTACAACCAAGGGTGGCAGGCTGTCATGGCAGATGGCATCAGCCAAGATTCAGCGGAGATTAAAAAGGCTTCAGACGGACAGAATGCTTAATTTTATAAAGAGGGTGATTCGCAGCGACAGGCCGCATTTACCAAGATGGCTGAAAAGATCTTTGCCAATTTCCACTCCCTGTTTAGCAGCATCCATCTTTTCCTGGATTTGGCCTCTAACTTACTTGGCGGGGGATTTTTATTTGTGTGCGACATCAGCAGCTGCGGTGGGCAGATATATCACCGTGCGCCAAAGCCACGCTGGCAAGTAAGACCTTATCACATCTGCCAAGACATGGGTCTCAGATCGACTGGCCATAAGCTTGCTGCCAAACCCTTAATTTGTCCTACTAATAGGCTTGTTACGGCCGTTTGCAGAACATAGGGTGGGCATGTTCTTCTGTTTTTGTGTGTTTTCACTAGAAATGCTCTCCTGAGCTCAATTCTGGTCAGATCGTTGATGTGCAAGCTTGGAACCTAGTGTGGAAACACACAAAACAACTAAAACCAAACAACAAAACCAATATTGGACAAGATAGATCAAGTCTATCCACAACCAACACCAGAAATGATGTAAGACAGGTGCTTTGATACACTTCCAAGGTAGCCAACAAGTGTCAGTCCCTAGTTTCAGAGCCTTAGAAAGGTTGATGGGAAAGCCAATTGTTCAGAGTGAATGTTGTACAAAATGCTGTGTTTCAATATGAGCAAAAGTGAAGATCCAAAGGATACAACTGTTTCGAACAATGATGATGCAGTGTATGATAACCAAGTTTCAGGAAATGTAAGAAACAGTGATGTTTCTACAGTTTCCAGTGCATATCCTGAATATCTGCGTCGATAGTGTGTTCCAAAAGTGTGTTGTCAATCCAAATCCCAAGTCCAAGTCCAGTCCAGTCCAATCCAATCTGATATCCCAATCCAAAGTCCAGTCCCTCACGTAGCCACTCCTCACATAACCAGTTCCAGTCCCTCATGTAGCTGTTCCTTGCATATCCATGTAAAAGTGTCAAGTCAAAAGTGAAAGTCCCATTCTGTTCCTCATGTTTCTATGGAATTCTCCCTATGGTTTAACTGACTTGCCTATCATATTTTCTATGATTGCAGTTGACCAATCCCCGCCCTTTGTTCGTCGGCCTTTCTCTTACGCTCTGCCGTCAGCTCTCTTACGATGTCATGGCAGGGGATTATCAAGGTCAGCTCGGCAGGCAGCACGTCCGCATAGTAGAGCATGACGTTGGCGCCCCTTGTCGTTGCGGATGAAAGACTTCAAGAATTTCTTTGCAGGCTCACTGCATCGAGTGGCGGCGAACGTGGCAAGGTCTGGACAGCCATAATTGATGGGAGTGAAAGCAGCATGAATAATATAATTAGCCTGGGCTTGTCAGAAACAGCTCCTGAAACGACTCCAAAAACGGGTTGGTCAGAGCTGAGGTCACACGTTTATGGTGCCAACAATTAACAGAAACAGTTTCAGAAACGATCTCAGAAACGACCCAGAAACGACAGAAAATAGTTACTCTGACTGCCCCTAATTACATTAAAAAAGCCGGTACTCCATCCCCAGGGGATTTCCAGCGCAACTCCAACGCGCCTACTCCCGAGGAAATCCGATCAAATTTGAGGCTGTGGCGACTGTTCTAGCCAAAGCTGTCAAAAAAAAAAAAAAAAAAAAAAAAAAAAAAAGAGGCCCGCGCCTTATGTACCGCAAACTGCTGTAATTAAATTAAATCGTACCTAGTTTCGTTAGCATAGATCCGATGGTCATTGTGTATGAATTTAGCGCATAAGTTCAAGATAGACGACATTTGCGACCTGTAAGTCCAGCTACCAACGTTCTGGATCACCCATATCAATTCAACCCAACCATTTATGAGTGCAGAGCCCAACTGCGCTAATACGGGATCCAAATTCAGCCCCACCGCACACAGAGGTAGAGGTATGAGCTTTTGTGACAAGCCTACACACGCACTCCAGCTCCAATTCCGCGATCCCTTGATCCTATTGGAAGAGAGGTGAACACATGTGTCAGAATATATATAAAGGTCTGTTCCTATTTTTTCTTCTTTTTGTTTCCTTCAGCCAAGTAAATATCTCCTTTTGTCACAGCCTTATAGCGTTCCAATATTCTAATCTGTTTCCTCACCCAAAAGGATCGTAACACAAAGAGGAAGAAAACCATACTTTGTATTTGAATCCTCCAACCCACTAAATGCAGTATGAATGGCGTATACATCCACATATACATGCACAGTCAGTAAGCACCTAGTTTCAGCCTGACGAGCTTGAAGTTCACGAAATGAAGTCATTGATCATTTCAGCTCGAGACAAAGATCTTGTCGTCTCTCTCGTTGCCAACATCAAAACAATAATTCATCAATACACGATTCTATAATCGGCCTTGCCGCGACTGACGTAGAAACTGAGGCAAAGAATGCTGCTGCTCCGGGATCAAGCCAGGTTTTTGTCCTTATACCTATATCTGTTCTTCTCGAGTATAGTACATATGTGACATCTCTTCAGTAAAAGCCATAAGTTGCAATATTATGGTACAACTTCAAGACGTCGACATCTTGTAATCAGATCAGATTTCAAAAACCTTTCTCTTTCTTCCAGTCTTGTCCGTAGATTTGAGCTCAATATCGAATGTTTACCGGGAACCGTGAGCATAACAACTTTCTATGTTTGAGCCAGCTCTCCCTGCCATCATGCCCGCTGAGTTTGGGTTCAGAAGACTGGAAGGAATGACAGATGATGACTTATCTGAGTAAATATTCACTCACCTTAGATTGATTATCCTTTTTACCTTTCTCTGCGCCGTGTCTGTACCAATGATCGCCGTTCAAACTCTTTCTGAGGTTGGTAGATAGTATAGAATGAACATAACATTCATTTGAAGGAATCAAATAAGATACTTACCCGTCTGTCTTTATGGGCACTGACATCTTCCACACAGCCAATTTGGCACACTGGATGGGGTGGACTCTGGCAGACACCTGTTTAACCTTCCTAGTGAGAGTGTTGATTATGGCTCGGATGGTCCGAAGAACCCTCGAAGGAGCAGTCGCAGTTTCCAAACTTGTCCATGGAGCGTTTCAAGTTCACATCATTTCGGCCGAATCGTACCGGTTGAACTATGCCTCCATTCTCCGAAAGAACTCCCTGAATGTCGGCGTGCCGCATCCTCTGATCAATACCCGCGAGTCCCGATCAGCCGGCAGATCGCTCACATCAATTCGACCCGACAGGCAGGCTACTGGCATCAATTCGATTTTGGGTTTCTGCAGGTTTCTGCTCGTCGTTTGAGGCAGCCGAGAGCTTTTCAGTGGTAGATTTCAACATCTCGACATTCTATAGATAGAAATCGTACACTTGAGTGGAGTATCCGTTCAGAAGTCAACATCTTGACGGTTTTCCGTTTAACCGTGGAGCAAATGACGGCATTCGAATTGCCGACAGCCAATACGAATGTAGGTTTGTCTAATTGTCTTGTCTGGCCCACACAGGAAGTCTTCATTTCTTATATAGATCTAGCTATATAAGTTCACTTACCTGCATTAGCTATCTAGTGACCTTGAAAGTAAATCAGCTCTAAGTTAGTACTTAATTAGCCAGCCTAGCGAAGATTTTCGTGGATCAGGACAGATATTAGTTGCTCGTTGGGGTAATAACCACGCAGTGAAGACGAAAGATGATTTATATATTAAGATACTGGCGACGACAAGGGGGTAACTATGTTGTACCGCTACACTGACATCAATCTAGATACCACCACTGCACACCACCACAAGTCGCTGGCACTAGACGGGGAAGAAATAAGACAATGCAATGGAAGGAAAGCAATAATTGTACGTCAATAGGCCTGGAGGAGCGCATTAAAGCCGGATCATGAGGCATTGGGTGGCATCGAGGTTCTGAAACTTGTCCGAGATGATATTATGAGCTGGGTATCTCTTTGAGAACGAATGGCGAAAAAGACTGCCCAGAGGGACGTGAACCAGATTGGGACAAGCGGTTACGCTAAAGATGGGGTGGAGAAGCAGTGATGCGTACACACCTGAAACATCCACCTTCATGCACGTGAGTGAGACGGACGTATGCAGCTTGTTGACGCTGACCGTACTCAAGCGCACGGAGGGGAGGAGCGCAGACATTCGTGAGAGAAACCAGACGTGGTGTCAGGGAAGCATCAGAGGAGCGAAAAAGACGAACGAGAGGCGGGTGATTACGGGGACATCAATGGCGAAGACGCTAGAATTTAATAGAGGGAGTTGAGAGAAAGAAAGTGCACCGACATCACCAAAAGTGTTCAGCAGTATGAAAGTTAAGCAGTGAATGCAGCTCCACGT
Source organism: Mycena capillaripes (assembly GCA_029204075.1). Taxonomy (NCBI): domain Eukaryota; kingdom Fungi; phylum Basidiomycota; class Agaricomycetes; order Agaricales; family Mycenaceae; genus Mycena; species Mycena capillaripes. The sequence goes on from JARHKZ010000018.1 coordinate 823,227, forward strand.
GTTGATCTGCGGGCGGGCATGAGCGAGCACGCGTGGGGGAGAGGATATGAGAGGCGAGGGAGAGAAAAGGGGAAGGGAAGGGGCAGCGGCAGGGAACACTACAATGTTGAGGGGCAACATCGGTTAATCATAATGCTAAGAAAGGTAGATGGACGTACCCGACACGACTCGGCATCATTCTCCCGGGCGTCGAAGATTTGATGGCTTGCAGTAGACCACCAGCCAGGCAGGGTCTCTCACTGAGAGGCCTTTCAGATCGATAAGTGTGAGGAAATGGGATATACGGTAGAGCTTCTACATGGATGAGAGGTCGTCCAGGTGTGCAGGAGTGACACCTTCAAAACAACATCAGGTATGGCGAGGAGGAAAGATCTAGGAGGATGGGGAGCGACACAGCCGCAGAGAAAAAAAGCACTACAAACATTGAGCACAGCATAATGCGAATAAAGCTAGATGCACGTACCCGACACGACACGGCGATGCGCACAGACATCCATTCTTCCCGCTGATGAGGATTCAAGTGCCTGTATTTGACCGGTAGGATGGGCTCATGAAAAGACCAGCGGATAAATGTGAGTAATGGGACGGATATCGGTAGACGACAAAAACACCTTTTACAGAGACTGTAAGAGACCGTCTCAGTGTACGGGAGTCATGTCTTCAACGAAAGATAGGGTGTGGAGGGGGAAGAAGACATAGAAGGGTGCCGATGGCAAAGGATGGGGAGCGATAATGTGGGGGAAAGAGAGAAGAGTTGTTGACAAGTGTTGTTGCCCTTCCGAATCCAGACATCAACCACCTTTTGTGATGGCACGTGTGTGTTTGGGAGGTCTGTGCGCAAGCGGTGCACTTTAGGGCTGGTGTCTCGGTAATGGACTTGGGATTTTGAAGAACATTTAATTTCTCGTTTTTGCTGTTGGATCAAACTATTATTCTAACGCTACACCGAGCTATTGTCCGGCATGTTTTCCCTCTTTTCTTGCCTGGAAAGGAGCATCCCAAAGTTTGTTGCGACCAGGTAATCTTCAAAAACTCAGCAATTTGGCTAATTTGGTGATCTTTCCCCAAATCTGCCTAATCTGTAGCCTCAAAGATAAATTAGGACTAAATTAGTAAAGGAGGTTTTTTCCTGATGCCTGACGTTCCCCGATGCACGGGCAATTCTGTATGTTTCCTGGGCTAGCTGTAAAGCTCTGGAGTAATCGCCACGCTGGAATTCAATCAGGCCCAGGCCACTCAGAGGTCTGAGTTTGGCTGTATGGGAATTACTTTGCCATGCCACAGAGACCGCAAACCGACAGAAGTCTTCCGCTTTTTTGAAATCACTGGCACACTCAAGGTAATATGTCGCTATCGCATAATAGAGTCGAGCTAAAGACATAAAAGTCAAAGGCTTGTCGATCAGCAGAGTACATGTACTCACCTCCCTCGTCAGGATCCTGGATTAAATGAAAATGTTTTATGGCTTTGTCTATTGCCAATTCCGGATCAGGCAATGAATAGAAGTGCCTAGCCGCAAATGCGCCGGAGATGAACCGTCCATGAAGCTGGTGGTCATTTATTCCAGATAGTATTTCTGGAAGGCATAGCATAAGTGGAGTGAGCCCTCGATTCATTGCAATATTGAATCTGTTGAGCATAAGGACACCTAGGATGGACTCCCTAAGGTCAGAATGATCGGATTTCAATCCCTCTAGCAATACATTGTGCAGATTCCCCAGATTTGAAACAAGACGGGGAACCAGGTCAATCACCAGTGAGGAAGCATGCGACCAGGTTGTGTACAGTTGGAGCATAGCAATGATATATTGTCGCAGGGGTTGCACCAGCTGCTTGGAGGGTGGTCTGGAAAGATGGATGTATTCCCGAATTGGTGCCAACACTTTAAGTCGTCCAGCATGGTCAACGTATGCAAGTGAGGTACGGATGAGTGTTGTTTTGCAGCTGGAAATATTCGGAATTGGTATATTGCTTTGAAGCAAGTCAAGGTCGGAAATGCCGTCGGAGAGGAGTGACATCAGGCTGAGGAGCTCCACTGCATGAGGTGAGGATAGCACGCGCAGACTGGAAAGAGAAAGCGTGATAGAAATCTCGAAGTTAGATCGTTTATCGTAGCCAGCAGAGAGCAGGGAAGTCTTCTCAATGTTCCAACGATCTATGGTGTCCCGGCAACCAACGGAGGCCGCAATTCCAGCAACTAGCTGAACCGCGAGAGGTATGTTGTCTGTAGTCTCCAATAGCTGGTCCACTTCTGAGCCATCATGAATCTCATCTGCAATGTCGATGAAGGTTTCGCGAGCAGCAGCTCGGTCCAATGGCATTAAGGGGCGTAGGAATGGATGGGTCCACTGGACCTTTCCAGGTCTCTCGGCTCCACGCATTGTGAGCTAGGAAGGCACGGTGAGGAAGAGTATGTGAAGATATACATGAGGCATACCAGAAGTGCTACGTGGGGGATGTTAGCTAGGAGCTCAATGAATTCCTCCACTTTTGCCCGACCTTCCCGTGCTTCCCACGGGGTCTCGAAATTTTCCAAGATCATTAGGCACGGCTGTCCAGCAGCTAACAGAGCAAGCACAGCTCTCTCTGAGGTGCCGGAGGCATCAAGACCAAGTTTGGAAACAATCATTGCCACAAGAGAGCCCCTCGTGTGAGCAAACTCGCAGGAGATGAAGTAATGAGTTTGGTATTTGTTGGCAATTTTCGGATGATGAAGGGCGGCCATTGCTAATGTCGTCTTTCCCATTCCGCCTGGGCCTAATACAGCGACCCGTGCTGGAGCTGCGAGGAGGTTGTGTATAAGACCTTCCAGCTCAGACTCCCGCCCATGAAAAAATTTTGGGCACGCAGGCAGCAAGGAGAACGATCCTGTAAGGGCAACCACGAAGGCCCGAGGTACTCAGGGACTGGCGTGGGGGATCCAAAGAGAAGAAACTCTGAGGATTCCCACGCCAGTCTTAAGTATAAGTAAGCTACTGACTAGAACCATGTGACCGGAGTGATCGGCAAATATCCCGGGCTTGGTCACATGCCGAATGCCATCGGAGCGACTCTGATGGCGGAGTCACATGCCGGTTTCCGGTACCGGTTTCGGTAGACCGGTGACCGGGGGAGCGACCGGAAGGGTCGGAAGGGCCGGAAGGGCGTCGGATGGGGGTTGGGACAGGGGTTCCCCTGACAGATCCGGAGCTGTCACACAAATGAATAAGCGAAGTATTCTCTTTTGTTGCTGATGAATTTTCACCTGGTATTCAAGGAACTTCGTCCAATCTGAGTGGTCAGGTCAAAGAATGTAGAATTTCTAGTCATGCAACATGCCCACCAAAGACAGAGTGTCAAATGAGCTACTTTGGGATGAAATTATTTCGAGCAGTTCCTGATGGCGCGCTTCTGTGTCAATGTTAGACTCAACAGCAGCGGTAGTGATTTCAATTCCTTGTTTCGCCTTTCAAAGCTTGAATGACCAACGGTAAAAATTGCCCACAATGCCCTTAATTCCATCTCGCAAGTAGTCAATTGGGCAGTGATTTCGCCCTGCTTGAAAAGGCGCCTAATTGTCCCAAGCTCTCGTTGGGATCTCAAACAGGATTCCAATTTTTGGAGAGTACTGCAACCAAACATTCAACGACCACTGCGAAATTTAGCGATTCACATCACTTGCCAGGCGTATTGCGCAATGTGGTTCAACATGGTTACGGACTGAATGTCTTCAGAGTGGATCGATAGGCTGGTGAGGGCACAGAGCGAATGGTGAATCTCCTCTACAATGCGCAAGCATTGCTCCCGTTGGAATCTGGCATTCTGCATTTCTATTTAAATAGCCGGACAGGAAAATGTAAGAGTTGCATACCTGCACCATGGGGATGATTCCCAAAGTGAGTGTGCAAACCCCGCTGAGGAGAGGTATCTGGGATGCAGTGACTACCTCCTGGAGAGCATTTGCCGCTACTGCAGTATAGTGGAGAATCCTGTAAGCTGTAGTGGGAGAGCTTGGAAGCATCGGCGAGGGTGGGAAAGCTTCTGGGGAACACAATCTTTGCCCTGTTATATGTCTGACCATGATATTTTCGATGCAGGGCAGATCTCGAATGTGATCCTTGCCGCCACCCTCGCGTGAGACGGCCAACATCAAGCCAAACTGTCGGGGAATCCTGTGAGCTAATTATACTCATAACTGGCGTGTCCAAGTAGGTCCAAGCCACCCACAAAGACATGTTCCGGCTGCATCAACACAGGAGCTCGTGCAGTTGGTCGTGTCCACCAGTCAAATTCAGCAGCATTTGTTTTGAAAGTGAGGAGGAATGGCAAAAATTAAGCCTTGTCGCTACACAGCCTCGTTTTAGACAGCGTGCCATCGGCCAGGAGAATCAAAGATAGACACACCTTCTTAACAGGGCGATAACTTGCCGTCCATCTCAGAACCGTGGAGTGCTCTTTTTCCGTTGCGACAACCCCCTAATTGACTGGACGGGATTCGTTGGTGCAAAGATAGAATCTCGCGACATTTGATCAAATTATCCGTCAGTCTGGCGGTACTTATCTTCCATTTTCATTGCTATTTGCTATAGAGAAAACATAACATGAAGCATAAAATTCGTGCATTCAAATGAATTACAGAAAGAAGGTGACAATTTTGCAGCTAACAAGTATGCAGATATATCCACGTTCGATGTGGTGATGATGTGGGAAGAAGTAATTCAAATGTGGAAGGCTGAAGAAAGCAGAAGGGCAGCAGTGGAGCTTGAGTTGTGCTTGCCGCAGACTCAGGTGGATGACGGTTGTCCGATGAACTTTGACAGCTTTGAGGTATGAATGCGTGGCATATGAAGGTGGCGGTTGGAGGCTAGAACTTGAGTTCTTGACATGAGAGAGAGAGCAGCTCTCGGCATTGAGATTGCTTGATGTATGACAGCAGCTTCAGTGACGACGACAGTCTTGACTTGATACAGTGTTGACAAGGTGAGTTGATGCAGGCAAGTCAGCGGTGCCAAACCGCCAACGGCGCGAAAAGAACACGGCGTAGTTATGAAGGAAGGGCACAAGGTGTGGATATGGGGAAACCGGCACGCATAAATAAGCATGAGATTGACACGCGACTGAAATCATGCGAGACAACCGTCATTCGAGCTTGTGTTCTTGAGGTTGACGAGGTGGGGCTTCTGATGGATGCGATGCGCGGTCAACGACCCGGGCAAGTCGGGCCCCCGGGAGCCCGAGCGTACAGCGAATGGAACTGAATCAAGCCGACGAAGAAGAAGGGAACGTGGCTTGGACCTCGAAGGAAGTAGGAGAAAGAAGCGTTGAAAGGAATACAGCCGACGAAGGAGAGGCGAAGGCGGTTTGGAGAAAGAAGGAAGACGTAAGGAAGAAGGAAGAAAGAAGACAGCCGACGGAGTGTGCAGGGATTGCGGCGGATATCATCCTCTTTATAAAATTAAGCACTTCTGTCTGTCCGAGGCCTTTTCAAACGCCGCCATCTCCGCTCTTCTATTTAGGGGATCGGCACCACAGGCACGGGAGATCCCTTGCCGTCGGGGACCTATGCCGCATGCCGTTCAATGATCCGCCTCCGGCAAAATTGACAACAATCTCATTTAGGCTCGCGACGGGGAAACCTATGGACCTATGGCCGTCGGGGACCTATGCCGCATGCCTTTCATAGATCCGCGTCCTGCAAAATTGATAACAATCGCCTTTCAATCACTTCCCATTCATTTAGGCTCGCGACGTGGAAAATCTATCCGTTACACGGCCCTTTGGTATATATATCATGTACCTCAAACAACTCAGTCAACCAACAAATAGAACTCTTAACTGACAAAAAACCTGGCACCTAGCCTGAGTTTGACACCGCACATTTGTCGTATGTATCTTTGCTCACAAACCAGCATTGTTGCCGTTTAATAGCCCTCATCAGATCCACAGATATGAACTTTGATGCTTCTTTCCAACCTTGGTTGGTGATTTGCCCTTGGTGTCAAAATGGGGCTCGAATCTCTGTCTGAAGCCTTTTGCGCTCCTTTTATGGGCCTTTCAGCCTGAGACTGTGGGTGTTCGCACACGGCACCAAAACTCTGGATGCTCTCACGGTAAGCGCTAATGTTCTCTTGCCGCCGTCGGCCCCACTGACACCACAGCTAATATATTTGTTTGCTGAATCTCAGCAAGTGTGTCACCCTCAAGCTCAATTCCTGATATCACCCTCTTTCAAGGTTTTCTTACTCTCCATAAAAGTCTGGGATATGCGACGATGATGGACTTACAGCTTAGTCGACCTCAACGTCGGCTCCCATTTGGGCGGAACTCGCCGCTCCCGCACAGAAACTTCTCCCATAACCTCTCCTTCAAATAAACTCGGGCCGTGGGTTCCACTTTCCGAGGATTCTCCTAGCGCCCAATTAAAGCCCCGCTTTTGTCCAGAGGGTCCGAACGGCCACGTGACCATTGCGTCGGGCCACGTCTTTGCTTCTGCTGTCACCAAAGTCAAATGTGAGGTCAAGTCGAGGCCATAACTTCCCTATTGTTCCCACACAATAAAAATTGTGTTCCTCCATGTGCCTTTCCTACCTCAAGATTTAGATGCTGTCCATGCCATACCTGGGTGCATTTCTCTCTCTTTATAAAACCACCCTGGTTTCAATCATCAATCCCAACATTTATGACTTTAATTAAATTTTCATTCATAAATTTCGCCCTCGCTTTGGATGATGTATGCTTTGGGGAAAAATTAAGAACTGGACAGCGAACTGACAAAGAGCAGAAGATCCACATATTGCTTTTTTGGTCCACATTCAGAGCTACTAAATGCAGCTGCTGCCTGTGCTCTTAACAGGGAGAAAATACAGGCAGCGAAAAGAATGAGGCAGAGATAATAAAAGCAGCAAAAGAATAAGGACAGATGTAAACAGTATGCCCCTTGAACTTGAATCCAATTTCTGTGATCAATCAAGAGGGAGGGGGACCGCGGAGCGGTCCCCCGAGCGCTTGTAGCTATATAAGAATGGGAGGGAGGAAGGGAGTGGTATGGTGGAGCAGAGGGGCGCCACTGTCGAGGATGGGACGGGAGAAAGAAAAGGGAGAGATTGCAGTGAGATCGGGGTGGCGTCTTGCGTCTCACCTGGCGACATGATGGGTGTGCTGGAGAGTGTTGCATATCGCCGAAGGGAATCCGGAAGACCAACGGAATGGATGAGTATGTCGGTTGCGTGGAAACGCGATTGTTTGTGCAAAGAAGAGGGGCGCGAAAAGAAATCGGAGGGGATGGGGATGACCATTAAAAAACAGACATGGATTCCGGAGCGCACTCCTTGGTGGTTCACCCGTTTTCCTTTTCTTTTGTGACGATAATTTCTCGGTAGTTCCCTTCCCTCCTTCCCTCTGAACCGGCAGTCTTGGGCGGTGCAGGCGATGCATGCATTGACACGCGAAAAGAGGAATCTGATCTGGGGCAGAGGCAGTAAAACGAACAAGCGGGTTCAGGATGGAGAAAACGAAACAAGCGTATTCCCAGGTGACTCTCTTCAACCGACTCGAGTTTGGCATGGTGGAGGAAGCGAAGAGGAAACGGCAATCACAGATTGATCGCCAGGAACACTGCCACGTTTTCGCTTCTTGCCCTCCCGCCTTTCTATTCAATTTCTATTGCCCCCAATCTTGCCCTCTGAATCCAATCTGCCTTGAACCACTTGAAACGTGGACGTCAAGATACTGTCTCCAATGCCCTCTTTCCAAGTCCTACAACCCTCGTTTTCGATCCCCCACCCACTTGTCTCTCGGCTTCACCGAGAAATTGAAAGGTTACGCATCGCTGAACGAGCACTGGCTCGACCGACGACGGGATAAGCACGTTGTCCGCGCTTACTGTTCTCTTGTTCTTGCACTCGTTCTCGTCTCTTTACCGCGGCACATCCGACCCTGCAGGGCCGTGTCGTCACATGCCTTGACAACTTCAATGATCAACTCCGTCGCAATGGATGGATAGAGCGGGATATACGGGCCTTCTTCGTTATCCTATCCTTTTTTCTTTCTTTTTTGGTATCACCATTATTATACCGGCGTCGTGTCTGTGGGAATGCTTATATAAGGCGCCGTTTATCGACTCGTTTGTATCGAATCATGCAAGCGTGAAGGCGTCTCGCAGAGATGCCGAGGTTGAGTCCCACACTCTGTTGATACCTGGCCTTTGTTCTTCACTTTTCACTAGCGCAGACACGCTGTCCCGCTCAAATCTATGTCCTCATCTTTCCCCCCGTCTCCTCCCCGTGCATTCCCTTTCCCCCTGTTAATTTTCACCGGGTGTCCTACAAAGATGGTGATTTGCGATTTGCGCACGTCTTCCGTTCCTTATCCTCTTCGTACGTGTAGAGTATATCTGATTCCTATTCCTATCTTGGTGCCCTTCGCCGAGCAAATTTCAGGGGGATCCGATGCACCTCTCAAGATCACCAGGGTAGGATCGAATCCTAGTATGCTTTCGCTCGCGCCTTCAATCAATATTAATACCGGGAAACACTATGCCAAAATCCGGTGCACCGAGCGGCAAGCCGCCTGGATTCTTTGTCTTGCCGTGGCTTGCGTAATCACTGCTAATAATAATATTTAAGCGGGGCTGTGGTATGTATTTCCCCTTGCCCTCAGTCATACTGTTTTACTTATAATAACGCTAGTCTCGTTGCCGCTTGCTCCGCGCAAAGAAGCGAACATCTTCACGCGTCCTGGCATCCATGGCCCAGTCCACAACGACGAATCTCCTATTTTGTCAATCGAGAGACACTGAGTTCCGCCTAATCTTTGCTTACTGTAGTAACGCGGTGCTTTGGTTCTCCATTCTACCACCATCATCAAAATCTCATTAACGACGGGTTAGCCTCTCCGCGGACCGAGTATATGCTAAAATGCAGACTCCGGAAGCCACGGGAGTGCCTTGTAGCCCTTTACATACACTATTGTCCTAAAACTTGGAAATAGTCAATGCGAAAAAACTCGCACTTTTTACCCATGGATCATTTCCCATTCGATGTGCCCATTTTACCCTCTCAATGGACATGCTCTGCTCCCACTTCAGCTTTGTTTGCCAGGCTGGTCGGAAAAATCGTCATAAAAGGCAAAAGCTGGGGCGGCTCATCGTCATCCATATTCAATTGCCCGCATCCAGCTCAGTTTCTGCTCGATTGGGCCAGCTCCACTTTCTATGCAACGACAGGTTGTACAAGCTTCCACACCACTAAGAGTTTCGCGCCCTATGGACTCATTGACCGACTTTGCTCGTCCTCGCTGTCTCTACCGTATTTCCTCTTTCGGTGCTGAGTCAGCTGAGGCACTGCCACATCTTTTTCCGCCCTTTGTTTCCGATCCCCAGCTCCTTCCTCAACGCTGGCGGATTTCATCTGCGGGGTCTCGGTCTACTGCGCGAACTTGATTAATTCACAGTTTCTCCTCTTCCACTGATTTAGGCAAACCATAACACCAAATATGATTGCTGTGTCGGGCACCTTCATCAGGAAAAAATTCCCGGGGTATATACTCCTACATAGCTGTAGTAGACGTTGTAGCGCTGTAGCCTGCCCCCCTTTATGTAGCCGTCTATAGCTCAGCTGCCAGCTATGTATTGCTAAATCCGGTGTGATAGCCGCAAGCGTGCGGTCCATGGCTCCAGTAGCCCCGTAGCCTCGTAGCACTACAGAGTCCCTATAGCAGTTGATAGCCCTCAGTATTCTGCATGTACAGGGGCTAAATATTTTGTTTGCTTGCAATTCGCCGTGCCAGAGGATAGGACATCAAAAAGAATCATCATTCGCAGTCGTAAAGATAGTAAAATATGGTAAATCGTCATCATGATAGTAAACCCTCCAGACACACCCCCGAAGAGACCTGCTTGAACAGATGATGCGACTTGAGGTACGGGTGCCGAGACAAAATGACTCAAGAAACTTGACGCAGATCTTGACGTTGGAGGAGGAATACTTTCAGGGTTGTGGTGCATTTGAGGGATATCACGAGAAATGAGCACACAGCAGAGAGAGGATTGAGGCTTGACATTAGACCAGTATTACGTAGTTTTCATTCCGCGCGGCAACTATTGAGGGGTTCGCCATGAAGTTGCACTCGGCATTTGCGGTCACGATTTTCGCGCACGGACACGGGTATGGTAGTACAGGGAGAGCGGGGCTTGAGGCTTGACATGAGACATGAGGTCGCTATTAGGCTGTCTCCATTCCGCGCAGTGAGCATTGAGGGTGCAAGGTAAAGTGAAGCTTGATAGTCACACTTATTCCATGCGCGGACACGGCAGGTGGTACGGGAGGTGCCTTGTGCGACCTCATCTAACGGGCTTGAAGTTGCTTGTAGTCGCATCGTCCGCCGTCTTGAACAGAGACCGTCGAGTTGGGGGGTTTGGCCACATAATGTTTAGAATTAGGAGGATGGACCGGGAGATCCAGATTTCATATCGAGGTGGGTGGACGAGCAGCAAGGGGTAGGCAAGAAGGCACAACAGAGGGAGACGAGGGCAGAAGAAAGAGATGTCGACGTGGCAAGATCAACGTGCGGTTCTGTTGTTGATGGGCGGTGTTTCAGAAGTTCCGATGATTGCCGATCGGTAATTATTCGTTTCTTCACCGTCGGTTCATTGGTCGGTCACCGTGCTTGTACTCTAACCCACTGTCGGTGTCGGTCGCCTTGCTCGTACTTACTCCTGGAGAATGGGCGGGCCGATTTCAGAAAGCCGAGCCAGATAGAACTTGTATAGGGCCGCGGTTGGCTTAGATTGGATCTTGATCTGAAAAGACATTTTGTTTAAGTCAGTGCGACTGATGTTCCATAGTTTCGATAGCTCAATTGGGCTCCCAGAGCTCGCATACAGCTATGTACGAAATAGTGGCGGGTACTTCGACCTATCTAGACATCAGCGGCGGCTATCCTGACATGATTGCGCTACCGAGTTCCCACCCACCGCTATTCGAGCTACAGATCACTTCTTAGCCAACATATCTAAGCGGGGAGCTACTGCCGAGAGATTTTTTCCTGATGTTTTTTATTTTTTTGCGCGAAATTCCATGGAAACTGCTTCGTCGGGTATGCCAAGAATGAGGTGATGAGTGATGAGGACCACTGCACACCTCTTGGTTTTTTCCACTGGCTACGCACAATATTAATTAATCCGTTGCATCCACACAGACAATCATTCAGTGTTATGTTTGTTCGGCACAAAGACACGCACATCTTTCTTGTATGCACCCACCATGCCCACGGCATCTGATCCTTCACAAGTTATCCTTCCCGCGACCCGTCCCAATACGGACAAACGGAAATGAATGGGGTACGGATACTGATGTGAATTAATAGACAGATGCTCCACGTTTAGGGCTTGGCAAGCGGTCGCTGGTCGAAGGATATTGTTTGTTTCTGGGTCGGGTTTTGCTTCTGGGAGTCAATCGGGGTCTACAGCGTGACGGGGCAGCGGGTGCGTGAGCTCGGCTCGAGAGATTTCTAGAAGTGAGGGACGAAGGTGGACATTATTAGCCTAGTACACCTGGATACTTCCTCAAACCGGCGTTCCTGAGCGGGACCGTGCCGTGTAATCCTACCTACCTACCTACCTACCTACCTCGCCCGGACCTCTGGATATGTTGCCGGCGTGGACTGACAACTTCTTTCGCACAAGTATCAAGGCTCAGACGGTCCAGATGTTGATATTTCTGAAGGCCCGAGTGAATCAAATTAAACGCCATTTATATCGGTAGAAACAGCCGTAACGGGTTGGACAGACAGGACCTCTCAGAATTACCGTCTACGGACGGGTGGACCCGTCCCCTGGTCAAAAACAGTTTTCGACGGCCCTCGCGTTTAACGGACGGCTGGGAGCCCTAGCGCCGCCGCGCCGCGCCACTCCCTATCAGAGTCCTTCACCTGGCAGGTTAAGGACCTAAAACTGGTGACACGAGAGCCGAGTTATTGGTTACGGAGGTGAAAACTTGAAACAAAACGAGCCGACCGTTACGTGTTAAGTTTCGTCCATACAGATTGCTAATACAGTAAGTGAAGCGTATCCATTTGAAATATCGCCAAAGAAAATGACACCTGTCTAACTCTTTACAATAGGACTCTCAAGCATAGAGAAACTGCTTCGACGTGTCCTTGTAGGTGTACGACATGGTGGCGGGATTTACCGAGTTTCAAATTGAGGGAGGGAATCGAGTCATTCATTCTTGGCTGATTTCTACCACATCCCCGCTGTAAATCATTGCCTTCCTTGTCCAACTGCTCCTCGCCGCACACGCCCCGTCTGCCGTGACCACTGCGCAGCCCATGCTCGGTGGCGGGGACGTTTACGGTACTTACCACACCCTCCGATGCTCCGTTCGCTCGGGAATTTCCTGGGATGTATTTCCTAGAGGAACCTGATCATCCAGACTATCAAAGGTAAAACGATCTCTTAATCAAGACTGCTGATTGGCAACTTATTAATACCTTCCAAATTGGGTGGCACAGCTTATTCTCGGAAAACATAGATTCTGGTTCAGTCTTAGTCTGATAGACGTTGTTGTTAAGTACAGTGGCCATATCTCTCTTGCGAAGCACCTGAATGTAATCGTTAAGAACTGCTCAGCAAGTGACAGGCGCATCAATATTTATTTCCACCGGTGAATTATATCAAAATTTCCAACGGCCATAGCACGTAGGGGTTGCAACATAACACACTCCATTCCTCATGGATTGGCGTTTGTCATATATGCCATCGTAGTTATAACAGAGTTTCTGACATTTCTGTGAGGCGACCCATTTGGAATGGTGGTCTCATCAAGAGTCGTTCTCTTGGAGATGAATTGTTTTCAATGACACTAGCCACGGTTCGGACTGTCCCGTATGACGAGAATTTCGGACCCTTAAGTGTCAGAATTTTACGGCCGTAACCATATAGGGATACGGTTCCGATCCTTACACACTTTACCCTGGGCGGCGCCACTGCCACGCCAGTGACATGATGGCTCGGGATCAACTCGGGATATTCCTAGAATTTGATGTCAATGAACTAGTCTATGTTGACTGCCAAGCAGAACCTCGAAACTGTTCGGATTCTTCCCAGGCCGTCTTCACCCCCAACTCGCTTCAACAACCTTGGCTCCTCGCTCCTAGATATTTCTACTGCGTCCGTTGGCTGGGACGGACTGCATAGTGTGTCCTGGGCCGAAACGCCTGAGACACAATTTTTTGGACTCGGCGAGGCGGCACATATTCGGGGGGCTCGATTCACTGATACCGAAGTCATTGAACAGACGGGCCGCCCTTTTCCGCAAACAGCAAACCTAAATAGGGTATTGTCAGGAACGGGGTAGTCGACCACTTGAGCCTTTTCGATGCTATGCTGTCCGTCAAATTAAACTCTGTATCCTCGCAATAGGTTCAAATAATCTAGGGAATTTAGATGCAGTTTTGGAGACGGGGTGAATTTTCCCTCGGCGACTTCGTAATTGCCACCGAAAGATGCCTCTGGGGGCCGAATTATGGCGACGTAGCATATGGACTTTGATTGTGGGTTCCAGGCTATCGTTTAACCTCTTTTGGTGCTGATTATGGGCCTTGGATGTAACATGGATGTTCCTGGGATCCAGGTTGTATTTGGCAGAATCGAGGTCGCTGGCGAATTGACTGCCGCATGCTGCACAAAGTACTCTGTAGGTCAAATTCCGCTACATATAAGTTAGCATATAAAGTATCTGTATGTGAACCTGCATCCCACGATGCCCACGGCTGCTGAAGACAACCCAGAACTCTAGGCAACGAAATTACATTGGCTTCCGAATATTCAAATCGCATGGATAAAATTAGCGCAAAGTCACTGCGGAAGCGAATTACAGGGTTGACGGAGAAGTATCGCTTATTGGGCAGACCAATTACTTCCTGCATTTTTGCCCATTCGGAGGCAGACTTGATTACGAGTTTAACCGCATGGGTCAACTTGTGATCGATCGTCCATGTCTGAATAACATTAAAGCCATTAGCACCTTCCTCTTGCAAACTGCTTTTGCCTTCCTTCTACGATGTCTTTCAATTCGGAAATCATTCTTGTGTGCATCCATTCTCATCTAATTTTCGAAACACGGCCTTACTTCGCTCATCTAGGGCTTTGCTTGTGGGAACCTGGGCAAATTCAGTGAGCAGTTGTCTTAACACGTTTTTGCGTTTTGAGACAATTATGGAAGCTAGGTCCTGTACACCATCGAAGTCATTCAGGTCTGTAGGTTCGAAGTTCATGGTAGAGAGATGCTGAACTAGCTCCAGGCAGCTTACTACTATCGCCACTTCAAACACGACAATTGGATGTTGAAGGTTTTGTCCCTCAGTCATGTATGTGTTGACTCTCTGATTCTCCGGCCCGCCTTGTAGTTACTAGTATCTTCTGCTATCGTGATCGATTCTTTGTCGATGATCGCAAACTATGCCTCTGTATATCTCGTATGTATATCCTTCCACCACATGGACGGGCTAATGTATTATGCTACGTACAGTACACAGTTACTCACTGGGGTGTGTCCTTCCGCCTGATCTACCACTTTCGCTGACCCAGTTCGATGTTTCTTAGGAGATTTGGGGTATCTGCAGAACCAATATTGGGCAAGTCATTTGGATCCTATTGAAAGAAACATAATCGAACGCATGTTGTCGAGCAGCCTGTCCCACTCTACATCTTTACGACTGGCATCGTCGCCGCTTTGGCCCAAGGTTTTCTGGCCGCTAGATACTGGCTCCTGTGGGCGTTTATATCATTGTGTCGAGGCCCAGCTCCTAACTCATTCTAGAACTAAAAACAAATTCATCACCCTCACCTTATTATTCTTCATCATCGTCGCAGTAAGCTTCTGTCCTTCCTCCACACTTTGAAATTGTGATTTAAATCACAATTGTCCCCGACAGACCGGCGGCGCGTTCGCTTCTGCCGTCACGATCGCAATCTTTCCCCGATATAAAGATCGGAGGCGAGTCTTAATCCCCGCCACGTGTGTCGTCATCTCTTCTGAGGGCTATTCAACTTTAACTACCATGCGAATGTAGCATCTGGCTTATCACCGAAGCTGTGACGGATATTTCCATTGCGTTGGCCCTTCTTTTGGAATTCAGGAGGGTCAAGTCCTCGTTCAAGGAGACCAGCAGGTGAGTTTGCGAGAGTCAGCATCACTGACAGGATCTAATTCTCGTTGGTAGTCTGGTCAATAGACTAGTGGCACACACCATCCAGACTGGAGCCGCTGGGGCCACCATAGCGTTAGCTGTCTTGATCGCGTAAATGCCAGAAATGTCCGGTATTCGTGGAACTCATACAACTGTTCGTTTAGGTTCCTGGCAAACAACGAAAGCAACGGCGAGTTTCTCGGTCTTCCACTTTCCATCCCTAGTTCACATATCCCAGTCCCTACCGGCATCGCCTACTGCTTAGGCCGCGTCTATTGTCTGACCATGGTTCGCACTCTAATAAACAATCTCTGCGCTAGTCGCGTCTCAGAAAACTTGCAGCTCGCGAATCTCAATGTCAGGAAAATTCGAAACACGGGGTCGAGCAAGCACATGTCTTTTAGTGCGAATCCCGGGACTCGCGGTGAGCACGGGAATCAGGAGCGGAGCGAAGGCGTCGGTGATTATGGCGGCATTCGTGCGTTTCTGGTTCGCGCTTTCCATCTGCATCTACTGACGCAATGCATGTTGAAGATGTCCACCGGACGGCTGTGGTGCTCGAAGTTCAGTCTGAGTAGCTCCGTCGCTGATTTTGCCTTATTAGGTTCATATCGACACTCCGCAGGAGTTTGGTATGAGCTCACTGAAAACGAACGTGAGATATTTCTCTCGTTCAGCCTCTATCACAGCGACGCTGACGTATTAAAATTATAGCCTGGCCAGGGCCTTCCTGATGACAGCCCCGTCGTCGAAAAAGACACGACAGCGAACGATTATGTTTCATACTCATCCAAAAAGCAAAAGAGCCTGTTCTCTGCGTGATTTTCTCGGGCTTTTGGTATGCCCATTAGTTATTTTTTTGTGGGTGTAGCATGTACAGAGCCAAAACCCGGATCCGAAAAAAAGTCATTTTAAGCAGCATCTGTTAGGCCTCTCAGCTGGGGTTTTTTTAGAGTAACTACGAGGACTACAAGTATTCTGGTTCAAAAAAACGGGGTCCATCCCACTGATTTGCGCGCATAAGAAATCGAACAATTGCCAAAAGTGGCCAAATTTTGTCAGTTGCGATTAAGAGTTGAATGCTTCACACCAAAGACATGGGCATTGACATTTTTTAGAAAGTAGGCTCCTGGTATTGCGTGAGGGAGGCATCCAAGGGGGTTTCACTAAAAATATTATTAATACTGTGGTCCACTTTTTGGCTTTTGATATCAACTGATCGGCAAGTCCGGCCACAATTCGGCTGGTCCACGACACGTTCATGGGGTGACGCGTTGAGCTGGCTGTGTTCAGGTGGCCTTAAGGCCATAGGTCACTTAGGTGTAGGTCATTCGGTACAGTCATGTGTCACCTGAGCTTTCAGAGTCACACCGGCACACCCCTAAAAAACTCCAGAGACCACGCGGTTAAAATTACACATATTTATAGTGTTAAATGAGGGAGGGTAAAATTGTGAGTACTCGGCATGACCCAAATGCTACGTGTCAAATGCGTCGTGGGCCAGCGCAACTTGAAATTGATGTGGCCGGACTTGCCGATCAGTCGGCATCAAAAGCCAAAGAGTAGACCACAGGACCAGTGGATTTTAATGATCTAGTGAAACCCCCTTGCTTCAGGCTATATACTGTACCCTAGCACACTCGGAACTTCGAAATTACCTCTCACGGCTGTAAAACAGGGGGTCAACTTTTTTTTGGATCCGGGTTTTGGGCCGGGCTTTTGGCTCTGTATAGCGAATATATTTGGAAGCTTCCTTCAGAAATGGACTGGCAAGTGGCTGTCATTGCTGTATTATAATTAGCGGCAGTACTGGCCTATTCAGCTACGAGAAATCCAGCTCTTGTTCAAGTAGCTCATCAATTTCTGTATAGCGAATTCCTTCAAAAATGGACTGGCAAGTGGCTGTCATTGTTGTATTATAATTAGCGGCAGTACTGGCCTATTCAGCTACGAGAAATCCAGCTCTTGTTCAAGTAGCTCATCAATTGTTTTATGACTTCAAACAATTCTGCCTCACCCTCAGGCAATTCACCAACCATTAACAACGTTCAACCCTGGGTCGTAGCGTGTTACGGGTCAAAATGACAAACCAACCTCGATGAGCACAAACGAACCTTGAAACTCCTGCAGTGCACAGTTGAAATATGGCCAGCGCCTCCGGGATGTCATGATTACTCCTCGTGCTTCAGCGAAAGCCAGGATAATCGAGCGCGATTTCCTTGAAGCCACGGATATATTTTCCAAGTTTGAAGCGGAATTTAGTCCCGAAGAATCAGACGTCGAGGCGAAGTTGCGCGGACACAGCCGCTGAAACCGTAGATACGGAAGCTCGTGTTCAATTCCCTTTGAATTTGAGCTGGTATGCATATTCGCTCCAGTTATTGGCTCGATGACGATTTAGAATAAGTACGTCAAACCGAACGTGGAGTCTCTCATCCAGGGTTGTGGAATGTTCGAGTTTGCAATTCGCCACCAAAATGCTGTACATGATCGTGATTTCCAAAAATCGCTGCCACTCTTCCATGTTTACTACACATACAATGATTTTGACTAACCGTCACAAGGTAAACTCTCCATTATATGTCTGCTGCCACAAGAAGACGCTCCTTTCCATGCACCTTGAGCATCTCGCCCTGTATCCATGCTCTGAAATCGCTCAAGGAATACCTTGCGAGGCGCCACAAAAGAGAAGGGCCCGCTAGGTGTGACATCAGGGCGTCATCGAGCGCGATCATCTGCTCATGTTCGAGGAGATGATTGGGTCGTCTGACTTGGGACGGTGAGTGTAACCTCGGTGAGCGAGGGGCTGGATCAGAGTTGAGAATGGTCAAGATGACGTCCTTGATCCACCATTTCGAATAATGCTCGATCCGCGCCATTAATTTGACCCGGCGTAGTGCGGGGAGCAATGGAAGCGGGAAGAAGGGCGGTGCAGAAAAATGGATGAGTGGGATGTGTAGCAAATGAACTGGATCGAACGCGCTGTGGTAGTGGATTTCAATGCGCGCAAGTGTACTGGCAGCAGAACACAGAAGAGCGTGAGTCTGAACGTAGCCAGCGCCATTCACGTAAATGTCCAGTTGCCGCAGGATTTTCGTATGGAACGCGTATTCCAACACTTCGGAGACACTACTCGCTCGGAATTTGACACTCAACCATGTCAAATTGGATGTTTGGAAAGCGGATTCGGGAGCACCATCCGGTTCCTCTGAACAAGCCGAAAGCCAATTCTGGGTGCTGCTTCCAGAAGGGAGAAGAATGCCGAGATGGAGAGATGCCAGAGTGCCCAAATTTGGAGTCCACGCAGGGGCTGCCGCGTCAAAAAAAAAAAAAGCAAAAACCACAAATGATAGCTGGGCCGTCACTTCGTTCCAATGTGTACCAGGACGCATTCCCGAGCACCTCGGAAAATTTTTAGCCCTCGTCGTGGGTTACATATGCAGAGTGGTGATTTAGGCGGCCACATGTGGCGATTCGTCAAGGAATAGTCGTGCTGCAGTGTAATTCGGCTGACTCGCGCTCAGCCTCAGAGTCCGGGGAAGCGAAAATCGGATCCAACGAGAACAAGCCGAGAGACGGTGTATCTTCCAGCTTTTCAACGACGGCTTCGATGAGCTCGTTCAAAGCTCGTTAGGGACGCGTGTCATGGTGGTGGAAGGAAAGAGTCGGCGATCATAATGCAATTTGATTCCCGCACAGAGGCTGTGCAACATCACCAAAAGTGTACAGCGCATTTAAGGCGCTTTGCAGGACCTTCCCAGGGCCAAAAGGCCTTAGAAGGCCGCCCAGCCTGGTACCAGCCTCTAAAGGCGTCTCAAAGGTAAAATTATCGGGCACCAGGCCTTTACAGGGCGTCCAAGGCTGAACCACCTTTTAAGGCCTTTTGGTCCTTTCAAGGCCTGGCAACGGCTTTTAGTTACTCTTTGGCTTCTTTCGCACTTCAAATACCAGAGAAAGTTGTACATTCACATTTTAGACTATTCAGATACACGAGCGATTTTACACGGAGCAGCAGTCGATAGTGATATAAGCGAGCTATTGAAGAGGCTGGTCAGTAAGAGCGCCGAAAGGAATTATAGCGCAAGACTCACTTAATAACAATAAACCGGGACGACATTGAGAGGACTGAAAGATAGTCAGCGCAAAGAAGATAACCGTTAATGTTCACTGACCGAAGACGAGTTGTTACGAGTTCATGATGAAGGGTCTAAACACAATTTCAGCTGAATTTCCTTATAAAAACCGGACATGTACTCACAAGAATGAAACCGAACATTGCAGCAAAGCACTGAAGAAAAGATGAGGGAAAGTTGATAGGCAGAAAGACCAAAACGGCTCACCAGAATTATGTTTTCCTGGGGACAGAAAAATCGATCAATAGGAAACCGGCGACAATGCAGACATGTACTATCGAGGGAAACAGTGAGGCGAGCGGATGACAGCAGTTCGAGCATAGTATGATGGCGATGCGAGCGGATAACGGCGATGCGAGCGTACAACAGCGATGTGAGCAGGCAACAAAATTCTTGTAAAAGTTAAATACATCAGTCAAGGCAGAAACCAGATAGAGTTATGGCTCACCTTCTAGTCGGACGAGGCCGTGGAGCTCCGAGCGGCGCGACGAGCGCGGATCGTAGCCATTTCCGAGTCGTCGTCGTCGCTGTCTTCATCGTCTGAAGCAGCGGAATCCCCGCAAGCGAATACACCCCTGGAAGAAATATGTCAATCGGCTGTAATGGGAGATGATGACAACGCACTTTTGGTACCAAGCGAGTCTCCGCGGCCCACAGATCGTCGAGATCATCAGGATTAGGCTCAAAGAGCTGCACGATATTATCAAATAGCTTTTCATAGTCGTACTTGCCGTCCTTGCTGGTCCAGGCCGAAGTGGATAACATTGTCCGCGCCTGAGAAAATGCATCCGACATTAGCAGGCGTTAAATCTTCGAAAATCGCTGCGCTGACCTGGCACCTGACGTATCCCAGCATCTCCGGCGTCATTATGTACTTGCCGTGTGCGCGTGCCGCACAATTTTTTTTCAGCTTTGACGCGCCGTCCATGGCGGAGGCGGGAGCCGTCCATATGTGTCGCGCGACCTGTGGCGGCGTCTCGTAGAATCAGTAGAAGATAAAGGGAATAAGAGTGAAACCCACACGGAGCAGGAATGGACTGCGTAGCAGCCCATGCCTCGGATCGGCGGGGTCGTACGCGCCATCGGCGTAGAAACAGGAAGGAAAGTTGCTGGCAGTCAGCGCGGGCTTGCCGTTGGTGAGTTTGCACCCGTTCAGAAGAGCTTCGAGGGCGCTGAATCAAAAATAGGTCAATATATGCGCATATATTCGGTTTTTGGACGCACGTGGTGGCTTCGGGTGTAAGTGGCGCCTCGTACACGTCCTCATCATCCTCCACAGCGGCATGCGCGTGTATCTTGAGACGCAGAGACCAAGGGATGATGGTGTCCCGGAGCATCGGGTGGTTTACACCTCTGTCGGACTTTGATTCCGAGGCGCTGAGGGCGGGGGAGATACTCTTCGTGGGGTCGGAAGGTATGCAATTCGTTTTGTGCTTCAGTCCGCTCGTGTCTTGCTGGCGAGCATCCCCGGCTGCCTTGCGGAACTGGGACAGAACGAGTCAAGAAGGAGAAGAAAGGTTTGCGTGCGCAAACGTAGGCATACCTTATGAATCAGGGCTTTCCAGTGCGTATTTTCCTTGTACGCCTCCCGTAGAACTTCAACAGACTCAGGTGCTACGGCGACTAGCTTGTCGAACGCGTTGTTGTACCCCCTCTGGCTCTGAAGTTCCCTAAAGACAAAATGTAAGCTGAGAAGCGAAAAAATCAAGAGAACGCACTCGGTAGGGATGGTCACAGTGATGCTGGGATCAGTAGATACTTGCACGGTCCAATGCGACTGCGAGCCGACGTGCATAACGAGCCCAATGTCATAAAACGGATGGACGCCCCGTGGAAGGTACTTCGCCATCGATAGCAACTTTTCAAGAGGACCTTTCGTATCCCTAGACGGGTGTGTCAGTTGGAAGTGGCCTCAAAATGTGCAAGCCTCACATTGTATCTCTTTTGGCTCTTTTCCCATTTCCGACTGGTGGAGCGTCACCTAGATCCGCAACGAGGGCGTCATACTTGCGCTTGGCACTGGATGTGGCGGGTGGAACAGGCAGGGGAGCATCATGAGGAGGTGGTGAGGTCGAGGATCCAGTGTTTCCAGACATGGCGGTGGTGGTGGTGGTGGTGGTCGCGGACAAGAAGCGCGTCTTACGCGGGCCTTGCTTTTTAAAGTCCGATTCGCGGTCACGTGCTCTACTTTCCACGCCTCAAAAAAAATCCAAACGTCAAAGCTAGTGCTTATAGAGATACAGAAAAATAACAAAACACAGTTTACAGATCATCATATCCTGCGTAGTTCAAAATTTCCTCCTCTGTGATTGCCGCCGGCTCTTTTCCATCATCCGCGGCATCATCCTCCTCCCCAGACTCTTCAGAATCGGACGAGTCACTGCCGGATTCGGGATCTGAATTGGCTGGAATATCTTCGTCTTCATCTGAGCTAGGCTCATCGCCCTCCGGTGCTTGAGGTGGGTCTATGTCCATCTCATCATCCTCATCATCCGACTCCGAAGGCGTCCTGGCATTGAGCGGCCCGGCGGAAGGTGCCTTTCGCCCAGTGCGGTGTCCAACGGCATCTTCAGAGTATCGCATGAACAATGTCACGGTCAACAAAACTACAGGAAATTAGTGGTCGAGGAAAATAGAAACAATAAAACATACAATGTGATATAATAATAAACATAGTCTTCGTCGTTGTCCCCATCGAAAATACGCGCAACAGAGGGGCCCAGGAGTGCAGATGTCCGTTCATAGTGGAACGCTGGAACCAGATGAGCCGCACGGATGATTTCTGCGGGATCCAGAAAACCAAAAGCACCGGAGTCTGGTTGTGATGCATCGACAAACCCGATTCCATGGGGCCGTTTGAACAGCCATCCTCCGGGGCATGTCAAGTCGCGACCAAACCAACGCACCCACAGAAACGCCATACGATGGATCTTGGACCTGCTCTTGGAGCGAGGGCCGACGTGACGTACAGAGGCATGAAATATGCTGATGATCCGCCCGTACCAGTACGGGTGAGCGGTTGTGTCGTCTTCGTCTTCATGGGCGAGCACCATGAAGTCGGGATGTGTCCTCGGGTTCAATCTATCTTCATCGCGCCGCACATCGTACCTGGTGTGGTTCACACGGAGGACCTTGTGCGTGTATAGCCGCTCGCCGACGATATTAACATCCGCCAGATCTTGCAGAGAGTATTCTATCTCGTCGCCATCGTACGGAACATCGAGAAGGCGCCCAAGCAGATGGGACTTCAGTCTAGGGAGGAGGTCCTATGGTTTGTTGAGCGCGGTGAGCTTTAATTCAAACCCTCCCGACAACTTACCTCAGCAGCCGGGTCATTCGGGAAATCATCTGAAAGCTCGTCGGTACGGATGAACGTACGTTTTGATTGGGAGATGTGGTGGTGTTGCTGCGGTGGTAAATTGTCGTCCTCGAGGACAAGATTTTTTCGAGCGCGAGCGGGGGCTGATTGGCACGATGTTTGGGTGGACTGCTCGACGGATTCTTCTGATGTGTTCGCTTTTTCGGTGGCAGTATCGTCCATTCGTCTTTTGATGGCAAGCGCGAGGCGTCTACGGCGTTCTGAGGCGGCAATTTGACGCTCAAAGTTGCGCTTGTTGCTCTTGGAATAAAGCCTTTTGGCTAACCGATGGGAGAGCTCGCCCTACAACACATGTGAGCTAAATTCAACCTAGGCCAAGAAACGCACAATCTGGGTAGAGTATGAATCGGTGGTTCCTATTTCAACAATGGCATCGGGATAATCGCCCATGGAATGCCATTTGTACGTGGCCAAATTCCATGCCTTACGCTCCTTTTCTAATTTTGTCGTTGTGGCTGGGGTAGAGTTTGATTTGGAGTTTTTCTTCGCCAGGCGGCGGGCACGTCGATTATATTCGGCCGGTAATTCGTAGGTAACATACTTCTTGCTAGTCGTTTGATGGAAGCGACGAGCTTGCGAGCCCAACTCGGCTGTGACAATCCTAAAAGATTTAATGGTTGAGTCACTGTGCATGCGGAGCTTGCTGTATGCATGCCAGGTCGCGAAAACATATACGAGTGTCAATATGATGGTGTTATAAAGCTCAGGTAAAAGGCCCTCAAAGGCTGCATAGCAACACTGCACCAAGAATTTTCATGAATATTATTGAAATAGTGCAGAGAAATTGTGCGCACCTGTAATATGTCTTCAAAGTCACGAGCGGCCATTTTTTTCATCTCAGAGACATTCGCGTGAAATCGGCGGATGGTACTCCGTCCAAAATTCGGGATTTTGCGGAACCTGCGCTCTGTTAAGCTGAGGTGAGAATCATTGTAGAGAAGAGACTCACCGTTCGTCCAGTTTACCCACCAGGTCATCGTCTTCAGCCTGCACGATGCGGACGAGGTGCGCAAAAAGGGACTTCCAACTGCCCAGCTCCACCTCGTGCAGTAGGTCCGGCACGAACATGGTATAAAAATTGAAACCATACTTAGCCAACTTAGAGAATGCATTCTACACGCGATCAAGTTCCATTTCAGACATCTAGTTTGGAAAAGAAGGTCACTTACACGTGTGGGAACCCAGGAGAATGGTTTCAATACCCTGTTAACTGCCGCACCCGCAACAAGCCGGCCCTTGTCGAATATCCAACTACGTACGCGGGCAATTGTAGATTGATACTGCGGTGTATCCACGCGGATCTTTGCCCGCCGCTTCATGTCACGCTTGGAACCCATTTCTGGAATTTTTGATTTGTCGATGAAACAACGCGGACACGGACAACCGCCAAAGTACTTGATGGTGGCCAGAAGAACTCTAATGAAAGTTAACCACAAACCAAATAAGATGGGGAAGACTTACTTTTCAGGGTAGTCCGCACCATAAGTGAAAAACCGAGGAAAAATCAGACGTTCGATACCGTCATAGCATTTGACAATGATCCCGTTGATGTATGCATGGATAAAATTGTCGCACAGAAGCAGATCCCAAATTGCATGCATAAGCTCGCGTTTCAGGTGAGCTAGGACATTGGCTGATGGGGGAAAGCCAAAAGTTGCGCGATAAAAATCCTTGAGAGAATCCGGCAGCTGGAAGAGGTCAGGAGGGGGAATTCCAGAGGAAAATCAAAATTCTTACCGATGGGAAGTAAGCCGGGTGGTAACCTGCGTTTGCAGACGGTTTAGCGCGGGTGTACTTTGACAGATTTCCAAAGAATGTATCAAGGGGCCAAAGCGATGCGTTGCCGAAATTGGCGAGATGCGTTGAGTCTGACCAAAACATGTAAACAGCGATAATGGTCTCGAGATGGGGTGTCGCCGTTGGAAGTGGTAGATCGTGATGAGCCTTGAGCATCGGGCGTGAAGTATAAACTTCGCCGTACATGACCTCGTGGCCGTCGGGGAGTGGCGGCAAGCCGTTTTCATCGGGAGGGCCATCGGGTGGTTCTGGAGCTACATCGGGGTCGTCGGGATCATGGTTCTGGTCCCAGCGGTACTGAAACGGCGTCGTGTGGAACTGCTCAAAGGCCGGGCTTTGAAAGGCCTCGATCATCACGTCGAGGAGTGGACGATAGAGAAGCCCTGCTGCATCCGATTCGGGGCCACAAACCTTGTATGCCGGGAGCTTGATTTTTATCGAGGCTGTGTTCCATTTTGTTGATGAAGAGTTTTCATCTGGATCCAGTGCAGCAGTGTCGTCCAACCGCTTGTTTTCCCGTGCAGCACCGAAATTTTTGAGATGCTCGCGATCGAAATCATCCTTCATCAGGACATCTTCAACAAGAGAATCGAGTTCGGCGATGGATTTAAGGTTGGAACCAATATGAAACCAGATTATCAAACGTGCGACCGTGGTATTTAGAAAAGGAAACCAGGGAGGGGTTGCGGGTGAAAATGAAGGGATTTTTGGAGCGACGAGGAGCTCTGACGACTTGCACAAGTCGTCGAGACTTACTGACTCATCGGGGTCGTGCGTGGGACGGTTGGGGAAATTTTTGTATAACCCGTGGATATTCGGCTCTGTTTTTACCCACTTTGGAGGCTGTTCTTCGGTGTTAGGCCCAGCAGGAGGTGCGTTGTCGACAGTAGGGACCACAGGAGGCTCTAAAACTGTAGGAGGAGCGGGTGGTTCATCCCGATATCGCATTGGAAGTCTAATTCGGCGCCGCGGACGACCGCCGGGACCAGGGGGGAGAGGAATAGGGGGAGATATGATGGGGGATGGTGGACGAAAATTGTGTTCCTTGAATAACAGTTAGCGGGATTTTTTTTTTTTTTCAAATGAGATTGCTCATACCATTTCTGAGTTTGATGAACCTGCTGGTATCTGGTTTGCGATTACCGCGGCAGCTACAGCGGATGCATTATCGGCCGCGATGACGCTCTGCACTCCTTCGACGTGCTGAGCCTGGAGTACGTCGCATTTGTTGTAGTGATTCGTCATCCCGCGTCCCTTTGCGAGACCAGACTGGCCGCAAAAACCACATTTTGCCATGAGGACAACAATAAATAAGAGTAAAAGAGCCCCAGGTTTCATTCACAAGAGTTCGGGATCACAAAAAGGAGGCGGGGAAAAACATAGGAAAAAAGTGTTGGTAGGCGGAATGGCGGGGATTTTATAGGCCCTTGAGAGACCGAGCCAAGGCTTGAGAAAGTGTGGATAGGGGCTTTAAGTATTGGCGCCAGGATCTTAAAGACTGGTAAAGTCGTGACCGGGGCTGGGAACGCCTGTTAAGGGCCTTGTGCGACGCGTCCAAGCCTGGACGGCCTTTGCCGGTGTCACGAGGCCCTTTGATGCGATCGCCATTTTTGGTGATGAACTCTTTTCTCCGACCACCACTCAAGAACCGCCTGCATGTTTGGGTGCTGTTTCTGTCGCCGCCACTTCAGACTTCAGCATTGCTTGTTCATATCATCTGCAACCTCCTGTGCCCTCTACTACCTCTGAGTCTTACCCATATCGGTCGGATCGCTGCGTAACAGTGATGGTCAGAAATCGGATGTTGTGGAGCTCAATGCGTTGTGGGAAGGAAAGCAAGCTTTGTATGGCATAATTGGTGCGTCTACAATAAATCCGCTTGTTTACCTGCTGCTGCCGCTATCGATTTGAGCGCCTGCGCCATATCGCAGTCCTTGTACTGCGGCATGTCAGGACGGCGGCGCCGATGAGGCGCACACCTTGCGAGGTGCGTTAGGGGTGGACCGAAGCGTCACTGCCCATTTGCGCGTTTTCACTCCGCAGCGGCCGGCGGCGTGTCCGCTGCTCTGCTGTGTTAGTGCATCCGCCTCACCTATACCGAAACGGCCCTTCAAGGTTACTGGGGTTCGCGGGCACCTTGCGACGGTCTGGAACGCCTTGTGAGCTCCGCCGTTGTGCCTTGGAACGGTGTGAGAGTGGTTCCAAGTCGCTCCGCCAAGTCTTGGGAGCGTCTCAAGTTTACCTTTTTCCCGACATGTCCTCTCGAATTTGGATCCGTTCGCCCACCTCCTGATTTATGGCCTCCTGGTATACATGTTTGAGCTCGCTTACGAGGTGTACTCAGCTCTCCCCCCTCTCTGCGTCGCTGGGTCATCAGCTTCGTCATGCTGGAAGATGCTACAAAGAGCCCACCAGTTTCTTCACCGATGAGACTTGCTGAAGCGCTGATGGGCTGTAATAATGCTGCATTAAACTCTCAAGCGTACGGTTTTAATCTATCAGCCTCCTATCCGTATGTACCAAGCTGCCACCCATTTCGATGACGATGGGCACATGTAGGCGCGAGTCCCAACAGCTTCTCCGGTACAGATACATTCTGAGCGTGTTATCGGGAGATTCTGGCATAGATTGTATCCTTTCACGAAGGGGCCCAGACAGAACCTCACTAGTTATATTGGTCTTCTTCGTCATTAACACGGTCTCCTCTGCCCTGTATTCGGCTATCCACGTCCCCACCTCTGGACTTGTCCCTCAGGCCCGTCCTTTCCATCCACTTCGCGTTGTCCGCGAGTATTTTTGCCACACTGGTATGAAGGGGATGGCGTCCCGGGTTCACGACGTGATTGGCCTTGAACCCATTCCTCCACAGCCTTGGTTTCTACGGTTCTGGGGTCCTGGCAAAAAAAAAAAACTGGGTCCAAAGGACGAGTCGCGATGCCGGAGCCATACAAATTGCGTCCCAGTATCAGTGCGCGTTCACAGATGCGCAACGCCCGTTCGCCGCGACGTCAAACTGCGCCTCCCCTAACTACCGGTAACTTTAGTTTTGTGGACGTCCGTGAATCTAAACCAAAATCGCATTTGACTGATAGGCGTTTCCATTTTTATCCACACCGAGCGAGCTGGCGGTCAACTGGATCAAATCATCAGATCTTTCTTCAAAACCCTTGCGACAACTTCAACGACAGTGCGTTGGTGCAAAGAATGTCCTAAGGGCCTCCAGCTGCAATCCCCCCCTCCTCGCGGCGTCTTTGTTGAGGATGATGAACCTAACTTTTTTGGTGCGTTTCTGCTGCATTATTTGCCATTGATCACCGCTGAATTTCCGCCCTAGATGGTTACGACAATGTAGCCAGCAGCAGGACTATTTTCCCTCTCAGTGGCGGGTTCTTCAGCCTGAACTCCGAGCATACCAGCTGGACTGGTATGTTGTTCTGCACCGGCGCTGGATAGCCTGAATTAACCCCATGGGTTTTACCTTCTCGACAGTCGGTGCAAATCTCTTTACCAAGGCCAATCCCACCACCTTCCAAGACTTCAATTCCGCGGTTGTACCTTTTTCCCCAATGTCGGGAGCGGGTATCTTTTGTATGAGCCTTGATCTTTCCAAGACAAATGATGTCCAGGATGGGCAAAACGTGACCCTCCAGGTACTATCAGCCTTGTTTTTCTTGAATTCTCTTGATAGATAATTATCGACCCTCAAAGTTCGTGTACGACGGAGGTGATGGCGAATTGTTTCAGGTGCGTTTCCCAGTAGCGATGCTTTATTTCTTGTTCTGAGGTCGTTTCTGTTCCAGTGCGCTGACCTGACGTTGTCACGCACCGCACAAGTTTCCTCTAATGTTTGCTGTCGGAACGGCACCACGGGCCCTTGCTCGGATTTTGGGTCCGCGCCGGATGGGCCTGCCACAAACTCTTTTTCCTTGGTGCAGTCTAGTCCTTCGACCACCACCGGTAGTGGCTCAAGGCCGACGTCTCTGAGTTCCAGCACAAGCTCTGGGAGTTTGAGCACACCTTCTCGCAGTTCATCAGCTGGACCAAGTGAAGGATTCAGAAAGAAGCCAAATGTCGGTGCAATCGTGGGCGGCCTGATCAGCGGCATCGCAATTATCATCCTCATTACAGCATTTTTTCTACACCGTTGGCGGCAACGCAACCGAACGTCTATCTTGGAGTCAGGGCTGGCTTCCACAAACCCTCCAGCTCTCCCGATTTCATTCATTGTCAACGGAGAACAAGAGAAGTCGGCCCAGTCTTCGAGTACTTCCAACCGCGACTCATCGTCCTTGGTGCCGCTCTTGGTGCCGCCCCATTTGATTTCACTGAAGCGTGAGCAGGCGACTGCTGTACACCGTTATGATGATGTCCACACTGGCCGGATGTACTCGTGCAAACGAGGCAGGGGCTGCACCTCTCTCCGGGGCGGGTACCCCAGACTGGTGGCGCTGGCTCCGTCAGCAGTGTATTGTCCTCGAGCGAGCCGCAGGTGGTCGGGATCTCGTATTCCATCCTTAACTCCTCTGCGGCGCTTAGTGTGCTGCCTGGAAACAACGGCGTACCGGATCGGCTTTGAATGTGGCCACGGTACCGGGCACTGTCTTGCTAGAGCTGCAGAGCCTGCGCGAAGAAGTGAGACGGTTGGCAGCCGCGCAGACACCGCCGAGTTATGAATATGATCAGTTACGATAAAGGCTAATCTGCACAGTATGTAAGTGTTATGAATGTGAATTGTTGGAAACGTATCGCACGGCCTGTGGATGACGACATGAGGACGCGTTGTTCAGCGACTCTTAATGTTCTAAGGTAATGGCACTTTTTTCTTTATTTTGTTGTCCTTTTTCAGATGGCGAATGCGATACTGAGATGAAACTTGACACACTGCGTTGACCGGGGTCCTAAACCGGCAAATAGCGAGGCGCGCTGATCTCCGTGACGGCAGCCGCCTAGACTCGGTTATCTAGGGCCTTAGCCGCGCCTAGACAACGCCTAGATAACCGAGTCTAGGCGGCTGCCATCACGGAGATCAGCGCGCCTCGCTATTTGCCGGTTTACGACCCGGTCAACACAGTGACATGCCCTCATAAGTGTTGGATATTAATAATGCAGCTCGGCATTCGGGCATGTGATTAGTAATATTAGTAATATGGACAGTTCAAGTAGATACACGTAGAATATTCTAGATACATATTCTGTAGTATATAAGACTGTTATATCCTGAATTAAAAGGAAAAGAAAGACCTCCGGAAGTTTGGAGAATTCCGGAGATCGGAGATTGGCCATTCTCACAAACACCACAACTCAGGAGGGTGTGTGATTGACTGGACTCAAGGGCCAAAAGGAAGGAAAACCTCCAGAAAATCTCGGAGATTGATCGGAGGTTAAAGCGAAGGGAAAGACGTCCAGAGCCATGAAGATGACTCCAGAGTTGAGTTGACGATTTAAAGAACGGAGGATAATTCAGCTATGAAAGGAAACATGGAATAGTGTTAATTTTCCAGCTAAAGTACAGGAAGTATTTAGCAGGATTATATAGAGGGAAGTTTATTGTAATCATAAATGGAGATGTATAATGTGACTGGACGACATAACAATAAGCATATCTCCAAAAGGAGATGGGGAAGTAAAGTCGAGGATAAGACAAAAGAAAGAAGGACCGAAGTCCAGATAAATGGAAACACTAAGTAAGCATGCATAGCGTAAAAATCCGGAAGATAAGAGAGTCCGAGGTAACCTCTGATCAGATGTCCGGAGATGTGACAGGTGTGACATGTGACAGACTCGGAGGTTGCACAGATATAACACTGCAGTACATTCCTACTGGAACATCTGTTTTCTCTAAAGCAGTCTTCTAACCATCAGTGCCATTGAAAACTTACTCTACCTCTACCTCTAATATCGCCCTCCCCTCTTTTACTCCAATAATAAGTTTCTGCATTTGAACTCGGCACAGGAAAGAACGACTATGTGTCAATTGCTATTGTGAATACATCACAGGACACAATCAAGCACGCTACAGAGCTGTTTTAAAATTAGTCTGCAACATGAATGGTGACCTGCAAACTCAGCAGTGGGTCAGTTCCGGAGGCCAGGGAACATCCCTTCGGCATTGGATCGATCTACGAAAAGAGTTCGATCTGATTTCAAGCTCCTGGATGAAGTGTATTGAAGGACATCACTCGAGGAAGCCATGTAGTCTGTTGTACCCACCCACACACAGAAAAATAGTCAGATCCCGCTTGCTGAATTGAAGGTTGGGTTACATCCGCTGTGGTTGCTATTACAAATACTGAGCTTCCATTCATTGTCGCCACGGTGTTCTACTTTTGTATCTGTGGATATACACGATGCAATGGCCGGCGGGAATCTTTCATCCTAAATCTATCCTGCAAAATCTCCGCTTAATGAAAGCTATTTTGATGGCCCATTGTCCTAGTGACCATATTATATAAAGGATAAGGACATTGCTCACTTCAATGTGTCTTTTTTCAAAGAATCTTTTCTTGGTGAATTCCTGTTTGATCGCACACTCACGTTGAAATGGTGCGCTTGAGGTAGGCTTGAGAAACCTGCTAAATGCGTGCAAAACGCACACACAACAAATCACACACATACACACACACACACACACACACACACACTACCCTCAACTATAACGCGCTCCTTGGTTGAATTTGGGTCCGGTCCATAGTATGCGGACAGCTGGAATGGAACTTTCACTTCTTAAACACTGAGCAGTCTCTCTGCAGAAGCCTCAATAGAGTCTTAGATGAAATTCAGTAGTTGAAACTGACCGAAATACGTCTCCAAGGACCTAGTGGACTAGGGTTTTGGGGTTTTATGGATATAGATTGGAGGTTTTATAGATCCGAGGACCGAACACTGGCCTCAGAAGTGACCCAATTTTGTTACGCCTGGTGCTTAGACAATTACTACAGGGCAGATGAATGGTCGCAAACTTACTCAGCTACTCCGAGGAGCACTAGCAATGAAAAAAGCCTAAAGCTAACCGCCTTCCGATGCCAAAGACAGATGTATTGCTTAAGTCTAATAGACAGATGAACCAATTGTCCAAAGGCTAATAACACTTTCAACACCAAACACTAGGGCCAATGTTTAACACTTGGGTTTTATACCTGAACACCTACCTCTGTGGACGAACAACTCGAAACTTAATTCCTTATTTCTCACACTCAAGCTTTTCTAGAACCAACTTCTTTTATATATTGAGTTACAGAACAATCACAAAAAGAGACTATATGTTTTTATATCTCTGCGAGACTGACCCGAACACACCAACACCAAACAGAGATTAGCTTGTGAGGCTGGATCCGTGGGGATGTGATGAACTGGCCATTGCGGGGTTTTTCCTCCTCCTTTTATACTACTTGAACAAAACTGATGATGTAAAACTGATATGATAAATAGTCTGATATCTGAGTCATTGTCTGCCAAGGAAACAACACCCGAGGTGTTTGTCATGATGGATTGCTGTGAAAGTCAGCTTTTATGACCTCCAAGAACCCTTATTTGGGTATAATGATGCCAGTTTCGAATGTCATCTGCATCTGAGGTCAATGAAACTAGTGATGCCCAGGGCCCGGCTTGGCCTGAAAGCCCGGGCTTGGGCCTGGCTTGAGTGGGCTTGGGCTTGAGATTCTTCAGGCCAAAGCCCTAGGCCACCATCAGGGCTTGGCCTGGCCTGGCCTGGGCCTAGGCCAGAGCCTGCTCAAGCAGATACACATACATAGAATTACAATTTCTACTCCATAATAATATCGGTCTCGTAATTACCCTCATCGTCATCTAAGAAACAATCCCAACCTTCAGCGTCCTCCTCAACCTCCACCACCACGTTGTCCGCTTCCAGATCCACCACCTCGGGCTCACGGAATAATAACTCACAACAAATTAAACACTTCAGGCATTGCAACGCCTCAACAATGTCACCCCTCAAGTGTCATGATTTGATACTATCTAATCGTTCCAACGCCTTATGTAAACATGTGCCTATCTCATCTTTGGCGCTTATACTATATGAGCACTTATTAATATCCTCGGAATGTTCTGGACAAACACACGACAAACACACCTTATACATGAGGATACAGGTCGCTTTGTAAGAACACATGGCAGAGGGACGGTTCACATGAGGAACACACATTTAATTAATAGGTCTTGACAGATCTCATGGACAACGCATGTACAACACATGGTTACAGACTATTGTAGTATATTTATATTCTCGTTCACACGGCTCGATAAAACAGTATATATACAGTAGCTAGTCATCTGTAGTAGTTAACCTTTTATTCCATCCTCTTTCGAGCTATACACATTGCACTCCCCAATCCTTTATTTTTGATATTGAACGTGATTTAGTCTTGACTGTGACATCAAGCGATTGCGACGTTTGCTGAGCGTGATTCCAGCAGATGAAAATGCCCGCTCAGATGACACCAAGGATGCCATGATCGCAAGGCAGTCCCGTGCCAACGAACCCCACACAGGATACCGGTGGTAATTAATCTGGAAGATCGTGAATGGATATAGGTGGAAGCGAACACTAGAACATACCCCCCACCACTCAATTGTTGACATTCCGATTGGAACATTTTCCCGAGTGTTGATATACAAGTTGGGAGGCAAAACACACGCCCGGAACTTTCGTCACGCGTGACGTCATATTGTGGCTGTGCTCTGGGGGAATGGCTTCCCCCAGGCCCCCTCCTCTTCGCTGGCGCTGCCCTGTCCGCTGGCGCGGGGCCTTTTCGCTGGCGCTGCCTTTTCCGCTGGCGCGGGGCCTCTTTTTACATGATGTCTGTTTTTTTTTTGCTCAATTTTTTCATGGCTCCACTTACCCACAGTACAATTGGCAGCCCCGTCGATTTGGTGCAGAGCCCCACTGCGTGGAGCTTCTGCTCGCCGTGGCTGGCAATTGTCTGTGGGACTGTGTGGAGCCATTCAAAAATTTCGAGACCTAGTTGAATTTTTTAATAAAATTTCTTTCATGGTGTAATCTTGTTTTGTTACGGGCGCCGGCCCGGACGGCTGGGGTTTTCCACCCCAGACCCTGACCGCTGGCGCGGGGCCTCACGCTCACCGCTGGGCCCACTGTGTGGGGCTTGCGCTCGCCGCGGGGCCCACTGCGTGGTGCAAAAGAAAAAAAAAGGCTTTGGCCCGGGTCGAATGCGCGACCTCACCAAAACTCAATAAATTATCCGATGGCGTCATAACAGAAAGGAGGCCAGAGGCCATGATAATGAGAGTCGATTTATTGTTAACTAGTGCCTGGAACGACGCATCATGTCACGCGTGACCAAAGTTCCAGGCGTGAGTTTGAATTCCTACAAGTTGTACTCATCACACCAAGGCTTTGTGGGGTCGAAATGAGTCTCGCTCAAGCCATCCACGTCCTCCTCGTCATCTGGAGTGAGTGCGTGAAGACCCACCTTGTCAGTGGTCGTAGATTTGGTGCGGGGTGCCAAAGTCTGCGCATTTCGTTGTGCGTGCATTCCCAAATATTGTGCCTTGAACTGAGAAGACTTCAGCTCGTGCATCGCATAAAACGTATAATAAAACACACCGTTTCTTCCATGTTTTCGATTGCCTCGCCTTGCAGTTCTGGCGACCAGTTTTTCTTGAATCTTGAAGTGACTGAATTTTTTGCTGGGATCCAGGACTTTTTGGGGACAATCAGTGTAGGAAGAATGGCACTGCAGCAGCGTACCCATAGCAAACATATATGTATTGGAGTTTGAGGTCTTTTTATAGCACTCGTCTACCTTCTCTAACGCTTGGTTGAGGGCATGCCAAAATTGTGAGTACTTGATATCTGTTGTGCGACGAGTCCAGGATTTCGTTTCTGTGCTTGTAAGTTCCCGATCTGATACACCCGTGGATAGATTAATTGATTTATAAATTAATTCGTGATTACTAGTGCCGAAACTTGTGAAAAAATAAACTGACGGACCCCAAGCCAAGGGCTTGCTGGCCTGGCTTGGCTTCAAAATTTTCAAGCCCGAGCCCCAGGCCCTGTCAAGCCCGACCTCGGGCCTGGCTTGGCTCGGGCCTGCACTGGCTTGGCTTGAGGGCTTGAGGGCTTTAGGCCAAGCCTTGGGCATCACTAGCGGGAATGCACAATGTTATTGATTGCATCGACGAGGATATGTATCTACGAGTCAATAACATCGATTAATTTCATCCATTAGCTTGGTGCGATGAGCTGCCTGCAAACTCGTCTAAAGGCGTCTCAAGGTTACCTCGGTTTGTGGGGACCTTGCGACGGTCTGGAATGCCTTCTGAGCTCTGCCGCGTGGGTTGAGACGCCTTTCAAGTAGCCCTGCCAAGCCTCTAAAGCCCTCGGAAGGCGTCTCAAGGTCTCAAGCAGACTCAGGCCGTTGCAAGCGATTTGGCTTTTTTCCGACATGCTTGGTGGTAACGTGGAGTCATTACCAGAACTCCACGATAAATTCCAAGCTGTCCTCTCCCGCGTGTGGAGTGTACATGAGACGGAGGGTGATTGGACTGATGAAAGATCTCTCGTCATGGCTTTCACAGTTCTTGAAAATGCATGGAACCAGTTTGATTCCTCAGAGATAAAGGAGATTCATCGCCTCCCGCCACTTGTCCTGTGTTCAATCTACACAGTATTATTGTGCCAGGGCCATCATCGGTCCCTCGAAAGAATACAAGATCAACTGCACATCTCACCGCTTTACAGCAGATGTCAGTACCGAGGGCGCGGATCGGAAACTTTCTATTTTCGGATGTTTTCAGAGCATTGTCTGTAACTCACTCAATTCTCTGCCAATTTAGATGAAAAGTGGATATATCTGTCAGGCTAATTCATGCGCAATTAGTGATAGAAAATAATTCATGAAAATATCATGTGTTGAATAATCAGTGGTTTTGGGCTGTTTTTGTACCAAATGTCATCTAGCATGCTCAGAACATGTCCCAGTGACCTAATGCGTTGAGAGGGACAAAATACTTCGTATATTAAAGAGATCCCTCGTATCAGATTGTTCGTGTTTACCATCACGTCGGATCGCCTTTTTCCGAACCACGTTTCCAACCATGCTTGATTTGGGCTTTTTTTCTCTCCAAACGACCTGGCCGGCAGCTCCCGTATATATGTTCATCCTATTTATGATCTCATTCCTAATTAGCTTTGGTCCAGGGATTTGACAGGAACGCTCCACGATGTTATTTTCAACCTATCCGATCAACCGTTCAATTTCCGCAAGAAAGGAAATGCTTCTTGCAATATCTCTTTCTTAAACGCCCACATCATGCACCTTTCTTCCTATTCACTTCGCCATTCCATTATTCCGGTGCCACGCTGTTGTCTGCATATTTATTATCCGTCACAGTTTGACTCTCAGGCCCAATCACTTACGACGCCATTCGTTTTAGACTCGGAGGCGCCCCATGCCGGGCATCGAGCCCTCAAGTTACTCGATTTGACCTTCTTTTCCCTACCACGTTCCCTGCTCCAGGACATTGGCCGAGGCATTATGGCATTATTCTCCTTTTGGGATGCGGAAATTCCAAGCCGACCCAGCCGATCACATTTTAGCTTGGGAAGCTCCGGCATACTCCATTCCGCTCCACAGTCGTGCGCTCAAGACCCGCTCATAAGGAACGTTTGTCGGATCTTCCTTCGCTCTTTCCGTCGCACCATCTTCCTGCCCTTTCGCTACGTTTCTCTCTCTCAATACGCCACCTGGAGTTGGTCCTTCCCTCGGTCAAGATTCAAGACCCAGCAAGTATCGCAAATTGGGACCGCTGCCTCTTCAGGTCAATCCTACCGCTTCGGATGCGCAAAATTACGACCTGTTTCTTCTCAAATGAGCAAGACACAAGACTTCAAGTCGTCTAGGGCTCTCAGAGGCTTGGTTAATCACGGCGCTGGAGGATCGATTGCAATCGTAAGAATTTTACAAGACGCTACAAGGCCTCGACGTAGACGGCCACTCCTTTGTGGAATCAAAACATCACTCGAGTCGTGCAAGACCCTTGGGCATTTTGGTACAAAATACCATCCTGCAATCCATAACGATGCCGAGAACTGTCCTGTCTGCTGCTATGGACTTTTGCGTTCTCTCGCCAACATGTAAACAGCTTGCCGCTGAGCGATGAACGATGAACGTTGGCTGTCCTTCTGTCCGTCTGCTGCACTGTCGTTCGTTCAAGAGCATGGTCTATCAATTCTGGGCAGCCTCCATGTCTTGAACACCTTCCTCGACAATCGAGCGACGCCCCAATTATTGGATTAGCCCATATATTGCATCTGGCTTCAAGAAGTCTTCAATAACGGCTTCTCCTTTCCCGACACGTTGCACAAATTCGCGCGGAATATCACGCTAAAGGTATGCTTCGTTTACTACGCTTTATTCACGCATTCGATCTGACGCAGCGCGCCTCTCTACGCCAGAATTCTACGCGCTCAACACTGTTGTGGGGCTATCAACCTGAAGATGGGGAGCTCGACGACCCTTATTCTGTGCGTTCTCTCCTCCTCTGTCTCGCCCTCCGTTGATCCCAGCCACATCTATTTTGCCGCAGGTAACACCATAATTCTCTATCCAAATGTTCTGACTCATTCTGTGACGAGGACACCCACGCCAAAGTGAGCATGAGCTTTTATATTAATTAGCCCTCTAATCGCACCTGCAACCCCGGCGCTCCATGTGGAGCGACTCGGACTCAGGTATGTGCAGACTTGGGTATTGAGGTTCAGTGCTCGCCATTTACTGTCCTCTTCATCACTGTTGTTCATGTTCATTGCTTTGAATAGGCACGCCTCTGATTCTTCTGACCATCTTTTTATCGATCACGCGTATCGCAGCGGTCTGAGGCCCAGTTCTGCTTATGTGTTTCAGTAGTGACAATATGTATGTATTGAATGGCTCCACAATCGAACCGGCTACTTCGCCGAGCTTTTCCGACCAGAAACTGCTCTCAACAGTCGCCATACCCCGTTGTATCCGACACGGATTTTCGAAAGTACAATTAAATTCACCGCAGATGTGTGTACTCCAAATTAGTTCCTGAAGAAAGAACAGCTGCTCAGGATCTTAGAATGCCCGCGCCGGAGCGAAGCGACGGCATATCTTGTGTATACCTAAAGAAACATGGGATAGAGCCAGATGTATGTATAATTTCATTAAAGTTCCTCTATCTCCTTTGGATATATCTGGCAGTATTGATGTTCAGAGATATTGTATGGATTACATTTATATAGGGGTTCCATATAAATCTGGCTCTATCCCATCTTTCACTAGGTATATATAGTGTCCCTCAGAAAATATTAGGTCACTGGGACATGTTGTGGGGATGCTAGATAGCATTGGGTGCAAAAACAGCCTAAAAACACAGATTCCCCAATTACACCATATTTTCATGGATTATTTTCTATCACTAATTGCGCATGAATTAGGCCGACAGATCTATCTACGTTTCATCCAAATTGGTAGAGAATTGAGTGAGTTACAGACAATTCTCTGAAAACATCCGAAAACAGAAATTTTCTGATCCGCGCCCTCGGTACTGACATCTGCTGTAAAGAAGTGGTCATGATGCAGCTCAGTAATGCAATTCAAAGATGAATCAAGGTGAATTCCAACGCTCCCAGCGAGACAAATGCATTACAGGACACAATCAAGCACGCTACGGAGCTGTTATCAAAATTAGTCCGCACCATGAATGGAGACCTGCGAACTGAACCGGAGCTCAGGTCTGGAGCCCTTCAGCATTGGATCGATCTACGAAAAGAGTTTGATGTTGATCTCAAGCTATTGGATGAACTATTTCTCACTAGAAGAAGCTATGTAGTCCGTCGTACCTACCCGCATCCAGAAAAAGGGTCAGATCCCGCTTGCTGAATCGAAGGTTGCGTTAGAGTCGTTGTCGTTGCTATTATGAATGCAGAGCTTGCATGCATTGTCGAGACGATGCTCTACTTTTCTGTCTGCGGATACACATGATGCATTTGCCAAGGAAACCTTTCATCCCAGATCTATCCTATAAAATTTCCGCTTAATGAAAACTATTTTCGATGGTCGACTGTCCCACTGACCGTACTGTATGAAGGCTTCGGACATTTCTCGTCTCCAAGTGTCTTCCTTGATTAACGAGCAGCAGTTGCTATACTAGGGATGCCGTGAGGCCGCTGGAAACTCAAGTCAAAGAAGCCATAATTGTGAAAGGCGAGAACAAGAGTGCATTTGAGAGCGGGAGCGCAAGGCACAGGACATGGAGATGAAAAAGACTAGAGTCGGCACGGCGATCATGATGCCAAACAACTTGGGGGTAGGGCCGTGGCTTTGCCCGGCAGAAACTCGCGCTTATTGCTAAGTCGTAGTTCCAAAATCTACTTTTCACAATGTCTAAAATCACATTATGGCAGTTTGGACCTTGGGATGCACAAATTGAATCAAACCGCGAAAGATTGTGAGGTGATGAGGCCGCAAGCTTACCAAATGCAATCAGGCCAAGAGCCGATTGAGGTGAATGATCGGCCAGAACACATTCAACTCCATTTAGTTGCGTGATTCAAGTCCAGTGTTCAACACCATGCAAACTCAGTACTTAGGTTAAGTTGTAGCGAATTAACCTACCGAAGCGGTCCGCCTCTGAGGGGAGGCCCAAGGCTTCTATTACTAATTGGACTGACACTGGCTGCGAGCGCCTCCTCCAGAAATGCCAGAGATGAAACTTCCGTAGGTCGTTTGATGTGCTGGGGAGGACGACCCGCAGGTCACCTTCCCCATATTTGGTATTCCTGTACGTATTTTATGGTACACCGGTCCCCGGACCGTTTATTTGTCTCGTACGTCCACATGTAAACCATTCACCTTCTTACCCCCAAACCACCACTTTCGACGCAACCGGTGACTTGAGTGCTTCAATTTAAACGTGAGCACGTCGCCGTTGAACCCCATTTTCTGCTTCATCCTTGCACCCCATATGCCGGACATCCGACCCATTATCCTGTCTACCAGCAGGGGACTTGTTTCTTCGACAGTCCACAAACACATTTACAGGAGTAGATACACAAAACATAAAGTGAAATATACAGCGAAATGTCACCAGCGGCGGGCAGGGGAGGGGGGGGTCAGCTCGAGGTCGAAAAAACTTTTCGACCCCATATCCGATTTTCGAAAGCCGAACCCCCCTTGAAGCCACTCCTACTTCCACGCCCGCAAGTGCAAAGTTCTCCCAGGGCCCCGAAATGACAGGCCGCGAGCAGAAGAAGGCCCGTACAGCCTGAGGTGCGTATCTTACTTTACCGACTTTTCATATGATTCTGTATTTGAAAGAACTTTCAATTAAGGACCCAATATTAATCTGACTGATTCAACTACCACTTGTTCATGTACATGCACTTGTTCTTTGACACCTTGAGCCTGAGTATCACAATAAAAGAAATTAGAGATTCTGTGGTGCCACCAGATTGGACTGCTTGCTAATTTTCCAGGACAGTGGGCAATTCTGTCGGACCAAGGCAACCACCATATGTGGCTATGAGGGAGACCATAAAATAGTGAGTGACGGTGGTCACTACCACCATAAGCGCCTTTCATGTAGCATTAGATCTCAAGCAAGGTCTGTGCCGAAGCCGTCGGCGCTCTCTAGTTTGTGAGAACCGCAGAAACAACAAAAGAGGTAATATTAAATCATGGCGCTAGGCAGAGACAAGACGTGCCTGCGCTTCGCTCCGGCGTCATGAAAAAGATAACAAACATATCATTCAACCACGGGAGGAGAAAAGCTTCAAAATTGCAGTAGAGGAAAATAAGACAACATTGTTGACGACGCAATAAGATTTGGGAAGGATTTGAGGAGGCGTCATCCCTCAGTTCAACCGATTTCGTCCCAGCAGTGCCTTGGCTTTCGCCGCTGACGGCTTAAGAGACAGACACGTACGTCTTCAATAAGTGAAGTATTTGGACTGCTCTAGCTACAATCCCTAGTTAAACGCAGCGTCTACTCCAGTGTAAGCCGGCTTCCGAACAAAATTGGTGTCCCAAAGCAG
Organism: Mycena capillaripes; assembly: GCA_029204075.1. Classification (NCBI taxonomy): domain Eukaryota; kingdom Fungi; phylum Basidiomycota; class Agaricomycetes; order Agaricales; family Mycenaceae; genus Mycena; species Mycena capillaripes. The sequence continues at coordinate 863,746 of JARHKZ010000018.1, forward strand.
CGGTGCTTTTGCCGCGCCAAGCCAACTATCCTGTTACAGAATAGAAGATCTCAGCTCAAGTACATGCGCAGAACCCGGATCGTGTTACCTTATCGCTTACGCCCCACGTAGTAATCCCAACGCATCTGCTAACAGCAAGACACGCCTTCGCGACAGTCTCGTAGTCAGAAGACTGCTGCGCCTCGTTCGCGGTGCTGGTGCTGCTCGCAATATCGAGCTCCGTGATTGCGACGTCCAGTCCTGTGTTCGCGAGCGTCTGGAGGTTTGCAGCTACAGTTCCAGCTTTGCCTAGTGAGATGTGGGTCTGGCTGCCGATGCCGTCGATTGGGACGCCGCGGGATTTGAGACGCCCGACGAGCGCGACCATGCCGTTTGTTTTCGCACCTGGTGCGTCGAGGTCTGTAAAGGTAAAGAGTGCTCAGTTATTGTATCCGGCACGTCCAAGTAAGAAAACACACTGAAGTCATTGATGTACAGCTTTGCAGCAGGATCAGCCGCGCGAGCTATTGAATATAGAACTCAGAAGAATACTTATGCGTCAGAACAGTTTTGCCTACCGGCCTTGAAAGCAATGTCAAGGAAGCTCTCCCCCAGGAGGTTCGAGAAGACGCTGCTGCCTAGAGTGCCGTCCTCGTTCAAGACCTCGTTGGCGACATCCCATCTTTAGGGCAATGCGTCAAATAATTTGCACTAAGAGCATGAGACGCACGCATAGATCTTTCCCTTGAACCACGTCACCAGCGTCGTGACGTGGTTTTGGATAACCGTCGTGAGATCCGCGGCCGAGGTTATTGAGCTGACCCAGGTAGGGAGTTGGTTATGCCACACTGCGGAGGGTATAATTGATTCGGTGCGTATATCAATAAGAGCTGGACGCACCGAGTGTGTGGCCACGGACCAGACGACCGTGGGCCTGCGCGAAAGCAACGAGCGCGTCTGCGTTGGTAAAGGTGAACGACCCGCGGGAAGCTATTTATTTGGCTAGATATCAACCCTATCACGCATAATGCATCCAATCCACGCACGTTCCGTAGCATCCCATTTCATGCTGAGCCCCCCGTAAGCAGTGCGATGAATAAATTTACCAACGGCACGTACCTGTTCTCTGGAGTGTAGGCGCCATAGTCAGAGGTCAAGATGGTAACGTCGATGGCAACGCCAATGGTCCCGGGATCTGCTGCGGATCCGAAGTACTTTTTGCCCTTGGCCTTGATTTTGGTGTCGAGGAGGCCCAGAACCGCAGGGGCGAGCAGAACCAGAGTTAAGATAGACGTCTTCATAGTATCGACTGAGGACAGAGGAACCAAAAGCAAAAATCACAAAGCTTTATACTAAGCACCGGAGTAATGGAAGAGACTGCTGCAGACGGAGGCACTTATATTTCGCCGGCGTTGTAGATTCTAATCCAATAGAGGGTCAATGAGCTCGTCAAATGTCACATTTGGAATCATAACCGGCCTTCGCTGGCCACGTGGGCCAGTCCCGAGTTGGATGTGGACGGCGCGTCCCACGGCGAGGAGCAGCTGGGCTAACATCATGTGTTGGGTCCGGCTTGCCAAGCCGAAAAAATGCGTCGCCGCGAGTTTGAATATATGAACAACATTTGAAACTTGAAAGGCTTGAACGGCAACCAAGGCGGGACAACCGAGGAGAAGTGCAAGCGATGTGTGATTTACATTGCAACCAAGTCGTATCAGGATTCCAGTTGTGCAGAGTCGGAAGAGGATGAAAGTGAAAATCCTCGCGCCATGTTATTGAAGTGTTGAAACAGACCGCAACTCGGGATCTCAGAAGCTACTTGACGAGGATATCCCCACACTCTGATTCCACTTGGACTGCACCGGTGACCGCAGCTGCGTCTCCGATAAAATTCCGAACCACATCCAACTATGGCTGGGCTTGGCCTGAGAAATCCACAGTGTGAGGGTCCCTGGGATTCCGAATGCCGGGGCCAAAATCCGAATCAGAGAGATGGAGGCGGAAGAAAAGAGGAATCACCAAGGAATCACGTCCAACAACCCGGATTGATCCGTCAATCGTACACGTGCCTCTAGGCTCTGAAGTCCTCCCAATAGTTTTAAACCCTAACCCAGGCCCTGACGTGTTGTTTCTTTGAGAGTGAGGTGGAGAAAAAACGGGCATTACTCTCGTATTTCTGGAGCTCTGTGCCTCATGAATCGACGTAATTTATCTAGAGTAAGTTCGATGAGTATTACAGAATATGGGTTGCTTAGTAAGTATTACAAACGGAGCTCTAGTATTGTACAGCATACACGAAACGAAAGCGTTCCATAGCGATAGCAATCAAGTTCTAACTAAAATACACCAACTCCGACCATGTAGCATTTTACACAACCTCCGGATGCTTATCCCTCTCCGTCTTAACCTCTGACTCGGGGTCAGACGACCCATCGGAGGCCGAGACCGCTGGCGGGGCGCTGATATGAAAACTCGGCCTCCCCACGGCAAAATTCGTCGACACAGCCCCCTGGTGCATCCCGCTCCGGAAATGCATCGGTTTGGTGGACATCAGTGTGTCCTTCCGCCACGCGCTCCCTTCCACGAGGCGGTAGATGATGAGCAGGTTCGCGATCTGCTGGCAGCCAGACGCCACGCCAAGCCAGATCTGCGCCGTCGGGTTGTTGACCGCGTACGTGACGAGGAAGAGGATCGCGAAGATGCTGTAGAGCGCGGCGGACTCGATGATGACGGTTGCGAGCGAGATGTAGTGCTTCGCAAGGTCCGCAGGGAGTGTCCGCAGAAGCGTGCGCCGGTACGCGATGAGGCGGCCGATAATGAGCAAGGTGAGGATGATGTTTGCGCTGAGGGAGAGTGCATAGTAGGACGTCCCGTATTTCATGGGGAGTGTGCTGTAGAAGGAGAGGTTGGGCTTGGTGGACTCGATGGTCCACATTGTACCCAGTACTGTCGAGTGCATGACATGATTTAGACGCGGTGGATGAGAGTGAAGAAATGCGAGGCGCACCAAAGGAAGCGATTAAGATAATAATTGGAACTACGAGGACACCCCAGGCAACCCTGGTTTGGCCGGATGCAGCCCATATAACCCAACAACGCCATAGCTGGGGATTGAGGATGTTCAGTGCATGGACACGCCTGGGAGATCATGGCACGCACCACAAGGAGGTCGGAGAGAAATGTGAGAACAAAGAGCGTGGCGAGGAAGATAACGTTGACGGCGGCCGCCTGCGTGGCGAGGAAAAAGAACCATGGTCCGTCTACGCTCCGTCAGTCAAACCGTCCGGCAAATAACCAGACGAGGCGTAATTTACCAGGGAAATTTCGGTTGTCGATATATATCATCTGCACCGTGCGTGCTTGCACCGCGATGAAGAGTGACTCGATGAGGAGCATGCTGGTCATGTAAAACAGGAGGACGCTGGGCAGCCAGCCGTGTCGCCTCCGCTTCCACAGAAAGAGTGCGCAGTTTGTGAATAGCACCAGCTGGATGCCGTAGCCCGTCCCAACGACGACATCGCCGGCCATCTACACAACGAGTGCATAAGAATGAGGAGCAAAGTATACAGAGCTGTGACGCACGAAATTCCGCTCATACTCGATCTGCGCTGGGGTTTCATTAGTGGGGCCGTAGTACGCTGACGGATCGTATGTGGCGTATGACATTATGTGCCAGTAGCGCGTCCGTGTCACTCGCTGGCAGGGGGAACGAAACGTCGAAGGCTAATAGACGTCGACGACAGCGCGGTTATATGAGAGCGCTCCGTGGCATACTCCCACATCCAGGGACCAATGGCAGCCAATGGCAGAGGATCTTCCTTTATTTGACAGAAACCTGATTGGAAATTTGGCGGCGACCGATCACTCGCTATTTTGCTCAGTACGGCAACGGAACCAATTATACGAAAACGTTGATGATTGACAGTGACAGTGTTTTCGACGACGGAGGAAAAGTGGAAGTATTTGTAGCGCTGGGCGAGTGGACGCAGCTACTGGTGAAAATTGACGTAGCGTAACCATCGCCCCGCGGTAAGCCGGGGCAGTCGGAGATCACAGCGATATCTCATTCGGGTAAATCTCCTCCCACGGCCGGGCCGGCCGTGTGGTGCCCTGTTCGGATGCTGATATGGTCGTCAGTCTATGCAGACCTCGAGCTTCAGGCATGCTGTAAACGCCGTAAGTGCTCATAAGTGCCTATACTGTATGCAGACGGATGAATCACGCGGGTAATTCAGTGAATAATTCTTTCACTGCCTTGGTTGGGAGGTGAAATCTTACTTCTCACATTGCCAAGCGACTCATTCACTGGAGGATCAACACATATAGCTTAATTGCGGAGGTATCGCAACAAAACTATACAGTTTGATACCTTTATGCTGGGCAAAGAATCGGACCGCCAACTTCGCGGTCTTGGCACTGGTTCTCGAGTTTGGTCAACACGTGCCTCATTGCTCAAGTTTTTAGCTCCACGTCGAGCTTCGTGAAAGCGACCTTCGGGGGTAGGTACCGCCATCGCTCGCTGCACAGGAAAATTCGTGGCCCAATAGTTTACAAACCAAAATCTTACTGGCCCTAGTCATATCATAGGACGAGGAAGAGTGGAGAATCTTTTGCTAGTGGAAACTGTGTGAAGAACAGGCGGACGACTTGATGTATCTGTCGATGGCCGCCGGACGGAATCAGTGCCTTTTGACAATGATGCATCTCAAGCTAGACTCAAGCTATAGGTTCCGAATGATGATACATTAACTTTGTCAGGCACAACTCTGTAAAATGAATGTTAGCGCACAAGTTTAGATTTTGAGGCGATAGCGTAGTGTACTTGGTACACAGTCACTCTCGATTGGGCCATACTATTGATGCAAATAATATCGAAGGAGCCCTTGTTCAAGGCTAAGAACAAGATGAAAACTAACATTGTGAGCTGGAGCGCAAGCGAGGCGGTGGAGGGTTGAGAGGGAGAAACAAACAGAAGAAAGCACTCCGAAAAGAAAGCGGAGTCGGGACTTGGTCGGGGCGATCAGTGTCGGTACCCAATTTGATCGCCGAAGCAAGGCTGTGCAGAACCGCCTTCTTCACCAAGGTCTTCACCGTCTCAAACCTGATTAGCTAGTTAGAGGAAGGCTCTCCCTCGTGTCCTCGAATGCGGGTTCGGTCCACTGCAGGAATCTCCAATTCGGTTCGTATCCGGTCCTTCCATCAAAGTGCGGAATCCCTTGGCGTGGAATTTGTCTCAGTGCTATCCGAGTCCAGGTCTGTTTGGATCGAAGATTTACCGGCCCAAGTCTGGGAGAAAATAAGTCGTATTTTCCGCTGGAAAGGAGTGTCCACGGAAAATACCTGTTACTATGCATCGCACCTGGCCAAGGACCCGACTCGGAGCCGAACCTGAGCTGGCTGCGACTCCAGAATTCGAACAATTGCTGGTAAGTAAGAGTGATACTGATAGCGATAGATCCGTCAAGTTCGCGCAGGCTGTGCATCGATTCACCTCCCGCCTTTCCTTCTCTCCACCCCCATGGCCCCCGCTGGAATACTGCACCATCCCAACGAAATTGTCGCAAAAATCTTCAAAGTACTCCCAACCCACTCGCTGTAGTTGTATTATCTAGCCTTGACATCCCGCCGGTTTCATCGCATCGCGCTGCCCATCTACTTTGCGGACAATGGCGTTGACTTGAAGGCCAAATCCGCCGCGTTAACTCTGCAGGCCAGACCAGATGTTCTCTCGGCACTGCGAACATGCCTGTTCATTTCATCACAGCATAATCTCAAAGCGCCGTCCCGCATTATAGACTCGAGCCCTTTTCTCGAGCACAAACAACGACTGGAAACTTTCATCTCGGGTCTTGCTTCTTTGAACACACGACAGGCGCAGCTAGTGATGAAGATCCGAGCGAGCGCCTGCGCTTGGTGAGTATTTGGGACATTCTCTGGTGAGCAACCCGTTCGATTCGGAGTCGCGCGCTTTTATCAAACTCATGCACGTTGTGGGTTGGATCGCACTATGTGCTTTTGTTTCATGCTTGATTTCACATTTGACTGAAGCAGGTATCATCATTGCACCGAAGTCAACCGTCGCAGACCGTTTAATTAAATTTGACTACCCACTATATATAGCTAGTAGGTAGAAAGAAAGAAAGAAATCACAACAATTGAATAGCATTTAACCCTATGTACCAACTGCGAGACTCAGAAGAAATTCAGACCAGAGACGAGCTCATTTAAACCAGGCATCAGACTCCTATGACCGGCTAGATAACCACTTAGGTGAAACAGTACTACATTTTGACAAATACACAACAAATGACCGCCTACATATATCCTGATCCAACAGGAGTTTCCTCCAGCTCTAAACCTTCTTGGGGCGGCAGATTCTGGGGGGCCATGCATCTGCGAATTTCAACATGACTCATGACAAGATGAATCAAACTCCACACAATTATAATTGTGAATAGCGCCAATTGGGAGATACTGAGGCCGAGCGCCACGGTCCTGAGGGAGGCGGAACTCCGGAATGGATCAGAGGAGTTTGCCATGAGGTTTCCTGCGAGTTGATCAGGAGGATCTTGGCTCAAATTTTGAAGGTCCGATAAGAAGTTCTGGGCTCCGAGCGCGACCAAAAAACCCACCAAGCTGATCACCGACCTATGAGATGTTAATTGAACCCAGTAGCGATTTGCAGATAAACTCACCAGCCCATCCAGGTGAGAGGTAGAGATATCATAACCGACGGATTCCAAAATGACCGCCGTCCGCGAATGTCGGTGCGATTCTATTACCACCATTCGTCGCCAGATATAATGAGGTCGCTTCATGACAACTTACGAGAAAACCAACCAAAACTCCTTCTTGCGATCTCCAATATGGAATGCAAGGAAATTTGTATACACAAATCCAAACAGAGAATATATGCCACTCAGTATCAGTAGGGTTTGAGGAACGGAGCTCGTTGAAACACTCGTCAGAGCTAGAAGCGCTGCACATGCATTGTGGTAAGATTTAGACACGTTACATTCGATCAAAGTGTAGCTTACGTGGAAAGGGCGGCGTTGGCACTCCACACCCAGCCCTGAAAAGAATTCAGACGGTTCTCCAATCTTTCGTGATCCCAGCCAGATGTTTTGTCGTGAATGAAAGAAGGAGCAGCGATGAAATTGTAAGCAGCACTCAATTGGTTCCAGATATATGTTGCAAGCCACGCCGCTATATCGTCAAGATTCAGGCTCGAAGAAGATGCCACCGGATCTGGAGTGTTGTTCTGCACATCCGGCGGTAGGTGATTGCCGTCAGGATGGCCAGTAGTCGGATATGGAGTTGGATCCTCCCTCCACCGAGCAACAACCGCGGCGCAAGCCTCGAAGGACGCGAGGCGTGCCATCTTGACAATGGCGCCGGGACTGTTCCCGGTGATTTCGAGCAGCTCTTCGAGGTCTGGTTCATCGGGCTGCACGTCGGAGATGTCGAGGAAGGTCGCACGGGTGGCGGATGGGGAGAGGGGCCGGAGCGTCTGGAGGAACGGACGAGTCCATTTGACTTGCCGTGGCCGCTCGCCACCGCGGATGGTAACCTTTGAGACAGATATTAGCCATAGTTGGCATCCGCTTCGAATAAGACGGGACTTACGATGAGCGCGAGGTGCTGGAGGTCAGCGAGGAGCGACAAGAAGTCCTCTACGTCGCTGCAGTTCTCGTACGGCTTCCAGGCTTGGTCGAGGGCGTCGAGGACGACGAGCACCGGCGTCTCCTCCGTCCCAATAGTGGTGAGGTGGCGGATGACGTGCTTCTTGCTGGTGCTGTCGATCCCCAGGCAGCGCGCCAGCGCTGCGACGAGCTGCTTCGCATCCTTTGCGCCTTCACATTCGACGAAGTACCGATGAACGCCGAACACCTGGAAGATTTCGGGATCATGGCTCACGGCAAGCGCCAACGCCGTCTTTCCCATGCCTTCGGCCCCGCAGATGGTAATGCGCGCGGGTTGAGACCGGGTGGTGATATTGAACACGGCGTGTTCGACCTCGTCGTCGCGACCGTAGAAGATCTTTGGCGGAGCGGGGAGCATCGAGACGCTGCGGCGTTTAATTAGCATCGAAAGGGCTTTGTGAGTGGCTGAACTAAGCACCTGCGGCTCAGGTCGGTATTAACCTTCGATGGGCGCTTCCTGCGCGACGAAGAGGAACCCCCACCGTCATAGCCCGATGTCGAAGAGTGCGTCGAGTGCCTCTCCTTTAGGATTGCGATAAGCTCCTCGTGACGCTGCTTTGCGTCTTTCTGGGGAGGGATGAATTTACGAACGATAACAGAAATGAAAGACGCTCGCACCTGCATTTCGGCCATTGTCATAGTTGCGATGATACCAGATTGGACCTGATGATCCCAGTTATGTGTCTATGGGGCGATCAAGTTAAAAAAGACGTACCCCAAACACGTCCAGTGCGTGCTTCAGGCCCTCATTACACTCCTTGATGAGGTCGGCGTCCTCCATAGACCGGAACATCCAGCGAATGAGATCGCCCTTGACCTGTTTGCGCACAAAGACCAATATCTTCTCGAGCGTCCTGAAAACTGAGTGAGAGGGAGGTGCTCCGAATTAGGAAAGTCGACTCACTCGGAGAACTGGGTAATGGTGCGAATCATGGCAGGAGCCAAGTCTGCCTCTGAATCGCGGCAGATGTTGATAATGGCGCAAACGAGCTCATGGACCCGCTCCGCCATCTTGAAGCACGCTACGATGAAACTCAGCATGGGGGGTATTACTTTAAGAGAGATCGACGCACCATCCTTGTTGTCCCTTACTCGCTAAGCGGTAGGCCACATCGTCAGTGTGGGTCAAAGGGAAAAAAAAAGAAGCGACACACCTGAACCGTCTCCATGATGAGCAGCGAAACGCTGGCGATGGCCTGCAAGTGGGGCTGGTTGGAGGCATTGCCAATGTCTTTCAGTAGCGTCGCTGCTACGGTCCCGTATTGCAAGACGCGGTCCTTGTTCGTCGTGCGGCGGATTCGCATTGGCATTGCAGCGAGGTAGTGGTTGGAGGCACTGCCAATGTCTTTCAGTAGCGTCGCTGCTACGGTCCCGTATTGCAAGACGCGGTCCTTGTTCGTCGTGCGCCGGATTTTCATTGGGATTGCAGCGAGGTAGTGGCAGCAGGACAGCAAGCACGGTGGGAAGAGGACTCGACATTGGGATACGCTAATCCTTATTTATGGCATAAGATGGACAGATAGCTGTTGCATAGCTCTTATCCGTAAGATGTTGACGAACCGCACCAATGGGAAGATTTCAGGATCCATCAGCAGGAGGCTAAGTGTCCGGAAGTCGAGCCCAGAGAGCCGGCGAGACTCAGGAGGCATGTGGAATTCACGAAAGTGGAGGTATGCCGCTGACGACAATCAAACGCGAGTAATTTCGTGCGGCGAGCTGCACATCAGGAAAATCCCAAATTGCTACAGCGACTATGAGCTGTTTTATAGACACCCGTAAAATTTACAGACAGCTGCTATGGTCTCTATATCGTCTATGGCGGGCTGCACAGGTCTATAAACAGGACATAGCGATTTGGGATTTTCTTGAGGCAAGTCTCCATCATGTTGCAAACAAGGTTGGTGACGATTCTACAGGTGACTTGGGGAACCAGTGGCCACTCGTTAAGCCCTGAAGCAAGCAGCACCTGAAGCAAGCAGCACCTGAAGCAAGCAGCACCTGAAGCAAGCAGCACCTGAAGCAAGCAGCACCTGAAGCAAGCAGCACCGACTCGCCGATAGAGGCGCGGTGGATCAAAGAGAACCTGGTGGCGATGCGACTGCGGACACGCATCACCAAGCACTCTGCCGACTTGATGCGACCCCCTCCTTGGATGTCACGTTTGGGGTTCTCTGTCTCGACGGCGGGCTTTACATCCAAGACGGATGCTCTGGAGCCTATAAACCTATCCCTCTTACCTATGACGGCTGTATGTACATCATGATCCATGTATTGTAGTGTCCTTAAGGTGACGCGTTCCATGATGATGTGGTGTTACGAGTCCTATAACAGTGTTCATCATGTTCACTGCTTTGGTACGGTGTTATTTATCGACGGTGCTGGTGGATCTCAAATATTCTCTCGCAAGGTCCGGGGTAGAAATCATCCAAAACGCCGTAGCCCTGGACGTCCTAGCAAGAGGCAGAAATTTACAGTAATCACCGATGCTGCATTGAATTTTGTTCTCTTAGTTGAGTCCTTTCCCCCCCCCTCCTCTTGATGTCTCGGACTCCGATTTCAATATCTCACATCATTCGGCTTTGATTCAGTTTCCATCGCCGGAGCGAAGCGCAGACGCTTGTTCCTCTTAGAGTCTTATCTGCCGCCTCTATCTCTATGAGTTCGAATTTTGGCCCCGGCGTTCAGATTCCCAGGGAGCTTCACACTGCGGACCTCATTTTCTCAGCCTAGTTGCGTGTGGTCCGTCGGAGGCGCGGTTGGGGTATAGTCCAAGCGGAATCAGAGGTGTGGGGATATACTCTTCAAGGTAGCAACCACGGGTTTCTTTTAACACTACAATAACATGGTGCGAGGATTTGCATTTTCATCTTGTTCCGAGTCTGCACAATTGGAGCCCGGATACAACTTGGGTGCAATCTAAATCACATATCGTTTGCACTTCTGCTCTGTCCTAAGCGAAAACATGATCAAAATGGCAAAATCAAAAATTGTAAGGTACCAATACCTGCGTTGTTCACCTTGGCCTGCTGCATGCACTGACGGGCTCAACGTGACAGCGTATACAGAAAGGAGGACCAGGTTGTCGTTCTTTTAGGTAGTAGAGCGCAAGCCCACAACCTGTTCGAAATGATATCCCGGAAGTCGAGCGGCGCGCGAGCAAGCAGCGAGATGAGACCAAAGACAAGGAACTTGATGTGGCTATACATATCGTAACTAAATCATAACTTCGGACCGGAGCGTCTCGACTCGTATTCTAACAAAGTGGGGCAGGAGAAACACGCGAGCGATTTTTCGCAGAGATTTTCCAGCACTCGGATTCTCCCCAGCGATGCGGCCTTGATTGAACCGCATATACAATGTGTCTTAAGTCATTGAGTAAATTTGAGTTACATGTTGTGCTGGGAGGGGTGGGAGGAGGGAGGCCTTGCCGCCAATGGATTGTCAATGAAAATGTGTCGTCGGGTCATCACACTTGCGCCATGCATATTCATCAGCCTAGTCACTTGTATTGTTCAGAAAGCTTATGTGTATTTCTGCTCCGAAATTCCGCTCGTCACGTCTTAGAGATTTGCCCAGCGCTGGGCCCACTCCTGCTTCAGCGCAGCCTTGAATTCGTCATAGCGCATGTCGCTGGTAAAGACATCCACGGTTGAGCCAGCTACTCATAAGACAAAAGAGTAGAGGGAAATATCTCACCTGTTGGGCTCGAATTGCTCAATAACCTTGTGCGTCTCCTCATTGACGTAGTCAAACGCCTCGTAGTGGCGTACATCTCCTGCGCCATACGAGTAGCACTGAATAGTGCAGCACACCGAACCGTCCCTGCCTGTCACATGGTAAGCATTTCTCGTCGAAGCTGAGAAGCCTCGTGGACTCACTCTCGTTGGACAGCTGGTGAACCTGGTAGTTCTCCGGGTCGATCCAGGTGATGTCACCCTTCTCGAGATTGGCGGGCGGGCCGATGGGCTGGGCGTCGTACAGCGAGGTGAAGTAATAAGCCTTGATTTTCCCGTGTAAAACCTTGATAACAGCATGAGAGTTGCCGTGGTTGTGGATGGGGGAGCTGTACGAAGTCGAATCAGTCATACCTCAAAAAAAGCAAGGGTCGGTGGGTGGGGACTTACGCGTGCATGGCGGGCCAGATCTCGAGGACGTACGGCGGTCCGGGCGAGTTGCCCAAATCAGCACCGAGCGTGATACGGAGGTAAGTACTCATGTAATCCTCCTTTCCGAACTCGCTTGCTTTCTTCTTGAGCAATTTTTGGCAGAGAAGACCCTCTGTGTTGACGCTGCGCTCGATCGCCTGACTGAAATCAGGAAAGTCCGGCGTGTCAAGCAGAATGTTCGGGCCCGCGACGTTCGCGTAGAGACACTGACACTCGGCGCTCAGATTAGCGGGAACGGTGGCGCTACCCAGGGCAATTTGGTCAAGCGTGATAGACGCGCTCGGTACGATGATGGGTGGAAGCTTCTGGACGACAGGAAGCGGCTGGGACACAAGCTGCAGAGGAAGCTATAGCGAGAAGAAGATAACAATCAGTATGATTCGCGTACGGAAACGACTGGTACTCACCGCCTTCAGGTTTCCTCCGGTCTGCTGGACATTGACAGTCGTGAGGTTGTCAATGAAGGAGAACTGGCAGATGATCAACTTGGACTCGTAGTTCTTCCACGAGAAGTGTGATAAATCGTACTTTTTCGTCAATCCAATGCCAGACACCGGGATCAACTTTCTCCTTCAGTCTGGCCTCGTACAAAACGAAGGCAAGGTTCGCGTAGTCCCTGCCGAAGCGCAAGATACCGTTCTTGTGGTCGATGGAGAGCCAGTAGCGCGCGGGATGCGGCATCTCCGGGCGTAGGAACGTCCGCGTGGGAGCGTTCGGGGACTCGTTGACCACAAAGCCCTTAATCAGCACGCGATCGGATGGTAGATATCCAGTGCTGCCTTCGGGCGCTGTGGGGCCGTACCAGATCTCGACGGCGGACTCAGTGATCTGGGCATACAGAGAGGACTTTGACTTGTCGTCGGTCGAGAAGGAGAAGAGGAGACCCATCGGACCAGTACAGTTGGCAATGACGGTGCCTTGGCCGCGAATACCGAGGTTGGTGCGGGCATTGTAGGTAAGTGAAATGGATCCATCGGTGTCGGATTCGCTGGGAGAGGATACCGCCTTGGCAGAGACGACGCTGAGGACGCGCTTGAGGGTCGTATATGGAGGCGGTGAGTCGATGTGTAAAAAAGAGAGAGCTTTGACTTCGGGAAAGACATCGGAAGCTTCCACGACGTTGCCCTTGGCGAAGGGATCATAAAAGGACGAGTAACGGCTGGAGGTCGACATCGATGAGAACTGGGTGGTTATTGGTATTTGAGCCCTCTTTATAGTCATGAGCCCACCGCAGCGACAGCCCCGCGTTCATGCAACCTGCTATTCCCTGGCCAACAGTTAATTACAGGAACCTTTATGCCAGGTACCAGGGACCTTGTACTCGGCGTGAACAGAAGTGACAGAGGGAATGACAACGATTGTGATTGTTCCTTTGCTAGAAGATCGCATCCCAGAACAGAATTTCGGGAGGTGGTCAAGTCAGAACAGAACCAGGATCGATATTTTGAATTTCAGAGGGGTCCACCTCCAAATGCAAAATTGGGCTCGCTTCCAAGAAAAACTATCGGAGATCTATGAACGCTGGGATGAGACGAATGTATCATGTCAGCGAGCGACGCCGGCGATAGCCTGCATCCGGTGCCTGCCGGTCGGCACAAACACATTTTCAACTGTGGCGCTGACCTCGCAATGAAAAGGAGTGCTTTGGAAGGACGAGTCACTAACTCCGTACCTTATTTAGACATACTCCTATGATGAATTGGGTAATCTCCTTCTTGAGTTTCATGGTGCCAGGGAAAAACTAGGTAGACTAGGCGGTTAAGCGCAGCGTCGTAGCGTGCTGTGGGCGAGGCGATGGGAAGTGACAGCAATGGAGGTGGTGGTCATCGGATCAGGTGGTGTGAGTCAGAGGGAGCCGCGTCATATGCGTGGCCTTGAGGGCGATGATTGACCAGGGAAGGAGCAGTCGCGAGAGGCGCCAGTAGGAGGACACAGTGGGCGAGACGTGCCCGCGAAGCGGTGTGTCGACGAGGGCGAGCGACGACGTCATCGATTCGATGCACGCACCAACAACCGCTAGCGTCTTGATTAGGAAGATAGGCCCCAGGGGCGGGTGAGTAGAGGCCGCGGGTGGATGTGTGTTGATTGGTGGCCAAGCAATTGCTGTGGAGGTGGCGGTGGTTCGAGCCGGGCAATGGGCAGCATAACAGACGGACACGGAGGGGAGGGCGTGAGTCCACGCGGGGGCGGCGTCGAGCAGACAGCGCGCGGGCAGGTCACCAAGGCAGATTTCGTTGGAAGGAGCGGTCCAGCATGGGGTTTATTGGTGATGGGACTAAATTTGCGGCTAGTCTCTTGTGGACAGACGCTCTATATGATTCAGCTCGTACCTCGCTATATGGAGTTTGCAGTCAGTTTGAGGCCAATATCAGGTTTTTGGTTCGCAGGTCATTGATTATGGCAATATTGCAATGCAATGAAAAGAAAGTAGGACGGGCCGAGATAGGATAGGGACAACGTTGCAGGGCCCTTGGATGCTGCAATAGAATTTGCAGCGTTCAATGGCCGGTCCGTCGTAAGAATCGATTCTATATTGGATGATTACTTATTCAGGGTCGACGTCAGGAGTGCGGTGCAATTTCGGGCTACAATACAGGCCACAGCGTGATCAAGGTACGCTTTCCTTACTTTGACCAGGACTGAAGAGTCATACTGTTCCCTCCGAAAATCCGGCCGGAAAATGCCTGCACATTTTGCCACCATTCCTGCATCGGTCACGAGTGGCAAGCTCAAGTACACCGAGGTATGGAGGTTTATTTGCAGAAAAAAATGCAAAAGAGCATCAGCGCGCGCGAAAAAAGGTCAGCGCGCGCGGAAGAGAATCAGAGCGCGCGAAAAAGTCCAAATTTGGGGATTCGGCACTCGGGAATACTGGGTGTGCGGATAAAGTGGCAAACCCTTATATGTAAAGCTATTTGAAACTACTCTTGGATGGACGAAAAGTGACGAGGATGCCGCGCAGATTGCCATTGATCCCATCGGCTTCGGTGCAACAGCCGACTGATCCGCGGCCCTCGGCATTGGATTCACGATTGGTAGTATACGTCCGATTCCACACACAACTCGGCCTTATGGCTCTTCCACAACACTGATCCTCTTTAGCTTACGGATGTTTATTTTTCATACCATACAGGAAGAGTAAATGAAGTAAGCTTAGTTGGTTGGTGATTTTCTTGTGAAATGTTTGAAGAAAGTCCGGATTTGTGCGCATAGAGAGAGTGAAGTAAGGTGACGAAAGTCTCCAAAGTTACCTCTATTTAATTAGGATCAGCTTCACATCGGCGCGTTCCACGATGATCTCCCTGTTGAGAGTCCTGTCCGTCACTCATTTGGTACGGCTGTTATGTCTCAACGGTGCTGGTGGATCTCAAATATCCTCTGGCAAGGTCCGGGGTGGAAATCATCCGAAACGTCGAAACCCTAGATGTCCTCATGAGGCAGAAATTTTCAGTAAATGCTGCATTGAATTTTGTTCTGTTTGTGGAGCGAGAGTCGCTGCTGTCCGTGTTTCTCATTCGTATTTAAGAGATGTCTCGGAGTCCGATTTCAAGATCTCACGCCATCCGGCTTTAATTTGGTTTCCTTTCTTCCGCCTCTCTCTGTGGGTTCGAATTTGGGCCTCTGCGTTCGGGGACCCAGGGAACCTCACACTGTGGATTTCATTTACTCAGCCCAAGCCCAGGCTCACGTGTGGTCCGGAATCTCATCGGAGGCACGGCTGCGGTGCAATCCATGCGGAATCAGAGTTGTGGGGACATACTCTTCAAGATAGCAACCACCGGTCTCTGAGATCCCGAGTTGCGGTCTGTTTCAACCCTGAAATAACATGGCGCGAGAACGTACCCTTCCATTCTGTTCCGACTCTACTCATTGGAACCCGGATACAAACTTGGTTGCAATCTAAATCACACATCGCTTGCACTTCTGCTCTCTTCTCTCTTCTTATTTCTGTTCAAACCTTTCGAGATTCAGATGTTCAAACTCGCGGCGACGCATTTGGTCGTTGGCAAGCCGGATATGATATACGCCCAGCTGCTCCTTCGCCGACGTGCCGTCCCCATCCAGCTCGGGACGGGGCCAGTGAAGGCCGGTGGCGATTCTACACGTGGCAGTCGACGCGCTCAGTGACCTTCTTTTAGACTAGGATCCCCAACGCCCGCGAAATATTGATTGCTTCCGTCTTAAGTACACTATAGGGAGCTCAAGTAAATTTAGTTTGTGTCGATGCGGGCCGAATAATGTAAGGGATACGCGCCAACTCTGCGATATTGGGGAAAGACCTGACCGTGTGCAACCTCGGTGCGCTCATTCGAAGGGTTTGATTTGCCCGGAAATAGTGCCTTCAGATTGCCCCGGTAGTCGGTCGCGTGACCGGTCAACCTTTGGAGTGGCGGGGTTGCCGCGGAGATGGACGAATCAGAAGGACAGAGGCAACCTCGCTATTCCAAGGGTGATGGCAAATCGGTCGGGTTCGGATGACCGATCTCACTGAAATAGTACCGTATTGACGCTTTAGACTTAAGGCTAAAAATACTCCTTGTTCAACTGGTAGCGTGGATGCTTATTTTCTTCGGGATGATACAGCTGACCTGGAATGTAAAATTATCTCGACGATTTCCCCGGATTTCCCCGGCCCGCAGTCAGCACGCATCCAATAGGAACTTTTCCAAAGGCCTGGTATGGCTAATAGTTTTTGTTGTCCGCTGAAACTATTAAGCGGGCTCCGATACAGCAAAAATCTCGGACTCATGGAGCACATATCCTTTATCACGAGGTCGATAGGTGGGTTCGTATGTCCAAGTCAATACCAAAGGCTTCATCTGGCCATTTTTGCTCGTCCGCTGCAACTACTTATTAGGCGGGCTCCAATACAGAAAAAACCTCGGCCCCTGTATGTTACAATGGATACGCATATCTTTTATCACGAGGTCGTTAGGTGGGTGAGTATGTCCAAGTCCATGTAACCCCATGATTGCGCGTAAATTGGAGCTTTACCATGGCAAAACTCCCGGCAGGAGGCTCCCCTTCTATAAAGAGATGGAGATTTGCATCCCCACCCCCAATCAAAAATGCTCAACCTCCTCGTTTCTGCTGCTCTCGGTATCACCTTGTTCAGCTACCTTCCCGGCGCCAACGCCGTGGCCGGCGTAACAACTTTCAATGACTACACGACGCAGTCTGGAGTCGCCTGTGCAGGATTTTCTCCTGTGAACAGCCAGGGCGGGGGTATTTTCTCTGCCGCGATGGCAGACCTTTCTCCGCTCTGGGTTGGCTCGCGCTGCACTGGCTCCATGAATGCCGCTAGCTGGTAGGCATGGCAATCCGCGATCATCGTGCATGTGTATCCACCGCCACATTTCAGCAACGGCCGCGGAGCCTGCGTTAATTGTGCTGGCCGTTGAGTATTTTCCTCTTGAATTATTCGCAATTGCCCAACTCAATTTTGGAAAAGCTTCTTGCCGTACGTAGACCGGATTATCTCTACCATTCGATTGAAGAAACACTCCACCCACAGCGGATGAACTGGTCTGTGGGACTTGTTTCAACGTCAAATGCAAGTATTTTTGTTGAGTGCCGCCTCATCCGTATGCTCATGATAGTTAGGCACCGGTTCCCTGGACGGTGAGACTAGTGGTGCCTGTTCCGGTGCCACCATAAAGGTACGTCCCTTCCATTTAGTCCCTGAGCATACCAATCTGGTTCTCGCTTCAGGTCAAAATAATCGACGCGTAATATACCTCCTTGTATTTACCACAAATGCTGACGCCCACGCAGCTGCCCTGCTACTCATCCCGGTGAGCAGTAGATACCAGCTACCCTGGCAGGTCTAACTCTACCTTTCTTAGCAAACTACTGCAAGATCGCGTCCGTTATCTCGCTAGCACTAGAGCTTGACTAAAATCATTTGCAGAGCGTTCGGGACGATGAAGCGTGCGAGGCGAGCGGAACGAACGCGCTCGACATCGCGACCACGGCCCGGAGTGCGCTTTCGAGCTTCGTGAGTGACTCTCTGTTGAATCCGGTCTTGAGCTGTTCTGAAGAAAGTCGATCAAACAGCAAGGGAATCTCAGAATCGATATCGAATCAACGAGCTGCTAGTAGTCACAGATGATATTCTGATGTTCAAATACGAACCACAAGTTGTAAAATATTTTGTCCGTGCGCCCCACACCTCGTGGCTCAGCTCGGCTTAGCGGCGATGTCGCCGAACTCGCTTGTATCGAGTAAGCCAGTCAGCCGCCACGTCCCCATCGCGATCTTGGAGCAAGTACATATTGTGGCTGATGTGGAATGCGAGAGGGTTGAAAAGTGCATCCCCAGGAGCCCCCTTTCTGCGTTACGACGCGTGGACCTTGGGCTTGGATTCAAACAGATCATCTGTAGTAGTGGCTTCGTTGCGCTCATTGTCCATGGTGGCATGCTAGCATCCTTGCCTGATCCCGACAGACGACTAGGGTCCTTGGTACAAAGATGCGAGATCGGACGCAATCCTCTTCGCGAGTCGGAGGCGGAGGCGGCGTGGCAAGTGGAGCGCCCCTCGCCGAGAGTAAGTGGTCGCGAAGGTTCCAATAGTGGTACGAGTCGCAACCCTGCTGAGACGATTGGTTTGTTATGCCAGTAGGACTCTTGGACTTGATCCAGCGAACGCTTCGTTCCGGCGATGAGAAGGCGTCGTCAACATTGCTGTGAAAAAGAAAAATCCGGACTGGTCGGATGACGTGCTTGGCAACGGCCATCAAATTTGAAATGGTTGGTTGCTCTCGCTCTTGTTCTCTCCCACCATCTTGTCCCTTTCCCCCACTGCCCCGGGGCCCGGCTTACCGCTGCGTCCATTACCTATGCTTTTCCTTCCCGTTCGATTCCGAGGGCGCTAATCCAGCTCTTCTTCTGCGCATTCCGGACCCTTAAACTCTGGTCAAGTCACGTGCAACACCGCTGCATCGTTCTCGTTCTGTCCCTTTCACTTGATAACTTGATAACTCTTCTCTTCTTTCCGTCGGCTATTCTCTCAAGGCTTGTGCCAGGTACGTCCTTACTCTAATATATCCGGTCTGAAATCACGTGAAGCCCTCTTTTGAAAGCCTCGGTTGCATCTCCACCTTGGCCGCATAAATTGCTTGGTTGATGCACTATTTCCATGGGCTCGGGATGTGGTCACTTCTGACCGCTCACCGCTGACTACATCCCGATTAAGGTCGGATCTGGGTTGCAAGTCGAAATACGTCTGGATCCGTGGACAGACGCAGTTTTCGCCCCCAGCACGAACAAGAATCAGCTTGCATATATTTTCAGCGCGATCACGCAACGGACAACATCCGCCAAGTGCTTTGAAGCTACAGTGCTGCCACTACTCCCACTTCGTCAGCACCTCATGGCGGCATCGTGGTGGGGCCTTCGGGGCTAGATCCTTTGCTGTGCTGAGAGTTTGAATGGAAGTCATGGGAGCTGTACAGCAGCGTGGAGCTTTACAGCTTTTCGTAGTTTTGGGCCACGCATATATAAGTATGACCTCTGGCTCCTTCAACACCGATCAGCCTTCACCCATGTCCAATGACTCTCTCCCAACCGGGTGTTCTGCCAGTGATTTCAACGGCGCCACCGCCCACACGCCAATAAATGCGACCTCCTCGTTCGTTGGTGTGTGCGTTCGTCTTGACCACCCCAAAATTCTGATCATTGTACTTCATCAGGTTGCTGGGTGGGTGTCCCGAGCGTTCTGCAAACCTGTTGCTCGCAAAGCGGGAGCACGGCCGCATTCGTCAACGGCACCTGCGGCTGCCCGTTCCCGTCGGTCCAAGCCGCTGCGACCGCGCTTGACACATTCGGGAAGTGCGCAAGCGACAAGAACGTCACAGCTGAGTGTGGTCAAGGGACAAAGAATGCGGCGCGCGGGGACCACGGTGCTCGATTCATGAGAGGAAACTTGGCGGCGGTGGTTTTATGCGTTTCTCTTCTCCTCGGGGCAGTGGGGGTGTGATGAATCCATGCGCAAATTGAACCAGCTACCTCGATGTTATTTACTCTCGTCGAGTGCACAAAATCTCCTCGCACTGTCATTCAATCGTTCAATCGATTTTGGAATAAAATGAGATATTGATAGTAACCGAGGAGAACAGCGGGAAGCATCAAGGTATAGAGAGGGTGGCTCACGTCTGTTGCAACTCTGAGGTGTATATATGCCTTGCACGCGGGAAGAGGAGAAATTTCGCTGGGCGAAAAATGAATGGAGAGCAACGAAGCGTGGGGAGGAGCTGATCCGTGAGTGTTTAAACAATTGTCCTACAGTTCAGACGCACAGCGTGCACGTGACATGGGTCGAATTCAACTTGAACAGTTGAAGTTGAACTTGGACAGTGGCATCTCCTCCTGCAGACTGATTGCATCGCGGAGAAAACAAGGTTGGATTGTATTCGAATCTGTATGGTCACTCTGATATCTTCTATTCTTAATCAGGACGTTAAAGGATAGGCCTCTGGTTTTAGTGCTGGTTTGTAAGCATGCTTATATGCTTGGACCAGAAACAATCGGTTTCTAATTCACTGCGGCAGTGCATAAGGGGCGTTGTGAGGACAAATTTAACGGTGAACCGCGCTGAAGCTGGTCAGAATGATGTGAGGGAAAGGTCTCCTCCGTTTCTTGCTGCGGTCAGCTTTCATAAGGTGAGCCCGTTCATCTAAGTGCCAGAGGCTGTATACTGATGTTCGATGTCTCTTCAAATAGACGGAATGCTGTAGCTACCATCACAGCGGATGGAAAGCTCATTTGCGCCAAAATTTGGTAACATTTACGCTGAAACAAGAGCGTGCCGGGGCGCTTCGCGCCACACCGCTTCGGTTGAAAAAAAAAAAGATCGCGACTAGGACTGATGGCATGACGGTTCGAAATGCATTTGTCCGCCGGATCAGTACTCAACACAAGTTCAAGTACATCTCTGACGACTCCTTGGAAAAGGCTTCGAACGGACGGACGAAGAGACAGAGAGACGTAATTTTATAAATAGGGTGACTTCATTTACGCCGGCATCTTATCTACATTAGCATAGTTTGCGCGGTTAACCGATTCTCTCTCTCCACTTCTGGCTAGGTTTCGAAAAAACCGGAATTTTATGGCCGCGTGGCGTTCAGGGTCGATGATGTTTTTGGCCGAGTTTCCGCATATAAATTGGACCTTGCTACGAGCCAGCCGTCATCTCTCCCCCGTCGGCCTTCCCAGGCGCCGTACATAGCATAGTTTGCGCCGTTAACCGATTCTCTCTCTCTCTCTCCACCTCTGGCTAGGTTTCGAAAAAAAACGGACTTTTATAGCGGCGTGGCGTTCACGGTCGATGGTGTTTCTGGCAAAGTTTTCGCGTATAAATTGGACTTCGCTACGAGCCCGCCATGACCTCTCTCCCGTCGGACTTCCCAGGCGCCGTATGCATCCAATTTCGTAACCTCAAGAGTCAATTTATTCGCGGCATGTTTGCCCCACTCAGCTCGTGGCAGGTCCCGCAGGTAAGTACGTAGGATTACACGGCACGGTCCCGCTCAGGAACGCCGGTTTCAGAATGTATAAAATGCGATGGGCTAGAGAAATCTATTATCCTGATATTCACTACTACCATGTTCCACAAGCTCCTCTCCAGTGCCATCCTCGTGTTCCTAGTCCTTGCGCCACAGACATTGGCTGTCGACTGTACGTGCTCCGTCGTCATCACTGACTTACAATGCTCACCGTCCTGCCCGTGGTACTCAGGCACAACAGCTGCTGTAAGCAATTTCCGCCTTTCATGATGTTCTTCGCGCTAACCCATCCGCCACAGGACTGTACGGATAATTGATCTCTGAGTTCCATTCTCATATATAATCCCCTTGTTATTTAGGCCCCGCCGGCGAGGCGTGCTGCACGGCCCTCATTGTTCCTCCTACAACAGGCCAGTAAGTGGGACCTCGTGCTTTATATGGAATGTTTTGACATCCGGGAAGCTGCGGAACCGTTTGCCCCTTGTAGTTCACCATGACTTGGCCATACATACAGTAGCCAGCGTTGCTATGAGGAGAATAAATGCAAGTCGTTCGATCATGAAGAGGTTCTACTGCCTGTTTCATTCTCCGAGCAACGTAAATAGCACAGCGGCATAACGTATGGCCGACGGTGCGATTTCTACGCAGCATACAGTTATTCGACAGTCATGAGAAAAAGCTGTTTTTAGGACGTATACTTAGAACAACTGAATTATGAATAGCCCCCAGTAGACCTCAAGCACACTTGCGAAACTCCTTGAAACTGTGGGTCCAGCGTCGGCCGTCGGGATTATAGGATAAACATCGGAGCCCGTATACAACAACTTAATGACACAGATACAGTTGGTATTGTATTGCTTACAGGTTTGAAAATCGAATGATCATGTAATTTCTGTGGTTAAATTTGCCATCGTTCGTGCCTCCACATAAGCCTTTATCTCGTAGATAGTAGAATTTCCGAGAAATTTATGAAGACCGCGTGCCGTTAGAGCTACAGCTGTTTGCGGTACAACAGGCGCGGACAGTTTTTTCTTCTTTTTGAGGCTTTTTTTTGATCTCTGCGGCCAGGACGGCCGCCGGAGCTTTACAACTAATGTCAGAACCGAGGGTGCGACCAAAAATATTCTATTTTGGGATCTTTTCGAAGAATTGCCAAAGGTCAGCCAGTTCCCTACTGATTTCGATGAAATATAGGTAGATATGAGGGGCTAATTCATGCACAGTTAGTGACAGAGAAGGATTCATGAGATGAAAAATATATATTATGTAATGGGTCCCTCGCCTTAAACTTTCAATTGTCCATCTGGAATCCTTTCTTGAGACGGTAAATCAGTTTAACAACGCAAGACATAATCATGTAATTATCAGGCCTCGAACATCAGCGCGGTTGAATACGATTCGATATTGAACCCTAACCTCAAACCCAACGTCTTAAATTCAACGTATTAAACATATGCGCATATGAAATGTGTCTGCCAAACCGCTTTGGGGATACAGAGTCAGCAGTAATTACGGGACAGCTATGTAGATCAAGGGCACACGACAGGGATGCACCTATTCATGTCAGGTTAGTATCCACTCCATTCATCCAAGCGTAGAAGAAACTTGCGCCCTGGCGAGAATTTCACTGCGGCGGGTGTCTGGGCAACAGGTGTCGCGGAGCGCGATCTCACCGACCGGACTGATAAAACATAATGTATCAGGATGTAATCAGGGCAATCGACAACGAATACCGCGTACAGCTGAGGTGCGGAGAGCGCGCCTTGTCCCAGGGCAAGGATGACAATAGCAGCGGTGAAGAATTTGCCGAACATCTGGGAGGAGTATGTATCTCTACCGTAGTGAAAATTAGCGACGCGTATATATAGGGTATACAATCATCGGCTTGTGATTAATATCTGAAACTGGTGGAGTGTAAGATGCGGTCCCAGCGCCCTTCGTGGGAGTTCAGAAAACGGAACATAGCAATGATCTGCGTTCACATTTTACCTCAGTGACCAGTATCCCGGCCACCTTTGACGGTATTCAGGCTGGAAAAAAGCCGAGCTCAGAGCTCTATCCTTCATACCTCCGTCAAGTCGTGAAGAAATACGCAAGGGTAGACGGCAAAGTTGATACCGATCGTTGGATTTATTCCGTTCCTGGACTAACGATAGTCGATGGCGGACCGTCTGATCCGGTCGTTTCAACGGGTAACTAGGGAATGATTGTACCTGAACCGGCGACGAGAAGTCAACGAGACGGTCATCCTCCAGCAGTCCATTTCAGGAGATTTTCGAACAGCTGTAATCCTAAGCATGAGTCCTTGATTTGTAGGCTTTTCGTGCGAAAAAGTGATGTCCCATTAGCTCTATATGTACCATTCAGTCGGCTAATCCGGATATAATTCTTTCCAACTGTCAAACGGCATTGCTGCCCGATTTCAGGCTCCAGGTGGTCGCCATGCGCACTCCGACATTCGGGCAGGATGCGGTAACAGTCTCGTTAGGGTTCGTTCAATTGTGGTGCAAAATCCAAAGGACCGCAAGTTTCCCCTATCAATTGAGTGGTCCGCATCTGACAGAGATATAGTCCCGAGGTAGTTAAACGCGTCGCCCATTCTTCGTGCGGTTCTAGTCGCCGACATTCTCCCATATCAACCTCCATTTACAGTGGGCCAGTAACAATCCTTGACGATGACCCTCAGATTAACTTTACCGAAGCGTAGAAAAGCGTGACGTGTCTGCCATCGTTTCACAAGCGTTAAATGTTAAGCAACCTCATCTTCACTGCCGTTCTTCGCCTGGTCCTTGCAAAGGGAACGGGTGTGCAATTGTGTGATTTTTTCACGCAGATGGATTACTTTATTCGTCTGTCGGCGTCATGGGAACAATTGATTTCCAAGGTGAGTCGAGGCCACGGACGAGATTTCTCGGGTACTGTGCTGTGAAAATACTTCTTGCCCAAATGGATAAGCAGAGTTGGGACGCAGTACTGGAGGTTGGGGCCACGGCATTTCTCAGCAGATGGTTCTTAAAATTGGTCGTCATTGGCGGATCGAAACAGGGGGTGGGAGTGGGGAAGATTTGACAAACAGAAGGGAATGAATTTCTCGTCTTGCCTTTCAAGGTTAGTATTTAGCGCTATCGGTGCCATGATGCACGCACCTCCATCGGACTGAAGGACCGTGACGTCATCAAGACTCTCGCAGGGCCGCAGCTCCAGGAAAGTAGAGACGTGCTGGAGCATTACGCCGCGCGGGCGAATTTGGCGCATCGTCAGAAGATCGCGTTGAGTTGTGACAGCGGCCAGCGACAAACACCGATTTTGTGATGAGCAGCGATCAAATCACGGAGATCGCCGGTGGCGATGCATCAGCTTTCTCACATAACACTCGTCTCGGTCCTCTCCGCGGTTCTTTCTGAGCGTGCCGCATAGATTCATCGCGCATCTGGGGATTGACGTGCATATAGGCCCGCCTGATCATGCGCCTTGTCATTCACCTGGCTACTTCGCGCTGCGAAGGCTCATCTCCCAATCTCGAGTCGTCAAGTTACGCGCTCCAGTTCGTAGTCTCAGCGTACTTGTTCTTTGCCTGTTCTCCTGTTATATGACTACGGCTACCAACGGCCAAATGGCGCTTGCAGCATGATCTGAATAGTGGTTATCCTCGTGTGCCAAATCTCCGGGCGCCGTCCCTGCTGACGTCCAGAGATGCTCGCGAATTAGCTCGTCATCTTTTCTGATCAGAACAACCTCCTGGTACCGGCAGTGTTCTACACGCATTTCACCGTTTCCGTCTGCTCATTTCCAATGGTTGTATTTCTCCCACTCATCGAAGTGAGATCTCTGGAGATACTTCCACCATTCGGGCTAGCGATAGTGCTATACTGTATTATCTATATGATACTATATCAAGCCGCAAGATCTTAAACGCGATGGTCTGCGCGCAGCGAACCTGCGGCTCAAATCGGTTCCGCGGTACACTCTCTTCTGGCTTATCGCCCCTGGAGTATATAAACAGTTCGGCGAATCGCTCTCTCCAGCGTCCTAATCATCAAAAAGTATCGTGTCGTTCTCTCGGGGGCTTTTACTCTTCTTTCTGTGGCTCCTGCGTTTGCATCGCTACATCGAGTTCCTCCCAGTTGTCGTCGCAGTTTACGAGTCTCCATCCGAGCGTCCGCCCTGACCTCGATACGGAGAATCCTGATAATCTCGAGGCCCGGTTCAACAGTTCGCTTTAATACAAAGCGCACCCCGGTGCGCGCTCTGACTGATTGCCTCTGGAATTTCTCATCTCATGGATGCGTTTAGATGCCCACGTTCAGAGCGCCAGCCTTATCCGAGTTGCTCACAAACGTCCCACCGTCGTTCTCGAACACTGGAGTTTGGATCACTTGCCACCCCGCCGCCACCTCGATCACCATCATCTTTGAGAACGCGGAATCCTTTGACGTGGCTGTCAAAGACTGCGCGACTCACCGGCTGTGGGCTGGGCATCGACACGGTGGAACGGAGCTTCTATTTCTTTTCCCATTTTGTGGTCTCCGAGAAAGATTGTCGCATAACCTGTCAGACGGTCCATGGCCATTCACTCCCTCCGCTCTGGATGAGAACGAACAGCTCATGGTTCTTATATGAGAGATGCAGGATGCATTGAGCACATCCGCACTTTATAATATATACGCTTCAACGTGTCTCTGGGCAGCGAAGTCGACATTGACATTTCTTGAATTCTTTCTTCGTCAAGCCAGAGCGATTTGCGTCAGGGTTCAACCAGTTCCTCCCCTCTCTCCATGCTCAACATTGAAGCACAAGATTGTAATCAAACGGACACTTCACAGGGGTCGGTGGATATCTTTGTATGCCCATATAACAGCGGGAATTCTCTTTGATGGCGGGGTGGAGGGTTGAAAATGGGAATGGACTCTGGTGGGAGCCCTGCCAATGGGATATTGGAAGATCAAACCGGGGTAGGAAAGGTGCGATAGCCCCAATGGATGCCGACCAAGCGTGAAGCCCGAAAGACGAGAGATCTACGAAAGTGGCATGCATAACTTTCCAACTTAGAGATAACGAAAAAGAAGAAAGAAGAACCAGTGTAGGACCGGACCCCAAATTGAACGGGTTGCCCGCCACGACAGCAGGTTGCAACAACAACATAAGCGGCGGCCAGACACAGGTGCGCATCGTCCGCCCTTTGGGTCTTTCAAGACTCATCCTACGGGAGGATAAATGATGAACGATTAAATAAACTGCGTTCAAGATGGTGGTTTAATCGAACACGCAATTGTATTTCGGCTGAGCCAATGTGCCACGTATACAAAAGGAAATATCCAGATTCCCGATCGAGCGGCGAGCTAGAGGGGGTGAAGGAGCGCGCCAACTGCACAAGATACCACGATGTACGTAATGGGGAAGACTTTTGCGGCTGCACTGTTTGGGGAGGACGATGTGGGGGTGGACGATGGCGAGGAGACCGACCCCGTCGGTGAGGACGGAGTCATGGTCAATGACGACGAGGCGTCTTTTGCAGGTGCCGCAAAGGTGTAGAAGGGGACAACACTTCCAGAGAAAGTGGTGTCGAGCCTGGTACTTGACGCCTGCACTATTCTTTCCACGCAAGTGCCCCGCCCATCAGCACCGAAGGCGCACGTTTCTGCAAGCTCCCCGCCGAGGAGGAGAGCTCTGAAGCCAGAGGCGTTTGCTTCGAATTTGCCTAAAGGGAGGATGGAGGAAGGCATTAGAAATAGGCAACGTCGCAAAGAAAGAAATCCGAACCCCCGAGCATGGCTGGGGCGCTTGGATGGATATAGGTGGTTGTTGTGCTTGGGCCCTCCAGTACCTCCAAGCTGATGGTACCGCTCTCAATGTATGTCGTCCAACCATCGCTCCCGACGCCGACCGCAGAGAGTGATGTGGTCCCTTCGATGATGTACGTAAAGCTCGGATCCACGACGGACACGATGTAGAGCGTTTGCCCGTGTACAGTTACAGCGAGATGAGCATTCGTAGTGTGGGGTCAGCGGCATCTACACACCACGAATGCAGCGACGGTGCACTTCATCATGTCGAGATGGGGAGGAAGGCGCGCTGGTAGAAGATCATGATTCGCGTTGCTTATAACCAATGGCTCACTGCTCCCGGAGTGATCAAATGTTGAACTGTGTCATGTCACTCATGTGTGAGAATGTTTTGCCTTGGACAGATATGAGCGAGGGAGGAGGAAATATAGTCACAGTAGAATGGGGAGAGGGACGGTCTGCGCGTAGATAGAGGGCCGAGGCCTAGGTAGGGCAGGATTGAGGCCAATCGACAAGTCAGCTAATCATAAGCGTGGATTAGCTCAAAGCGAGGGAGGGAAGGGCTGCGGGTGCTTACCGAAGGACTGCTCAATACTAGACAATGTCGAGCGCGACGGCAAGAGAGCAAGGCCACCAGACGAGACGGCGCCGTCATCAATGGTGGTGGCCAGAAGAAAGACACGCGACGCCGTAATGATGGCGATGCTTGTACAAACACCGCTACGCCCGCATCTCGATTAGGAAGGCGGAAATAGTGGAAGCGGGGTCAGGGATTAGGGGAATAGAACCTGGACGCCTGATAGCGGGCTGTAGCGCGGGGGTTGGCGTCGATGCAGAATGTAGCGGTTAGGGCAAGCAGGGCGCTGTCCGCGAGGTCACGTCATCTACCGTTTCTTTAACGAAATGACCGGCTTTTGTTGGGGTTTGTTTGGTTGCATCCCCATGAAGCCTGATCTCCTTTTCGTTCTCTCTCGCAATCTCCTCACCTCAAGCACAAAAGGCTCCACCGCAGAGGCACTGCCCAACGATACACTAACTGGATTTGACCACCTTTTCCCACCGAGGCCGCCTCCAGATCTCTGAGTGACTCGAATTAGAAATGGAGATCGATCTGAACAGCTTTCACAGCTTTGAATCGAGCAGATGAGCTGCCCCACAAATAAGCTAACCAAATCGGTCGAATCTTTCTCAGTAAGCCCGTAATTCCAGATCTTTGTACTGCCCTAATTGGAATTTTGAGTACTCTAGACGGGTCCCGTGAAGCCACAGCATTCGGAGCTACGGCGCTGCGGCCACGTCGCTGTTTTTCACATATAAGGCCAGGGTTGCCCGACCGTTGTCCTCCCATTTCACCCACCCCATTCGTGAATTCCTTCTGACTTTGCCCGCCATTGCAACCCTGATCTCTAGACTCTCGTGATATCTGCTCTCAAACTTTACTCAAGCCGTCCCCTCAGGATATTCTGGCCTGGGATGCTGGCTTTGTCTTTGTCGTATTCTTTGTGATCTGGCTTCGGACTACTCTCTGCCTCAAGTGATTAAATGACACTGTTAACCCGGCAGCACTGCAAATTCAAGTTATTTCGAGGGGACAGCGGGAATTCTCGTCTTATCTGGTCTACATTGTATGCAACTTCCTTTCCCCATTGCCCTCAACAATCGTAATTTGAATAATCAACTTATTTTTAATACCTTGCGTTCTGTTGGCAGTTCGTTCACCAATGGCCACGCCTAGATTCCTCTTCAGACCACTCGTCCTTGATCTCCGATTGTTCGTTCATTTATTCAACGTCTATGCAGCATTTCGTCTGAGGGAATATTGACTGTGGATAAGAAGCGCTTCTTGGAACTAGAACGTCGAGTCTGACAGACGGCGTGAAACCGCAGCCTTCGGAGCTTCTGTACTGCGGCCACGTACGTGTTTTCGTGCTTCCTTCCTTCCTCCCTCCCTCCCTTTTCTCGCCCTCGCCAATTCCTGTTGGGACTCGAATAATTCAACAGTAAACTCTGGCCGTAGTGTGTACTCTCCCAAATGTACTCAACCTGGGCCTCTAGATCTCGTTGCCTTTTTGGCTCCAGGACCAATTTCGATTACTTCTTTGCATGCTCGTATGTGTGTTTGGACTATCTGGTCTCAAGACAACTACTTCAGTTAGGCATGCCTGAGTCTTCATCCTCAAGACTCAAATGTGATCTTATTTGGACGCATTCGAGTGGGAAATTGAATCAATGTACTTGCTGATTTCGTCTGTGGCTCTGTATAATTTCATCTTCTGGACCATTAATACCGCCGTTTTTTCTTCGCTCTTGCCCGCAAATCATTGCATTGATTAGACTTCGTCAAATTCTTCTGCTGGGCGTGAGCGGGATTCGTCATTCTTCAATGATCATGTCTCCCTTTCAATAATTCTTCGATGTTGTTACTCGTAATTTACATGTGCCGTCGGCGACTCAGCTTAAACGAGCTATGTAAAAACCAATACATATGTTCTTCAGTAAGAATTAATTCAAATTCGAACTTTAAGAATATTTCTCCTTGCTTAGAGTGGGCATTGTGCAAAACGAGCGCTCTTTTGACGCGCCGGAGCGAAGCGCAGGCACATCTTGTGACAACTAACCGAATGTCATTCAAGGCAAGCTCTCGTGCAATACTACTACTTAAGAAATCAGGTGGTTCGCTCCGATGGAGACATTCCACCGCTCCCCACCCTAATTAATTCCTGAACTTTATATCTCATTTGAGTTCCATGCCAGCTTCGATACAATTTAATGTCGCAAGAAGACGTGCTGCGTTACAGCCATTTTCGGAACATAAAGCACGGTCGGGGTTTTTTATTTTTATTTATTTTTTCAACGGTTTCCGGCAGAATCGGCACCACCGGCTCAATTCCAGGTGAAAACACATGGTGAATGTGCAATAGGAGGTATTATGCCAATATAAGCACATATGCAGTATTTAAACAGCCCAAGGAGTGATTTATGAAGAAACCTTGGTTTGTGGGCATCCCAAAAGCTCCTCATCACTGTTCTGCATAAAAACCCGTTTACAAATGAAGTCTCGTATTATGAGTGCCCTGTGAGGCCACATTGAGCAATCTAAGCATACCGCTCCCTGCGCATTCCGTGGATGAAGAGAATGAGCCTATAAACAGAGCGACTGGACAAGATTTGGGCACACATGAGCTGTTCTTCCAACGGATCATCACATGTTGTTTTGTTGGACCAAATTTATTTTGCAGGAAACGGCTCTGGGTCCGATATTCCAAATCTGGGGATGCAGTCCGCTCCGCATTGTCAGAGCAAACAGATCGAGCCTATGGCCAAAGAAAAAGGCGGATAATTGAGCGCAGGGCAGCTGTCCTAGTGAGAAATCATCAGAAAACATAGGATAAAACTCAATCCCTTGTTCAAACAGCAGTTTTTGAGACCATATAAGAAATGTGAGGATGCCATCTCCTGTGCGTGTTAAATGCGAACCGAATAAAATAACTCCCAAGGCAAACGGACCAGAGCTTAGGCAGGGCTTGAAGTGTTCTAAGGAAAAAGATGAAAAAAAGCCCCAAATGGCAGAAGTTTAGGTCCACGCCTGTTGTACTGCAAACGGCTGTAATTGGTGTGCTGAGATCGTCCGCGTGTGTGTTCCATATCATGTGTTTCATTTTTTTGTTCACACTCTCTGTTGCTGAGCCCTTGGGCAAAGAGCCAAAAACGTGGGGCAGACAATGTTTACTTATGCTCTCCCTCTTTATAAAATTGCGCCTGTCTGTCTGCCCGAAGCTTTTTAAGCTCCGCTCCGTCTCGGCTGATGCCGTGTACCGGGGCAACTGTCCCATCGGGTTCTGGAACCCTCTTTTCCGCCGGCCCACAGTCAATCAATCATATGGGATTGTCGGCATTGAAAGTCACCTTCAATTAAACTTTGACAGACACTGCCCTGGCACTAACATTGACAGATGGCTTCCACTGGCTCCCACTGACAGACAGGCATAATTTTATAAAGAGGGAGATGTACACTCTTTTCGGATGACCCACAAGAATTGAGGCCTGAGGGCTCAAAAAGCGAGCACAAATGGACTCAACAGATATTTAATCAGAGGTTGAATGAAGGGAAATCAAATGTTTCTGATAGTTCATCTCACCCTTTCACTGTCAGGCTTCAGCGCTGAGGTGAATCGCCAACTCAACCCAGTTTAATTCAACAAGTAACCAAGACATCATAATTTTGAATAGTGTGTTGTTCCCAATCCACCCCTTGACATTTATTAAATTAGAAAATCAGGGAATGAGAGGTCGCGAAGTGACCGACCAGTCCCTTGTATTATATACTGTAGTATTACGTTCAATTTGTCACCGCCGCCGATTTTTCAATACTTTTAAAAATTCAAAGAAAATCCGATAAACTGAGAAAAAAAATTGACGCCCTCAGAAAAAATGAGCGTGATGCGTGACTGATGAATTGAACGTAATACTACAGTACTGTAGTCTTACAATCAATTCGTCAAGGGGTGTGACGCGTGACCTAAACCACCATTTCGTCAATTCGTCAACCCGTCCCGGACTGCATGACAGAGGCAAAAAATTCGTCAAGTCTCGTAGGCTTTTCAGGGGGCTGATGAGACGTACATCTTGGCTCCTCAAAGTGAATGGAAAAAACCTGACACTTCCACAGCTATTAAAGCATCGGAACCAGGATCCATGGTTTCCAGTGCTGGAACCACATTTCTCATCCCCAGAGAGTGCAATTTCAATTGAAAAACAGGTTAGGGTTGAGAGCAGAGATACAAAATGGTTGAATTATGCTTGCAGCCCTGAAAATTTGACTTTTGCGTGATTTCAACCAAATTTTGAACCTGGCGTGACAAAAAATATATTCGTCAAGACCCTCCGTGACGCGTTACCAAGTTCCGAAATTCGTCACTTCAAGGGCCTGCGTGACGCGTGACTGACGAATTGATTGTAAGACTCCAGTACCGTTTCTCGTGACTTAGGATCTTTACCATGCTCATGTTTTCTCAATGATACATAAGCGGCCCAGCAGCCTCTTTGGTCTGGATTGGGTTTGACGGTCAGAGAGCCCAGGAAACTCCTGACTTCATTAATTGAAGGCAAAGTGATGAACGGAGTTTGGGTGGCCGAGGCAGTTTGCCCCGAATGGGAACCGAAGTGGAGCCCGTTGAGCCATAAGTCTCATGCATCGTGGCCGTGTTTTGGCGACGCATCACGGCGTTTTTCTCCTCCAGAACAATGTGATGTATTATATCCCCAGGTAAGTTAGGTCGAGGCTCGCGCCTACTGGATGTTGTAACGGGATTACCTCAGCGGGGCCTCTCAGGTACATTCATTCAGCCTTGAATGGTGGCCGAACTGGGGCACACTAACGTACATCCCAGAGGTGGGTCGAGGTCCGAGGTGCATGACGGCACTTCGGGCTTGCTCGATTCTCCGCTTTCTCCTTGTTAACACCGTTCCGAATGGGAACCGAGTTATATACATGGACTACGGACTCAAGTGTCCCTTACCTTAGCTCGATCTCGCTCATCTCGCCCTAAAAAGATGCCTTTCCTTTTCTCGCTTCTCGTTGGGCTAATTTCAGTTCTCGTCCTTCAAACAGTAGCACTCGCGGCCCCTAATGTGACCTCAGAAAATCTGCTCGGTTTCGCCATCAACACTCTCCGTGTTGACTTGGCCACCCAAGTCGAGGTTTTTCTCACAGTAATTATTTTTGAGCGTCGCCTCGTTGAATGTCGAATCTCATAGTCTCTCCAGCCTGAGTCGCACCAGAATAACCTTGTGATGTAAGTTTAACTTCGCGGCTTGAAACTTGTAGTGACTCGCACTAAAAACTCCACCCACTGGTAGCATTAACTTCGACGGTGAGAATACCACAATTTTTGTCCCCAGTTGCATTAATTCTAACGTGACACTGGCGCCTGAAGCACGAAACATCTTCCCTTTCGACTTGATCCTAGACTCAGTCTCTGCCAGCGCCAGCTTCAACGGAACCGATATTGCCACCTTCAACCATCAGTTCACGAGACCAGTCGTTATCCCACCCACCGGAACGGCCAATTCCGGAAACATCACCAATGTTTTCTTGACTCAGGGCATTCAGAAGTCCTTGGCCATTGTTCCATTCGGCGTTTTGGATCTTTTCAACAGTACTATTCACGTTCGGTTCGTGTTAATTCTGCGTTCGTTTCAGTGACGAGACTTACTCAATCACTGTAGGGCGGGTATTCTTGGACTCGACATGCCCCTGGTTGTCACCGGCTTCCACCAAGCGAGTGTCCCGACGACGTAAGTATCAGGTTTTTTTGTTTTCGTTGACTGGTGACTGACTACATTTATATTGAAGGTATGTGCGCAGTGATCTCAATTGATTGGATCAATATTTCTTGCAATCTTGTGTGCTTAATTTTTAACCCTATGTTTATATTCTCGGAATCCGGCGCCGGATTCCAGCCACGCAACACGTGACAAATTTTGAAACTTGGTAACCCGTCACGGAGGGTCTTGACGAATACATTTTTTGTCATGCTGGGTTCAAAATTTGGTTGAAATCACAGAAAATTCAGATGTTTCAGTGCTCCATGCACAATTCAACCATCTTCATGTCTGTTCTCAACTATTTACCCATTTTAAAGCCAAAATTCCACTCTCCATACATGAAAAAGGTGATTCCAGCACTGAAAATCATTGTTTCCTCAGGTTTCATCAGGAATGGCCTTTTGGTGGTTACAGACCTGGCCCATCTGTGTCAGACCTAGATTTCTGACACAGACCAATACAGACCCACAGACCAGTACAGACACGCTTACATTTCTACAGACCGCCTACAGACCACCTACAGACACTTAACACTTTGATGTCTCCCCAAACGAGCGTGGTCCGGTGTCAGCTAAGGACTTATGAAAAAAAAACCCATTCTTCACAGGATTCGCGTTTGCACTGGGCCGAATAAGAGGGACTTAGAGGTTTTTTGATTGCAACTCCTCGAAGCGCTCAAACCCTATAAACACGCCATTGACATTGGTAATGTCACTGCTCCTCTCCTTTTCCCCCAAGCGGCTCCTTGATATGAATTTCTTTTCACGGTTTAAAGGGGGTTCGAAGTAAAGAAAGAAATAATTTGCAGAAGATCCTCGGGCAAAGAAGCTGATTGACAGATGGCGGAGTTTGAAATGGCTTCGGACAGGCATAATTTTATAAAGAGGGTGATAAAAAGAGGGTAAAAGGCGATGCCGACAGCGACAGCAGTTCTATTCAAGACGTTCTGATGGTACCTGGTAAGAGGTCACAGCCACCAAATTTCTGAACATTTGGTCGCGCCAATTTCTGCCAATCTCTCAAGTAAACTTCGCCGCGGCCGACATTTGGCAGGCGCACAGTTCCGTTATGAGAGGGTGATGATCGTGGTGATTGGAATGGAGATTGGAAGGTACATATGGAGATATGGCTTCGGACAAAGAAAGAGGGTGAGAATGGTACCTGGAAAGAGGTCACAAGCACATGTGATCGGAACTAAAAAGCTCAAAAGACCCCGCAAATTTGGTTTCTCGTAATATACGACGGTGAGAGCTTAGTGCGTGCGATATACCTGGATGTTAAGGTAATGACCACATAATGAAAATTATCCCAAGAAGAGTTAAATACTTAACATGAGTTTCCAATTTCTTCGGCAGGTAAAAGCTGCCACTGTTCAACACCCAGATTAGCGATAATTCTGCTTCTGAAGGACGATACATTTGCCCGATTTCTGCAACTAAGTAGCGTATTCGCGCCCGGAATTCTTCTGGACTCTTCTGGACTCCGTCGGACGCGGATCAGTTGGGTGCGACTAAATGGGCAGCGGTCAACTGTTCCAGCAAGGATAGACGGGCCTTGAGCACGTCGAAAGCTGGTCTCGTGTCTGCTCGGAATGGATGGCATGTAGAGCTCCCAGAGCTAAACGGTGATCGCCGCCATTGCCTGAGAATAAACATGAGAAGCGAAGACCGAATCGGGTGGGCTCAGAGCGAAGACCTGAGGGGATGAGAAAGAAAGAGCAAATTGAGGTGGTGGCAAACATGTGCATACTGATTCGAGACATCTGCTTAATATACAAGATATATCAGCACATCGGTAATCCGCGCCGGCATTGACATGTTGAATGGAACCCTTCCACTATATAAGAAGCAGGTCCAACATGGGATTCGAGCGAGCCCCAATGCGATTCAAGATCCTCATCTGTGCTGCCATCTTGGCGTTTGTTGACCACTGCTTGTGTGCCATTTATGAATCCATTACGGAATTGCCAGAGAAATCGTTCGACTTTATCGTCGTTGCATCAGGAAAAAATCTCCTGGCCGTAGCTCCCCGCTCAGATATGTTGGCCAAGAAGTGATCTGTAGCTCGGCTAGCAAGCTGTATGAGCTCGGTAGCACGATCACGTCAGGGTAGCCGCTGCTGATGTCTAGATAGGCAGTTGTAGCTGCCGCTATTTCATCTATAGTTATATACGAGCTCGGCGAAGCTAATTGAGCTGCCGAAACTACAGTCACATCATCAGCAAAATCTTTCGCAAGTGGTAGCTGGCGCGGTTGAGGAGGCGTGGGTGGGGCGCACGACATTTCCAAATTCGAAAACAAACCTTTATCATACTTCTTCCCACCAGCAACGATGTGCTTGCTTAGAACTTGAATTTTGTACTGGAATGACTCCTCCCAGCCTGAGGAGAACACGGTAACTGCTTCACTGCCAGTGGCTTTCTAAAGCTAACCTCAAGTGCAGAGAATAAAGCTGACGATTTATTTTGGGCAGGGTTGTTCTCAACGCAGCGCCAGGGTACTGCAAGCCTTAAAGCGACTCGGAGCCGACAAAGAGGCGACTCGGACTTGCCTCGGACTTGATTTTTTTTTTGCGAAGTCACGCATCAAATTATCACGGAATCCATCAATCACACACGTAATGGATGTTGGTTGATGCCACGTCGCTCGTCTCTCTCTCTTCCCCCACCACGTCTCCCATTACCCTCCTTGTTTCTCTTGTCGTTCACAGTGCCCATTGCTACGGGGGATGTCCTTTTGGGTTCAAGCTTCAAGCCCTCAAGCTCCCTCAAGCTCTTAAGCCCTCATAGCCAAGCAACGCGCCACATGCCTCTGCCTCAAGACGATCGCAATATTTGCCCGAAGACCACTGCAAGTCATCTGGCTATTCCCATCTCGTCAAGAAGCATCTCTGCTTTTCCCATGGCTATTCTCAGCAGTGTCAAGTCCTTGGTCAAGACCCCAGTTCTCTGCCCGGTGCAGGTGGCCTCTCCAGGTTACTCGAAAGTCTCCCTGTTTTTCCAATGTCATCGGCGCTGACTTCAAGTTCGCCTCATATTCAAATATCTGCGCTGGTGTCTCTCCTTCCCGACAACGGCGGTAGGTACATTTTCCTCCTCATGCTCCGCTAACTTTCTGACTTTCCACATAGATTCCACGCCCGTGT
This sequence comes from Mycena capillaripes, assembly GCA_029204075.1. Lineage (NCBI taxonomy): Eukaryota > Fungi > Basidiomycota > Agaricomycetes > Agaricales > Mycenaceae > Mycena > Mycena capillaripes. The sequence goes on from JARHKZ010000018.1 coordinate 900,351, forward strand.
TCAGGCTATCTCCGAGACAGCCCGGGTTCCTGCAATTGGTCCTGCTGCATTAACTGCAGCTCTCAAAGAGTACGAGGAAGGCGAGACCACCGAAACTGATGGCGAGAATGGCAATCCCTCCCAAAGTCACCCAAGTACTTTTTTTGTAGAGACGCTGTCCTCTGATGATATTTACGATGTTGATGACTTGCAATGATGATTTCATTTATGCCTTCTTTTGGTACCGTAAGGAAAAGGGGAAAGAAATTGAAAATGCCCTGGTCTACATGAAGAATACTAAGAAATATGGAGGGCTATATAGCACTACATGACTACGCGGCTAGTCGAGCGATGTATCGCGCGCCTGCGGCTATCATACCGGATTTAGTATTACAGAGCTTATAGCCGTGGCTACAGACGGCTACAGGATCACTACATAAAGGGGGGCAGGCTACGGCGCTATAGCGTCTATCAAGGCTACCTAGGACTACATGCTCTGGTAATTTTTTCCTGATGTGGCGGTAAATTGATTTGCCTCTCTAAGATTTGCCAGTTCATAGCGAACCTTTCAGGAGGAGCAGGAGGTGCTCTGGTTGCTAATCGATTGACAGAGAATCCTGCCTTTAATGTTCTTTTACTCGAGGCAAGCCCATCGTCCGTTCGATTTTTGCGCGTAAATCATTTGCTCATGGGTTTCAGTCCCGAAGGGCTGATCGATTACATCGTCCCTTTTTTCCTGATCTTTGCGCAACGAACTAACACCCCAAGAGATTGGAATTATACGACCCCTCCGCAAAACGGACTCAACGATCGAGTTTTGCCCTACCCGCGAGGAAGAATCTTAGGTGGTTGTACATCTATGAGTGAGTCGAAATCGGTTTTCACATTATATTGGACTGCTAGTGAACATGAAGTAGACGGTATGGCGTATGCGCGTGGATCAAAAGCGGACTGGGACAGATACACGCGTGTTAGTGGGGATCCTGGCTGGGGGTGTGGATTCTTTCTCCTCTAGTGTCTTCAGGGCTAACGTGATCTCAGATGGGATGCCATCCAACCCTATATTCGCAAAGTATGATAATTCTTTATGTTGGAATACGAACTGACCCTCAACCATTGTATAAGAACGAACACTGGATCCCGCCCACAGATAAGCACAATGAAACGGGCCAGTTCAATCCTGCTGTTCATGGTTTTCATGGAATCAACCCCGTTAGTTTATCGGGGTTCCCAACAGCCATGATGATAGATGCTCGCGTAGAGCAAGTGACCCAAGAACTACCCGACTTCTTTCCATTCAACCTGGATTATAACTCTGGCTCTCTTACGGGCGTTTGTACGTAGTCCGCCACCATATTTACCGAGGGCTCACAGTTAGACAGCCTATGTCCAAAGCACAATAAAGCATGAGAAGCGCAGTAGTTCATTTACCTCATACCTGGGTCCAGAGTTCATCGGACGACGAAACTTACACGTCCTCATTAATGCACAAGTCACACGCATAATACAGACGAGCGAAAGTCCAAAGACATTTTTGACAGTGGAGTTTACTCAAACCCGGGCCGGTAACTACTACGTTGTCCCAAGCCTCTTTTTAATACCGACCCTTGGACATAGGCCCTAGATACTGGAAAACAGCCACAAAGGAGGTTATACTCTCCGCCGGCACACTGGAAACCCCCAAACTTCTTTTGAATTCTGGAATTGGGGAGTTAACTGCGCTTAAAAACGTAGGCATCCAAGCGAGGGTAGATCTCCCTGACGTCGGAAAAAATATGAGTGCACACGTCGGAGCAGGCCTCAGATACTTAGTAAATGGAACAGATACGTTCGACGACATAATACGCAATTCAACCTTGCGGCAAATTCTTCTAGATCAGTGGAATATGACGAATGGCGGTGGTCCACTTGGTCTCAACTACGGAAATCACTTTGTGTTTACTCGCCTTCCTTCAAATTCAACCATTCTTGGAATTCACTCAGATCCAGCTGCTGGACCAGATTCGCCGCATATCCAGGGTCTAGTAGAAGTAAGTGGTTTTTTCCCTCGCTACGACTCCAATTTCTCACGGTTCGAAGAATGGAAATATCAATCCTCCGCCGGATGGCCATTCCATCACTCAAGTGGCTACCCTTGTGACTCCTACCTCGAGTATGCAAGCCATCTGAGACAGTTACCCTTTTCAACAGTCATTTTGTAGGAGGCTCAATTAAACTCAACACCACCGATCCATTTGACCAGCCACTCATCGAATTGTGAGACCAATCACTTTCATCCTGCAATCTTTTGGCCTGAATAAAATTTCCAGCGGCTCCCTCATGACTGACTTTGATATTACTGCACTTCGAGAAGGACTTAAGACCGCCCTGAAATTCATGGGCGCCCATGCCTGGCAAGGATATGTGTTGGAGCCGCTAACTAACATTACGGACACCACAAGCAATGCAGACCTCGACGCGTTCGCTCGTCAAAACGCCAGTCCAAATGGTCATATCACTGGAACGGCTAGCATGTCTTCGAGAGGTGCAGAATACGGGGTTGTTGATCCTGACCTCCTCGTCAAAGGCGTGAAACATCTACGCGTTGTCGATGCCTCTGTCATGGTATGCTCTGTGCTCTGGGCTCCATATGGATTCTAACCCAATTTCTGCTAGCCCTATGTTCCTGCGGCAAACACACATGTGCCGGTTTATATTTTTGCAGAAAGAGCATCGGATCTGATTAAAGCGAAATGGGAGTAGTATGTGAGACCCCCTAGTTAGCCACCCATAGTAGTTAACCACTCCTTTTATATTTTTACGGTTCACCCATAATTGCATTGTGAAGATGGAGTTGGAGACAGAAACAGTGAGTGCGTATACGAGTGCAGAGAAATCCATCCACGAGGGTAACAGCAAGTCAGTTTAAAATCGTAAAGTGCCATGGACTATAGCCACTTCTATGTCCATTCGATCAGTTCGTTATTCGACGTATAGATGTAAGACTCCAGTCCCTGTGGAGAAGCATGACTATGCCCTGGCTCGTAATAGAACTGCGACGGATTTAGTCGTTAGTACTTGAGCATAAAGAAGATGTATGGCAAGCAGGAAGCAGATGAGATGGCGGAATGGCAAAGGAACAAGGAAATGAAAAGGAAAAGGGAAAGGGAAAGGGTAGAAGAAGAGGAACCGGAAACTCATCGACGTGCGGGCTCCGTCCTCGATGGGGGACGATTATGATCCCCGGTGTTGGGTACGGGTACTGGTAATTGTATGGGTTAGGATATGACACCGAAGGGGGGTGCGGGGGCGCGTGGTACTTGGAGGGGTGGTGGCGGATCTATGGAGATGCGTAGTGTGACGGGGAATAGGCCATGCAGCGCACCTGAGCTCGGGAAATCGGGTCAGAAGGTGTCAATGAGGTTGACGGACGGCTGCGCCGGGATGAGCGTGAGTCAGGACAAGGAGAAAGGAGGGGTGGAGAGTACTGTAGTATTACAGTCCATTCGACACCGCCGCCAGTTTGTTGATGCTTTTAAAAATCAAAGAAAATCAGATAAATTGAGATAAAAATTCTGCCGCCCTCAGAAAAAGTGCGCATGACGCGTGACTGACGAGTTGAACGTAATACTACAGTATAAGAGGACATTGGAATGGAACGGCGGTGGTGCATCTGACTGCCAATGTCAATGCCTAGTTCTGTCATGCATAGGCGGTGGGGTGCTGTGGGATTGGTTGTTGGTGTGAGGAGGTCGTTAGCTGAGAGGTCAATGGATGAACGAACGAAAGGGTTAAATAACAAACAGGAAAGAGCCCGTTGACAGACGGAAAGCAGCAAACGGAGGAGACAAAGACGAAGGCCAAGAGCCAGCCGTTATCCTATATAGCGTCCCAGGTCGTCACGCACAAGGCGTTGAGGAGCGGGCTAGAGTGGACAGCCTAAGAGATACAGACCAAGACAGAGTCACAGCCATTATATATATACTGCGTGCCTTACTAGGTCAGACAGCCGTTCTGTTCAACAGAACGCGGCTGTGCCAAGACACAGCCACCGCTTCGAACGTTGTAGCGTCGTTACAAGATACAAGACGGATCTCCGGTAGGGTATATTACATCCTACTCCTTCGGAATACAGTAAGTCTAAAGATATTTGCGATTATGTTTTGATTCACATGGTAGAAAATATAAGAGAAAGAATATTTTTCATACTGCAGCAAAAAGTGGTGGAAAAATTGTATACGGAATGAGAATGCAACGAACCGGTTGTAAAACCATGTTGAAAGAAAGATAGCCATGGGAGTCTTTGAGATCACCAATTGCTGAATCTGAGTCCCAATCGATTGCATTTTGGTGAGAGGGATCTGAGGAAGGAGAGAGAATTGACACCAATTACTGGCACAGAAATATCCTAGACAGAAGCATGGATGTGACACCCAGAGCAAAGAAAGTCCACAGCGGCGGGCGAAGCATTGAGAGTCAGCTGTTGGCAGAGCAGTTTTGATCTGATCCCAAGAGAAAAAACGTTGCAATTTTCGTAAATTTGAGGAGGAGAAAATGGGCAACAGATTACTGGTCTGAACGAACGGAATTGTAGGCTTTTATATCAAGGATCTTCGGGAGTACTACGTGGCCCCAGCGCGATAAAAACAGGCACGATGAACTGCGGCCTGTGCGCAAAGAACTGCGGGTAGGTCAACCGTTAAACCAGACAGGGTCTTGGATGAAAATCCGCAGTACAATACCTACGGATTGCACTGCAAGATGGCGACTAAAATGTGGCAACTAAAATATGGCAATTTCCCCTGGCCCCTTGGAGCCGTATATCCCAATGAGCCACTCGCACTTATGTACAGACCTCTTCACCGTACCATTTCGTTCAGATCGACAGGGGGTGTGACGTGTGACCCTTTCAACCAACTCGATAAATCGACACAGCGCCGAAAATTTTGCGTGACAACCTGAAAATTTCGACTTTTGCGACGCAAAATTTCGAAAATTTGGCCTTTTTTGCATCTCCGGGGCGATTTTGGGACCTTGGTCATGCTCGGGACATTTAACAAAGCCTGTGTGACGCGTGACCCCGACCAAAATTCGACATCGACAGGGGGGTGTGTGACGCGTGACTGTCGATTTGAACGAAATGGTACGGTATACAAGACAAACCTCCGCTTCGCTCCGGGATTTCGAGTCAGGAGCGCAAGACAATTTGCGTTCGCAAATCTTGTTGCAGTCTTGCAGATAACAACATATCTAAGTACTTAGCAGAAAAGACAGATGGAGAAGAGAAATTCAATTTCACGCTGCCATGGATCTGCAGCGAGAAACTGGTGGGAGCACAGACAGGATTGGCATGAAGAGAGAGGTTTATTAATTGGCATACAATGTACAATCAAGGATGCGCCGGAGTATAAAATGCCGTGCACCATGTCGGCAGTAGGAGGTGTTGCATTGAGAGGTTTTGAGCGGCAATTGAATTGCAAATATTGTAAGAGTGTACAATCACCAACGGCGGAGATTAATCGCCGATCCCACCCACAGAAAAGGAGTCTTTGAATGAAACCAATACTTTGAGAAGTGGAATCAATTAGACCCGCATGAGAATGCAGACAACCAGAACCAGGCAACAGATTCGAGTTGAGCCCCCAGCATCAGACAGAACTTGTGAGGACGAGAAAAGTGGGCGGAGGAATGACATTTCTAATCGACAACAGCGCTGGTTTTATACATAAAGAATGTGCCGGGAGGACTACGTGGCCTCACGGCCAGATGAATAAGCTCACACTGCGCCGTGGGCAGCAGCAGCTGCGATCTGCTGCGTCCTGTCAAGAAAGGACCACGCGCAGGTCAGCTGCTCCACCCAAAATGTAATGGCTAAGCTGAGAAGCACGGAAAGTTGACAGACAGAAGGGATCGGTCCAAGTGGAAGAGCAGAGAGAAGCAAAAGGAGAAGATATGCCGAGAATATATGGATTGCGCAAACGGCCGGCGCGAGAGAGAACAAAAAGTAATTAAGCCTGATGGAGAAATGAACCAACATGTGCAAACTGATGAGCACCGCCGAACGAGCAAAATCTTAAAGAACGGTTAATGCTTCTTCTTCCCGAGGTGGCCGTGATTTTTGCGACCTCGTGTGTCGATCTTTTCGAGCTCATCATAACAGCGCTCTTCTTGCGCTGGGATCGTGTCCACCGTGGGCACTCTGCAGCCGTGGCAGCCGTGGCAGCCGTCTTCCCTACGACCTCATGTGTCAATTCTTAGGAGCTCACCTCGACTGCGCTCGTATCGCGCTAGGATCGTGTCCGCCATGTACCATCTGCAGCCTGGGTGGCCATCCATTTTCCTACGACCTCGTTTGCCGATTCTTACGAGCTCATGCCTCGACCCCACTCATGTCATGCTGGGATCGTGTCCACCATGTGCCATCTGTGGCCGTTCTTTCCACGACCGCATGTGAACTTTGTCCACCATGTGCCATCTGCAGCCTTGGTGGCCGTCCATTGTTTACGACCTCCTGGGTCAATTCCCAGAGTCTGGAAGGCCATTAATTAATATTTAAATCCTACATAAGCTTAACCCAGCTTGCACAAGTCTTGAAATTTTTTTTATGGAAAATCTTACTGTTTATAAACGGTTTAAATGGTTTCAAAACCTTCTATTAAGGTTTTGGTTTAGTTTATGGCCAACCATAAACCAAAACTAAACAGTTGGAGCCTTAGTGATATATGGGTCCCTAACTATATATAATGAACCATACATACAGTTAGGATGGGTTACTTTAGGTCTGTGTTTTTGAAATAACCCTGTGGAGTAGCTTGAATAAGCTCCACCGCCCTTGTAGATCGTGGGATAACCGAACATTTAAAATGGAGAGGTGCTCTGTATTCAGATAAGCGGTAATCGCCAAAGAATTCAGTGGATGAGCGCACAAAATGAACCCCGAGGGATATTCATACTCCGGTTCCACAACTTCCCCGTTCTCGTCAATGAAGTGCTTTATCTTGAAGACGGCAAGGACGGATGCAACGGTGAGCCATAGGGTTGATAGGACCATGTGTCTGCCCGGGCACATTCTGCATGGGCTCGAGAGTCCAGTATTTCGCCAGCTTTTAATACTGCATACCTCCGTCCAAATCCAAAAGCGACTGATTCCGGGTCTCTGATGGCGGGATTGAGTTTTCCGTCAAGGAGAAAACGCTCGGGTTTGAATGTCTCGGGATTTGGGTACACGGTCTAAATTAAGTTGAAGGTGCATTAAATGCGGAAGATTGCAGACCGACCTCGTCATGAAGTATTGCCCTGAAAGCTCAAGCCACGGTCAGTGGTTGATTTCTTGGACGAACAAGATAAAAATTTACCAGACATTCCCAATCACCTGCGAGCCTACGGGGATACGATAACCTCGATATTCATCTTCGACTGTGACGCGATGCGGAAAAGCTGGAAAAATCATTTCAAAGATCGCCATCCATAGAGTTACACACCAACCAATCGGTGTAACCACTCTCCACCGGAGAACCTCCTTGACTATGGCAGATACATACGGCAGTGACGCTTCGTCGGTGAAATTCGGGAGGCGGTCATTCCCAACTACGGAGTCGATTTCTACCTGTGCTCTCCTCTGGGCCTCTGGATTCGCGATCATAGCAAGGACGAACGTTTCCAGCGCTGAAATCGTGGTATCGGACCCGCCTGCGTATACATTCGCAGCCATGGCTTTCACAACTTCTTCCCGAGCTCCTCTGCTGCGATCATCTGACTCATCCAAAGCTCGTAGACTTAGTGAAGTAACGGAATCCTTAGCCGTCCCCAAAATCTCAACAGACGAATTAACGAGGCCAGAGCGATTTGGAACGAAGTATGACACACCATCCGTCGTTTCGCCTCTGCAAATGGTATTTCTACCAGATCGAGGGCAAGCTTTCTCCAATACGCTGCCTTGCGCTTGAATTCTGCGCCAGGCACCCAGCTGGGGACGTATTTCAGCCAGGGGATAGTGTCCTAGAGAGTCTCGTTTGCGGGAAATCATCCCGGTGTCAAAGAGAACGTACTACTAGGAAAGCCCCAGGAAGAGTAGCGAGAGCGAGGCCTTGCAGCGCGGCTTTTGCCAGGCGAATATACGGGTCGTCGATCGGAAGGACATCGATGCCGTATGCCACATCCATAATAAGTGCTCCGGCCATGCTTACGACGATGGGATTATAGGTTCATCATCGTGGATGCCGGGCCACTCACTGTCTGAGATGTTGTGGTATATCTCCGTTGGTCTCAAGAAAACGGCGAAGCAGGTCATGAGTCGCAGCCTGTTGGTGGGGGTGTAACTGTTTTGCGGCCATAGGATTGAGCACCTCATGAAATATCTTCCGATGGAGACGCCTGCAAATGAGGGATGAGGCTGGTTGACGGCATGGTACCAGGATACGTGCCATCGATCGCCTTCGAAGAAGAACAGATCAAATGAATTGCGGGGTGAAAACGTCAAGGAAACGTACCGTATTTCATGAGCCCTCAATCCATTTTGAGATTTCTGGTCAATACGGAAATAAAATGGCGTACCAATGGAAAAGTCCCATCCCATTAGTTCGGTCAGCATTGTGGTTCATGCGCTGCATAGCTCCGGGAATGCAGTTGTGTTTACGATAAAATCCACGTACCGATCCGAATACGATGAAGATCGTTTTTCCAGGAGCTCTGTGACCGCTTCCATGGAGGACAGTACCACCATAGATTGTCCGATGATATTCAAATAGAGAATATCGGAGCCTGGAAGAGCGTAAGAATAAAGCGATATGTAACCACGCACCATATTCTTGACTCCATTGAAGATATGTTTTCCACTGACGCTCTGGGGGAATATCAAACAGATTCCCGATGACAGGCAATGCCTTGGGGCCTGGGGGTAATGGGAGCTTTGAGCTGTTGCGTTTCCTGACCAGGCTATATAGCAGTATCAGGCCTGCCAGCCCAGATAACAATGAAGTAGTATGAGCGTTAAGAAGCATCATAGGAAGACTCTCTACGGACAGTAGGGCCGACCGATTTATAAGAACTAGAAGGGTGTTCTTATCGCATCCCAAGCATATATGGTGGGATGGAGCGGTCCAAACGGAAGTCAGCTGCTGCATCAACATAAGACAAGGGGCACGAGGGTTCCGGAAGCTATTCATCAGGAAAACACAAAGTACCCTTATAGCCCCTCATAGACCCCCATAGCTGCCATAGCCGCCATAGCAGATTGCCAACCCCATAGAAACGTGGGAGGGGGGGGGGTCCAGTTTTATAGCACCCCATAGTGGGGCATGTTTGTCATAATGGAGGACATTTCTTCAGAAAAACAATGGCTTTCCAGCTTCTTTTGTTACTTGGAACCATTTCATTGTTACTACTATTGTCATTCAAGTAATAACTGAGTTTACTGACTTATTGCAAGTGTGAGCACATACTTAAATATTTCAATGATAAATGAATACAACTTGGGAGAATCGAACGCGCAACCTCATGATTACAAATAAAATGTGGAGTAGGAGACTTACATACTAGACTAAACAACCATTGGTAGGTGATATATTTGATCAGATATAAGGCTACCCCATGCTTCTTCTACGTTTTAACCACAGTTCAACCTTGCTCCCCTCACTACTGACCTCAATGACAGTATACATTATAGGTTCCCTAGTCACCCTATTTATAAAATTGCGGCCTCTGTCCGTCTGTCTGAAGCCTTTTCAAACTGTGCTGTCATAATTGAACCTCTGCTGTCAGCTTCCTGACCTTACCTTTTTTGTTGTCATTAGGCCATCCTTCAACTTGTGTTCAACATTAACTGAAGTGGTGGGACACACTTGTGTAGTTGTAGTGATATTGATAGATAAGTGAGGTTAACATGGTCAAAAATGATCAGTCGTCTAAAAATAGACCCAAAACAAAAGTTGTAGAGCTCAATCAGAGCTATAAGACATCTCTAAGGCCAGTTTGCCTCAAAAGCCTTTGTTGCCCTGTAAAACACAAAATACTTTTTCAGACGCAGCGGTTTTCAGAAAGTCAATGCTTGAACTGGTGCATGAATACTGCCAGAAAGTTGAAATAGGATTCATATTAACAGCTGACATTGTGCCAAATGATTGCTGCTACCTACATTTTCTGGTACTTACTACATAGCACTATGTAGTACCAGCCAGTCACTATAGAGCACTATTTAGTGCTCACCAGACTATTGATAGACAGTTATAGAACACGATAGCTGTAGCAGCAACTTTCATAGCTCTCCATAGCTCATCATAGCTCACCATAGTATGCACAAATTCTTATAGCACCTCATAGCCTCCCATAAACACCCACTGGCTATGGGGCCATTTTGGATTTTCCTGATGTTGCAATTGTATTTAGAGCGTCCCCTTAAGCTTAGTGGTGTACAGGTGGAATATGGCGCCGGGTCTGAGGTAGACATCGATCTATAAATGTGTCGGATCCTCTGTAACTTCACGGAGAGCCTCGCAATAAGAGGGTGAAGAAAACTGACCAGTCTGATAAGTTTCGTCCAAAGCTGAGATCGAAGCAGACCATACAGTGATGTCAGGCCTGTCAGATCAGATAACAATCAAGCAGTATTAGCATTAAGAAGCATCGTAGGAAGACTCTCCACGAACATCACGGCGGATCGATTAATGAGAACCAGAAGAACGTTCCTATCCTATACCAAGCTTCTTTGGTGGGATAGAGCGGTCCACGCGTATATGGGGTTTCATGTATCAAAGGCTCTGGGTTTAGAGACCTGCTTGATGTATGCAGCGTCAATGCCTCTGACCTAGAGATGCGCGTGGTGCATCAGCCCAGAGACTCTTCCTTTTGGGGCTCGTTCTGCATGGGCGCTCATGTGCACACCGTTGGCGCGGGCGCCGATGCTTGATGGCCCGTGCACCAAAGGCGCGCGTCGGTGCCTTGCTTCCCAAAACAGTACGTATATGCGATTGTTTTGATCGCACTCTTTCGCTTCCTCCCGCTTCACCGGGCTCCCCCATTTTGGCTCCCTCTCTCCTAAGGCTCCAAAAGTTTTCATTTGCAAACATTCAAAAGGATTAAAAGCCCGGGGTAACGGGATAGCCGTGTAACCGTCTCTAGGGCCGCCGGTTGAAATGCCAATGCACCCTTGGCTGGGATGAGTGACATCAGGAAAATCCAAAATGGCCCCATAGCCAGAGGGTGTTTATGAGAAGCTATCAGGTGCTATCAGGTGCTATAAGACTTTTTGCGCACTATGGCAAGCTATGGAGAGCTATGAAGAGCTATGAAAGTTGCTGCTACAGCTATGACATTCTATGGCTGTCTATCAAATAGTCCAGTGAGCACTACATAGCACTTTATAGTAACTGGCTGGAGCTATATAGTGCTATGTAGCAGGTCCCAGAAAATATAGGTAGCACCAAGCATTTCACACAATGCTAGGTGTTAATATGAATCCTATTTCACCTTTCTGACAGTATTGAGGCTTTGTGCACATCTGGGCCAAGTTCAAAGCTTTGAATTTCTGAAAACTGCCATGTCTGAAAAAGTATTTTGCATTTTACAGGCTAACAAAGGCTTTTGAGGCAAAATGACCTTAGAGATGTCTTGTAGCTCTGATTGAGCTCTACACTGGCGGCCAAATCTGATGCCACCCCCAAATAAGGAAAATCCCATCAAAACGCGCTCTCTCGACGCACGCAACACCTGACTAAAAGGAAACTTGGTGGAATACGGTCTATATGTGGCTATAGTGACCCACAGTCCGTTCTTCTCACAAAAAAATGAACATTACCAGCAAAAAACTGAATGCCCAGTGTCAAGCATGAGGACCCGTACCACCGTATTTTTTTTGGAAAATTTACAGTGAGTTTTGTCAAATAACAATCTTAACACATACTTGACCCATCTGTTGCAGAAACTCCTCACAGAGAGGTGTTGTGTGTAGAGAGAGCGGATTTTGATGGGATTTTCCTTATTTGGGGGTGGCATCAGATTTGACCGCCAGTGTACAACTGTCATTTTGGGTCTATTTTTAGATGAGTGACCCATAAACCCCATTTTTGGCCATGTTAATCAAATTAACACTTTAATTATCTGGGTTATGAGGGGAGTGAGGTTGAATTGTGGTTGAAAAGTAGAAGGAGCATAGGGTAGCCTCATCACTCTCTTTATAAAATTATGTGTGTCTGTCCGAAGCCACTCCGCTCTAAACTCCGCTGATGCCTGTCTCTGCCAGGCTTGATCTGCATCTGCCAAGACAATCGGCTCAATCATTCCGTATCATTGCCGTTGACGGCGGCTTGCCGTCACCATCCAATAACCTCTGACAGCAATCTGACAAGCATTGCCCAGGCGCCACAATGATGTAGGAAATTCGTCCTTATCTCCCACCCATATTGCATTCCAAACAAAGGTCTTGGTCACACTGGGCAGTCTCTTAATAATAAATTGCACAAAGGGGATGGGAGGCCGCAAAGCGGCCGACCAGCCCTCTGTAGATTATCAAATATCTGAGTCCCCAATGGTTCTTTAGTCTAGTATGAAAGTGTGCTGTCTTATATTTTATTTGTAATCATGAGGTTGTGTGTTCAATTCCCCAAGGTGCATTCCTTTAATCTCTTAACTATATTCTCAACCTGTTGCAAGTTAGTCAATGTAGTTATGTAGTTACTTGAAACTGACTAAGGTAATAGAAAAAAAAGTCAATTGGTTCGAGGAAACAAAATATATATATATATATATATTTAAGGGACTCTACTTAGGCTACTATACAGTACTATGAGCACTACGACTATGTGCACTATGATAGCTTCCACCCTTGCTATGGGGTGCTATAATTTTGACCCCCCCCCCACCTTTCTATGGGGTTGGCCATCTGCTATGACAGCTATGGCTTCTATGGGGTGCTATCAGGGTCTATGGAGCAACTTTGTGTTTTCCTGATGGATGCACCCTGATGATGAATAGCAAGCACAAGCGGTTGCTCGGCCGCTCTGTGGCCTCACATCCACTTCTTGATGGCTCGCGGCAAGAGATTAGTATGCTCTCTACTTTTGAGCGCTAAGATACCAGTCAGTTAATAGCTCACCGGCGGTGCTAAATGACGGGCGCCTCCAAAGTTTTGGGCCCAGATGTCCCAGAGCGGAGTTTAAAGGCTTCACACATGGGTAATTTTAATTTTATAAAGAGAGAGATTTGCACGCTGCCGCAGAACTTTAGGATCACACTGGATTGGCCCTTAAAAATGAGGCTAAAACCTCGGCTGTAAAATACATTAGCTATTCCACAGAATATTAGGCGGAATTTTGAAAATTTCAAGACCCTCCCGAAATGCGCTCGAAGTCCGCAAACAATTATGTAGCACTCAATGACAAGGGCATTCCAGACGAATTCCTCCGAAAAAAATAATGTTTAGGATGATACCTTAAACTTTGCCTCTCAAAGTTGCTCCATAGCGGGAACGTTGTTGAGATAATTCTGGGCGCGCTTCCTGTTTGATACTTCGAAATGGTCACGTGTAGGGCCGGTTCTTGTTAGAATTGGCATGTCCACTTCTTTCCACTGGGGCGCAGCCCCACCGGAACTTACCCGACATATGAGTGCCCCAGAGCGAGCGAACAATCTCTTGCCCACTTTCCTCAGTGAAGAGGGCACCATATGTTTTATGGCGGAAAAACTTACCAAGGCCCAAAATTTCAACATTTGCTGAAGTCAAGCTCGTAATCAAGGAAGAGGGACAATGGGGATGGTCGTAGAAACCGAGGCGATGCTTGCGGGAATAGTCGGCGGTGAAGGGACGACCAGGAACGGAGAAGTAACAACGCGTGGCGGTCACGTGATCGTATTCATTGTTCGGTTGAAACGTGTACTAGGTATGCCTCGTGCGCGATGCAGGCCATAACGAGCGTGTCAATACGTGTCACTACGTGTTCTGTAGCCACAGAATAGGTTGGAACGCGTCACATCGGCATAGGGGGCTATGCACTGGAGGACACGAGCCATATGACAATGGGCCCGAGTTTACGGCCAGAGCCACATTGTCAACATGGCTATGCTTGAAGAAGGTTTCAGAGTCGGAATGCACATCATAGAGGCTGTGTTAGCGATACGGAGCAAACGTGAGCAAGGGGACAATGTGCTTTATTGTGCAGAGCCTCGGTCACTAAGCAACAGCTACAATTGGGCCAGGAATCGCCACCAATCGGGAGGGATCTTGGTTCACTTGAGGGAGAGAGGCTTGGTTATAAAATATTGGAACCTGAAGTTGTAGAGGTAGACACTTATTTGGAAAGGACAAATAGTTGTAGTATGAAAGGAGTGTGTATTTTGTAGGTAGAGAACAATCTTACGCCCGGGTTTCTACCTGTGTTTCTTGGACTCTTGCTGTGTGTTTGGAACGGACTCTGACTTTGAACGGAACGGAACGGGACGATCTGAACGTACGGCTTATTTTCTGAATTGCAATCGTCATATACTTTGACGAGAATCCCCGAACTTGCGCGCTATACGAACGTGTTGTGATTGGACTGTTTGAAGGACTGGGTTATTGGTAATTGCTGCTGGTCAGCGATTTTGGTTGGGTTGGTTGTTTTAGAGTTTTAGCAGTTTACGCACACACACGCGTACAGCGTTTCATCAGCTTCCTCCACGCTACAGCGATTGTAAAACTCGGTTTGAGTTGATGCTGCCCTCACCTCAATGTTGTGCTCCTCTTCGCTGTTACTGGGGATTGCCCTCTTCTCTGGTTCAACTCAAAATTGGCTCACAAACTCTAGGGTATTCGGAAATTCCCTGAGCTGGCGCATCTTTCTGGGTTTCGAGTATTCATGGTCACGGTCGCATACTTTCCTTGGGCGTTTTTCGGCAATTCAAGGTGGAAGAACGCAAAACTAAAACCTCATCGTGTTCTGTCCCAAACCGTCTACAAAATGTACTGGTTTGCAGGTGCTTTTTTCTCTCTCAAAAGTGTCCATTGCCGCAACTATTGGCCTACTTTCTTCACATCTCATATAACCGCCGAGTCTCCTCCGTTCCCTTTCATCTCTTTTGCGCATTCACCTCCACATTCGGTTCATCCTCAATATATATATATATCCTCTGCTACCTTCAACAATCGAATCCATTCTCTTCGAAGCTCCAATGCCTGCTTCATGAATGCGGAACCCAAACACATCTATGGTCTTGCCTTTAATTTCTGTGTCTGCTCGCTTCGCACAAAAATTCAAGGTTGGACAAGAAAAAAGGGAACTCTGTTCGTTGTTCGCAATCCGGACTTTTGCACCGTTGCACAAAGGCTTTTTGTTTTGCCTTCTTTCCAATTCCCGCATTCCCCGGCCCCCAGACTCGAAGCCTGCCCGCAAGGGCCTCAAGCACAAGGTTTCTGGCGGTACGTATCCGGGCCGATCGGGTGAATAGATGTCGTCGGTCTCCAGCATATCAATGCCGACCTGCCCAACTTTAATTGACTATAGGTACGCCAATTAGCGAAATCTTTGGCTTTCGAACTCACTCTCAATGCAGGCAATCGGTCGCATCACTGCCCAGTATGATCAGCGTCTGCTCGGCCACCACTCCAAAATTTCCTTCTCCATATTACCAATGTGCTAGGGTAACCGTACGCATGATGAAAATTATCGGACTATCAGCTCTGTCTCTCGTCACCATAAATTATCTCAGCAACATTCTTTTGCTATTGGTTTCACATACCATTTTACACTCTGAGTGCACCGGGAAGGGATTGAAACCCCAACTCCAAGTTCCAAGAGTCTATCTGTTTTCTCATCTGTCGGAGCGAAGCGAGGGCGAATCTTGTTAAATTTCATACGTTCACTTCTGTCCTTCCATTGTGACATAGCCATGCATCATCACGCACGCTATCTTAAACAACGTGCCGCACAGCTTTCCACCTCTTAGGTACCTGTCATTTATTTTGTATTACTTCTGCCGGGTGTCCACCAACAACTCAGCGGCACTTTCCAACGTCTACCTCTTTATAAAATTAGCGTGTCTGTCTGTCTGAAGCCTTTATCCCCTTCAGGTTAGCTCTGTCCTTAAATTGCACCTTGCGGCCGCAGTGCGGGACCAGCTGACGCCCTGCCGGTGCGGTAGGACCGAGCGCGGCTAATATCGTCGATCACATTTTAAACACCGCGGGTATCCCCAGTATTACCGCGGCGCTGGAAACGGCATTGATCGGCATTGTCCGGCATTGGTGCCCACTGTCGGCTGACATGAAGCCAGTGGAGCCCAATGGCTTACGCTGGGGCACACTGACACTATATCAGCCTCCTGGTGTCCACCTATTTCCAATGGAAACCAGCGGATTTCAATGGCTGAATCCAACAGTGTTGGTGTCTATAGAAATCACTCCCTAAAGATTGACCATCAGTATCTACCGAAGCGACCCAATAATTCATGCTATTAGTCCTAGAATATACGGCAGGAAAGCATAGACGAGGTCAAGCAATAATAAAAAGGAACAGCAATTTTTGCAAGTCCATTTCAGACACAAAACCATATACCTGTGGATTCCAATAGTTTTATTTTTTGTTCTGCTTGGCCTAAATCCGGGACACGTTTGTCTCATGCAGATTGCTTCCAGCGTTTTCAGTGGGCCCTTTCATTTTGTCAAAGAGTATATTCCATCAATGTTCTGCCATCGAAGCCAGTGTTTTGCAAATTGATTTTACGGTGTCGAAGTCCACCGATCAACGGTGGATTCCATTGGTATGGCCCAAGAAAATTGAGGATAAAGCAGTACAGACTTGCTTACCACCTAATGGTATGCTGTAATTATTTCATTCACTGAATTCTCACATGCAGCGAAGAGAGTATCGGCGCGCCATGCAGAGGCAGCGTCGAGGGAGCGAGGATGAAAATGTGCGAGAGCTTCCACGCAAGAATAACTGCAGTGCAAGACGTTTTGACCGAGCTTCTGTGGACGATGCTCAGCAACAAGATATTCATCAACACAATCCCACCGCTCGGAATCATGCCCAGAAAAATGTGGGCGAAACACGCCGGGCACAGATCCGAGAGGCTGATACTGAAGCCCGTCGACCACATAGAAATCTACAGGGAGTAACTTGGGTGGGACCGAGTCGCAGCGCTCAACGCTTTGGAGGTTCCTCAACCTCTTGGCCTTCGCTGGAACAGGAGATGCAAAATTTGCAACATTGAGGTCTGTATCTGCTTCACATCCAAAGACATTGTTGAACATCATTTCCTGCACAATTTCGATTGTAAATTTGTCCCCTATTCCTACGCAATGTGGCAGTCACTGCAGCCATTTAAAAAAGAAAATCCGTCGACTTGAGCAACCTAAGTCAACTTGAAGTCACTTGGAGGGACTTCACTCAGCCGAGTCGAGTCGAGTCGAGCCAAACTTGAAATCAAGTCGACTTACCAATTCGCGACTCGACTTTCGAGTCGCGGCAACACCACGTTGAACTTATATCTGCTAGTGCATTTAGAAGTTTAAAACTGTTTGTACTCCTCGTCCGACATCAGCGAGGTGTGAAGCCGACGGAAACCATGGGCTTTGTTTTGCATGTGTCGTTCCACGGAGACACTATTCTTGTTCGAAAGGGTCAACCCAGTAACACCATGCCCTTTTCGACTTAATACCATAGCAATTTCAAGTTGTACCACGGCTAGAGATGAATACAAATTCGAAACCTTAGATTTTTCCACTGGGGGCATTGTACTCGACCTCTTGGTCGACGAACACATGCATCGTCTACAGCTCCCATGCATTTAATGGCCAGGCTACGTAAGAAAAAAATTACTCACCGGGGGCATGTCGTGCGTATCGTTCGGTTGCAAGCTCTTGTTCACTGTTGGGCTAAACTGGAGGGTATTTCGCGTTGCTTGCTGCCGTGTCAACGGAAAGCCCATCGGTCTGTTTCTGTGGCGATACAAATTTCGGAAGTTTAACCTGGGAGTTTAGATTAAGGGACGAGTCAATCTGAATAGCCTGGTGAACCGTACGTGGCCAAGACAGAGTTGGAGAAAACTGAAATCCGATCCACTCAGTATTGTGAATTGGGAGACATTAAATCACCTACGTTTGGCAAGATTAAAGTAGATCCCCACCCAAACGAAGTTATGGTGCATGCTCAGGAACTGGGAGCAATCATCAGTGGAACTATATACGAACAATGAAACATACACAGATGATGGTAGCAATAACCGCGGCACCTAATCAAAGTCGGTCGGTATTGTGGTCGCTGCAGATTGCCAGCTCACAAGTAAGAAGACCGTCGTTCATAGTAAATATCACAACGGCGTCCATCATTTCTGGCTGTCTACCAAGATATCGTGTTCAGACCGGAAAACCTTACAACAAAAAAGTACGCACGACATATATCCTTGCTTTAGTTCGCGGAGATAATAGTATCGCGCCGCAGATATTACAACATCTGTGGCTGCTGAAACAGCCCAAGAGCTTACAACCGGAACCTACAAAAGTCGGTAAGGTATCTCGGATGTTTGTGAGATGCAGACCTCAAAGTTCTCCTCGATATTGTGCCATGTTTTGGTCATCAACCTGGATTTATAGTCAACGACCCTGTACTATTTCAGTCCACGGACGTACATTTCAGCAGCTCCGACTGGACAGGATCTTGATCAGCAGGTATAATAAGCGGAACAAGCACACGAACATAATCCCATTGCTGCAAGATAGAAGTAGTCAACGAAAAAGTGGGTACACAGTGATAGGTATACCGGTTCTGGTGAGACATAAGATGATCTGCATGAAGTTTGAATCATTTGCAACATCCAGGAAGAATGGGCAACGTACAATGGGCCCCGTGATCCACCAGTTCCGCTATCAAAAGAGGGCCACATACACCCACGGCTGCATCTTCTGGAAATCCAAATAACGCACCGCACCCGTATCGGCCCTCGACTGGAAAGCGGGTAGATATCATCCGTAAATAAAATGAGAGTAAATATTCTCACCGTGGAGAAGTAGCTGCTTGAGTCAAGAGCAAGTCAAGTCCGAACAACTAGCACCCGTTCTACCAACGTTGTACTCCTCCTCCTCACGGTCGGAATCTGGTAGCAGCAGCAGCGCAACGGCCGAAGGTGTGGTAGAGAGTCTGAATGCGGCAGCAGAACAGGACTGCTGTGGGAATCAGCTATCCACGAAGGAAACAGACGGGGCGGCATCAAAGATCATAGCGAATAGGAAACCCAATGATCAAATGATAATGCGAAAGCATCAGACTGCACTCGAAATTGAGGGCAAAACGCGAGTGCACTCCCGCGCTTGCTCTTAGGCGGCTCCACACCTTCATTAATCATTGCTTCCGGTTCTTCAGAGTTAGACTGCCGTTCTAACGCTTCGGCGTCAATGCTGTAGTGAGGGGCCAGGCATATGCCCAACATTCTCTACCTGAACGCCATCTGGCAAGAAAAATTACAACATGGATAATGGATAGATGGCGAGTCGCCAACTTGAATGCGCACTCACATCGGCGCGCTTAAACCGTCATCACGACCCAGGAACTCCCTCGACGCAGTCCAGCAACTCCCCCATGAAATTTGATTGGGTGTGCACGGATGCTACCACTCTGGGGGCTGATATATCAAGGCTCGATGCCCTCCCAACAGCCGTGATGAATCAGGGGTGCACAGTGGCGTACCCGCCACTGATATATCAGCCACATCCTAGGTTTAGGTTCTACAAGCGCTCGGGGGACCGCGGAGCGGTCCCCCTCCCTCTTGATTTATCACAGAAATTGCATTCAAGTTCAAGGGGAATACTTTACATATGTCCTTGTTCTTTTGCTCCTTTTGTTATCTCTGCCTCATTTTTTTTAGCTGCCTGTATTTTCTCCCTGTTAAGAACACAGGCAGCAGCTGCATTTAGTAGCTCTGAATGCGGACCGAAGAAGCAATATGTGGATCTTCTGCTCTTTGTCTGTTCGCAGTCCGGTTCTTAATTTTTCCCCAAAGCATACATCATCCAAAGCAAGGGCGAAATTTATGAATGAAAAATTTAATTAAAGTCATAAGTGTTGGGATTGATGATTCAAACCAGGGTGGTTTTCACTGGTTGAAAATTTTGACTTTTTCACCAATTTTCTCACTGAAAAATGTTGTTTATTTTTCAGACATTTTCCCTGAAAAAGAAGGTGAAATTTTAAAAACTTTTTTCAGCACTTTTTTGATTCAAGATGAAGAATTCGAAATAAAATAAGAAAGTGCTGAAAATGTTTTAATTTTTTCATCTTCTTTTTCAGTGAAAAATGGCTGAGAAATAAACAGTATTTTTCAGTGAGAAAATTGGTGAAAAAATCGACATTCTCAAACAGTGTTTATAAAGAGCGCTGAGGTCGACTAAGCTGCAAGTCCATCATTGTCGCATATCCCAGACTTTTATGGAGAGGAAGAGAACCCTGAAAGAGGGTGATATCAGGAATTGAGCTTGGTGGCACACTTGCTGAGATTCAGCAAACAAATAAATTAGCTATTATGTCAGTGGGGCCGAAGGCGGCAAGAGAATATTAATGTTTACTGTGAGAGTGAGAGCATCCATAGTTTTGGTGCCGTGGTTCCAGTGACGTGCGAGCACTCACAGTCTCGGGCTGAAAGGCCCATAAAAGGAGTGCAAAAGGCTTCAGACAGACACTCGTTATTTTATAAAGAGAGAAAAGAGAGATGCACAGAGAGATTCGAGCCCCATTTTGACACCAAGGGCAAATCACCAACCAAAGTTGGAAAGAAGCATCAAAGTCGATATCTGTGGATCTGATGTGGGCTATCAAACGGCAACCAAACGGCAACAATGCTGGTTTGCGAGCAAAGATATACAGAGCCAAAACCCAGATCCGAAAAAAAAAGAGTTGACCCCATGTCTTAAGGCCGTGAGAGGTAATTTCAAAGTTCCAAGTATGCTATCATACATTATATAGCCTGAAGTGTACCCTCAAATATTTTCAAGATTTTTTATAGAGCAGTTGTATGGCACGGCACCTATATTTATTTGGTCAAATTCCGAGTTTAACCTAGATCCGAAAAAAATGCCGGTGATACGAGATCACAGTGAGGTCTAACACATCACACACCAACCGTGCACACACAGATGCCTCCCCATGCAACCCCAGGGGGCGACCGTCTAGAAAATGTCATGTATATGAATGACCATGTTGTTGGTGTGAAGCATTCAACTCTGAATTGCAACTGGCAAAATTTGGCCATTTTTGGCCATTGTTCGATTTTTTGTGTGCCCAAACCAGTAGTATGGACCCGGTTTTTCTGTACCAGAATACTTTTAGCTCTTGTAGGTATCCTACAAAATAAAATCTAGCTGAGAGGCCCCATGGATGCGGCTCAAAATTGATTTTTTTCGGATCCGGGCCTTTTTCGGATCCGGGTTTTGGCTCTGTATACCACAAATGTGCGGTGTCAAACTCAGGCTTGGTGCCAGGTTTTCTGTCAGTTGAGAGTTCTATTTGTTGGTTTGGCTAAGTTGTTTGAGGTACATAATATATATGCCAAAGGGCCGTGTAACGGATAGATTTCCCACGTCGCGAGCTTGAATGAATGGGAAGTGATTGAAAGGCGATTGTTGTCAATTTTTGCAGGAAGCGGATCTATGAAAGGCATGCGGCATAGGTCCATAGATTTCCCCGTCGCGAGCCTAAATACAACAAGGCATGCCTTCGCTTCGCTCCGGCAGCTGCACCAATCCTCACAGTGGCACAATGAAACCGTGAAATGAATTTTGGTTGTCTTTTATATTTACCGGAAGTTACAACGATCAACCCATACATCGAGATGTCCTGGGGAATCACAGGCAGCTGGAAGCGGGAGTGCTTTTATCAGACGTCGCCTGAAAGGGACTCAGCTGGCCTTCAGAAATTGGCTGTGCCATCCCATGTGGTTCTGCGGTGGCGTTTGCACAGTACGCAGGTGGGGCGATGGGGATAGCTGCGTGGGAAAATCGAGCAGGAACTCATGACCATGAGGACGGGAGGGGAGAAATAAGTAACAGAGATAAAGCCTACATCGGGATTTTCGCATAGGTTTCGTAGAATCTCGTTAAAGCACGCTTACAGCTAATTGCGGTACATAAGGCGCGGGCCGTTTTTTTTTTTTTGGACGGTTTCGACTAGAACAGTCGCCCCGACATCAATTCTGATCAGATTACCTCGGGAGTAGGCGCGTTGGAATGGCGCTGAAAATCTGCAGGGGATGGAGTACCGGCTTTTTTGATGTATTTACATAATGAGATTTTTTCAAAAAATTTATGGTTTTCACTAGAACAGCTGTAGCACATTGAATACTGAGCCGATTAACCTAGTTTTTGGATATGTTATGCATTCAAGGTACACTAGGGACTGCAAGGCTCACAGACAGGGGTCGGACCAAATCCACATGGTGAGCACTATTTATGATAGTACACAAATGTTATCCTCGATAAAGTGTGTGTTGAATGAGGACAAGTGGGAACATTGCCTGGAGGAATGTACCATCCCCTGGCGGTAGCTCTGATACACAGCATATCCAAGAACTAGGTTAAACGGCCCAGCATTCAATGTGCTACAGCTGTTCTAGTGAAAACCATAAATTTTTTGAAAAAATCTCATTATGTAAATACATCAAAAAAGCCGGTACTCCATCCCCTGCAGATTTTCAGCGCCATTCCAACGCGCCTACTCCCGAGGTAATCTGATCAGAATTGATGTCGGGGCGACTGTTCTAGTCGAAACCGTCCAAAAAAAAAAAAACGGCCCGCGCCTTATGTACCGCAATTAGCTGTAATGTAAAAGCGAGGAAAGCGGACAAAAGCATTATATAGCGGCACACCGTAAAAAATTAAAGGATGCTAGAATATCGGTTATCCTAAACCACCCTCCGATGGGAAAAAATTGTAATGACATTTAATCAGAATCTAGGGCACTGCGCAGCGACCACGACACTGCCCAAAGACAAATTCTTTCACAATGGATCGGTCACCGTAGACGCAGGCAGCTTATGAATAATTTTGAATGCTTGACACGGCTAGACCCACACGTGATAGAAACATGTATCTCCGGCAAAAGGACAGACAGATCATCATGAATTCCAACCAATCTTGAGCGGCCTGAATAAACAACGAAACCATCCAGGAGATTAGCAGAAAATGACAGTCGCCTGTAGTAAATTGAGCGCAGAGAGCCCACAGAGAGCTTGGGCAATGTAGAGGTTCGATCACTAGAGATCAAAACCCGGAGGCGAAAACCGAAGGGGGATTGCTGGTGGGCAATAGGATGGTGTCTTTTATACATGGATGACTTGGATGTAGGGCCGTGGCTTCGCCCGGCAGGAACTCGCACTTATGTCCTTTTTTTTCTCTTCAAATATGCCAAAGTCATCTTTCAAACCTAACTGTACAAGCTTCGTCGCTACTTTGCCGCGAATGAGCCTCAATACCTGCATTGGAATCAGTCACAGTTTGAATGCAGAAGTCTGGGACATAATCAACGTGAAGATATTCTCACCTGAAATGGCTGTAGAGGGGGTCACTGCCGGTGCCCCGGTACCGGATGAAAGTGAAGAGACTTGTGTCAGACATGCCGATGCCAGAATAACTGAGAGGGCGCACGCCATTGGCCCCAAATAATCAGGCATGGCTTCCAGCCAAACAAGTTCGGGCGGAAGGCCAAAAACATCAGATGAGAGATTGAACCAAGTAGAATCATCCATGGGTGGAGGATACCACAAGTATTGGTGAAAGAGTGAGTCTGGGTGGTTCAGACATGACTAATGTTCCCGCGACTCAAGTCAGCACAGAATCAACTTACCTGAATATATCTCCACATGTGCATATTCTTCCAAGTATAACATACGAGATATATAGAGATAGTGTGAGGGCATAATATCTCCAAAGCGTTCCAGATTCCATCGCGATGTGGCCGAGAAATCTTGATTAACTTGATCGACTCGGCTCTTACTTGACTCACGTGAGTCGGCCAACGAAATCAGTGAATTTCTCATCAAACAGAGATGGCATAGCTAAGTGATATGGATATATCATGAGCCTATACTTATTAGCTGATGAAAAGGATGAAGTTGGCAAAAAAGTCGACTTGAGTCCGCGGCAACATGAGACATGACGGTAAAGGGAGAGATGGAATGCTGTGTCGTTCCATCTCACAGCCACATGACAAACAAAGGAAAACAAAATGCGGACAAACAACGTGCGAAGGTGCATCAGGGACCTTGAGATGTGGTAGTTAAGTATTTAATAGCCTTGAAACTGAGGTCCAATTGTTTTCAAGTCTCTCAAAAAATTCCCAATGGTGGACAAGACATGTCATTTGAGCATTGCTGCAAGCAGGACCAAACAAAGTGCGAACACCCCGCTGCTGCCATGGTGCATCGGGGGACCATGAAAATTTGGTGAGTGAGTGTCTAATAGCCTTAAAACTAAGGCCTAATTGTTTTCAAGTCTCATAAAAAATCCCGTAGGGCTCGACAAGACACGACATTTGAGGATTGCAGCAAGCAGGACCAAACAAAGTGCGAACACCCTGCTGCCATGCTGCATCGGGGGACTTGAATTTTGGTGAGTGAGTATTTAATAGCCTTACAACTAAGGCCTAATTGTTATGTTTTTCCTTACAGCTAGAGGGCGATGAGTCCCAACCCAAGCTCGACCCAAGCGACCTCCCAGTCGAGGTAGAAACGATTCTTATTGGAGGCAATTTATTTTCTCCATCTGACTGATTACAAGGGAAGACACAATTGGAGGAGTCACCATGCTCGTGTTATATTTTCTTTTGGCAAATTCTAATTCCCCGCATCATTCCCGAGGGTGGTATTATCATCGACGGACAGCATGTCCCAAGTGGTACTGTGGTAAATGTACCCATCTGGGTATCTCATCTTGATGAGGAATACTTCTTTGATGCAACTGCCTTTGATCCCAGCAGGTGGATTGAGGACAGGAAGTTCTTGCCTGCCAAAACCAATTTGCTAGTATTTGGCAGAGGTGTGAACACACATCATTTCCTTCGTGGCTGCATCTAAAATGTGGGAGGGCCCATTCAATTGCGTGGGGCAGAAGTTGGTGTTCGTCCAGTTCAGGATCACGAACTTGGGCTGGAAATAATCCCTGCGCCGGGTTTCACTGCGGTCAAGTTCACGGACGAGATTGAAAATTGATGCACGACGACTTTCTCGAAGCCTCTTCCAGTCTGTGTCACACCACCTGCGGACGTGAGCAACTTGAAACGTAACGCTGCCGAATCATCCAGGACTACCACCCAAAAGAAACAAAAAAAAAGAGCTCCGGAAACAGGGAACATCTGAGCCAATGATTTCATATTAGTGACGGTCAGAATAGACGATCATGGGCGATTCTCACGGCGATTATGAAAACGATTCTGAGACGGTTCTGAGAATTGTTTTTTGACAGAATCGTGGGATAATCGTGCCAACTTTGACCGCCCTGCTTCCAAAGTCGATTCTCGAAGCGATTCTGGCGCGATTCTGGCATAATAAATCAAAACCCCTCAAATTGAAGGCCATAAAAAATTGTCTTGGGTTACCTGGGCGGCCTATAATGTTTTCCGTAGGGTTACGGAAATCATCATCCAGAAAACCGTCCCAATTTAGCAGCAACGGGGGAGAATCACATTTGAAAACAGAAGAAAACTTACCAAGTCAGTAATTTTGTGATGAAATGGAGCATTTGTGATGAATGAGAATCACAATCGTAATCGCCAGCAAAATCGATGTAGAAGCTCCTCCAGAGGAGCTTTTACAACGAGAATCGTCGGAAAAGCGATTCTGATTCTCGGCGATTCTCCCACATTAAATCATTCCAGAATCGCCGTCAGAATCGCCTAATTAAAAGCTACTCTGACCGTCACTATTCTCATTAGTCGGTTCTTTATGAGGAAAATTCCACGTTCAGAGGGTTCTGACAAAGCAGATAATACTGTATCGGATTCTGAAAAGGAAGAGGATGCTGTATCGGATTCTGAACATGAAGAAACTTTTTATTGTTTAGACGTATGAGATCTACTTCCTAAGCATATCGAGGCTGATATCATTTTGTTTAAAGTATGCGACAAGGGACCCTGTGCAACCACGAGTCAGTATAAATGACAAGTGGTTTCCTGGCTCTTTCATCACAACTGAAATGTCCACCTACACGCCTCCAAATTCAAACCTCGCAGCGGTTACACAGTGAAAGCTCGTCTATGTAGCTTGTCGGAAACAGAAAGTCAGGGTGACTTACATTTCTGCCATTTTGGTGTTTATTCTCACCTCACATCCACAGTGCGCCAACACCGGCGACTCGTCGAACACACCGTGTAAATGATGCGCAGAGAAAGGACTATTACAGTGGGAAGAAAGATGTTGGAAATAGGTAGAGACATATATACTAGAAGGCACACGCCAAAAAATGCCAAAAAACCACTAAGTCCGCAACCTTGTTGGAGGTGACTCGGGGAAAAGTGCAAACAAACCAAAACATAAAAACCAGCTTTCGGCTCGGGGACAAATGTAACCCGACACAGCCACTAACTTATCACCAAAAATGTAGTTAACACCGCCACTATTTAAGTCGGTGCGATAGCAAACGACTTACTTTTCGAGAGCGTGCGGAATCGTCATATGGATGAGATTTGAAATGGATGACTACTTATTACATAAGTACTCGTAATCATCGGAGATATATGGCTGCGGCTTAAATAGCAGTTGCTGCGAAGAAGTGCGGAAGACTGCAGGTGGGTCAGCTGGATGAAACGGTCTATTTGAAAGGTAGCTTTCACCCCAGAGTAGTGCATTTGATTCTCACCGCAGAACAGCATCTGTTCATGTTGGATTTGGAGTGGCAGTGTATAGCTGTGTGAGCTGTTGCGAGCTCGACATCTGGTGCTGTTGTGCTGTTAGATTGCTGTTGAAGATAGCATAGCTTTATTCTAGGTAGACACAGCCTAGATAGTGTTAGATAGTATAAAGTAGTGTACTTACAAGGATGTACGCTACCGGATTACAACGAGATTCCCCACTGTTGAATCCTGTGCTCTGACCTCTGGGGCTTATTTCAGCAGTTCAACCCAAACGGGGTGAGTGTGTTTTCCCAATGGAGTCAAAAATTTGGGCACAGACCTCAGCAGTTGCGGCGGAGTTCTGCAGGCCGCAGAGAGCGCAAATAGAGAAAGAAGCATTGTGGTGAAGAATGAGAGGTGAGCACGGACCTAAATGGGGAAGTTGCACAGGACTTCCACCATCTCGTTAAAGAACGGTTAATTGTTGTCAATCTTGCCGGAAGCGGATCATTGAAAGGCATGCGGCATAGGTCCCCGACGGCAAGGGATCTACCGTGCCTGTGGTGCCCATCCTGTAAATGGAGAAGCGGAGATGGCGGCGTTTGAAAAGGCCTCGGATGGACAGAAGTGCTTAATTTTATAAAGAGGGTGATACTACACTTACCCCTGTAGTAATATGCTTATATCTCCCCGGTTTGTTGTCCAATCACTTAGGTCCCTTTGGATTTGAGAATTCGGGGGCCTTTTATGATACTATACAAGCGGCTGCTCAGCCGTGTCACGGCCTTACATCCACTTGGGTTTTAGAGGTCTTGAATAAGTGCTGTAAAGTCAAACACTGATATTCCAGGGATGTGGGGCTGATTGGCCAAAAGCGGAGTTTAAAAGCTTCAGACAGGCTTAATTTTATAAAGAGTGAGACCACCCCCACCCATCTGCCGTATGACAATTCCTCAAGCAGTATATTTGATACGACACAAGGGGCTGTCATATTGACAATATTTCGAGGGTAACCAAAGAACGACCAAACTACATGATATGCTTTCCGTAACAGAAGTACCGGTTTCGCGGAATCAATCCATCCTAAGGGATACTCACGGTACGGCATTGCTCAATTTCTCGTCCTGTGTCCCCAAAATATCTCTCCGAACCTAAGTACCATTGTTTGTAACCGCGAACTCATTGACCTGCAAATGGTCTGAGGCAGCAGATAGATCATAAAAACTAGCTAAAATACCCAGTGCGTCGACATATTTTTCGACTTGCTCGTCCATGTGTTCGCCCCACGATGGAACACCATTTTTGTGGTGGAGTACATCGTCCCTGGTCGCGAGGAAGTTCTGTGCGACCTCATCGTGGCGGTCTGATATCCACTGCATGCCGCCCATGACGTCGGTGAGATTAGCGCGCATAATGACGGTCACCGCATTATAAGCTCTATTCCCACTAAGGACTTCCTTCTTATAGGAGTACACAAGACGTGCCTTCGCTACGCTCCGGCAGGGAGGGTCCAGAGACAGTTGACGTGCGAATCAATGCACCGCATTTTGCAAAACAGAAGGACACTCGTAGCATGTACTGATGCTTTGAGGACTTAGAATGAGAATAACAGCAAGCAACCCAGCAACACATAAATCTGCTCCAAAATTCCAAGTTTCTTGATGCTACGGACAGGCCGAATATTTGCAAAGATTAAACCACACGTACATGAATACAGAAAAATACAGGATAATAGTGGACCGGACTCACCGCTCACAGAAAAGAGCTTCTGGCTGACACGATAACAACCGGAATACTAACCTTCAAATGCGCGGAAGCTTCACCGCCGTGCCATTTACCGTGAAACCGCAATCTGGAAAATACCCTTGCTCATCATATACCCTGGGTAAGCAGATTAATTCAAGATCAAACGAAGGAGAACAGAGGGCTCGTGGCAATAGACTTGAAGACCAAAGGATAAATTCAAGTCCAGGGCAGAACTCAAGGAAGGAAACAATAGATTGGGAGGTCAGAAGAAAAAATATTAGCAGAGGCCTCATGTTTTATGGGCGTTCCAGGTCAAATCAGCCCAGATTACCGAATGAGAACTAAATGAAGCCATATGCTGAAAAATAAATGCCACGACTGAAGTGCTGAGACGCGATGCACCCCAGCGCGCTCTCGATAAAATATCGAATCGAAATCACGGTGCAGCTGTGAGCTGCGGATGGGAAACATCGAGAGTATAAAGAAAATGTAAAAATTGACATGGTAGAGCAATCCATACGAAGTAAAGCACCGGAGGAGATCCATTCCGTCCTTAGCGCGAAGTCTAAAAGATCGATTAGAATATTATTTGTGCTCACTCCCTAGACGCGTTGGAGACCGCACCTTAAATTGGCTAGATAGAGGTGCAAGAACGTTGCAGAATTAAGTGCAGTGTCGAGTATCAATATTGTGAGTATCAAATTCAGAGCGCTACGTGATACGACCATACCAGACACATATGCTGAGTCGATGTGGTGCTTACTGGATAGTGACACATCCATCGCAACACCGACGCGTCAAGCCTGCAAGGAATATGTCAACAGTGATCGAAAAGTAATAAATAATACAACAACATTGCTGACGAACTCACCATGGGAACCCAAAAGATGGACTCACCATCTTCATCCGACGGTAACTAAGCTAATTTGCGTCAGCAATGCCGGAAAAGAAAATTTGAGGGTGTGTGACGCTGGGCCCAAAGGGTGAGTGATTGGGTAGAAGAGCGTCAGTGAAACGGACGACTTGCGGCAGGAAATGGGCGGGAGACCGGAATGAATTGAGGGTTCATGCAGAGTATGATCCCCCAATATAAACGCACGATGTCTTACTGCAAGAGCTTTAGTAAAGTGTGCATGTTTGAATTAAGAGGCACACCTATCCTGAGACGCACGCAGAGTGCACAAGCGGGCTTTCTCTGCGCATTAAAAACCCACGAAGGCAGTGCACTGCGAATGGTGGTCAGGGTAATGTGAACACGTACCTGAGGACAACAGGACGATGTCCTGTATAGGGCTCAGGCTTACCAGTATTGTGATTGAGCGTTGACTGGGATTTGGGACCGACAGAGTTTGTGTACTTGTCGGCATTGATGTTCGTCAGGTCTTGCTGCGAGCATGACCTAGCAGATAGTCGAATAGTCCAACGCCGACAGAGAGTGGGAGGATAATCGAGGATAGGCGCAGCAACCGAGAAGAGTAGTGAGCGATCCGTTGTCGTCAATGTGATACTTTCTCAATCTTGCAGAGCCTCCATCGGAGGATCCTTGAGCATCTGGGAGAGCAATACTGCTAGATTATGGCGCGACTATAACGGGGGATGAGACAAAGCAACGTTGGCGGGAGTTGGACCTGAGTATTGTCTTGTCATTGGTAATTTACTCTTGCGATCTTGCGGAAGGCTTGCTCCATGTGAGAACGACCAGTCAGCACTGTTTCAAAGGGCGGAAGAGAGCTGCTAGCCGGTGGGATGATGATGGGGAGAAAACGAAGCATTCAAAATTGGACAACGCGTCATAGGGCACAGCCCGTAACGTCATTGCGCACAGCCCTTCGAAGGCCTTTCAAAAGCCGAACTGAAAGCCTCGACGCAACTTAGTTACTTGGGTGGAACTTAAAGTCGAGTGGTAGAATGAGAAAGGGGAGTGGAAAGAAATTACTGTAAAATTACATTCAATTCGGCAGGGGGTGTGACGCGTGACATCTTGAACATATTCGTCAATTCGTCAACGGCCGAAATTGAGCGTGACAAGCGGGCAATTTCAGCAACCTCCCAAACTGCTGCAGGGTAATATAGGCTGCTAAAAATTAAATTGGAGCGACTTTTGACATTCAGTCGCCTTTCGGCCGAAGATATGGTTCAAACGGACTTTTTTCAGCATGACTCTGGTCAGTTTTAGCTCAAAACTAATGTTCTGCTCTTTAACCATGCTAAAAACATGTGCTGCAACCGACTTTGTAACTCTTCTCTCACAGGAATATTTCTAACGATTTTTCTACAGTTTTTGAGCGGTTTTTTTGACTTCACCGTGACACCCCGACATATTCGTCAACCCCTGGTGTGACGCGTGACACCGACCAAAGTTCGGCGCCATCAACCCCCTCCGTGACGCGTGACTGCCGAATTGAATGTAATTCTACAGTACAGCGAACTGATACAATGCGAACGGCGCTCTCAACGAAACGGCTCGCTAGGCGATCTTAAGATGGGAAATCTGGGGTTAAATAAAGATGCTCATATTGATATGTCATCTTCGGTTAAAAGCGAGCGTCCAGTGGCGTATGAAAACAAATAAATCGGACAATCTTACCTCTTGTGCGGGCCTTGTGCGCTCTAGGTACGGCATACTTCGCAGGCAATTGATCGGCGAGGTCAAAAATAGGGTCTGGTGTCGATTTTCGAATTATCGATGCATACGCTAGCTTTCAAGTAAAGAGAGAGACGGTATGCAGATATGGGAACCCTGGGAAGAAAAAAGCAGAATACAACCTGTTGTAATCTGAATTGAGGTTATAGCTGTGGTATAGCTCAGGCACCCGAAATGGTTAGGTTCAGAAGCAAATTCCGGAAGTATCCGGGCAGTGGGGTTGAATCGACGACAGACGTGGCCCGGCTATGGCGTGTGAAAACAAACAGGTGCATACTGATACGAGGCATCTGCTTAATACACGAGGTATATCCTGGACCGAAATCAGGACTCGTAGTGTACAAGAAAATGCCAACGTTAGCTAGCAAAGTCATGTCGGTGGTGTCCCTTTTGAGGGCAACGATTGCTGGGTGATCCATGACCTCGTGGGGTAAGTCGAGATTGAGGGACATCTCGTGCAACGCAAAGCAAGGGAAATCGCGGATACCTTCGCGACGCACAGCCATGTATTCCTCCCCGTCGCATATATACGAGCTCGTTCGACGTTCAGCCTGCCACACGACGGCGGCAAGGTAAGCGCGCCACGCCTTGACGAAACGTTCTTGGCATGCTTTGGGGGCATTTATACAGGCCCTGCCACATTCCGCAGGAGTAAGATGTGTTAGACATACGTACATACTCATTGTTCTTACACTCACTGTCAAGTCATTTCCCCGAGTATTGATTCTTCTTCTGGGTTCTCTACTGCTTCCATGGCAGCAGCGCACGGGGATTTCACCTCGGCGACGTTCATGACGTGTCATCGAGAACGAAGAAAATGTGCATAAAGTCGCAGAAAAGGCGTAAATTATCTGGAAAAGAATTGCTTGAATATCATGCCAACCACTGATTCAGATTACCGAGTGACGCCTTCGGGAATACAAGGGCAATAACCAAGACTGAATGTAATGTTTGGATTGTGATATTCGGAGTGGGACTGAAAACCGACTGCCGACAATTTTATTACAGCTAATGTCGGAACCGAAGGCGCGACAATTTTTTTTCTGTTTTGGGATGTTTTCAGAGAATTGTGAAAATCTCGGTCAGTTCTCCACCGATTTTCATAAAAACGAGATAGATTTACTCAGCTAATTCATGCGCAATTAGTGAAGGAGAAGGATTTTTGAAAATATCATGTATTAGGTAATCTGTGTTTTCAGGGTGTTTTCACACCAAATACTGTTTTTGCATGCCTAGAACATGTCGCAGAGGCCCAATATTTTGTGGGAACAACATATGTACCTATGTAAGGAGGTGACAGAGCCAGAACCATATAAAATACTCAGATAAATGTGATTCTCACAGGCTCTTCAGATGCAAGAAAATGCTCAATGCCTCCAGTGCAGCTGGAAGAAGTGCACTGAGATTATGTGTATTTCTGGCTCTGTCACGTCCTTACCTAGGTACATATGTTGTTCCCCAAAAAATATTGGGCCTTTGCGACATGTTCTAGGCATGCAAAAACAGTATTTGGTGTGAAAACACCCTGAAAACACAGATTACCTAATACATGATATTTTCAAAAATCCTTCTCCTTCACTAATTGCGCATGAATTAGCTGAGTAAATCTATCTCGTTTTTATGAAAATTGGTGGAGAACTGACCGAGATTTTCACAATTCTCTGAAAACATCCCAAAACAGAAAAAAATTCGTCGCGCCTTCGGTTCCGACATTAGCTGTAAAGGCTTGCTGAGCGTCGGGCGTGAATGGCCGGAAACTCTCAAGCCATGCGACGTACGCGGCTTGAGCTTGGCGGTAGTGCTCGCTAATCATGTAGTGCCGGGCCTGCTTTTCACCTGGAGTTTTCGGTTCTGTTCATTTTGTGATGAAGTTTCATCACGATTCACACAGCATGAGAAATTTGGACAATTTTGGGCCTGGAGTGAACAATGAACACCCCGAAGAGGATCGGCCCAGCACTGCACTAGGGACAGTGAGAAAACTCTGAGGACGCAGTATACACATGAAGTCGGGGATGATTTCGGCACGGCAGATGGTTGGTTGAGGCGATATACGAACCCCGAACATTATGGATGCTTCCGCCGAAGGAAGCATCCATAATGTTTCATTTCTCTGAGAAGATTCTGCCACGCGGGAATTCGGTTTCAGAAAACCACGAGAATGCGGCGCTGCGTCTATCTCTTTCACCCGTGCTTTATCTCCATCGCACAGGAATTTATAGGATCTCCTGAAAAGTCTTCCAATTGAGAGGAGTATATATATATTCACGAAGTTGGCGCTATATTCTTTTCCCCCAGTCGCAGAATTGCCTCATCCGAAAGGAAATTTTGATCTTTGTTTTGGTGCATCAGGGGCAGGGCCCGTAGTACGCCAGTACTGTCTTTAAAGCGTATTCACCTGCGGACGGATGAGGAGATTTTAAACCCGGAAATGAGGTTAGTTGGCTGCTGAATTCTCGAGCCGTTAGGACCTGCGAGCCGAAATACTGCATACATGTGGACTACCGTGGAAAGAGCACAGAAAAAAATGTGCAAATTAGGAAAAGAACAAAAAAAGAGTTGTGCCAACAAGCCTTCGCCTTGAGAGCGTGGCAGAAAGCTGGGGTGGGGCTTCAACGCGTGTTTTTCTTGGTCACCGAAAACACTCAGGATCATGTGGAGGAATTTACGGGTTGGCGCCACCGGTGCATGTTCATTTCCAATTTTACTGTTCAACATCCATCCTTCTATGCTTTCCTACAAGAATGCGCAGACAACCTGGGGGATCACTTCAGGAAAGTAACAGAACCGGTTCTATGCGGTACACACGCCTTTCACATCCCCTTGCGAGTGTATGACCTCCAAGACGAACAGGTGTTCGACTCTCTACCGAGGCATGTCGTTCTGAACCATCTTGTCTTTTTCCCAGTCCCCCTTTCTTTCTATTTCCTCTCTTCAATTCACAATTTCGCATCTTTCGCAATGTAAAAACATTCATGATTACCTCGGCGTCGTGAGTTCAACTTTATAAAATGGCCGTAGTTTATCAGGGGCAAAGTGCTAATGAATGATGAAGCATAACAGGTTTAATTCGGTGGATTCGGCGTCCATGGAGAATTTTTTCCCGTTTCGTAGTCCGAACTTGCTCGATTTTGAATTGAGTTTACTTTGAAGAACACATGCGTCCATCTGGATTCAACTCTTTTGACCCCACAGGTAACTTTGTCCCCGACACTGCCCATATTCTTGTCCACTTATCAATCCGGTTATGGTGTGGGAGCATTTCACGACGAGTATGCATCAATGGCAACCTCGAACGCGGAAACGGTATTGATCCGGAACTGGGCAACCTCAGCGTCGAGATCTGCCTGTGTTGGACTTGGACTGAGCACGCACAATTCGGAAAAGATGGAACAGGAACATACTGGGACTTTGTTGAACAGTGTGCTGCCGAAGGCAATGCCAGCGGTCAGATAGTTATTGAGGTCCTGAGGATCTGAGCGGCGACACCGGGAGCACTTCCTGCAGACAAAATACGTAAGAACAGAGGCTGTGGGCATAACAGAGCACGTACTAATGCCGTCTTTTTGACGACGATGTTCTGCAAGAAATCGAGGATGGTGGGCTCAAAACCTTCGAGTGCGGATAAGATTAGAGACTTTGCAGTAGCCACCAGATCAAACTGGTGGCTTTCACCACGGACAAATGCAGGGGCGGCTTCTTCTCACCTAGCCACTATTTTATGGTCTCTCAGAGCTACAAATAGTGGTTGCCAGGGTTCGACAGAATCACCCGTTGTCCAGGAAAATTAGCCACCAGTCCGATCTGGTAGCTACCGCAAAGCCTCTATTGCTTGGCCCTTGGTCTCGCTAAACGTGTCAACGGCTTGCTCATCGCTGGCCGCGGTGCTGAGAGCGGAGATAATGTTGACTGCGTTGGTGTGAACGGTCATCGCTTCGGCGAGTGTCCCACCGCTGAATGGGAACGCCTGGACCGTATTGTCGAGCGCCGTCACCTGGCTGTGCGAGGTCTGCCTCAACTGTGGCAGCATTACGTTTGAGTACTGCGGCGAGACTGAGGGCAGTGATGGAGAGAATAGCGAGGGAGTGGGTGGCCTGGAGACAACGCGCTGTAGTAGGGTGATCGGGCTGGCCTATATACATCCCCATGTAGTAGATTAGTCATCCATCCATCTTGTCCGCTACCGCCATGTCCACTCTTTGAGGTTGCCAGTTCTGGCGTCTCCAGCGCACACTGCGTTGAAGAGATGAGCACTAGGCCCTTCTTATACCAGGTACAGAGTAATGCTGAAAATTCGAGTTTTGTCCACAGCCATCAAAACGATAGCGAAGGATCGCGGGTCAGGCGGCGGCCCCGAGTTCACTGTCGACTCTTTCTAATATCTTTCCCTGTGCACAGAGTCTCTCCTCCCGCAATGCCCCGCTCCCCGTCGTTCCCGTCCCACATCCACTTACAGCGCCTTCAAGAACGACCGACGTCCACTTCGCGCTATCATCACACACATTTGGGCGAGGGAGATGGTTAGAGGACACGATTGGGCTGGATGATCGACCCCTGTTTATATATGTGTAGCAGCAGCAGTAGCAGCCGCTAATAAATCTTTTTTAACCTATTCTCATTATTGCTATTCAGATAATCGATGTGGCTAAAGAGCACTCAATATCCTCATTCCAACTCAATCTCGTTCGTTTTGCCTAGCGTGCACTGGTTGCGTACTACGTCGTACGATTTTTCATTTTATCGAAGGCCCGACGCATAAATGACATCAAGACGGCGAGCTAACACACACTCTTCACAGGAAGAAGGATACTGTAAATAAAAAATAAAAAAACGACAGTATAAAGGGCAAAGAATCTCAACGTCTTCAATAATTTGGGTGATGGCGAGATCAAGCTGGCTCAATCTACCTCATTTCCTCAATTTAACTCAATCTGCCTGCCTGGCTTTTTCATTGGGGATCAGCTGAGAACTCGTGCCGCTGTTGGCCGGAGCATGCACCGCCGCCCTGATACCTTGCTGATACCTCAGAAAAAGTTGCACGTTGGAACAAAAAAAGACTATAAAATACTTTGACGAAGTTTGTGAATGAGAAATGAGAAAACATTGAAAGCTGAGAATTTGAGATACCAGTAATGATCCTCATTTTCCATAAGCAGAAAAATTCCTCGTCTGTTTGTGCCCGCTGCCTGCCGGCCTCTTACAATCACACCATCTCATTCTCCCCCATTGCTAGATCCGGCTGCCCAGCAGCACAATGATCATCACCTTCCTTCTCCCTCACTTTTTGAAGGACGTGCGTCAGTTGGATTTGCATCTGATTTGTGTCTTTTGCAGCCGCAAGGACGACAGGATCTGGGCCGAAATCCTCCATAGCAATCATACCCGTCAGAGCCGTCTCTGAAGGCAAGCCAATCGGCACCTGGAACACGATGGATCCGCTTTTCACACAATCTTTGCTGTCCTCGAGCTGCGCAGCATACCATTTACGGAGATGTAGAATGAACCGCGCAGTAAGGGTGCAGGAAAGCCTTAGAGAGCAGATCAGTCGATTTCATGGGATCGAGTAACAGATGGGACGAACGGCAGCTCAAACGCATTGGGCAAACGCTGGAAGAATCCTGGCTGCGTTGAATATGAGACGAGGTTTTGAGTGCATTTTCATCAAACTAGCCGGTGCTCGCTAGGATAGTCAGTTAGTTCCATGAACGATATTCAATGCCAAGACATACGTACATACTGTAGGATCACACCGCTAAGGGTAAAGATTGAGATAGAACTACTGGAAAATCAGCTGCATTTGATCCAGCGCTCCAGTACACTGACCAAAAGAACAAGATTCCTAGAGATAAGAAGGGATTTTGGCACACGGAAATGGTAAGAAGAATGAGGCACAATCACCTTGCTCCAGCAATATAGACACGAGGCTATACCGTTGGCGCACTACGTTCTTCATGGCGAACAAAGCCTGTATGCATCGTATGCCTGTAAAGAACGT
This sequence comes from Mycena capillaripes, assembly GCA_029204075.1. Taxonomy (NCBI): domain Eukaryota; kingdom Fungi; phylum Basidiomycota; class Agaricomycetes; order Agaricales; family Mycenaceae; genus Mycena; species Mycena capillaripes. The sequence continues at coordinate 937,471 of JARHKZ010000018.1, forward strand.
AGAGGAAGTTTCAAAGATGATCGTTAAAATTGACAACATTTCAGGTGATGAAATCGATTCAATGCACTGCAGGTGCGTAAGCGCCTCGAAACTCACCGCTAGATGAACGAATGAGACGCATACAGCAGGAGCCTTCGACGTCAGAGAGCAAGGTCTATACGTACATGGGACGATCGGCAGACCCGGAACAACGGAGTCCTGGTACATGTGCCTGCACACCAGAGATATTTCAGAAAAAGGAGAATCGGGGGGCGGTGGGGGGGGGGGGGGGGGGGGGGGGGGGGGGGGGGAGACTGACGATGTGAAATGCGATACATGCTAGTCCAACAACACCCATGTATGCAGGAATCCATTTACTTCTCCCGTAAACGGCTGAGCTTCTCAGGGTAAATATGACTGCGACGGATTGTCAGTTACGAGATGGGTGACAGCTGGAATGCCTGAGACCAATTACGCAAAAGCGCCCAAGGACACTCAAAACGCTCACAATTTTGTACCAGAAATCACACCTAGGGTTTAGGATATTTTAGTTCTTTGCACAACATAGTGAGATTTTGAACGGACTGGGGGCAAGGCACTTCAGAAACGGCGGCACAACAGAAAAACAGAGCCTACCGTATGCCCAAGCTTGTTTGATATAGCCAGCAGATACAGAACGTTCGCTACCAGCGCATACCGACAGCCGATGTAAAGAGCTGTTGACAGGCGGAATTTCTGTCTCCAGATGTATTGCACCTCGCTGGGGAAGGTCAATGCATAGTCATAGTAGAGGAGTGCTGTAACGGAGAATCATGAAATCATCATCATGGTTGTGGAAAGCGCGTTCATTATGCTTACCGAGGCTGGAATATTGGAGACGAAACCGGAGGAAACTGTTGGGCGCTATACGTCTGCCACAATCACACAGAATAAACGCACTCACTGAGTGGTTGCGGTATCGATTGCCTGAGATGACATGAAAAGAGTGTACGAGGGCGAGAGGGTGGGTTATTAAGAGTAGATGTGTATCACCGGTGCCTGTCTTGGTGGCCCAGACGTTTGGGTGGGATCTTTATCTTATCAGTGCCACGGACGTGCGCCGCACTATGGAGGCTATGTCGAATGGAAACCGGAGCCACTTAGAAGCAATCCTCCACGAAATGTGTATTGCGTCTATGCGGTTCTGAACCATCCATTGCGATGAATTCTGTGGAGGACTGTGACTCTATATGAGGATTGAGCGAGCGCTAAAAAACCGGTGCCGATGGAAAATCTGTCGATCTAATTGCAATCATGCAATCTGTTGAACATGCGTTGGATATCTGTTGTCTCTGTATGATGTAAGATGGACGATGGTTTCGAATGAAGAGACTCAGGTGAGCATTTGTTATTACTCTTTAGGTTATGCGGCGATGCCCTGCGATCCTAGCGTCCTCTACTAGGCACCGCCCTTCCCTCGATGTATCAGTATGCGCAAGTTTTCCATCACCTCGATTTGCCATCTTTTTCTTGACCGCCATCGCTTCTTCAGTGTTGGCTCCGAGCTCACCGCATTTGGTCAGCTTTTCTCTCATGCTGATTTCTAGAACCCCCTCTCCCCCCAAATTCAGCTCTGCTGAGTCTGTTTCCTGTGTGTCAGTCCTCATGCGGCCTACTGTCCGGCGCTCAAGGACCACTTATGTAAAGGAACCTCACCGCTGCATCGAGATACACCATACACACACACCGTGCATCAGCCTTTTGACCAAAAACTTGTGACTTGTTTGGCCTTGTGACCTTGCCGACAAGCTCGCAAGGTCAAAGCAACAAAAAATGCCCCTTAGAAAACGAAGAGCAGGACCTAACATAATTTTAAGAGCTTGAAGGATGCCCTCTGTGGCTTGTTCCAGTTGCGGCATACCTCGGTGCATTGATCTGCTGCAAAAAATAATAAATCTTCGCCACTTCCCGGAGTCGAACTAGTGACCTTGTGGTTTTTCGGACTTGGTTTGTGACCTTGTGAGCTTGCGGCTGTTTTGGTGAGGCTTGTGACCGTGTTTGGCCTTGTCCAAGGTCACAAGTTATTTGTCAAAAGTCTGATGTGGGATGTGATAGCACATGTATCAAACACGACAATTTCAGACCAGATAGAAGACATTAAAACAGATGTGTTGCCTCTTTCTGGAAAAGAAGCATTCTCTTACACAAGCTATAAGTTGGCGACACCACTTGAATGAATTATGCCCAATTACCCTCTTTTTTTTTAAAAATTGCGTCTGCCTACCCGAACATCTTTAAGATCCAATGAGTTATTGACTCCGCATGCCGTACATATCCGAGAGCAGCCCGCGTTCAAACAAACTCGCACACGGAATAAAACATCACCTTCTATCAACGCCAAATCAGCACTCTTATCCGCCGCGGCCTCAACTCTGTGAGCGCCAAGTACTGCGAGGAGAGATTTTGCTCCCCGCTATTCGATGAATGCCATTTTCTATGAGACTGGCAAGCATCGTTGCCATTGTAGATCGAAGGCATTACACTACTCACTGGCATGCGGTCTATAGAATTACACACTTACGCGTCCTCCTGGACTTTTTGGGCACCGTGGGTGTTTCCACCTCCTTGGTTGTCGCAAAGCCCGAACGTATGGCATTATTTGTCGTTTTTTATTCACACGCTTTGTACTGAGTTCTAGGTTCGTAGTCCCTAGTTTTGGTGCAGGTTTTAGTCCCAAGTCTCAAGTCCCGATCACCTTTTGATCTCGGGCCGAGACATGCCGATGTCCTAAACGGGAAGTTTCCCCCCTATCTCCAACAGAATCTCGTTGTAAAATCTCTGAAGAGATTGCGACAACTAATATGAATCAAACCTGGCCAATGAACCTCCAAAATGTCACTTCAGCATCAATCCCTCCAAAATACTGTATCAGGGATTTATAATTGAGCCATTTGTGTATTGATGCATTTCCAGGTTTCTGTGACCTTTTTGAATGGCAAAAGCATGCCAGGAATTTATGAGACATAATAATTGACTATTGAATCACCTGAGTCTAACAGAAGACACTTATGTGTCGATCTGGGACCCCTTTGGTATACTGCTTCATGGGAAAGTATAAACTGTATCCTGTTCATCACGGTACTGAAATAAAGGTAGAAGATGACCAGGAGGTTGTAATAGACGCGTAACTTTAGATTATTATACAAGGTTGTTTTTCGGAGTCATCCTGGGGATCCAATCTGTTAAAGAAATTCAGAAGATATTGAGGATTCCAGCCCATTGATAATTGCAAATGTATATACAGCTGAAATGGACTACCCACACAGACTATACAAATCGAGGTATTTTTCCGACAGTTGATGACGGTCACGGCATCAGTTGTAGAAAGCAAAAGATATTTTCACGGACGAGGTATGGGTGGGAATGACTGGATAGCCGTGATGCCGACACCCACGATCAAATTGATCATCAATATGACTTGGGACTTGAGACTACGGACTTGGATCTGTAAGTTGGGACTTCGGCAAAACCTGGGACTAATGACTAGGATGTAGCCAGATTCTTGGGACCTGGCTACCAGAGTATGAATAAGCAACGAAAAAAGATCTCATACGAACGAGGCTCGTAACAGCGCGTTCCACATTTTGCACTGTCTTTGCCGACGTCTCGATATATTGGCAGCCTCTTTATCGAGCCAGCGCCTCTCTATTGAGCCAGCACCTCGCTTTCCTTCTCCAAAACCTCTTGCTTGTCCGACACTGTAGCTGACTGCCAAGACTCTGTAGTCCTAAAATAGTTTGACGTAGTCACACGCTTCGGCTACATAGTCGCGTAGCTCTGTTAGGTTCGGAGCAAGCCGTCTACTCAGCATCACATGACATTCACGTGCTTCGCAGGGAATTCTGAGACAAGTTTGCTCCGAACCTATAGCTCTGTAGAGTCGTAGTTTATATAGCTCCCTGTAGTACGGTAGCTCTGCTGTTCCTAATCATCACACATCCGGCAGGTTGTAGGGAAAATGTATAATATTCAATTACCGTTGAATACTAGATTTCGGATACTGTACCATTTCGACCGAAGGTTCAGGTGACAGGTGACGGAGAGCTGTGAACTGAACAATTTTGGCCTGGTGACAGTGACAGAACGATTTTGCGTCCTGAAAAGGCTAAAAAACAGACAAAATTTCCGGTCCGGCATTGGCCGGACGTCTATATATGGGAAGTCTGCCTGATTGCCGAGAAATGAACATCAAGTTCAGTGAACAATTGAGGTGACGGTGACATGGCGTGAACCTTTGGTCGAAATGGTACAGTACACATGACTAGGGATGGGTATGCGGGTACCTGACGGTGTGGATGCAAGAGGGTAGGCCGTGCGTACACATGCGAGGGCGCGGATGTGGGTATACAGGCCCGAGATGGTGCTCGTGAGGGGGAGGGAGGTATAGGGGAGACGAAGAGAGGGTAAGCGCTGGAAGAGGACAGAGGGGAGCTACTACTTGTCTAGGTGGTACACCGCAATTCCCATCAGCCTGCGGTACACGTAGATCCACCATCTTGCATATGAGCTATTTTCATGACTGTGATAGCAAGGAGATACATACATGTGGTCCCTGTGCTTCATTTAACATTTGTTTCACTATGAAAAACGGAAAGGGTGAATTTCACGGTACAACAAAGTGAAATTCACGATTCACGGGGATTTGGAGTGAAATAAAATTTTCACAGCATGGAGTGAAAATCTTGTTTCACTACATTTTGGCGTGAATTTAATTTTCACTACCTTCTAACGTGAAATTCGCCCTGTCAAGAAAAACCTAAAATATGGTGCACAGTGACCTTGGCACAATATATTTTGTTAATAGCGATGATAATCTATCTCTTTGAAGTTGTCCTAGTGCATCGCAACCGAGTTCTGAAGGTTGAAGTTTTGAAAACCGCTGGCTCCGGGAAAGTATTTCGCAGTTTACAGCCTAATGAAGCCATTTCTTGAAAAATGACCTTAGACAAGTCTGATAGCTCTCATTAGGCTCTTTAACTTTGGTTCAGAGTCTATTTTAGACCAATGACCCAAAATGACTATTTTTGGCTGTGCTAATCAGAGTCATAGTTTACTGGCATATTTTACCCTCAATAACACATCAGAAGAGTGTATTATTAAGGCGAGTACCTAGCTGAAATACAGTTAAAGACTGGAGCAACATCAGTGCTCAATGAGAAGCTTAAGTTTTCATATGTGCATATGGTTGCTTTGGCAGATTGGTTGTGCGCGATGTTCTAGTATTTTGCCTGTTCTCAGGAAGTCATGAGTTCAATTCCTGCCGCAAATATTATTTAATAGTTAATTCCAATTACCCTCTATACATATCAAGCCTTCTGCAGTCACTACCATCCAATGCATCTTACCTTCCTTCATTAGAGGTGCTCATTAATGAGTCTTGAGAGGTAACAAACTACTCAAATCTTTTGTTAGGTTTTTGCACTGAACACAGTGAAATTCACCTAAAAAACGGGTGAAAAACAGGGTGAAACAGTACCGTCAAAAGGGTCATTTTGTACATGAAAATTTTCCCCATGTTCTGTAGTGAAATTCACCGAGTTTAACAGTGAAATTCACCCAATAAATACATGAAAATTGGAGTGAAATTCACTATTTCCGTCAACCATAGTGTTTGGTCTTGGACCTCGGAGCGCTCGTCGGATTGAAGAGAGGCAGGGGTGGTGACGGCGTTGGCAGTTTTAAGAATTGAAGTAGCTAGAAGACTTGAAGCAACTTGAAGTAGCTTCAAGTAGTTTGAGAGATTTTTTCAGGGGACCTCCAAGACTCGAGCTTAAGGCAAGGACAGCTTGATAACGATTGAAGCTGGCGGTCTTGAACTTTAAGGCTTGAGGGGTCTGAAGGGGGGATTTGGACTCTTGAATGTGAGGGCTTGAAGTGCCAACGGGTAAAAACAAACAAAATCGCACACGTAATCTAGTACAATTGAGGTTTGGTTTTTCTGTTGTATTGTTCTTTATTTCTGCAGGAAATACAATGTTTTTGAAGCTAATGAGCAGTTGCAAGAGGCCTCCACCACACCGACAGTACCTACCATCACTGGAAGAAGCCCACCATTGAGGGCTGCCTTCCAGCATTGTGGTGCAACATCTGGGACCTTTTCTTGATTTCATATTGTTTCAGTCATTTGGGGAACCTCTGCTCCTTCCGTGATGTTTTGCCATTTGCTGCTTCTTGCGCAATGATACATTTGTCTTTCCTATAACTTTTGGGTACAAATTTCAGTTGGAAAATATCACGCCTTGCCACTGAATGTCAGATGAGTAGCATTGAGTTGGCCACACGGCAGAGACATCCGCCACATCCGCCACATGGCGGATGCCATCGCCATAACATGTGTTATAGGTTCTTGTTCAGACAAATGGTGACATGAGGACATAATTTATGAAATCCCGGTGTATTAAACCAAGGAGATCCTGTGATATCCTCCTGCACCTGTTCCACCATCAATTGATGGATGCGGCAGTCTGCCGCAGCTAATACCTCCCTTGACAGTCTTTCCACACATTGTGCAGCTCAATGCAAACTATAAATCCCAAACAGGGGGTGTGTGGGCTCAGAGATGGCGAAATCGACAGAACATCAACATGGCAGATGCATCCGCCGCCAAGATTTGGTTGTCAGTTGACTGGTAATTGGAAAGAGGGAGTCATACCCCCTGCAGTAATAAATTTCACTGCACTTAAAATGGAGCTGGAAATGGAATTGAAATAGGACACGCAAAGGTGCGGCGGATGCATCCGACGCGCAGTGCAATGGATGTATATACCTGCAAATAGTATGTTTAATTGTGCCAAATTGACTTGAATACTGCAGCCCAAGACAGGGTTAAAAATCCGCAGAGATGCAGGCAAACACGAGCATCCAATACACGCACGGCGGACGCATCCGACGCGTGCGACGCGACGGCAGCGGCGGCATAGTTCCCAAAAGGAGCAGCTGTCTGATCAATGACGAGAGTCCGCGCGGCGGATGGGGACCTCTTAGGGGGAGTTTGCTCATACAGAAGTCCCCACCTAAGAGGTCCTTTACGGCATCGCGGAGGTGTTCGCTTAGGTGGTTCTGAATCCGAATAAGGTTGCCAAGGCCTCGCAGCTTCACCTTGTCCTTGTAGAGTTCAAGACGGCCGATCCAAAGAGATTTCGACGCAATCTCCGTGTCAGCCCGGAGACATTTGACAAGCTCGGCTCGAAGATCGAGGAGTATATACAAGAAGAATGGGAGTGGGACTGGGCGAGTCCCATCATCAGTGAACGAGTCCCATTTTTACGGCGCGGAGGATGGGACTCGTATCCGATGATGGGACTCAGCACAGAACCGGCCATCAGACCATTTACCCCGAGATCAACGACGTGACTTTGTGTCACACACCCCTAAACTGATGTTGAGCAAGGCCTTGGTAGCTTTTGAGGCGCATAAATCTCCAAAATTTTCCTCCAAATGGATTAAGTAAGTTTCTTACACCGTCCGAATATTCGTTACCGATGCCGTTAAAAGTTGGCTCCTGAATCAAGGATGGGTTCCATGCCGACTAAGTATTGTCTTTGAAGCTAGTGGGATGCGCGATGAAGGAAATTGAATTCCTTGTTTTAATACTTCACGGAGCTACGTTTAAAGCAGGTGGATTTGCCCCTGTACATCTTCCGGAGCGACATGCTCGTCTCTCAAAACCAACATCCCGTCTTCCAGCGGAATCACTAGTTGACCCACGGGTATTCGCAACATTCTTTGTCAAATTCTGCAGCAGTCACACCAAACGGTCAGTGATTTTACGGCTTGAAAACATTCAACGAATTTATCGTCGGTCTCGGGTTGAGGAAGAATTCAAGGTAATGTTCTACGAACATTCCCGGCGTACGCGTTTATTAACGATCCATGTCCCAGACTGGTGGGTGCACACTATTAACCCTTGGGTCATCCCTAGCCGGGTGAAGTCCCAGTTCAGCATTTCCCCCTAGCACTGGGACAGCACAATACTGGCGAAGCTCAGCATCGATCCGGCTTTTTTTTCTTCTTGCTGACACGGATCTTGGACTGTGATACGGTTTTAGAGGTCTGCTGCCATTCATTACGCTGTCCTTTCTCGACGATTTTGGACTGCCTTCATTCGACACCCAGTTCAATTCCGACCCATTTCCGAGTATTTCCGGGTATGAGTCCCAGCGCTTTTCGGGCCTAGTTCTGCAGAGTTTTTGCAGACTTCTGAATCGCTCCCAGATTTTGATTTATCCGCTTTCATGTCGATGCCGGCGCTGCCTTCATCAACTCCGCCTACTCCAGCCGCGTGGGAATCTGAATCACAACTCGCCGGCTGGTCTGTCTTCCTGCCCCGGCAAGAGCTTCCACTCCTCCCATCTCCTCCGCCTTTGTCCCCACCTTATGCAGAGCCAGTGAAAACCGCAGTGCATACTGATAACTCCACCGCCTGTGTCTCACCAATTGCGGCTAAAGATATAGGTCTTGAGCTTAGCGCACTTGTCCACTGTCCTTTCGGGCCGCCGCCACGCCAGTTTCTGAAAAACCGTGTTCAAGGTGAGTTTGTCTGCTACACAGTCCACTCAACATTCCCGGTAGGCGGTCAAAATCTAATTACCTTGATTCTCGTTCTTGCCGTTGATAGAGGGCATGCACCGTATTTTATTTGAAGTGCTGCTCTTTCTAATCGGGTGAGGGCAGCACGTTTCGTCGGTCCTACTCGGGGATGACCGACTGTGCGGAGTTTCAATACTGTCACATCTTTGATGGATGGTTCATTGTCGGGATGACGAGTCCCATCCTTGATGGGAACGCAGTTCCATCATCAGCGAGCTGAGTCCCATTCTTTTCTGGTGATTAATGGGACTCGTTCCTTGATGATGGGACTCGTCCAGTCCCATTCCCATTCTTCTGGGCACTACTCAAGATCGAGGACGATCCGATCTTCACAAATAATTCATACTGCAGCCAGGCTCCTGTCGAGGTCCAGCTCGCCATCACTCTGTTTCGATTTGGTCACGACGGAAATGCTGCATCTGTCGACAGCATGGCGCAATGGGCAGGTGTCAGTGCCGGCCTCGTTGTGAAGAGCACGTAGCGGGTGATTATAGCTTTTCTTGCTCTTCATGACGAGGTAATATGCTGGCCGACTGAGGCTGAAAAAGACGAGGCTAAAGCGTGGGTGGAAGAAGCTTCATGCAAGGACTGGGCTGGCGGTCTCTGTATGGTAGATTGTACCCTGGTTCCGCTGTTTGAGAAGCCCGGCCACCACGGAGAGGTGTATTTTGATCGCAAAAACAATTATTCAATATCCAGGTGCGCCCGCCCCCGTTGTACTTCTTATTCCAATATTTACTGACACTTGGCTAGCTCATTACATTGCCTAACCTTCGTGTGATTGACTACGTTGTTGGGCATTGCGGGAGCGCACATGATTCAACTGTCTTTGCTGATTCGCGTACCTACAAAGAGCCATCATTCAAAAAGCCTCAATCACAACAGCCTGACAACAAGATATTGAATTATCACCTGTCGAGAGTGCGTATTATCCAAATTAAATTGTACTGGACTCCTTTACCAGCGATGCCTTAGGTTCGAGTCAAATCGGAGCATGCAATGGGCTACATCAAGGGCCGATTTTGTTCACTAAAGGGTCTGCGGCAGCAGATTGACGACAGCATTGATCATGGACGCGCTCTGGCCTGGGTAAAAGCTTGTATCATTATACATACTTATATTGGGTTCCGGGAGGGTGGAAGAGAGGACCCTGCCTTTGTAGAGGAGCTCGTGCAAGCAGGACTTGCAAACCAGCCGGCACCAACGGGTGCAGACGAAGCGGAAGCCTCGGAAGCCAGACGCAAGTCTCGCGGTCAGAGAAAGCGGGCAGACCTGAAAGCTAAACCGTTTAACAGTGGTGTAGCACAATCAAAGGAATTGTAGTGGCGGTTCCCTCAAATAGAATTTATGTCTTCAGAGTCGATCCACTTTTGACGGCCAAAAACGGATTTTAAGTGAGCAAACACCGGGATAAAAAACGCTTCTCCTATTATGAGACCGGATGTACTTAATCCACAACAATTACTCTAGTTGTAGACTAACGAAATGTGTAACCGAAAGTTGATGTCATTCTCCCGACACCGACTAGGACACCTGATTATCTTCGCCGGCGTTTAACCCCGATCTGGAAGCATAATCTTCCGCCCCTTCGGACCCCGCCACACTGGCTGATGTCTGGAACCAGCTCGGGTCGAAAGTAAGATAAGACCCCGACGCAAATGAAGTGCTGTTTGAGTGCTGTCGTAGGTCAATGAAGGCGAAGAACTATGGCTGCCAGGAGAGCTGCTGATGCTGTGGACACCGCCAAAGCTCGGGCAGGTGTCATTGAGCAGATGCTGCTGTTGTGACATTCTGCCTGCCCAGGAAGGTGATGTGGAGGTGAGGTTCAAGACACGAGTTCGGCGGCGTGGGGATGAAGAAGTCAAGGCACACTTGTTGAGGCGTATGCTCTCGTTCTGCGCCTGGAGTAGCTTGAGATCATACTTCCTCCTCTTGACCTCGATACATCCCATCTCCTCCTTGTGCTGCAGCTCCCGCTTCCTTGACAGATGTGTCGCTTCTGTCTCCCGTAAATCCTGCATCAGATCGACAACCGTGCCCTTGGGCTTTGGTTTCGGCGTTGCCCCTGCCGACGACTTTTTGCTGTTAGCCTTCGCAAGACCAAGATCACGGCCACTTGCTGCGTATTTGACCTACCCTAGCGGTCAGTAACAGTGGGCGTTCATATGCTCCGACACTCACCGATCAGACCCTCGAGTGTGCTCCCCACAATAACTTGATCTGGAGCCAAGCCCGCTCCTGTGGCACCAAGCGTTACGACCCTGGCCTTGTACTCCTTCTTGAGTCTGAATATTTTTACAGTAAGCTGCGGCCTGTAGTCCAAATGTATCAAAAGACTCACCAGCGCAGACGGGTTTCGACAGCAGTGGCATATTTTGCTGCATTATTGGCATAACGGCCCAACGGGCTCGAAAGCGGTCGGCTATAGAACCGAGATATTCGTCGAGGACGCGGGAAAGTGCTTACTCGCCCAGCGACATCTCGATGGCTACTACACCACTGAGACAGGGGAACGTGTCAATGAAGCACAATTGGAGGAGAAGCTGTTCGCCGCTGTCTTCGAGCATTTAACCCAGACGCTCGGCCCCGAATAGGCTGTCAGACTATATGGGGCTGGTGGTGCGGGGAGAGTCTGGGACGGTGTCGAGTATGTGGATGTCGCGTTGGGTCGCGCACGTTATAACGGCTTCCAAGCCGTGGCGCGGATCTCGCGCGCTGCCGTCATGCTGCAGGGTGCGGGTAGCAAGTGGCGTTGCTAGTCTGAGCGCATGCTGTTCACTACGGTGGGCGTAGGTGGTGTGGAGAGGGGTGGGGCGCAAGAGATGCGCGGTATGGAAACGGACGGCGGCGGCTCCGTAGAAGATCGTCGAGGTCCGTGCTGGGGCCTTCCGGCTGGTTAAGCTGAGGACAGGCGTGTGCGCGCATGATTGCTGACAAGGACGTGTAGAAAGAGGAGCGCGACTGTTGGACAGGTCGACGAATGAAGGTGAGATGAGGGAGGATTAAATGCGTACCTATTATTTGAGCGCGTGCCGAAGCTGAGACGTGTCGCGGGTGCCACGCCATGATTTGAGGGCGCGGTGGCATAGGGAACGCAGCGTGGATGACGGTAGGTACGCCCTCGTGCGTTGCGTTATGGAAGACGCCAAAGAAGAGGATGGGGTACCTTGAAGGTGATCAGCAAAGATCAATGGGAGTGAAAGGGCACGTACGATGCTCGCAACGTGGGTTCGCAGCGCAGGAATGCGATCTTCGTACACGCTGTGACACGAGGGGTCTCGTCTATGCAGAACAAGTGCGGCACAAACATGGAGACACAATAGTCCGCAGGGAGCGCGAGAAGAGGCGCTGCTGCACCATGAATCGACGCGGCGGACGGAACGCGCACGGCGGCCGACCGGGGGACTGGGACTAGGGGGGGGAGCGCACGAAGTCAGCTCAAGAAGATTACACGCGCTAATGCACGACGCACCTCAAATACGCTGACTTCGTTCCTCCACCCGCCTTCTCGGCAGTATGACGAGGGCCTGGATTCAGACAAACGACAAGCCAAGTCCGTGGATTCACAGAAGAAGAAAAAAAAGAGGATCCAGTTCAACGTACGAAGAATAGAAGACGTGGTCGTTGTATGACGTCACGGTGGCGTCGGCAAGCGAGGGGCGGGGTGACACACGCGCAAACAAACGCGTCGCGGTCAGAGAAGGGCGCTCTCAGCTCTGTGACGTCGAGGTCGGGAGGCGTCTTGGAGCGTGGCCGGGCGAGGGATTGGCGGGTGGAGCCGGTGGTTTCGGCGGTTGTTAGATTGCACCATTTCGGCGTTTGCAACGTTTGCGACGGGCGGCCAGGATCGGAGCAGAGAGCAAAAGCGGATGTCCTCAGTGGCGTCCCAGCGTCGACAAATACGGGGGACAAAAATACATGGGTGGTTTTAAATGAAGGGTAATTAGTACAGGAAATGAGTCACCGAACAAATTCGAGGTGGGGTTTGTGGCTTAGGAGTTATTGAAAGAACAAGGCAGAATTGACGGCTTTTCACCATTCTGCAGAGGTGAACGCAGTTTGGGCATAATGATAAGGCGCTTGGGCTGGATTTTGAGAGGGAGGGTGTTTCAATGTGGGGAATGACCCTATGGAGTTGGATTGTTTAAGAGGCGATGGGGAAGCAGTTGTTTTTGCACGGCTACAGTGGCAACACCTGTCGTGTTTCTATTGGAGCAGCAACATTGTGCTCCTTTTGGGAAATTCAGAGCAGGGGTTTGTAGCAGGGAATGCGACAGGGCTTGAACTGTGAGAGAATGGGACATGAGGTGGTAAATTTTGAGGTTTAGGGTTATGAATTTATGGTTCAGAAACATTGTTCCGACTGGACATGAGTTCAGAAAGAGCCGGTGGAAGAAAATATAGATGGAGCGGCATTTTCACCCGGCCCCAGTGCTACATATCTGGGACCGTTCACGGTTGAACACGGAGCTTTCTCAAGCATGCGCAAGGTCCTGGCTGACGTAGTCGCCGCTTACTTGCCGCTCAGCCGAAGCCACACTAAAATAGGCCAAACCTGTGTACCTTCCGACGCCGCATTACACGCGGACTTCACGCGCCTATTTCATTCTTCCTCTCCCCACCAACCGTACCGCCCATGACCGAAAGACCCACAGCTCTTCTAACCGTCTACTGCCGAGTCACGTCGCTGCTGAACAAACTCGTGCCTTCGAACTTCGACGGCATCTCTGCGCAGATTGTCGCCATCGCAAACGAAGCTGTGCAGGAAACAGACGGGAGGACACTCATCGTGGTCATCCGAGTCTGTGTTGACGCAGCGGAATCGCAGCCCGGCCGAGCGGAGCTCTATGCGCGCCTCTGCCGGGAGTTGATGGAGCGGGTCAGCCCTGCGATGCAAGACGAGGAAATGAAGGATGCCGAGGGAAACCCGCTTGCGGGCGGCCCACTGTTCCGCAAATATCTCTTGAACCGACTGCAAATGGACTTCGAGGCCGCATTGACCCCGCCCGATGGAGAAGAGGCGGACCAAAGAGCCTACATCGTCGGCACTGTCCGTTTTATCGGAGAGATCTTCAAAGCAAAGATTTTGACGGAACGAATTTTGCACGAGTGTGTCAAGAAGCTCATGCTCATCAGCCCTCCACTTGAAAGCACCGTCAAGGCCCTCTTTGTACTCCTGAAAACTGCCGGTGCATTGATGGATACTTCGAGGGCCCGCGCACATATAGACGCCTATTTTGAGAGGATTCGAGAATGGACGTCGGATGAGCAGATCCCACTGCGCTATCGTTTCCTACTTCAGGTAAATACTCTTTACTTTTCATTTGTTCGAAGTCTTCACACATTGATCAGGATCTCATTGATTTGCGTGAGCGAAAGTGGACTCCAAGAACACGCCAGGAAGTCCGTGTGCCGGTGAGTGTGAGCTCTCTCCCAATGAGTACACGACCAACGGTCGCTGATCATGATTCGCATGAAATAGTTCACTCACTATCGTGCCGCTCGTCCTCCGCGTAAGGCTGGAGAGTCGTCCAATTTCGGGGGAAGCAATAGCAACAGCAAAGGTCTCCCGAAGACGTTTGGACCAAGCAACGTGTTCTTTGGTAAGAAGGATGACAAGCGGGAGTTGCTTTCCAAGACGAGCTCGAGCAGCAATGTGTTCTCGCTGCTCAGTCAGGTGGGCATCCCATGGAGACGTTGGTACGACCACTGATTCGAATCCAATAGACTCCGTCTGTGGCGCAGGAAACCTCCGTTCCCTCAGTTCGACGTCGACTGATCTTGCAGCCAAGAGAATCCCCACGAGATGAGGATATTGCCGCCCCTGGCGGATCAAAAAATATCAGTGCTAGTAGCAGAACTCCGGTGCGGCCTCCCCAAGTGCTGGAGATGTCAGCAACTTCGGAAAAACAAACAGCAGCGACGAAAGTACTGTTGGACCAACATCGCGGCAGGAAGCATGATATGATAAGGATATAATATGATATGGCAAAAATCGTATTAATAACAAATTTTGGATTGCACTAAGTGCGCCTCCCATAAGTGTAGGGCACGTTTCCAGAAAGCGTTCCCGACTTGATCCTCGACATGCATCCAGGGAGCGCCCACTGCTGTAGCTACTCCTGTGTTAAGGAAATAATTACGGCCGATCATTCCGAGTATTTAGACAACTGTTTGTCAATTGATACAGGGGTTCTGCTGCTTGTTTCTTACCACCACGGGCGACGACCGCTTCGACTTTTACATCCTGTGAGTGTGTAGTCGCTTCCGACATCATTCCTGTCCTCAGCCATTCTCACCTTTTTATCGACTCGCTTGCCTGCCTGCCGCTCGAGCTATCTCTTCTGCCATAGATTCACAAGGGCACTTGAATCCTGCTCCGTATCAGGTCCACCCAGATCCGCCGCTGAAGTTCCAATGACCTACCTGCATTAGCAGGCATCTGGTGCCCGAACAAGAGATCGATTTCCGGATTTTCCCTCCCTCTCTTGATAAAATTACAAGCGATCACCAGCGCTTCGCGCCGGCTCCCACTTTATAAATTAGCGGCGATGCCTGTCAGCTGACTGCAGACGTATGAAAGAGGTTTAGCAATGGAAATATGGCTTCAGACGGACAGACGGCCTTGATTTTATAAAGAGAGCGAAGTGAAGTGATGTGCGTGTTTCCCCAATTTTTCACACTCCACTTTTGGCACATCTGCTCCGAATCTTTGGAAGCACCAGCCAATGACCACCAATATTTCCCCGACCATTGTCTGTCCGCTCATGTGGTTCGTTTTTTTTTATCTCCGCCTTCAATCCAGCACTTATTTATTTTTTTGCTTTGCCCTACCTCCTTTCCAACCCTCAATTGAAGTGGTGGGTCACTTCTCCAAGCTTTCAAACAGTGGCTCGTGAGAGTGCAGGAGCAGCACAGAAAATCCACTCACTCATTGTTTCTGCGGTGCAACGTCCCTATGTTTTTATATTTATGGCACCCAGAAGGGGACTAACGCATGGTTGCCTCATGAAGTCTCGCGCCAGCCGTCAAAAATAAGATATGACATGATAAATGATCCATTCATTAACAGTATCCACATCATTGTGACCGCATTGTTGCCTCGTGGGCCTGGTGCGTATATAAGTCACGAGCGCCAGATTGGATTCCCGCCTTCCTTTCTCCGTTTCAGCAATGTCTGCCAAAGTGTAAGTCCTCAATGTCACAGAAAAAAATATGCTTATTGAGTTATATCAAGCATCAACCTACACGGTAATGATTTCCTTCACACTACAGACCTCGGCTTGTTAATTTTTGCTCCAGGCATCTCTATAACCTCTATGAACAATCCCAATGAAGATATCCCCGGGGATATGCAAATGTTTGCACAGGTGGCCATCAAGAACAAAATCTTCCTACAGACCGTCTCGTTGGTGGCCGAGAGCTCTGAACAGCCGGTTACATGGAAACTACAGGTCGATTGCAATCTGTAAGCATGACACCTTCTATGTGAAATTATTAAACTCTTCGGCAGTCCCTGCTCTCTGTCAACCTTTGTAATAGCAATTATGGGCCGTAAAGAAGCAGGGGGTACTAGACTTCTCGGCTTTCTCCGAATTACAATGGACGAGATCTTAAGGCTCACAAAATTCAATATATGTGAGCATCACAACCATTAATCCAGTGTTACGACTGAGGTTCATTATATAGACTTCTTTCAGCGACAGCTCAGGAAAATTAACCCTGATGGCCCTTCGTTAGAGCTCAGTGCCGAATTCCAGGAACCTACAGCACAGCCAGTGCGGTCGGAAATTGATGTGCTTGATGCTCAAAGTAGGATTTGAATAGAACATTGCAATATCTACTGACTCCCCTAAAGTTATCTCACTCAAGAAATATGGGATTGACCAAGATATGGAGAAGATCAATTTCACAGTTGTAGAGAAGACACAAAGTTCAACCAATTCTCTACAGGTTCAAGTGATGCATGAGAGGATTCTCATGCTCTCTGATACTAACAAAAGGAGGGATCATCGGCTTAACATGCTCGGGAAACTATGTTTAAAATCCTTTCGATTGTATGGGACCGTGGAAGATCTTCACCAGAGCATTTCAATCCATGCAGATGCAGTACGGGATGCTGGAGGGGTAGCAAACTTTTGTGTAGACTTTGGAGTCTCTTTGCACCAGTGCTATGAACAACTTGGCAACCTCTCTGATCTCACTCAGGCTGTGTTGATTATTGAGTCTGCACTTGAACTCACTCCACATGGCGAGCTGGATATGCCTTCCCTGGTTAACAATCTTGGAAATTCCCTTTTAAGTCGCTTTGAGAGATTTGGGAATCTTGATGACCTGACTAAAGCAAAGTCAATACTTGAGTCGGCAGTGAAGCTTACTCCAGAGAGTCATGCACACAGAGTAGCACAACTTTACTCGCTGTAGGAGAAAGTGATGGATGGTGCTCATTTCAGTCGTTTGACCTCATTCCTTGGTTGAATCCCTTCAAATAAAATTGTGGCACCAATAGTGAGCAACCAGAAGCCCATGTGAGCAGAAAGAACCATACTATACCTACTTGAATATCTTGAAATAAAGTAATTCAACTTATTCTGAAAAATCAACTTTGTGGAATCACGTGGTATCAAAAAATGGTCATCACAGCATGAAAGGACTTGAAAAATAAACCTAGTAATATTTTAGTCGAATGGAATTGACAATCATTTGAGCTCATGAGGTCCACCGCAAACTGGTGATTTTGGTGATTTTTGGCCATTTTTGCGCAAAATGGCCAACTTGAGAGCCCCCATACAACATCAAATGACTATCAATTCCATTCAAATAAAATGTTACTAGGTTTATTTTCCAAGTCCTTTCCTGCTGTGATGACCATTTTTTGATGCCACGTGATTCCACAAAGTTGGTTTTACAGAATAAGTTGAATTATTTTATTTCAAGATATTCAAGTAGGTATAGTATGGTTCTTTCTGTTCACATGGGCTTCTGGTTGCTCAATATTGGTGCCACAATTTTATTTGAAGGGATTCGACCAAGGAATGAGGTCAAATGACTGAAATGAGCACCGTCCATCACTTTCTCCTACAGCGAGTATAATCTCGGAAATTGCCTACTATTGTGCTTTCAAAGACTCGGGAATCTCGGTGACCTTGAAAGGGCAGTGTCAATGGCGGAATCAGTCATGGATCATACGCAAGATGGCCATCCCGAGATACCTTCTCGACTCAATCTCTTGGGAAAGTCTCTAACTCAAAGGTTCTTGCGGCTTGGAAACTTTGCTGACTTGAACAAAGCAGTGTCAAATTTTGAGACTGCTGTAACACTCACAGATGAAAATCATCCAAACAAGTCTCTACTCCTGAACAACCTTGGGAATTCCCTTTCTCGCCGCTTTGCACGACTTGGTGACATCAATGATCTGAACAGAGCAGTGTCAATACTGGAGTCTGCTCTCATCTTAACTCCAGATAGCCATCCAGACAGGCCTGAGCGATTGAATAACCTTGGAACTTATCTTCTCCAGCGATTTTCGCAGCTTGGGAACCTTGCTGACCTTGAAAAAGCAGTATGGATGTTTGAATCTGCACTTCTATTCACTCCAGATAACCATCCAGATAAGTCTTCATGGATGAACAACCTTGGAACTGCCATGTACTGGAGCTCTGTAAGACTTGGTGACCTTGCCCATTTGAACAAAGCAGTATCAATGCTTGAGGCTACTGTAGAACTCACTCCAGACGGCCATCCAGACAAGCCATTATGGCTCAACAACCTGGGAAACTACCTTTTTCAGCGCTCTGAGTGGCTGGGTGACCGTTCTGACTTGAATAGAGCTGTGGTAGCATTCGAGTCTGCTTTGCAACTTACTCCAGATGGCCACCCAGAGATGGCCACACATCTCAGTCACCTGGGAATTTCGCTACTCCAGCGATTTCAGCAAATGAGCGGCCTTGCGGATCTTGACAGAGCCGTAATCATGTTTGAGTCTGCACTAGCCCTTACCCCAGACAGAGACCCTGACCGGCACTCACTGGTGAACAACCTTGGGAATTTGTTGTCTCGACGTTTTGAGAAACTTGGCAAGCTCGAAGACCTTAGCAAAGGAGTGTCCATGCTTGAGTCTGCACTGGAACTCACTCCAGATGATCATCCAGAGAAACCTGGAAGAATGAGCAACCTTGGAAATTCGCTTTTGCAGCGCTTTGAACAGCTTGGTGAGCCCACTGATCTCAGTAGAGCTGTAACAATGTATGAATTTGCCCTCAAGCTCACTCCAGACGGCCATCCAGACAAGCTTCTTGGCTATACCACCTCGGGCATGCCTTGCATCGCCGTTTTGAGTCATACCAACTCCCAATGATGCCCAGAAGATGCTTGATCACTACATTGCTGCTGCATGTTCCACAACTGGGCCTGCTCGTATAAAATTTCAAGCCGCTACGTTATGGGCACAGCATGCCCACACCCTACAGCACCCATCACTGCATCGTGCATATTCTGTAGCCATTGACTTATTGCCAGACATGGCTTGGCTTGGCCTGTCAATCCCGGATCGCCATCAGCATATCATGGAAACAGGTTCACTGGTTACAGATGCTGCGGCGCATGCTATTTCTTCGATTCAATTAGAACTGGCAATTGAATGGCTGGAACAAGGGCGATCTATCATTTGGAGTCAGCTGCTTAACCTGCGTTCTCCGGTAGATGAGCTCAAACAAGCATATCCTCAACTTGCAGATGAGTGAATTGCACTTTCCAACAGCTTGGAAGCAGTCAGCATCGAAGATGCAGAGTCTGTCCATTCCATTTCTCGGCGCTCCCACGATAATGCTGAAAAACGAGTCCGTCTTCTCCAGACAATTCGAGAATTACCAGGCTTTAAACGATTTCTGCTACCGAAGACTATTTCTGAGCTCTCACCTGCGGCAACAAAGGGGATTGTTGTTTGTATTAATGTCAGCAGAATCCGTTGTGATGCCCTGGCACTTTCACCAGACGCCAGGGGCCGAGTGATTCATGTTCCGCTACCAAACTTCACTCTCGAAAATGGGAGGCTCTGGCAAAGTCTCTTGGACATCTTGTAGGTCACGCTGGGCGCAGCGAAAGATTAACTGGCAACCGAGAAGGAGAGTCCGGGAATCGCCAAGACCGATTTGCACATATTTTGTCGGAGCTCTGGACTCGGGTGGTTAGACCTGTACTCGATGCACTTGCAATTATGGTGAGTCACATCGGTCGGAATCTCTGATATTCCATTTGCAAATTACTATCATAGACCCCCACAAGGAATGATCTCCCACATGTCTGGTGGTGTCTGACAGGCCCCCTCACATTTCTCCCAGTGCATGCCGCTGGTCTGTATGGGGAAAATGACTCTTTTGGATCAAAGCTTTCTGATTTTGCGATATCCTCTCACACGCCATCCTTGACGGCTTTGATTCAATATCTGCGCCCCCAATCTGAACAGAAAAAAATCAAAATGCTTGCTGTGGCCCAACCGTCTCCCGACGGACAAGCTTACATCCCAGGAACCCAGCATGAGCTCGATCAAATCGAAAGTCACGCTAGGAACAAATTGCCCGTTCACCGGTTGGAAGGAAACGGAGCAACGGTGGACAGTGTTAAAGAAAGGATGAGGGACTCGGACTGGGTTCGCTTTGCATGCCACGGCATACAGCAAATCTCCGAGCCAACCAACAGTGCACTTCTGTTAGCAGGAAGTGAACGTCTCACCCTCTCAAATATAATTACAGTAGGATGGCTCATAATGCATAAGGTCGGTTCCCTGCCAAATTGAGCAGGATTTCCCCAAAGTCTATGCATTATGACCATTTATGCATTATGACCTTGTTTCTACAGTGGTAAAATGCATTTTGGTGGATCCAAAATCTGATGCATTATGAGAAATTTTGGCAGGTATGCATTATGAGCTTATGCATTATGAACCATCCTACTGTAATCTTAATCTCCCGAATGCCACATTCGCATTTCTCTCCGCCTGTCAAACCGCCATGGGGGACAAAAAACTACGTAAAGAAGCGGTCCATCTTGCTGGTGGGATGTTATTAGCCGGCTACCGCAGTGTAATTGGCACGATGTGGACCATCGTGGACAACGACGCACCTCAAGTGGCCGGCGATGTTTATGAACATCTATTCAAAAGCTCGCCACCGGATCATACGGAGGCGGCAGAGGCATTGCATTTCGCCGTGCAAAAGCTTCGGGAGCAGGACGAAGGGAGGTCATCATTTTTCCGTTGGGTGCCGTTCATACATCTTGGGGTTTAATCAAAGTTGAGAGAGACAGAATTTGACTCACGAAGAATGCAAGTGGCTACGGATATACGCAGCAGTCGATACTTATGCATTTCTGTTTTCCACCCTAAGAGTGCGACTCGACACTTAAATATATGGAACACTATTGGTAGGATGGCATTCGGTCTGTACTCATCTAACATAGCAATACCTGTCAGTGTTTGCGCTAAACGAATTACGCATTTGAGAAAAAGTCTCAGTGTCTCTCCAAAATATAAAGAAGCAAGAAAAGTCATCTCTATCCTTGCCCCATGCCGTCGCGGGGAGTAGATCAGCAGCTCCTCAATGGACATAATATTCCATTGGACTGGGGCATAGTGCGGAAGGGTCCACCATGGTCGAGGATGGCGTTTACCATAGATTTTCAACACTGCAAGACAGTCGACCTGGAAACTCAAGCTTCAAGGAACATCAAACGACAGTCAATTTAAAACCAAATTCGCCATACGTGCTGCAGCTCCTGAGATAGCAAATCTCTCTACTTGGTTTATGTAGCAAGTTGGGGGGGGGGACGTGTGGGGAGGCTTGATAATGGTCGTGGAGGGAGAAGTGAAATAAAGCGGAAGAGAGGGGACTGAGATGTGAAAGCCGACGATTGGCCGTGGAAAACAGTGGAGAGGGCGGGGCAGGATTTCAACTGCAAAACTGTGGGCATGGTGAGGCGGAGGACTGCGGTAATGGTGGATGGGGAGGTATAAACTGAATGGGGGAGGGGGTGGAGGGTGAGAAGTATGCGGAGGAGGGCAAGGGCGAGGAGGATTATGGCCAGTCGAATGCGGTGATGGTGTAGCCGTACTCGTCGACCAGGGTGGACGGGATGGAGAGCACATTGAAATCGAAGGTGAATGGGAATGCTAAGTCTATGTTCACGCCACGGGCATCAGCAGCGAAAAACGTGACGCCATGGCAGAATCATTGGAATCAGGGTGAACAGAGGGAACTATTATAAGGTCAGAAGGAGGGGGAAAAGAGGTGTTGAGCTTACTGGGGCATGCGTGAATAGAACCGGATGTCAGCAGCCCGAATGGATGGGAAAGTGTTGCGGCAGTACAGCACCCAGTCATGGCCCAGGACAAGATTAAAGGGAAGAGAAGCAGCGAGAGCAAGCCGAGCATTCATAGAGCAGATGAGACCGTCACTGCAAGGGACCGACAAAAGCCAAGAGACGACAGAAGCGGAGGCAGGTATACCAGAGCTTAGGACCCAGTCTAAAGACAAAACAGAGCTCTCTAGTTGAGGATTATACGATGTTGAAAGAGGAACATTGCAGAAGGTGGCGCTGAGAGGTATGGTAGCAGGATGTGAGGGGAGAGAGACAAGGAAGGAAAAGCCGCGTCGACGGGCGGAAATCACAGAGGGTTACGTTGAGTAGGAACCACGTCAACGGGCGGAAATTACGGAAGCGGCTCAGGATGGCCAGCCCCATATTACACGACACCGCCATGCTACCGATCTGGAACTTGGCATGCGGCCTCTTGGTGTGCGAAAACTAACTATAACAGGTATCTTCAATTTCATTGACCTGACTCTCTTCTCCCTGCTGTCCTTTTCCCCAAACTACCCAATTTCTGTGTTGCTGACACTCGGATTTCTTGGAGGGGCTGCCAGCATGTTAATATGGAGTGGGGTGTTCAGGCATGTCTTAATACTTCCTATGAAGCTACCTGGGGCTTACTTTGGGCCATCACAGGGTTTTCCTCTGGTGGGACATTCAGACAGTTGGGGACCTCGATTTCAGCCATTCCCAGTCTGTCGGAGGCAGATATTTTGACCTGTCGTACACCTTATCTGGAGAGTAAAGCTATGTTAAATAGTCCTTACATCCTCACTGTGCAATTCCTGGTTGATAAGGGAGCGAATTTGAGAGTCAACGGTTCATTTGGCTGAGTGGCCGACTAGCCTGTTATTTGGCCATGTTGGACTGCCGCCCGAAAGAAATTCACTGCAACATCAAATCTTCAGATAATTTGATCAGAGTGGTCTTGAACTCTTCCTAGGATACCTGCATTCATTCTGACGTAGTTGGGCCTCCATCGGTCCAGCGCGCCAATTTAGGATGAGGCATAAATGATTAGGTGACCAAGTAAGTGATCGTAAACAGTACCTACCTGCAATCCCCGCGGCCGCCCTACATGGTCACACCCAGATGATAAAGGCATCTGACTCCTTAGATTTTGACTGTGGACAGTCTTAGTTCTGTGCACAGATAATCGAATACGGTGCAGAATTGTAAACCAAAGCGAATGGAATTGAATTTCATCGCTGGGTTGAGCTGGTCCTCATTGTCGGTTCATTTAGCAAGCGTGAATGAGAAATGCTGACCCCATCACTAAATCGGGAAAAAAATGTTATAGCCGGGTGACAGTCGTGATTTCTCGGCAATTCTGATGATCCATCACGAGCGCTCACACTCGCTCGCGAGCGTCCACAATTATTGTAGGCGGTAGACGATCTGCCTGCAATTATTGTGCGTGATCATCTTCTGTAGATGATCTGCTTATGATTATTGTGCAAGGTCATTTGGAGCTCACAACAATTATGCGTGCCTAGAAGGGGTTGTTCACTATGAGTTTACGCGTACATGTTACTCGTCAAACAAGTCGTCGTCGTCGTCGCCGGCGATCACTATGGTTGTAAGCCTTCTTTTAGGTCCTTTTGAGATCTGGAAAGGCGAAATGAATATAATACAGAGCTGAATGGCGCACTCAGCCTTATAATACTTACAGAATTGCGTAGGGACGCCGGAGACCGTATCAACGTTCTTGAAAATTTCTCTAAGTCCGCGAAACGTACGTAACTTCCGTCAGATCACAGCGCCGACGCCCAACAATTGATCAATATCATGACAAGCCGCTGACAGTTGGCTGACAGCCAGCTTCATCTTTCCTTCTCCCCACCACCCGCCGCCCTGTCGTCGTTTCTGCCCTGCGCGCCAGGCATACTTAACGAGTCGTCGTTCCTCAATCGGTCCTCAACAGTTTCTTCAGGTGTTCTCAAGCCTATTCGACTCATCTCTGTTTCCATTCGTCCTCGAATTCCAAGCCGTTCCCGTTCCTCACAAATTTCCAAGCCATTCTCGTTCCCCACAAGTTTGCAAGCCTCAACATTTTTTGCCTCAATTCACTATTCAGAATCAAGATGTATCAAGGTCATGCCTCAATCGTTGCATACAGCCCAACCGCAAGTTTTCCTCAAATCTATACTCGTCCCAGAAGCTTGTTTCGCAATGTATGCAAGCATTCTCAAGACTTAGCGCTAGCTCCCGCGCGGCATCCTTACCCTAATCCCACGACCCGCGTTCATTCCGCAACCTCAATATGGTACCACCTGTTTTGCCCGTTCCTCATATGTCCCACCCCACCATCCTATCGTACACTGTTTGAGCCGTAGACTTATATATTCAGCTGTGCAATTATATCTTTTCATCTCCTTCATAAAAGATCCCAAGTACCATTCAAGTATCATTCAGTGCATTTTGCTGCGCCACTCCGGACAATAATGGGGAATAGTCGTAAGGGCATCGAAGTCCTGATAACACCGGGGGCAAAAGACGACGCATGTGGTTTCCGCATGTGTCAGTCTTTGCCCCCGGTGTAATGGGTTGCGACAATCGTGAGATGCACAATAATTGTGAGAATCGTGAACACCACACAGGTTAGTAATCACTTATGAGGATTGTGAGGATTGCGAGGATCGTAAGCGCTTATATCAGCTTACAATTTTTTTTTCAGATTTAGTGATGCCCGGTGACATCAAAGACGGATAGCTCGGATGCAGGGTGAACGCGAATCCAGACGGCCCGGCAATTGCCTGGCAACCCCGCCGTTCCGAGGGTGATGGGAATCGGTCGCAAGACAGATTACATCGCGTAACATCGGCGACTAATGGCCGACGAAGGAAAAATCAGGACGTCGAGTCAATTTGCGGACCCGAGCCTACTTATATATGTATAGTTGACCCTGGGACATAACTAAGTTCACCTGTACTGAAGTCCCATCATGAAGCTCCCAACATATC
Source organism: Mycena capillaripes (assembly GCA_029204075.1). Taxonomy (NCBI): domain Eukaryota; kingdom Fungi; phylum Basidiomycota; class Agaricomycetes; order Agaricales; family Mycenaceae; genus Mycena; species Mycena capillaripes. Next base: position 962,406 of record JARHKZ010000018.1, read on the forward strand.
GCTCTACAGCACTTCCTGCTATTGTGTTCCTCCTTCAGTCTTTGAGGGCGGGCGCATTCGATCCTCTGGTCTTTAACTCAGTGTGAGCACAGATCTCAGTTTCCTGTCGCTGCTAAAATGGGCTTCTCAAGAGATGCCTACGTTGAGTGTCAGCCCGTTGTATTTAGTTGGAGCGGTGCTCTGCGTAAGTTTCTCCCGGCATTATCAAAGAAATATATTGATGAGTCTGTTCAGCACCTTACGATATGGGGTAAGCGCCAGCCTGCCGAAGCTGTTAGCGCGTTTTGATGAGAGCAGCATCCTTGGTACGAGGCTTGAAGCTCTCCCCGCAACGAATGCCACCTCAATGACTTGGGTGGTGGATTTCCCAGCTGGTGAACACAGGCATTAAATCATTGATCCCCCTATTTACAATCATCTCTTCAGGGACCGTTGTGAGGGCGGCGGTCAGATCCCTCAATACTAGTAGTATTACTTCTGCGAGCATACCTGCGCTCACAGTCATGGCCGGCAGTACGTGTTCACAATTTATGACCAAGTCATATGTCAACGAGCTTCTACAGATGACTCCAGCTGCCTCTCAAGCTAAACGATCTTTAGGCATGGTGTGATACGATAACATTGCAAGGAAAAAAATCGACGATTATGTACACCTCAACTCTTCATATCAAGAATATCGCCATACATGTCGTCGGTTTAGGGCAATACTCAAGACTATCCGTGTTATAGTAGATGCGAATTGAATACTTCATTCGTTAATATTCCCTGGTCTGGTGACCGAACTCTCTAACGAGTTAAAGCTACAGCTATCTATCCTATCCGAGAACCTGGGCTCAGGTTCTCGGATCAGATAATTATATAGATATACGCCCTGAATGAACTGAAAAGTTATTTCATGTTTGGCGGTCAATGTTTTGTACGCTCCGTAGTGAGCGTGATGCTCACTCAGATTTTTCGTTCGTTCGTGAACAAAGTTGTCTCCTGCTCTCGCTTGCACGACGGAATGTGAAGGGACAAATCGTCTATTCACTGCGTTGAGACTCCCTGTAGTCAGAGTATGACTACGTTCACGGAGTTTGGACTACGTCGGACTTACGTCTGACTATAGCCGTAGTCAGACGTCGTAGTCAAAGGGTTTGACTACGTTCACGGAGCTCGGCTTACGGCATGTAGTCAGGCTGTGCCTACGTCTGGGGCGGCATGGTCCCGGTAAGGCTGAGGAGGATGGCAAAGAGGTGGTGTGCTGGTCCTTGTTACCTCTTCCCAGCCTTGCTTGATTCTTCTTCTCCACACATGGACTGTTCCATTCCCTTTTCTCCATCTCGTAAGCCTTTATCGCTGCCGCACACTCTCTACAGCATCTCAACAATCCCGAACCGCCCCTCCACCTCGTCCTCACCACATTCCGTATCAAACTTGGCCGCAACCTCGTCGAGGAGGAAGGAGTGTGCGGGGTGAATGGGACGGATCAATTGTAGAAGAGCCATATCATTCTCTTCAACCGGACTTCACACTCTGATGATTTATCAGGCTGTTGTTCAAAGAAGTCCAGTAAGACTGCCCCTGGAAATATCATTTCTGGGGGTATACAGGCAGGCGATCAATAGATATGATGAAATTGTCGAGCTGAAGGTCAACTCATATGGGGAAAACTGCTTACCTGTGGATCTGAGGCCATTTAATTCTTGTCTGTATGTCAGGCATCTAACGGGTACCACTGAAACCCACCGCAAAGCAGTGGAATCCGGTGCAGAAGGAAACGAAAAAGTCCCAGCTCAAACCGTTCTGGCTTTCAACGTAATCTCATGATGAAATTGTGAAAAGTACAAAGATAATGGTTGATATCCTGCCAGCTACTTAGATTCAACCCATGGGAAGCTTGCGTGTAGTAAATAGAATTGGAAGACCATCGTATTCCGGGCCACTTTCAGTGGTTAAAACTACAAATGGAGATCGAGAGACAACATATCTTGAAGGGGCAAAAAGTTGGCAATGTACTCAAGGGGATTCTAATAGCCACAGACTGACACCGTGAGTCAGTGGTTTCCACTGGAGTTCAATGGGTCATCAACAGGCCGCCAATGGATTCCACCATCAAACGATGCCGATCAGCCGGTTGCCAGCTCCGCGTATATTACTGAATTGGCAACACTCCCCTCCCCCTCACATGGCTGTGCAAGGGCCAGCCGACGGTGCCAGGGATGCTGGACGCTGGGACAGAGATCAGGCGCTCGGCCAACCTGGCCGAGATAACCTTGGTCGACCTCGGCCAACCTCAACCGACCTCGGCCAGCTCCCCTCGACCAACCCGGTCGAGCCCCCTCAGCCAGCCTCGGCCAACTTCAGCCGACCTCGATCAAGTCGGCCAAGGGGTTATCAAAATGTAGTGAGTATGCGGAGGGATAGAAGGGTCTGAGAGGACGGTGCAGAGGACCGCGCGGGTGGGTGGATGAAGCATGAAGTCGATGTCGGTGGGAGCGGGGAGGCAGTGCAGTATGGCGAGATGAGCGAGATGAAGTTGTCGAGGTCGAGACGTAAGCAGGCAGGTAACGAGAATGAGCAGGTGTGCGGGCAGCAGAACCAAGCAAGAAGGATGCGCATGGTGCGGAGAAGAAATGCGGGCGGGAGGATCATGTTGGGATGTCAAGATACGCACAAAGTCGACACCTAGTCTTCCACCTCCCACATCCCCCTCAACGCAGCCTCATCCTCCTCAACCCCCTACTCATTCCACCACCTCCAATCCTCCAACCAAACCCCCTCATCCCTACTCCACCCAAGTACGCCCTCCCAGAACCTCACCGCCCGTTCGCATTCCTGTGCATCTCATTCGTGTTTGCGCTTGTCGTGTTCCCGTTCACGTTCACTGCCCCGGCCCAGGGTCGCCCTTCACCCACGATTTGCTGCGCTGGTGTGGGCCACAAAAGAGGAGTCAGGAGAGGAAGTGTGAGGGGAGGAGTGCGAGGGAGTGCGCAATGGCACCCGTCCCCGGCGCTGCGCACGTGTTTTGTGGGGGTTGGCACGCGGATGGCGGGCGCAGCAAGCGTGAGGGTGTGACGGTGGGGTGTGCGGCAACAGTGGGTCGTAGCTCGAGTGGCGGGAGGAGGTGTCACCGTCGTGCTGCCCGATGAGCTCACATACCCGCATTGGGAACGCGGCGATCAAAGGCGCTCGACGTCGTTGTCGGCGATGAGCACAAAAACTTCGCGTAAATTCGTGAAAAAAATATTTATTGACGGGGGGATAGCTAGCTTACATCTGACAAAAATATCTAGACTAATTACGGGCGTGATCAAGCGCAAAACGACCTTTTTTTTTTTTTTACAAAAATTTGGCATGATGTACGTGGCGTGCTCTCCTAAGCGAAGTCTTCCGCGAGCCAAGCTCCGCGCGCGGATGGGTCGGCGAGTAAGGAAGGGCCATGGGAGCGTGCACCCGGGCACGACGGTGACGCATCGTGCCCGTTCGGAGCATGGCAGCGCTCAAGTGGCGCAGGCCTCCGGACAGCACCGCATGCAGGAGTCACGGAAGCCGCAGCAGCGTGGGCGTAGCGGCTCAGCTAGTTCGGCTAGCCCCTCGCGCACGTCTCCGCTGCCGTAGGCGAAGTGGGCATAAGCGCGCGGGGGATATGGTGGCGCGAGCCCACCACAGCCAGCACGGCGGACAACACCGCCGCGAGCAGGGTACAACATAACGTTGCACTGGGCGCAGCCGGCACCACCACGAAGCTAGTGCATCGGGCCATTCCTCGGGCACGTAGCCTCCAGCACCGTCCGGGAACCGCGGACCCTCGAGCCTACACAGACGTCCACACTCCAAACAAGTCACCGCTGCTGGTAGCAGCTCGGGCACGCCTGGGCTGCAGTCGGCTTGGCAGATCCTGCGACGGTCGCACAGACAGCATCGTGCATGGGCGCGCGGGGCATGCGCCAGGACATGGGTATGACATGGCGAAAGGAACCTGCGCAAAATCGCGATTTCAGGCGGGAGCTTGAGGGTAAGCACCAGCGGCACTTGAGCCCATTGTAGACGCACTGTATAGCGCGAAAATATCCCTCTGGGGGGGATCCAATACACTCGATTTCCTTCCCTTTAAGCATGGAGCCGCGAAACATCGAATTCTTGAAGATTACCACCGCGCAGGAGACAAATTGAGATAAGGAAAGTACTCACTCGATTTCAAAGAGGGTGCCGAAGGTAAGACGGTTGTTTTGATGAAGATGTGAGTGAATGGGGGCTGAAATGGCGGTGGCAGAAACACCATCCACAACGCGGGACCAGCTGGGTAGAAACAGACAAAAAGTCGACATGAAGACCACAGTAGATGGTGGAGATGGATTGAGGGCCGTTTTGAGGTAAAGAGCCTTGGGGGCGTTACCGTGCAGTAAGGTATTGTGGAGGGAAGAAGGATTGTCACGACTGTTACCCCGTCACACCTGCCTGTTTGGGGCATCGAGCGATTTGGAGTTCGTCTCCGTATAGGCCTCCTGGACATCTTGAGACAAATCCGACCACGGTTGAAATCATCTACCGGCAAATACCTTACTTGAGAGGGAAAAAATAGGAAAATGGAGATACTATAAAATCAGCGATGCACAAAAACGGCCTCGGTGAGACCTTCACGTCGTTAATGTTGGTGTTTTAGGACAATACGAAAGCCCATCTATGCTAAGCGTTGTCAAAAATGCTAAAACTGATTAAATGGCGGCCTCTGGTCGACCAGCAATACCGGATTTCACTATTGGTGTTCAAAACTTGTCTGCCAAGGTGCTCCTGGACGTCCTTGAGCAAACGATAGAACACGTTTAAGTTACCAAAACTCGCTTTCTGGCCGAAGAAAAAAGAAAAACAGGGGTAGTGAAAAATCAGCGATTTGGAAAACCGCTCAGATGGAACCCATAACTCTGCTAAATATCAAGTTCCTCATCATAAATGAGGTCAGGGGGACTAATCGTTCTCGAAAATATAAAAGTCTATGTAGTAGTGACCTGGATGCCTGTGGTTGAAGAGGTGCATCGAAGGTAGGTGTTTAACAACAATAAACTCACTAAATCATTGTACTACTGGTCGTCGACTCAATGTCTCCACCAAACACAAAATTCGAAAATTTCTGGTTGGACACTCAAATATTGCCCAGAGACATGGAAATGCTATTTCTCATGTGTTTAAATGCACTCTACAGTGCTACAGTGTCCTTAAAGTAGGATGTTCAGTGCCATCAAAAACCGACTGATGAACAACTAGACGGTTTCTCTGCGTTTGGTTGACTTGAGTAGCATAAAACATATATAATTCAATTGAACTGATGCTAAATTAGATAGGAAAAATACAGAATACCCTCACATCCAGAATGCTTGAAGCTCACACATAATTTACAGCTAATTCCAGCCGAAGCACAATGTGGTACATTGGACATTTAGAGATTGAATTTAAAGCTTGAATTGTGTACAGGGTCCAAATACAGTACTAAACAACATCCAGGCAATATAATTGCCAACGTCTGTGGCGAATGGCGCCGAGGAAGCAAAGATGAAGAGGGAATGGGGAAAATCAAGCAGTACATCCAATAATGAGTGGTGCACCGGCGCCTGACTCAACACATCTTCACGGTGTGCAGAATCATTCGCGAAGCACCAAGGGATCAAGACACCAGCAGTGCATGCCCATACCCCCAGAAACAGCGGGGTGCGACCGCAGGTGCCAAGCCGATTAGGAGCAGGGAAATGGGAGAGAGCCCGGCACCGGCGGACAACGGCGGACAGCAGGAAGAGAAAAAAGTGGTGAGAATGGAGGGTTGGCGCACGGAAGGATAAATTGCTAGGTGCGGGCCCCGAGGGGATTCTGCACAATCGGAGCCCAAAAGCGGGATAGGCAGCAGGTAACACAGCGTGAGCGGGGTCTAGAAAGACAAGAATGAGGACACACCTAATGAAGAGAAGGAATTGAGGGCCGCATTCCATGCGCTGGGAGCTGCACGGCAAATGCAGCATGAGATCGCGCCGCCGATTCTGGGCGCGATGGGCCAATAACTCGAATACGGGGCCATAAAAGTGTGTAAACGAACAAAATCAAAAAATACCGTCGAAACAGTGCACGGTTGGGGGTGCACGGAGGGGTTCATGGCCAAAACTCGCAGGTGGAGGCGCGCTATTGCGGGCGGTGCACAGCTGTTTGCCGGTGCAGCGGGCTAACAACGAGCAGGGGTGAGTTTGTAGAGCACCATAAGTATATTGCACTCGAGAGCCAAGGAATTGGAGTAGGGGCGGGGGCACAGGAGCCAAAAAAGCCTGGGGATGGGCGATATAGTGGAAGGAATGCGGCTGATTATAGACGCCATAATTAGGATATAGCACTGCGGTGGTGTAGCGCAAGGGCTAAATGAGCCTGTGGTTGAGTACCAGGGCGAGTGGGGAGGAGGGAGGAGAGCAAGAGCCAAAGGGGGGAGCCCGGTGAAGCGGGAGGAAGCGAAGGAGTGTGATCATAATAATCGCAAACAAGCACTGCTTTAGCGAAGCGAGGCACAGCCGCGCGCCTTTCGTGTGCGGGCGATCAAGCGTCGGCGCCCGCGCCAACGGTGAGCGCATGGGCGCCTGGGCAGAACGAGCCCCAAAAGGAAGGGTCTCTGGGGTGATGTATCATGCGGATCTCTGGGCCAGAGACTTTGATGCATCACGCAGGTCTCTAAACCCAGAGCCTGTGATACATCAAAACGCCATATACGCCTGTCCCACCCGCTACCAGCCCAGTCTCCGTGCTCTCATAACGGTTGACAGATTCACCCCTGCATCCACAAGAGTGTCTCCGACTCGTTAAGGAACTGGCCCGCCCGACCAGATCTATTGGCCAATTGGATAAAGTACCAAGGAAAAGGCATTAATGAACGCAGGACAGTGTCCAAATTTTCAGTCACTCGACGGCGGGCGGGGACGTACACCAAATGGCCAGAAGGGAGGGCACCGTGGTGAGTGTCCATCAGTTTGTTTTTCGCGCATAATCGCAGATGGTGTCGGGCGAGAGAACTACGGGCAGCGTACTTGGAGACGTTTCAATCGGCGGTCAGAGTCCGCAGCAAATGTCAGAGATAGATTCCATGAGCTGGCGGGCAAGACCTGGCAGTAGATGGAACGAAGGCTGAATGGGGCGAGGTCACTCCAGAGTCTTTATGCTATGACTCCGAGAGCCACCTCTCTGAAATCTCGGGCAGTGCTTCGGAATTTCAGGTCCGCAACATTGTACGGTCTTTTAGGTCAAGAATTTCGTGACGAGTTTGCGACGAAGGCTGAATATGAGGCGCGCCACATCGGCAGGAAACAAAAGAGGCCGAGGAAGAGGAAGAGGAAGAGTTATATTGAGCGGCTTTATTCAAGACAGAAGCAGCAGATGTGATGCGCGAAAGCACTCCTGACATCGGTGATGAGCGCGGAAGGCCGATCGCAAGATCTTAGGGCTCGGGGTCGGCTATTTTTGGAGATGACGCCGATCGGGTGATGTCATCAAAGTTAGGTTGTCGTAGGTTGCTGGTCTGGGGAAGAAACTCAGTATATGGGTACCACAAATGGCCTGTCACCCTACACTACCTGATTGGTTAGGTTTGGAGGGGAAGACGCCATTTTCATGCCTGTAAAACGAATTCAGCTACCGATGCCTTACGAGAAGGTTACCCGATGACGGTCCGACGATAGCCCTTCATCTCATAGGCAGATGGGCTGCGCGGCCCTTGTAGGGTATATTGAAGTTGAGGACGGAGTTCTTCCCGTTTCTTCCACGGCGTTTATCTGAGCTTAAATTAGGACATTTGCACTCTTATTTCGGGATTACAGACCGAGAGATTCCCACCCGACGTTCAAGCGACCTTCAGCCGTCTCCACTCCACTCCACGACGATCATCGCTAGGAGCCATTTTTATCGTCGCCGAATGGCTGTTGTCTCAGCGGGCTCGGAATGTTATCGGTACAAGTACGAACCTCGCTTATAAAAGCGCTCGACCTTGACTACTGGCAGCCTATACCCACCCCCGCTCGCGATATTGATTAGTTACTGGTTGGAAAACATGCCGTCTCGTTCAGCGTTCGCTCTGGCAATTCTTGCCGCCGTGATTTCCTCGGTACGAGGTCAAGGGGCAGTCTGGTCTCAATGTAAGCGTCTTCAAAATCGAATTTGTTATTTGCGCTGACCATCCTTCGTGGTACTATCCAAGGTGGAGGAATAGTCAGTATTTTTCCCGACGTCTCTTCATCGTGATCACCCGCCGAGCGTTACAATTTAGGGCTGGACTGGAGCTACGACCTGCGTTGCGGGCTCGGTTTGCACGGTTTCCAATTCTTGTAGGCTCCCAAGCCACTGGCCGAAAAATAACCGACTTACAAGACCACAGATTATTCTCAATGCATACCGGGAACTGCAACTACCACGCCAGCGACTACCACAACGTCGACCGCAACCAGCCCTTCTGGCTCTCCCTCTGGAACCGGCTCTCTCAAATTTGTGTCAGTCCTTCCAATCTACGTATTAACTTGAACTCAAGTTTCCTTGCAATTGTCTAGCGGCGTCAATATTGCAGGTATGTTGTTCCAATCGTACCTTGAGCTTTTTCACCCAAAAATCCATGGAAAGGATTCGACTTCGGATGTGGGACTGACGGAACGTGCGTTGTTAGCCAGGCCTTTCCGCCGCTTTCTCAATACGGAGGTCAGTGGGGCTATCTATCTACTCAATCAAACGAAATTAATCTTGTTTTCCCTACTATTCGCTCAGGGGCCGACGGCAAAGCACAAATGACACACTTCGTGAACAATGACGGCTTCAACATGTTCCGTCTTCCAGTTGGGTGGCAGTACCTCCTCAACAATGCGCTCGGGCCCGTCAATCAGGCAAATTTGAATGAATACGATGCCCTTGTCCAAGCTTGTCTGGGCACCGGAGCGTATTGCATCATTGACATACATAACTATGCACGCTGGAATGGTGCTGTAAGTAGCTCGTCGCTTCTTGGCACAATTTCTCTTTCATTATGTCTTGAACTGTCATCGCTAATTTCATCCGGGTGTTCACAGATTATCGGCCAAGGCGGACCTACCAACGCCCAATTCGCTTCTACCTGGAGCACTATCGCTGCCAAGTACGCGAATTCGCCCAAGGTCGTTTTCGGAGTGTGAGTAATTTTTGGTTTTAACAATGCCCACAATGCACCTGTAATTGAACCCAACTGCAGAATGAACGAGCCGCACGATGTCCCCAATATCAACACCTGGGCTACGTCTGTCCAAGCTGCTGTCACTGCTATCCGACAGGCTGGGTATGTAGTCACGATCCGCTTATTTCCAATACCCATTATCTTATATTTTCAACAAGTGCAACGTCACAAATGATCCTCCTGCCCGGGAACGACTGGACCAGTGCCGGGTCGTTCGTCTCCGACGGTTCCGCCGCTGGTGAGTTTGAATCCTATTCGTGCAACGACCATTATAATCATGTCTATTTCTTCAGCCCTCAGCACGGTCAAAAACCCGGACGGTAGCACCACCAACCTTATCTTCGATGTCCACAAATATCTCGATTCTGACAATTCCGGGACTCATGCGTGAGTGCAAACTCAAATTTGACAGCGATATGTTGAGTTTGAATCCAAATGGAACAGCGATTGTACGACGAACAACATCGCTGACGCATGGACGCCTTTGGTGCAGTGGCTTCGTACGAACAATCGTCAGGCACTGAATACGGAGACGGGGGGAGGGAACACGGCGAGCTGTGTCCAGCTTATATGCCAGCAGATCGCATTCCAGGCACAGAACAGCGACGGTAAGGCTTCTTTCAACCTTCACAATGGTGCGAATTTGAACTTGTTTTTTTTCTGTCCTTGCAGTGATTCTGGGATACGTTGGATGGGTATGTCTTAGCAAAAATCCATCCCTATGCTCTTCTATTGACATACGACGTGAAGTCTGCAGGTAACTTTAACTCGACCTACGTGCTCTCGGAGGTGCCGTCGGGATCGACTGACACGCTCCTCGTGTCGAGCTGCATGTCACCAAAGGCGGGTGCGCAGAAGGGATCGACGTAGGTGTGAGGCCTCAGAGTATTCGCATATTCGGAAAATTCTGCAAATAGTGTAGTGATGAATTTATTGATGTAGTGACAGGTGCTATCATGGCTACTATTCGTGAAGGGTTAGTCGGCCACCTTAGATTTCATCAGCAATTGCCGGAGACCCTCATTGAATTTCGTGGGGGTTTGGGCTATCAAATGTGCATATCTTAAGAGTGTATTGATAACAATTGGCCCCATTTATGCTTTCACTGTGCGTCCTCGACTCACTTTCATCTCTCAGCCGTATGAATTCAGAACTTGCGAAACTTGCCCTCACATCACTTGCACCACGCCGCTGTAGACCAACGAACGCGTCTTTGGGGTGGTGGTCGAACGTCGCGACTCGCCCGTGAGGTGGGCGTTTGCTATTCAGCCAGCCCAGGTTGAGTCTGATGTGCAGAATGAGGCAGTACGCAGTACTACGGGAGATCGCCGTCAGATACGGAATGTATGAAACACACGGACAAAATAATCATCTACGGGTTCCGATGTGGCTGGAAAATTCAACGCTCAGCCAGACTAGGCAAGACTGGGATTAAGGATACGTATCCAAGCAGTTCTGTAAGGCTGTGTTTTGTACTGCATTTTCGCTTGGCAAAGAGTCGGACGTCGTTCGCCGTCGGCCACCAAGCCTAGTTGAAAACGAAAACTGTCAAATTTGTCGCGGGAGGTGCAAGATCCGTGTCATTTACTCACCCCTTGGCTCTTGGCGAGTCTATAAAATCTGCCCGCAGGCAGTCCTCTGCCTATAGTCCAGACAACGATGTTTAAACTCTTCTCTCTCCCCTCTCTGCTCCTCGCGTCACTCGCCATCGGCCTAGTCCTGTCCAGTGCGTTGATCCAATTGAGACTGTCCCGGCAGTACTGGCTGACACATTGCCTGATTAATCAGCCCCGCTCGACGCTCCCGCGCCCGACGCCGCCGCGTGTGTTCTCTGCATCCAGGTGGTGCCGCAGTGCAAGTGCGCCGAAACCCAGAAGTGTATCATCATCCCGCAGTACGTGCTCGCCGTCTTCGTTGTAGTTTAGCCGTAGGCTCATTCGTTCGGTAAATTTAGGACGTGTCAGACGTGCTCGCACGCGATTTGCGTTACTCCGGAGACAGTTACTCCGGGGACGTCGAGCTAGACAAAAGCAGGGGAATCAATTAATATTGCGTGAATGATATTGTAAAACATTTTTGCAAGGATCTATCCCCGACCTGTGTTTAAGACCTTGGCAGGGAACCCAGAAGCTGAGAGCAAGATCTCGAATCTCGATACAAACGCCGTGCGGCTGCTGTGAAGCCCAGTCACGAAAGCTGAGAGCCAGATGAGAACGAGCATGTTGCTATTGTATAAGCGGCAGGGCTTGAAACGTTGAAGAGATTTTGGGATGAGAGCGCAATGAGATCTCCCAGTGAGACTCCCGCCTGGGCAGGCATGCTCAGGTCTGCTCAGGTCTGCTCAGCTCTGACCCGCATTCGTTTGTAGTGCTTTGGTTCCGTGTCATCCCTATAAAGTTTATCCCCCTTCTCCTGGCTCTGCTCAGCTGCCTCTATGATCATAGTTTCTTGTGCGCAGCTTGACCCGATTCACCTGGGACGCACTCCGCCTTTGAGATCCAAGGCAAACGAGCTTTTTTTCCCCGTAGAGACCGTGCTTTCCGGTGCTGTTCTGGGGAAACTTCAACTTGCGGCAACTATTAGCCAACCAAATCCACTCTCGTCTTACTTTGGCTCTCTTGCCCCTGTCTTTCACAATCTTCCGGATTCTCTCAATTTTCAGTGTTACTGGTTGATCTATTTTCGCCTGGTATTCGCACTGGTCTCTCGGTTGAGTCGCTTCGATTACTCACTAGTGCCTTAATCAATATCTGCAGCGGTAGAGGCCATGTGTGCGGCGTTTCTTGAATCTTATTTTCTCTTTCTTGCGATCTTCCCGAACAATTGGGTGTCGCAGGCCCCAAGACGCGGAGACTCCAGCGTTAGATTCTGTTCCTCAGTTGATATTTCAATAATTTGGAACTCAGCTGCTGGTGAACCTAGGGCTACAGTCTTGGTTGCATTTCAATACCATGCAGATTCTGGCTGTCGCTTTTGAAGCTCAATTCGAAGTGCTTTCGTTGACTTTACGTATGCTTGGCTATTCGTTCTCTGGCTAATCTCCTCCCCTAGGTATTTGCAAGCCTTTTTGTCTTTCGACGAGTGCTTTCGTTGACTTTACGTATGCTTGGCTATTCGTTCTCTGGCCAATCTCCTCCCCTAGGTATTTTCAAGCCTTTTTGTCTTTCGACGATTGAATATTGAATATTGACGTTCGCCCACGCGGTTTCGTTCAACTAAAGCTCTGACCAAGCGCCAAGGCGCCAAAAAGGGCCACTTTCACTTCAAAGTCCGAGCCCATGATGCCGTCATAATTACAAGTCCGCCAGGGGGAGCTCGGCCGGAGTTTGAAACGTCTCTTGACCTCGTACCACCACCATCTCCCTCCGTCCCAGCCGCCCTTCGCAGCGTGTTGGCTTTGCCACCATTTGGTCGTGTCGTGTCCCTCCGACAATGTGTCCTTCCTTCATGACCAAAACTCGACGTTCGTTCCTCAGCCCTTTTTCCTGCTCGCCGCGTGTCTCGGCCATCTGGATGCCTCTCTGCCTCCCAGGCTCGAAAACGTACGATAGGCGCCTGGAATTGGCGCCTCTTTTCAGTTCCAGTGCCACCCTGCGTTGAAACGCCATACAAATTCACCCTCTGCCTCGCAATTATTTCAGACAACTAGTGAGAGATATATGTCTTCGTGGAGTACTGCTTGACTGAGCTTTCATTTGACGTCCGAGAGAGTCGGTGGTTCGAACCTACCTGAAGACCTTCACCCTGACGTTCGTAATTTTCCTTTTTTCTTAGCCCGTACTTGTCCTCCACGGCTCATTCAATCTCAAGACGTCTGCAAAAATTGAACCCCCGAAATTGGTTCATCCAAGGCTCAAGCTTCAATTCCATCCACCATACTACACCGGTGGCAGTTTCGAGAATCATAATATATCATTCACGCTCAACCGAATGAAGTCGTTCTCGAAAGAATATGCACTCTATTCATGTCGTAGCTGGGATTCATATGAACTACGTGGACTAATTCTACTAGTGCGACATAGCCTTCACTCGGCCACCATCTCGAGGATCTCCATAACCTGCGCCTCCTCTGTCAGTGGAACGGGACTCGTCGGCGCAAAAGGGTCGTGGATGGCGTACTCGGCCAACTTTGCAAATTTATCCCGCCCAACCCCTGCTTCTTTCAGCGTCCTCACCATGCCCAAACTACGCACAAACACATCCAGCAAATCCCCTAGATCTGCGACACCTTCCACCAGACCTTTGCTTTCTGCCAGACGTCGCATCTCCGGTACGCTCCAAAGAATCGCTTTGGCAGTGGTCTGGCGCTGGGCGGCATCTGCGCTGTGGCGCGCATTGTACTTGCACACTGCCGGGAGAAGAATGCCGCTGGTCGCTCCGTGCGCGACGCCGAAGGGCCCAAGGACGTGCCCGATGGCGTGGGAGCCGCCCACGGGATTGAAGACCCTCGCCATAGACGCAATTGCGTCCATGGACGCCATCTGGCAGATCAGGCGCGCTTCAACGTCCTCCTTTGCGTCGCCATCGGCTTTGCACCTCAGCAGCCCCGGGACGAGCCGCGACAGACTCGCCTTCGCGTGCATCTCGGTGACCTCGGTGCAGTATACCGAGCACAGCGACTCGATACAATGGTCCAGGGCCCGGACACCTGATTGCAGAAATAGGAGGAGAGGAGTGGTGGCCGTGACGAGTTCCGGGTCGAAGATGATGAGGTGGATGGCCTTGCCGACTTTGAATTGGTGCTTTTGGTTGTCCCGGTCGTCCGTTGCGCCGCAGCCGAAAGTGAACTCTCCTCCCGAGAGAGTAGTACTGATGCAGATGACAGGAACGGTAGGTATGTTTGCTGGGGGGACTGTCCCGGGAGTTGCGACCATGGGGAGTTTCATCAATTCGGTGGCGTTCTTGACATTGTTCGCAAGGACCTGTGAGTTCTGGGTGAGTGACTCTGTCCTCATATAATCACGGAAATGACTGACGAGCGCAATCATCTTGGCCGCATCTGACAAGGTCCCGCCGCCAAGGGTGACAATGAGGTCCACATTCAGGGTCCTGCACTCCTCGGCGATGGCGAAGACATCGCTAAAATACGTGTGCGCACGCAGTCCAAACTTCACTGCCGCAACCTTGTCGCCCAGTGCTGCTTGGAGATCAGTGAGCCTGCTGGTCGTGCGCGCAAGGGTGCCGGACGAAAGGATGAGTATGCGTGTCGCGTGGAAGGTGTCCTCCGCGTGTTTTGCACAGGCGACGGTGAAGGGCAGCCCGTACGAGATATCACAGTTATTGAAAATCTCGCCGTACGACGAACTTGCAAGGGAGCTCGGCAGGGGTGCGTGATAAGGGGCGACAGCGGAGCGAAGAGTTTCCTGAGAGGACATTGTGCGTGCGATTTGTGTTGGACTCTACGTTCATACGACTGGCCTTTATACTGGTGCCGGAACAGAAAATAATAAGCATAATCATCGGCAACACGGTCCCGCGCACCGGTTTACCGATCAAAGTGGGCGCAATGTAGAGATGAACAGTCGCAAAATGACAAGGATTCGGCTGGTTCCCGTGTAGGTGTGCAGGGCATTTAGTTTATGTGTACATTTCGTCTGCCGCGGCGACTTTGAACACTGGCGCTTAAAACCTTGAAAAAGTTTTGAGTGATTGTGCGAGGATCTATCTACCTTATGATAATGAGCATAAGGGCGGAATCAAGAGGCTCACCATTTTACTTCCGTGCTCGGAGGCAGATTATTCTTACGAGTCTCCATATGACAATGTTTCGGGAAGATCCCGTCCACAGTGTGATTCGGCGGAGTTTCGGAGCTAGACGTCATCGGGTGGTGAACCGACATGGGCGTTGGCAGCCGTCGGCGCCGAACACTTCGTTGTTTCTAAGGGGATAAGTGAGAAGCTAAGAACCACCTCTGAGCCATTACCGAGCGGGCACGGGCGCTGGGCGTAGAAATGTCGTCGGCCGCCGTCGGCGCCGGCTTCGCTGGAACCGAGACCTTTCGGATCGCTCCATCCGAGCCTCGGATTTACGAGGCTTTGCTATTGCGTAGGCCATTGGAGCCAAAATTGGAGCCATAAGATGGTCGTGGGATGGCTCCACCGTCAAAATACGACGTGCATGAATTCACTCGCCATTTCTGCGCACGGCCCAAAAGCCATTGAATGACTCCAATTCTATACAGCGAGGTACGAGCAAGATCGTATAGAGCGTCTGTCTACGAGAGACTAGACTCCAATGGCTTCTGCGCGTCCTTTGAAGTTTTGTGGGTCTGAATCCGAACTAGCCTAAATATAGACGTGATTTTCCTCAGCGGATCACCGGGATCTTCAGCTGTTTCCGAAAAGCTTGACAGTCGCGATTTTTTTTGCTCTCAACCAACTTTTGATGGAGGGCTAAGGATTACTGCTTTAGGTTAGCCAAGCGTAGCCGAGATGCGCCGAGGCCACAAATGCGAACTTGCGGTCAAGTAAACAAATCAAACATTTTCTTGCTCAGGCGACATACACAAAACATCCTCTGTAAGTGCTTTGACCTCTTTCCGGGCAACCAGAATGTTTTGAGGGCAATTTTTGAGGTGGGTTGCGAACGGCAGCAAGAGTATTGCCGACGGCAACTGCAGCACTTGACTGATCGGACTTCCAAACCAGGTAATCCTTAGCACTCGATCAAAAGTTGGTTGTGAGCGAAAATAGAAAAGTACTGTCAAGCTTTTCGGAAACAGCTGTAATGAATATCCAAGAGCAGAATAAAATCATGGAATGATTGGAATGGTGAGCCGAAAGCTCGGCTTTGATGCCTCTTTCAGTATCTTTTGTGTATTGCGGACAAGGAGAGCCGCAACGTCTGATACCTACGATACCAACAGCCTCTCTCCCACCCAGGTGCTCTTCCAATGATTTTCGGGCGCCTCCTGTGCGTATGCAGCCTCCGCATCACCTGTGATCCACGTTTTTATCATTGATATCGAAAAAAAAAAAAAAAAAAAAAAAAACGTAGGCTATGCGGTCGGTGTCGCGACCGTAGTGCAAACGTGCTTTTGCGGAATGAGAGCACCACAGGCTTTGTAAAATTGCAAATGTCACCTGTGGCTGCCATTTCTTGTACCCCATATGCATAAGGTCGCCTCGCAGTGTGTGCTGCTAGTCCCGTCGAATAATGCTGTTACTGGGCGAACGCGGGATGGATCAGGCTGGTCATGCTGTTGGGCGTGGTGGCCATCATGGCTAGAGGGAAGGGTTATAGATGTGTGGACATGAAATCAGTGTGCTACCAGATAAAATACGTCGTGTGCAGGCCCGCTGTTAAAACTCAGGAAAATATTGAGAGCACAAAGGGAAAAAGATTTAGTTGCTTATGTTACGACAGAATTTCGTGTCTACCCAAATCTAGGATCACTCCCGGGATACCTGCTACCGTGAAGATCGCGTAAGCTTCAGGGAATGCGATCTAATTTCGACTGAGACATACCTGGAGCCCTGCTGAGGCGGCCACTCATAGTCGCGCATCGAGGGGTCCTCCAAAAACGGTGTCTGCCCGTAACTCGCGGGATATTCGCCACTCCCAGGCTGTTGAGAGCCTGTGTGCGCTGGCGTATGCGGAGAATTCATGTAATGATAGCTCGCATCATAGCGCTGGTTCGGCAGTGGTTGGTTGAGTTGTGTGGGATGGGACTGAGGTGTGTTATTCTCTCGGCTGGATCCATGCAGTGATAGATCTGGGTATTGTGAGCTGCCCGAGTACCTGGGACGCTGATACGGCGGCGGGGGCAGAGTGTAGGGAAGCGGTGGCGCCGTGCCGAGGCCACGAGAGTTGTTGGACGCAGGCACAGGCTGAGAAGCCCAGGGCGCGCCTTGCATCCATGGGCGAGGTGAATGTCCGGCCGAGTCGGGCAATGGTGTCAGGGTAATGCCGGGGGAGTTACTCCCAGAACTCGAGGCATAGGATTCGGCCGAGGGATATTCGCACAGAAGGCCTTTCTTTACGCAGCGCGCGCATGGGTTCTTTGGGGCGTGTTCCGCTGTTATGCACTGGGGATAGTTTAATTTCAGTGACCGTAATGAGCCCAGTGCGAACCTTAATTTTCCGCTTTCGACAATTGGTACAAGCCACAAGTGTGCGCCGCTGTAGTTCAAAGGGCGAAGGACTCTGAGGATTTCGAGCAGCCGAGTTGGAGGTGGACATATTAGGTCAGTGAGGATCCCAGATACACATTTCCATATTATATCCACCTCAGATATTGAGTCACATTAACGACAACAAAATTCATTGCATTGACTCACCAGGGCAGCTGGGTTCAAATGAAATAGGCGCCACTCAAGAAGGCTCAATCGTCTACTCAGCATTGGAACTTCTCCCGGGGCCTTCCCGCGGGTGGATCCACTGTATGTTTCCGCGTATAGGTTTTTTCGTGTGCTGGCATCAGTGACACAGGGCAGCAACCCTGCGACGTTATTCAATTGTCAGGCGCATCCAACGTGCACAATGGGATCCGCACGCAGGCATCTGGTGAAGACAGTCGATAGCGTACGTAGCCTGAATCTGTAAGCATGACGCGAAGCTGGTCAGACTGACGCCAGCGCTTATTCACACAGTCGGCATTTTATCCAGCCGTCGCTTAGGTGGGCCACCTTGATGCGATCAAATGTGATTTCCGCCCGTGTCGGCATATGTCTGCTCGAACTTGTGTCTGAGTCTTAGTGTCCAAGCGTCGAGTCTGATTGTCGGTGTCTCGCCTATAAAAAAAAATGTACGCCGCGCACATACTCACATTTTTTCCGCCCGCGGACATGGGTTCAGCTGAAGCACAATTGTCTGTCGGATAAAAAAGATCCTCGCGATGACTCTGCGGCGCTGTTCTTGCGCTGATCACAAGCCGATCAGCGATCTTCAATCTACGAGTCTGTAAATCTGATACCAACACGGTCAGGTACAACATGTGCAAGGGAGTCAGCCTACGATGTGGGAAGACGGAAACCTAGACGCATCTTGAAGTGATCCTCATCGTGCGGCCGGAAGGGGAGCATCAGGAAAAAAACACCTAGCTACGGCATTCTGCAAGTGCTATGGATTGCTATCATAACGCTGCATAGTTTTATAGCTAGGCGGTTTTATTCGGCAGTAAAAAATAAAATAAAAAGACACAGTTCAAACTGGAACGGTTATCGTTGTTCGCCGCCGGCAAAAGAAAAAACTCAGAATGAGTGCAAGATTGACGTAGTTTCAGGATATCCGACAGTCTGGGATCGGCGCGGCATCGAGCGGAGATACTTTGTTGGGACCTCCGCAGTAGTACTTCCTTCTTTCCGTCCTTCCGTGAGGAGTGGTTGAGCGATTTTACACATGAGGGTTGAGGCAAAAGCGGGGACTAGAGCCGAGCGACGTAGTGAGTCACAATTTATCCGATATTATAGTGGTCCGCGAAGCATTTTTCTGGTACAGCTGCTGTGAAGCTGTTGAATCGCGCGCGGAATATCCCCGCGCGGCTCTCGATTGCGATGATCGACGTGTGAGAGAGTGCAGAGAAGGCCCGCCAGAATCGCATCAAGTTGGTCTACGACAGAAATACACTTTATATTTCGGCGTCAACGCCGAACTGGAGCCAGAGATGCGCGAAAAAAGTTTACAGTGGAGAGCATTGCTGGCTGGAATTGGTAAAAGATGGGGCGAGGGCTTTTTCGCCAAGCACGAATCTCTGAAGGATGCTGAGAAATCGGAATCGAGGGTGTGGGGTGGACGGTGTTTTCGGTCATAGTTTCTGTGTTGCTGATAAACAGTATGAGTCTGTATGAGTAACGCGGGATGATTGGGTAGGAAGTTGATTCGAATAGATGACACTCAACTCCGCAGTCAGGCCTTCGAGGGCCAATGTCAGAAGTACCGCCAGGCTCCGGCTATTGAAGGAGAAAATCGTCGGCGGAGGAAATATTCAGCCTGGAGAGAGTGGTTGGGGTACAACGGCGAAGAAGTTGCGTAAACCAACTCCACGCTCCTGGAAATCTGCGAAATCAGGTGGACTAATTGGTCGTTCCAGGGATCTCGAGTTACTTCCACAGCGGCGATGGAGAAGAGTCGTATGGGCTCCGAGGAGCTGTTGGCATTTATTTCTTCTGTAAGAAACCAGGCACAGGGCGCCAACTCTTAAGCTTAGGTATGCGGTCTCATGTGCGAGGAGTCAGTCTACGAATATGAAACGAGGCAAATCCGCACTCAGCTTGAAGTGATCCTCAGCGTACACGCCTGAGTGTCTTGGAGGATAGGGGAAGTATCCAATAATTACCACAATAAAAGGAGAGACTCAGTTCGAGCTGGAACGGTCATCGTTCGCCGCCACAGAGAAAAGTCATGATTGACGCCGAGAATCGGAATCGAAGCTGTGGACGGCGTGTTCGGTTACTGTTCCTTCCCTCATGATGGACAGTATGAGTCTGACCGAGTGACGCGGGATGATTCGGGTGGAGACTTTTTCAAAGTGAAATGGCACTCAACCCCGCAGTCAAGCTTCGATGTCATAAGTACCGCCAAGCTCCTGATCTCAAAAAGAAAATCATCGGCGGTCGAGTTCCTTTCCATGGTGGAGATCGAGAAGGTCAGTAAGCGCTTGCTGGGGGTGGTAATTATTTTTGTGTCCTGCAGACACACGCACGAGCGACGACTCTTTAAGCTTCTATCATGAAGTGCTCGACTAGATATTCATTCATTGGCCCGCTGGAGCCAATATTCGACCAACAGCAGCGCAACAGCAGCAATTCAGCAACGTAAACAAGCGATACAGCAGTAAGATCGGAGCCCAGCCATTAACAAAGGGACCGCGTTCTCCTTGCGCGTAGAATATGATAGGAAGAGTAAAGCCGGCCCGGTTGTTTGCTGTTGCGGATCCTCTGCGTTCAGCCCACTGGCTACTTCGAATTCACCCAGGCAGCCTCTGTGCTTTCCGACTCTCTTACACCTATGGGTGCAGTTGGGGACTCCGCTTAGCACACCTATATAGCCCAAGCAGCCCTCAGAAGGGGAGACTATATACGGGTCTCCCCTTCTCAGTAAGGGCTTTATGTACCCAGTATTTGCTCTCTAAATCCCTTCTGATAGTCTTCCAACTATTAAGGCGCGTAGCACGAAGCGTCTCTAGCAGACAGCCGCCCTCCCATCAGTGCCTGAGTCTCCCATCACTGCCGTCGTCGCTGCCATCAAAGTTGGCGGCGACGTCGCCTCGCGCTCCCCGACAACTGCCACCAACCACCGTCACACGCGCTGAACTTGCGCGTTGCGGCCTCAAAAATCACGGTAAATCGGCAGGAGAGTGAAGTGGACGATACTCTCAGCTGGATTGAATGTATTCAGGGGCAGTCAAAGTAGGAGGATTAAAGAAGGATTGTGCGTAGCGATTCTGGAGGCATCTTGAGTTCCTCATGCGTCGGAGAAACCTTAATTCTCATAGTCCTCGAAACTTACACAATCTCCGGAGGAGATTCGGAAAGGATTATCTAAAGATATCTGCCCTCCACGAGCCGTAATTTTCCCGCTCCGCGTTTTGAGGGAGACCGAATTAATGATGGACCAGTTGCACAACTGACTGAAAATGGAACACGTACCGCAACTGAGGTGATAGGTGTTGACGTTTAGGTCCGTACTTGAGTTTCAATTGCGCTCATCTTACAATTGTTTCCGAAAAGGTTCTAATCGTGTCTTGAATATTCTGCACGCCATTACGGAAGCATTGTCGTAGATGTCTATCGTGCGTGCGGTAGATATCTGGTGTGTTCCAAATCATGCTTTAATGTCATCCTTTCTCAGGCGCGGGCCAGTATAAGTACCTGCTGCCATGAACTTCTTCGAATTTTGAGCTGTCAACCAAGGGCTCTAAAGGAGACGGAGGAGCTGAGGGAGCCATTTAGTTGTATTCATCAGACAGTCAGTCTTGTCTCGTTGCGTCTTAGTTGGAGTCTAAACTAAAAGGGCTCAAACAATGTCGTCCGCCTTTGAACAGGTTTGCGAGTTGCAGAATATATATACTTAGACGCGAATGCTTACGATGACGTAACTGACTGCGGAGACTATTCATGAATTGTATTAAATCCGGCAGACCCCCTTGAGTGCCGAACTAGACAGAAAGCGAGCGGTAAGCTGATTTGAATAGAGTTGTGCAACAGCCATTCGAGTCCTTCAATGGCTGTTTTGGAATGCACAAATGAATGGCCGGTGGCTCCTGAAATTGCTTAATGCCAGACTCATTTCTGATGGAATTGAGTCATTTGCGAAACGTACGGATCGTGTAAAGGCGCTCAGCGCCTTGCCGACTTGCCGGAGGCTAAAATATTCCTTGGGGCAGGTCTGCAGAAGGTGTAATTGAATTGGCAATATAGTTCATCTCGTGTTATACCACGGGGACGATTATATCACCTGCGATCCTAAGAAACGCGCCCCGAGCCAATTTCCCGGTGTGAACCCCTCCAAGGCGGCAGCTCGGGAATGACCGTCGAGGCGGACTTCCATCCGGTGCTCCAAGAATGCGGCACCTAACGTGATGGATCACATCGTATCAGAGGTGTCCAGCTGGCGCTTCAACCAATCTCCTCGGGTTTGTCTCCGACTGTATGCCTATTAAGTAATATAATGGAAACTGATCCCTCCTTCGCTTGAACCAGGGCGGCTACGAGATCATCGACCAGAACAGCCTGACCATGGTGAAGGAAATCTTGCCCAAGGCGTATGCCGAAAACATCTAAGTCCACTTCGCGTGCACGCTCAACTGGCAGGCGACCGTTGGCCTTACAGTCATGGCCGCCGTTTCGGCGCCATAGCAACAAAAGCCATCAAAAATATATTCGTGTATCGCGAGACTGCGAGTGTGAGTTCCGATTCCGACTCTCTCTCGTTCTGTGGCGTTCAAAAATGGCAATACTGTAACAAAAATTAATTTTAGGACACGGATCTGCATCATCGGGAAGCGCGGGTACACCTGCGCCGAGCTCGAGCCCAATCTCAAGAAAGACATCGTCGAGCTCTCCTTTACCGCCTCGACTACGAATATCAACGGACACAAAATTTCGGGGGCAGAGCTAGAGGAGTGCTGGAGCTCAACAACGACCAATGTCGTCGAGACGTATGCCCCTGATTTGAGAATCAAGAGGCCTGGGAGCACATCAGTGTTGTGGAGGTTGCTGACTAGTCAGTGACTGGTCGCAAGGTCAGTTCGGTCAGGCCATCCAGGTCACCCGAGCGGCATGACTTGGTGACCTAAGTTCAAACAGCGACATTGCCATGCGCATTGCCGCAGACGTGGGAGCGATTGCTCGGCTAGCCTCGATTAGTTTCGGCTAGACTACGCAAAGGCAGTGTAAAGATCAGGTCACTCGTGCAGCTGGATGACTAGTCACCGGCTAGTCGCCGACTTTCAAAAATGACTAGTCGGTTCAAGTCGCTGACCACACAACACTGGAGCACATACGGGAAGGCTTTGCGGCTTGGTACCATCTCTGCTTTGGGGCTAAGGAGTCTGAGTGGATGTCGGTTTGATATCTTTAAATGGAGGTACTCGCGCACAAGCAAGTGTTCCTAGAGGGAGAGAGCTCCTGGAGCCTTAGAAGGAGCGAGATCCGGAATGAAGCACTGCAGCGTTGCGGGAGATCGAGGACGGAAAGCAAATCAACGAAGCGACATTAACACAGACGCAGAACATCAAAGCGTGGACATGCGAAAAGAAAATCAAACCAGAGATGATGGAAAATAAATTGAAACAAGAAAGAAGTAAAAAAATCGACACCGTGGGTGCTAGACGAGAACGCACGTATTGCAGCCAAATAGATACATAGATCGATGGAGGTGGGAGAGACGCAGGAAGTCCGAAGCGCTTCCGGGGTGGCGTCGTCGGGCATGCCCGGGATCACATTACGCCATGGCCAGTGCGGGCGTAATTCGTTTCTGCGTCTCCCCTTGTAACAGTTTTCGCGGACGGGGCCGAGCGCGGGAGGAGGCGAGGCTCAGTCGAAGGAGTGGCCAACCCCTAATCTAATCTTCAACTACACCTATCCAAGTGCTCTCCATAGCATGCCCAAGATGAAACCGGCACTGCAGCGGACGAATACCCGCGGACTGGGGTGCAGAAATTGCAGGCCGTTCAAAGCGACAAAACAAAAACAAAAACAGTCAAAGAATCCCTTTGCAAATGCCTGCGGAGGCGAAGAGTATGATGGGGAGGGGCGCGACCGCCGGCATTGTGATTGTGGTGCGCAGGCGATTCACATCCAGGGATCCCGCGGAGACGATCCCAGAGACTGTTGTGCAGCTTTCAAGACACAGGTAATCGGACAGTGACAGGGAACGTCTCAAGGCCTCGAATGTTGAATGAAAATTCGCCCACCAGGGATGGGACGAAGAGGCAGGACAGGCGAACGTACCCGAGTATTGACTGGCGATTAACCCCGCGAGGGATGGAACAATGAGGCAGGTCAGACGAACGAACTCCAGCGTTGACTGGGCAGCGGCTCGTTGGGTATTAATTAAACGGACAAGTCGCACCCTAGGCTCAATCAGTTTTTTGAGTGAGTGAACAGATAGATAGACCGAGTGGAATCGAATCATGTATGTAGCTATTAGGACTAAGCGCGGGTGCCCAATCTTGCCACCCGCGGAGGAGTTTTTGCTGTTCGCCTCTGGGATCCTTCCGGTGTGTCGGAATATCGCCACCTCCAGAGATAGATATAGCTCGGGAGGAAGAGAACGAGACGAATGGGACGAGATGTAAAGAAAAGGAAAGTAAAGGGTCAAATGATAAGGAGTTAATTGTACATTCCGAGCGCGAGGAAGGCGGAATGCAGAAGACTGACACTAACAGGAACAGGAATGCGAAGGGAAACAGGAGCGTGCAATGCGGGACGGGAAGCATGGGAAATCGGGGGCAGGAAGTGAAGCCGGGATTGACTTCGGACCAAAACACGTAATGGCAACGCGAAAGAAAACAAGAAGAGGCAATCGAATATTCAAGCAGCGTCGCGACAGCGCCAGATGGTCGAGGAGGGCTCGAAACGCAGGATGCGGCGGCGGAGTATGCAACGCCGAATGCGGGGATTGGTGGCTCAACGGGCTTGGAAAGCAGAGCATTTGGTACTGAACGATGGGCACAACGGAAGCGAAGCGAAAGCAAGGCATGGCAAGACAACGTCTTAATAAAGAAAGAATACCAAACTAGTGGAGAGGTGAATTGACATCGAGGAGAAAGAGACGAAAACACATACATGGATCCTAGATGAAGGATAGATGGATAAATAGAGGTGATCTGGGTGAGCGTACTACAGTCCCCGTTTCGGCGGCAGGGTCTTTGGGCCTGAGTACGGCGGCGGCATGAATGAAGAGAACAAGATGATGACAGATCCACGCACTTAACAGCCCCTCCCTCGGCGGCGGTGCCACTATCGCCATGCTCGGGCTTGCAGGCGCACCAGGAGCGAGGAAGAGACTCGGGCGCCGCTGCGCCCATGCTGTAAGGTTCAGCGATGGCGCTGACGCTGGAAGTGTTTGGTGCTGGTTCGGACGGATTTTTTTCTGTTCCCTCCCTTTTAGCTATCTGCGCGGTCGCGGAACGTGCGCTCGTGGCCGGTGGACAGTCTGCCACCCGCCCGTGGCGCTGGGGACCCGAGCTCTGCTGGAGGGGCGGATTGGAGTCGGGGCTGGAGTAGCTCATCAGTCGGCACGTAGGACGAACATGTCCCCTTCACCACTACGTAGACAGTCCAGCCGCGCCATGCTTTGCCTTGGTGCTCATTAGTTCCTGTGTGCATGGGCGACGACGCCATCGAGGGAAGTGTGGCGACAGCAGCGATGCAGAAACGTGAGCAAGTGTTACAGCAGTAAGTTCGGAGCCCAGCCATTAACAGAGCGACCGCGTTCTCCTTGTGTGTAGAAGATGATGAGAAGAGTGAAGGAGGCAAAGCCCGGTGGCAATGCGTCCACGCAATAGCAAATAACCGGGCCGGCTTACCGGGAGCCCGGACTTGCGCCTTTTCCCTTATCCACACCCTCTGCGTTTAGCTCATTGGCTACTCACCCGGGCAGCCTCTAAACTTTCGGACCCCCATCCACCCAATGGATGCCTATGGGTGCCGCTGGAGACTCCGCTCAGCGTCCCAAGAACTCGGCTGGTGCTCGCATCATGTGGCCCTCTTACTCACTCGCACTTGAGCATCTAAATATTTCTTTCAGCCCAACAATATCAGATGCTCAAACTATCGTATTTAATTCGATAGGAATTGATTTTTCACGGTCCATATTACTGTATACAGCACCGATACACTCAGCCAAATCTCGGCCGCGGGGAGCCTCCACGCGTTAATACGACGCCTTTCGCTCTCGAAGCGTAGAAATTTTCCTTAGGGAATGAGTATTCGCTGACTGACTCTCATTAGTCAGCGAACAAGCAACCACGGTTCGGAAGGGATCATGCTCACCATCCTGTTGGGCTCATCCGGCCTTTTTTTCAACAGCGTGCAAAGACAAGGTGCCTTTGCCTTGAGTTTGACTGGAGACAGCGCCGGCGAACTAACCGCCGGCCATTCATACTTCAGAGAAAATTGCCCGGTGCGTCACTCGCCACACTGTTGTCTACTGTTGTACATGTGCACTGACCGCAGAATATTCAAGAGCACCATGCAGTCGGCGTGAAGCAGGCGCTCTCAGCACTTCGGCACTGTGGTGCACCCGCATAATTATCCTCCTTCACACTTTCATTATACTTACTTGATTTATCTCGCAGTGCTTTGATAGGGATCTTCTCTTGGGAGCAGCTGTAGTAAGCCCTCACACGCCCGTCGGATTCTTATCATGTTCGGCAGTGACGCGTCCAGGTCTCGCTCGCGCAAAAAATCGGCTGCTTAGCTGTGCTTACTGTCCGAGTAGAGGTTTTTGGGAAGTCAAGCGCGTGCCTTTGTCAGTCAACCACCGTTTATCCGTTTAACCGGCGTTCCAGTGCCTGGCTTTGGTATGTTCAATGACACGATTGTTTTTGCGTGTTCTAAATCTGAACCGCCTCTTGAGGTATACTTCAATCCTCGGACAAATGGAGACGCGTGGCTCAATGTCTACGATGTCCAGTGAGGGTACTTAAACTCTAGAGGCTCATCCAGTTCCAAGCACCTTCTAGTTTTTTCTCCCTCAAATGTCCACCACAATAACTATCCCAGCCGGGTAAGCATTCCGCTTCCTACCCATATCTTCGACAGCCATCTCACAATGCGCGCCCCAGCACATCTTATGTCGTCGCCGCACTGGCATCCACGGTCTTCCTCCTGACTGCCCAGGCCACCACGGTGTTCAAACTTCGCGGCCTGGCCGGTATAGAGTATCCCAGACGTAAGCACGCCCCGCTCTGACGCCGAAACTGGCTGATATTATTACTACTTGCAGTGTATGCTAACACCCAAGAAATGACGGCGTCTCCCGCGGCGATGCAATTCAATTGCGCCCAGCGTGCGTATCATGCGCCTGATTGCATTCCCTCTCCCATAATTTACTATCTTCACTCACCAATATCACCAGGCGCCCATCAGAACGTGAGGACAACGAATGTTTTGACGGCTCAATGGCCTTATACTTTACCCCTCCTCTTCAGACCGTCGAGAATATCGCAATGTACTACGTCATGTGCGATTCAAATTTCCTTCCGTCCATATTAATATTCCCTCGAGCTGAACTGTGAATCGCAGGACGGCCATCGTCGCTATCAGGTATCCCGTCATCGCTGCATCCGCGCTGGAGATGTGGGTCCTCAGCCGCATCGCATACACCATCGGTTACATTAAAGGCGGTCCCAATAATGTTCGTATCATTTATTCCCATCCCACAAGGCGTTTCATCCCGTTGATTTTTTTCTTTTGTAGCGCAACAACTTCGTGAACCGGATCTTCTTCTTCCCAGGCACCTTGAGTGAGTGTTTGCATTTGTGCCTTACCTCGTCGAGCGAGCCCTGATTTTCTCTAGCTTTGATGTTGGGTTCGGTGTATACCAGCTACCAGCTACTGGCGGCCGGGATTTGATTCCTATGCATCTCCGTAGGCTTTAATATCCGAAACTGTGGTGTTACAACTTGAATAAATCCCTCGACGAAATCCTCGAAGTCTTGCTATCCCCTATCGTATGCAAAGAAGTTAATCGATGCGTAGCTGTTTCCCTCAGGCATTCAGAGAGAACCGGAGGTACCCAAAGTCACCGTGGGCTCAGTTTCCGTTGCGCGAATCATTCTTTAACCAAAACATACCCAGGCCGACTCAAGGGGACCCGGTTGGTCACGATGTGTTTACTTCAAGACGTGACAGGAGTGCAGGTAGAATTCTCACAGCCAGACGCTTCAGTCGAGGGTATTTGCGGTCGATTCAGTATACATATTAGATAGTGGGCATCATGAGAATTTCGGTCGAGATGGGAACAAAGAAATGACAAATCAGAATATATTTGGATATGCGGTCTGCAGCAAAACCTGATTTGAGCCGGTGCATTGGAGGAATTAAAGCGTATACGCACATGGAACGCGGAGTGAAGGAAACTCATTTGAGCGTATCGAGTTTCATCTGCTCGAGCTCTGTCCAATTGGGGAGGTTAAATATCTCGGGCAGTCGGTCCCAAAGCGATTGTTTGGCTGCTTGGTGTGCCGCTTTCATAGTGGACATGCACACATCGCACACGTCGACGTCATCCCAATCATCGGAGTTCCACAGCCTAAAGGCTCGGTACGGATGGTTTAGGATCCCGGGCTTACAAGCCCTCCAATTCTCCGCATCAAAGCGATTTTTTATC
Source organism: Mycena capillaripes (assembly GCA_029204075.1). Lineage (NCBI taxonomy): Eukaryota > Fungi > Basidiomycota > Agaricomycetes > Agaricales > Mycenaceae > Mycena > Mycena capillaripes. The sequence goes on from JARHKZ010000018.1 coordinate 990,380, forward strand.
CTGACCTCGGCGCAGTCGTGGGTCGATGTACATCCCTCCATCGTGAGAGCGCACAGGAAGTTCAAGAGTTCGAATGCCCCAGTGGTTTCTAGAACGCGGAGGCCAGTCACACACGTCGCCACGTCGGCGAGGGTTAGGCTACAACCTGGAATACCGATGATAATGTCGTGAGTTTTTACGCTATCGCAAACCCTATTAAATGCAGTCGGAAGAATCCAAAGCGCAGAGATCTGACGAGCAAGTCGGACCACTCCTAGATATTCGGATGTGTCGCGGGGGAGCCAGGAAGCTGTAGGAGTGTGCCAGGATGTAGTGGATGTAGTGCTGCCGGTGTCCCAAAATGTAGTAGTCCCGACGGCCCAATCCGATAGAGTTGTTGGATGACAAGATGACTGATGAACCAGAGTGCGCTTTCGCAACACGTCGACCTCGTATTTATGGGTCATCCGGAGAACGCTTGCGATGATGGGGAAGGTCGTTGGTGCGGGATATGCCTCAAAGAACCTGGAGTCTTGGATAAGTACAGCCTCATCGTAAGACTTTATGGGAATATCACTCGGAATATATCAACGCCTTGAAAAAGTAGGTGACGTCTTGGGCACTATCGGGTAGACGGACGAAGGAACATCCTTCCATCATATCCGCGGCTGTAGGGGGAGGGGTCGACAATATGTGTCGGAACACCAGGGATTGCGTCGCGAGGAAATCGCGGGAAATGCGGAACAAGGTCGGCTCCGCTTAGATGATGAGACCACAATCCTCAAACCACAGCCCTTCAGCACGCGTCAATTCTTGTGGGTGGATCGCAGTCAATTCATGTCCAGACGAGTCCATTGATACACAAACGACCAGACGAAATGGAGGATAGAATGGAGTCTGCAACGAGATGGTGAGAGTTTGCGAAGAGAGAGGTGTAAATATCGGTTTCTCACGGCAATGAGTGACATGCGCAAGCAACGCGGTCACGTTTTTCTGTTCACGTATAAAATGAGAAACGTGATTCCTCGAACAACAGTCGAATGGAATTTCTTAACACATTCTCTGCCACACAGCTTGTCGGTACAGGCACCGAAGCTTCAAAGACATTTGAACTGCTTCAAGGGGCGACGGGTTTGGATATTGGAAATTGAGTCAACCTGAAATGCTTCTTGAGTGTGTAATGCGTTAAATGAATTTATTATTATAATATTGGTATTCCTAAATCCCCGTACTCCCAGGAAATACGTCACGAATAAAGTCTATCTAGTCTGCCACCAGAATCATGCATGTCCAGAACATGTTCGTTACCCAAATCGTTGGATGTCGTGGGTGTAATAAAAATACAGTTGCAGTTCCTCTTTGCGCGTTAAGTATACGTATAAATAGAATTTCGTGGCTCTAGGATGCCAGATCAGACCCGCGCAAAAAGGCGCGAATCGACCTTGAGCTTTGCGGCGAGGATGAGGAAGGAACCAGCGATGACCGTCAGGCCTGCGAACAGGATCATACCAGTGTACTGACCCCTGCCAGCCTGGAGAAGCGCGCCGGCCACGGGGCCGCCCACAAGGGAACTGCGCAGCGTTGAGACTTTTATACAGAGGGAGAAGAGGTCACTCACGGGAATGAAATGACGCTATAGAGTAGCCCAATCCGACTGCCAATTTGCCGTATGTCTGAAATTTGCGCGACGCACGGTGTAATGACCGAGATGAACGCGCCAGAGGCGAACCCATATGCGGCCGCAAAGAGCATCAGTGGCACCAGGGACCGTGCAAAAAGCCAGAAGAGCACGGAAAGGAGTCCAGACAGGAAGGCTGCGGGGACGAGCAGGTTGAAGCGGCCGATCCGGTCCGAGAGGTACGCCGGGGCAACACGCCCAATCACGCCGCCAGCATTCATTATTGCGAGGACAATGAACGACATACGTGCCGGAATCGCGAGGTCGTGAGCGTAGTCGACAATGAAGAAGAATGGGATGAACAGTCCTGTATTATTAGAGCGTTAATGAAACGCTCCGCATATAACGGCAGAAACGAACCAAGGGCGACGAAACAGCTACCAGTTGCCAAGAGAACAAAACGGGAATCTGTGAATAATTCCGATATACTGCAAGTCGCGCCTCGCGGCTTTGGTGGGGCATATCTCGTCACTGTCGCGATGGCAATGCAACAGACGACGCCGCTTAAAAGCCCTGAGATTCGGACACCCCATCCGAATCCAACTAGCTGAAAAAGTCGCTCCAGCATTATGGGGTACATAACGCCACCTGATCAAGATTTTAGATGTGACACAGAAGACAGACGACCACGACCACTCACCGAAACTAGATCCACATGCTACAACGCCCAGCGCGGTCGCCCTATACTTGCAAAAATAAGTCGACACGCTGGAAAGCGACGGATAGAACCTGAGTGCACATTAGCCGGGGGGTGCAGGAGATGAAACGGACACACACAGCATGCCAACGCCAAGACCGAACAGAAGTCCGTGCGAAAGAAGATATTCGTAGTATTGCGTTGAGATGCTTGTCATCATGATGCTGAAGACATAGATTATCGAGCCGACAACCATAATCCACCGTGGCCCATACACGTCGAAGAGCTGTCCAATAGGGCCGCCCTGAAGGAATACTTGGTGAGACGTGGCAATCGCCAAGAGTGGTCACGACGTACTGAGAAGAAGAAAACCCAGAGCTGCAGGGATCCAATCCACGCAATTGTTGAAGGTTCTAAATAGCTTAATTGGTGTTCCGCGTACCACGCCTGAAACGTGCCAAACGCATTCATCTGCCCGAATGTACAGAACAGCGCCATGAAGGCACCGAACACCGCGAGATACCCCTTCGTAGATCCCTCCGGGAACTGCGGCGTGTGATTGAGATGGTACGTGCTGGCCAGGTGGCTCTGTGTCGTCGTCGCCCTGCCCTCGAGCGAATGTTGGAAGTCCTCCGTCCCACAGTGCTGCCACGACATCTCGTCGTCAGCCTTTTCGAAATCGGCCATCGGAATTATTTGTGGCCGCGACAGGCTGGCTGTCAACGATGGTGATAGAAGTTAGAGACCGACAGAATGCGAGGGAGCGTGGGCACCTTGATAGTGGGCGGGAGAATGTCTCTTTATACTCTGAAGGCTGTGCACAAAGACCCTGCGGCCGGGAATGAAAACACAGAACAATTGGGCTGAGTTTTGGCTCGAGTGTTTTGAGACACCCCACGTCCCGTAACAGCGCGAATTCCCGCTGAGGCCGGATATTCAACCGATAATGGAGGAAGCCCGGCGATTGGGTAAATACGCGAACTTTGGGCATGTCAACCTTGCTCCTCGGACAAGCAACGTAAAATTCGTTACAGAATCGTGTTTTAACCTCGAGCAAGGTGCTCCGGTCGAGTACAGCTGCGTTTGAAAGGTTACGCAGCGCGTGAAGTTGGCGCAGAAGAGCGAAGGCGCTGGTAATCACGCCCGTGAGTACCGCAGTGGTTGTAGATACGCCACTTAATTCCTTTTTTGGCCCGGCAATGGAAGCACCGTCGTTTATAGCTGTGTGTGTCAAAAACAAAGTGACTCCCGGATTGCTACCAGGAATGTTCCCAGCCGGATCCTACAGGATGCATAATAAAGTGTGCCATGGCCTTGATAAATTCACTGCATATGCACTCACCTGACTTTCGGCGAATCTAGGTAGCTGACCGCACAAGTTTAAGCCCTCTGCTTACATGCTACGAATCACGAAGGAGGTTTACTCCATCAAAGGCCTCGGTGTCGGCATATTGTCGATCTGCCATGTATACGGTAAACACAGGCACAGAGTTTTGACTTAGTGCATGACTGGGGAGGAGAATAGCAGTCAATCAGGACGGTCAAGGAACGGGAGTTGAAACTTCGGATTCCGTAAGTTGCCGCATACCTATCATATGATGGGCGGGAGAGCATCAGTATTGTTGCGTGGAATCCAGAATTTTCTGAAAGATGGAAGGCTTCCTCCAGGTATATCTATTCACTTCGCCTCGGAAAGTTCAGGGCAGATTTCGGAGCGAATACGGACGGACGGACGTACTATTTAGAGGGTTTCATCAATAGAAAATAAGACAGCGTTCGACCCCACAGATGTCACCGAATGTGTTGTATTTCCTCGTGACAAGAGATTAGTATCATCGAACCAATGGGGACATGACGTCACCAAAGCCAGACAAGAAAAGAAGCGTGCATTTCAGTCGATTACCTGGCAGTGGCAACGCGCCTCTGGTTGAAGCATGCTCGCAGCGCCAGCATCTGAAGCCAACTTTATCACTTGCCTACCCCGATCGCATGCTACATTGCAGAATCCCGCTCCGGCCCTTGTTCTCGAGCGGGAGGGAAGTTCCCAAGAAGCGTAATGCAGTTTTGACATGCAGGTCCGAGCAGGGTCAGGGCGGTCAACCATCGGAGGAAGAAAAATCCTCGTTCGAGGTGCTGTGCCGAGGGTTGGCGCAATGTTTTGAGTCTCAGATTCATCGGAAAAGACAAGTCGACCCCTTGAGGCACCAATAAATGTGAAGCGAGCGAGGCGAAACCGTTCGACGATCATTGGACCAGTTAAGACCGCAAATAGACGAAAATCCAAGAATAAATGGCGGATTGAATTGCAACGAGCTGGACAGCAGCGAAGAGAACCGCAGGACGGCTTATCCCAAACGACATCCACTGGCAATTCCTGGCAGCTAGCATCCCGTCGTTGTTCGGCGAACCGACAAATATGGAGGGATGTTGTGTCGATTTCAACGCAGAATGAGCAAAAGAGAAGATGCGATAAAACCCAGGCATCGAGGAAGAAGAAGCAAAGAAGAAGGAGAGTTTGCAGGGTGGATACAGGATCAATACGTGATGGCCGAGTGGGATCACGTGCGTGTCGCGCCCGTGCTTTCGTGGCCAAGCGTAACCAAACAGATGACCGTCAGGTTTGGATATATGTATAAGGAGTGAGTCATCTCCCGTCCAAATACAGATGTGTTGAATCTCTTCAGGCTGTGCGGGAAATCACAATAAACGAAAGGAGTTAAAAATGGCAGGAAGCCAGAGGAAGTACGAGCGAGCGACGCTACATGGGACTTTAGCACGTTTCGAGGGATTTCGTCACAGAACGGTTAATTACAGCCAATCATGGTACCTAAGGCATGAACGGAAAATTTCCGTTTTGGTATTTTTTTTTATCCCCGCGACCGATTCCCTCATATCTCAATGAGTTTGAGTCGGATTTACTTGAAATGTAGCTGATTCTACAGGAATAATTTCAATGCAATTAGTGAAAGGCTTAGATTTCCCAAATATAATCTATTTAGTAATCTAGCCCAAAGGGTGGGTTTTGGTTTGAACATGTCCCAGCAGATCCAGATGGCCCCCAATCGAACTAAAAATTTTATTTGGAGGACTTATGCATAGTTGGAAATATGTCATAGGATTGGAAACACTTCATGTCAACATTCCAATTTTGAGCAAAACCCTTAAATCTTCGAGATTTAGCAGGAATATAGGGTTGGTTTGCCCTCAAATTTTTCATTTCAGAGAGATTGGGCTAACCCTAGCTTAGGATTGAAAATGGCGAAATTTTGGATGAAATTTTTCAAAGTTCGTGTACCTAACTTGCCGCTGTGGCCATCTTTGTATAAGTGTGAACCTTTGCCTTTTATTTTTCCCACTCAGGAGAGCCCTTGGGTATAGTGGGAAGGAACAAAGAGGCAATGAGGATTGCACAAGGCTTGACGAAGCTCGGCAGAGGTGGTTTGATGGACGAAAGCCACAGTACAGCCACCAAATGGCGAAATCCAAAAAAAAGATAAAAAATAAATCAAGTTCTGCTTCATAAAATATCTAAAGGGTATCGCGTTCCGGATGATGCAAAACCCAAAACAAAGGTTTTTATTTGGGTAGGACACTTTTTTTTTTGCTCAAATCACAGAATACCCCTGTTCTGCGTCTGTACACAGTATAGGCGGCCTGCAGAGTGCTTATTCTGTACGGAATATGGCTCCCGAGCCACACTGTGCAAAGAGTAAGGGAGGATCAGTGAATTTGATGGTTTTCGGAATATTCCGGCGCAGTGTTCAGATAGCAGCAAAAGGTTGGTTAAAATGGGGAGGGGCCAGGTAGTGCTTTTAGATGTTAAGGCAGGAAGCAGCGACTTTGGCAAGTCACTCCCATCATGTGCCGCGGCGATGAAAGAGAATAATTTCTTTTGAAATTCAGGTCTTTTTTTTTTTTTTTTTTTTGGGGGGGGGAATACAACCCAACATATGGCGCTGCAACAATTGAAGGAATCAATAACCCAGTACACATAGCCTATGTAGTCGGCCTGAAGCTTGAGGTTGAAGACTTCTATGGAGAGATAATACAGGACGGGCGTATTCTAAGGATTGAGCGAAAAAAAAGTTTACCACCCAAAAAAAAAAACTTCATTTTGGGTTTTGCAACATCCGGAACACGATAAAAGGGCCTTCCTACTGTGCAATTCACACTCTCAAATGGATGACCAAAGATTTTCCGAACACGTAGTAAGGGTAACAAATTTGGACACAAACTTGTCACGAGGTTATGTCCGCAACCATACCCACACCGTTGAGATGTAATATTATCTTCTTCTCTTCTTGGTCTTTTTTCACGTTTGCTTTGCTTTGTCAGTGCATCAGTAAAACAACATGTTTGTCTTTGGCGTCTTTGCCAAGACGCGTAAGACACCAAAGACGGTTTTTCCCCAAGACACACGTCTTGGGCTAAGCAGATTCAAAAGTCTTAGCAAGACTCGGCGTCTTGGTAAAGACAAATAAGATGCTTAAGTCTTGGAACAAGACGATGCCAATTTCCTCAAAGATGCTCCCCAAGACGCCGTTAAAGACGCTAAAGCTCAGCTCATTCAGGCCTAATCGGGCAGGGTTTTATCCAAAAGCAGGTATGAATTCATGGTGACTGCACACTGCATACAGGAACTACATACGACAGAAATTGACCGACGTTGGAGAAGGTCAACAGGGCACACCGATGGCAGACAAAAGCACGAACGCGACCAGGGAGGTCTGACGCTCAGCGCTGAGCCAAAAACAACATTAGGTGCCTGTGCACATTCGTCTTTGGGCTCTGATGCCCGCATGGCTGATTGGATAGCCCTATCGATGCCAATAGTCAGCAAAGCAAAGGCGCAAACGAAAGGTAAGTAAATACCTCACGGCGCAGAGCACGGCATAGAGGAGCAGTGATACCTGGGGTAAAGTGCACATCATGCCCAGGTGGCTCACCGAAACGGTGTTAGCATGTTGGTGGAGTGTAGACGGACATGCGGCTGTTGCGATGTGGGTGCCGAAGGTGCTATGCAAGTATTTGAAGGGTAAACAAGATAAGCAACCAGATTAGATATGAATGTATAAGATGTTGGTATGAATATAGGCACTCACTATTTCCGGCACATGCGGCCAATCTAGTTACCACCGGGAATGAGAGAGGTAAGCGGCTTCAAAGCGAGCACGAGAATATCGAGACGCTGTGCGGTGTTTGAGTCAAGGAGGAAAGCATGAACACCAACAACGTGCGTACCCTCGCCGACCTCGATCGCGCCCCAGCACTACATATCTGCAAGTTACGAGTAACCTAGGAGAAAAGGAGGCAATCAGCCCACCTACCTCACAAGTACACGGTTTCCAAATGGTCTTATGAGTGGTCTCGTCGGCTTCGGTATCGGCGACGATGTGCGCGTGGTAGCGGCGGAGGGCGTTGTGACACTACCACAAAGACAGCCTCTCTCGCTGATGTCGGACTATAGGTACAGCAATGGTAGCGTCGTTCAGAAAGGGATGATAAACGAGGACAAAAGGCACACGCACCCAAGGTGAAGGCACGACTGTGACGGCAGTCCGTCTCTCTGTTCGACCTGCACCAGGGCAAAACACCATCAGGTAGGATCTGATGCAGTGCAGGAGACATCCCTTGTGGATACAAGCGCTACACAGCGAGGACGGACGGGAATACAGACAACGAGATGGGGGGAAAGGAAGAGGAAGTTGTTGACATGTGTTGTCTGGCTTTCCGAATACAGCCTCCAACCACATCAGTAAAACAACACATTTTGCTTTGGCTTCTTTGTCTTTGGAAACCTTCTTTCCGAGTCTTCGGCTTGGAAAACAACGTCTTTCGTCTTTGAGTTGCAATCTTTGGGCATCTTTGTCTTGGCGGTAACAGCGCGAGTCTTTGGCCGAAAATTTTCAATGAGATTGAATTTCTTGTGTTTCAACAAGTCTGCTGGGATGTATAGGAGTCACGGAATAGACGAGAGAGCGAGGGAGATTACCGAGGGTCATGGCATTGGGGTCATTCCAGCAAAATCGCACAAGTCTTTCAAACTCCGCCCCATCAGTGATGGTCGCTCGATGGCGTGATTTGACGGCATCAAATGGTTGGTCGCTCTTGCCTCTTGCTTCCATCCTCTCGCTTTTCTCCCCGCTCTCCCTCCGCCCTCTCACCAGGCTTCAAGGTGCTGTCCTACCCTCAAGACTTCACCCTGGAGGCTCAATGCTCTCTGGCTGGGCTCTTTGTGCTTTGCTGGCTCAAGTTCCACTGCTACCGCCTTCTTTCTTCTCAAGCCAAGACCCTCATCCTCAAGACAGACGCCTCAACGAACTCGAGCAAGCACTCAACGTGATTGAAGATTCCAACCTATACCCGTCTCTTTGCGTTCTGCGTTCCGACTTCCCGTTACATATTCATTCATCTCGTGCTGCGCCACGTTTGCCGCATATGGCATTTTCTTAGGTTCATGGTGGCGTGCCAGGCTTGCCTCGTAGGATCGACCGGGGTGATAGGTAAGCATCGTCAGCTCACGCCTTTCCCTTCTAATCTCATGCCCTACTCTTGACTTCTCAGTTTCCCGCCCTCCACGACATCCTCCCCTGCACGTTTCGAGCCCGCTGGACGCCGATCCGGGGCTGCGCGTCAACACCAGCACCAGCCCCATCGACAAAGTCGCCGCGTACCCAGAAAGATGTATGTCTCCTGCATAAATTCGCGCTTCTGGCTAATGTCCTCATTCAATTGTGATTTTTGCTGCTGAAATTTGCATCCTTACGTAGTACGCCCGCATTTTGTACTCAGTAAAACAACGTGTTTTGCTTTGGCGTCTTTGGAGTCTTTGCCAAGACTCCAAAGACGCCAAAGACGTGATTTTTCCCAAGACGCGCATCTTTGGCTAAGATGGGTATGAAATCTTGGGTCAAGACAAATGTCTTTGGAAAGAGTCCTAAGACGTGATTAGTCTTGGGGCAGATTCTCTGAAAGACATATTGAAACCACTCAAAGATACGCAAGATACGACAGAAAAGTGTATATTGGATGACTACAGAAGATGCATCGGGTGCTATACACGGCCATGGGACTCCGGTGTTACGACAGATCTCGGCAATGGATTTGGAAAGATTCCCAAGTCATCTTCGGGTCTTCTCGTCTGTTGACCTTCTGTGCGATGAGGCAGTTCCCCCCGACTAACAACAGCGTGAACATGGTGAACATGATCAAAAAGTGGCATTGTCGTGACACGCCAACTTGCTGGGTGTTCCGCGCCATTCTAGTTATTCGAACACACTCGATCGTTTTGAGGCCTTTATATTAAAGTATGCAGACCACCATGTAGATGAAATAGGTTTTCAGATACATTTCTTTCGTGAACTTGTATGATACCAATAAGTCTTGTAAAGAATCTATATCTTTGAGGTCTTAGAAGTCTTTGATCTTGAATCAATTTGGACCCACTTCCAAGACTTTTTGCCCAAGATCTAAGATGCCCGCCCAAGACAAAGACTGCCAAAGACGCCCCCTAGGGTAGGCGGATTGGTCGCGGTTCGATTTCACATCACCGACTCAATCGGCTGGTAAATCCGACCGTGATTGTGATCTCGGTTACACCGTGACTCTCTCTGGACCCCAAGTTTCCACTGATTCGTCTGTCTGCGTCTTCTTCTTGACCAGACAGCTCCATTATCACTGGATGGGAATCCCAACAACGGTGACAGTGATTTGGAACAGTTTCGACTGAGGGAGCTGGCGACCAGGATGCCGAGGGGAATCCTAAGGCAACTGACTAGGTAAGCCAACTCATCTTGCTTTTTTTTAATTGTCTTTGCTCACATCCGACAGAATTCCTGAGTCTCAAATGACACCACTACTATCTTTTTGAAGGGTGATTTCGGGTATCCTATGAATGTTAATATTGAATAATACCCGCAGTATAGTCATAGTTACTAACTGCGACTGGCTCTCTTGCCTTAATTGTTGAATTTGAGTGCTCTGGCATTCTTATATTCAGACATCCTGACCTTTTAAGGACTTTTATAAAGCAACGAATGCATGACCTTTGATATTTTAAGTAAATTTTTGAGGCCAAGGAAATAGTTTCCTCTTGAGCGCGTAAGAAGGTACATGTGCGACTTGTTAGGCCACAAAGTTGAAGGGTCCAACAAATTGTCTCGAAAGGCCTGGCCTTCATCGAAATCCCAACAAGTTGTCGGCCCATGGGCCCATGACGTCAATGGATTTCAGGGAGTGTAAGGTTGAAATGCATCTATGTCATAGATGCCCTTATATTGGATCACAAATACTGGCTTTGACCAGACGTATGATACTTCTTTTCCAACTATCGATGGATGGCATGAATTTCCCATGAGCAATTTATTAGCGAGCGGCCATCATTCAAACTCAGGAAACACGGTAACGTGACGTATTGATCAATTTTCCGGGACGCTCTAAGATAATCCTCGCTATCCGTATACTGTCGATCCATGGTAAATGGACCACTTATGGAGCTTATCATGTCTCTCTGTACCAGATGTCTCAGCAAAATACAGCCAAGTCTTTCCGGAAATAAGCTGTGTCTTGGCACTCGGCTGTTAGCCGCTGTTGCTCGACTGAAATCGAACCACGACCAATCCGCCTACCCTACGCCCCCACCAAAGACCTAAGACGTCTTCCCAAGACAAAGACCATCAAAGACGGATAATTCTAATCAGCAACCCCCCTTGCTGATGTACGGGGGGTTGCTGCTATTCAGCAACCCCCTAGATTATGACATAAGATAAGATCGTCGGGCCGTAAGATAAGATTATAAAATAAGATAAGAAGGTGTATTTCGGTGCACCTCACTGTTGGAGGATCTTGAAGTGTGTCGTTTCGGGCCTCAGTATCCAAATCTTGCCTGTAGTAATTGAGCAGTCATCCAACTTTAAGTGGAACATAAATATGAACACTACTCATCAAGGACTTGAGTTCTGCCTGGAGATCATGATAAACCACACATTGGGGAATTGATTGTGTCGGCGGAGGTTGCGGAGGTTGCTCTTGGGCTCTCATCGACGAAACTGGGTTGGCGACAGAGGTCAATAACAATGGTTTTATTGTGAATTCAACGAGACGGCTTGCCGGCCTATCTTGGAATGTAATGGCACTAATCTCAGCTGCATTTAGATTTGGGTCCTGATACGAGCCATAGAATAATTCAGCTGGGGTTAATAAATGGATATATTAGAATGTACCGCGCTCTGATTAGTGAGATATGGAATGGAAGCCCGGGCATCTTCAGCCACACTGCACGGCAGACCAAGCCTAAATTGAGGCCCATGCAGCAGTCGTGAATGTACCGTCTATCCGGGACGATAGCAATTATGTGAGTAACACCTGTATTTATGTGGGTGTCTAGTTACATTACGGGTAGTTCCGGTGACAGAATCTAGCCGAGACCAAATCACGTGGGGGTTGCTGAATAGAAAGTTCTATTTAGCAACCCCCCGTACATGAGAAAGGGGGGTTGCTGATTAGAATTATCCATCAAAGACAGTCCCCTAAGACGAAAGACGCCAAAGACAAATGTGCTGTTTTACTGATGCTGCGAGATGAAAGCCTGCTGTCATTGCGAGATGACAGCTTGCTGTCATTGCATAAGCACCGCTGTCAATCCAAAGTTTGGCACCCACGTAAGTACTGCGCCCGAACAATACAGCAACCACGCAACCTCAAGTTCTCACCGTGGACACCACAGCAGAGTCGACTGATCTACATCTCGAGCGGGACTGCAGCAGTTCATTCGGGAGCCCGATATGGAAGTGTTGCTGCCAGCTGGCTGTCATTGTCCAAGCGCCACATCAGTCTACGTTCGATGTTCATGTAACGTACTGAACTAGAACAAGGTGGCCAACCACTTCCCCGGGTCTGCCGTCAAAGTCTTCTGTCTAATTTAAAGCGCAACGTGGTCCGTACTTGGCCCGTACATCACTGCGTTCAAGCCCCCTGTAGAATTCTGCCACGTTGAGACGCCTCAATCTCCCCAGCCTCGTAACGTGCACGGGTAGGAGCCTGTGTAATGCCCGGAATACCAGCTGTCAGATTGACCGTACGAACTCGGGAAGCGAAGTTAAGCGAGTTCCACTGCGCGTAAGTGCGGCCCTGTCGGTGATTGTCAGCGTTTCCGAGTCCGTCAGCCGCAAGGAAATTAACATTCGGCATGGCCGGCACTACATCACCCCTCCAACAAACTTTGACAGGCACTGCGTTGGCGCTAACATTGACAGATGGGTCATCAAATTCAAATAAGGGAATGGGAGGCCGCGAGCGGCCGGCCAGTCCCTTGTAATTAATACAGTCACAGTACGCGGACTACATTGAAAGATTCTGATGCACGTGGTTGAGTTGAATTGAGTTGAGTTGGCGATTCTTTGGCGTTGACAATGGAGGAGCAGATTAAATTATCAGAATAGCGAACAAATAGCACTGCACACTATCAGACATGGAATGAAGTGTTGCTTCTTCACTCCTTCACTCTCGCTGCGTGAAAATTCAGCCTGTCTGGGGCAAGATGCAAATGAAGATTTGGGGTCTACATATTTTTGTTTGCTTGGCGTTGGGTTCTGTCAAGTGCCGACACTGCCGATGTTCACCGCGGCAGCCTTTGTTTCGGTGCGCGGTGGGAGCCATCTGTAAATGTTAGCACCAACGCAGTGCCTGTCAAAGTTTGTTGGAGGGTGACGCAGTGCCGGCCATGCCGAATGTTGATTGCCCAGCAGCTGGCAGACTCGGGAACCCCGACCATCACCGACGGGGAGCTGCCAGGCAGTACGGCATTAGCGGGGGTTGAGCGGAGCTTAAAAAGCTTCAGACGGACGGACAGGCGTAATTTTAGAAACAGGAAGAAAAGAATAAAGAGGGAGATGTCTGGCTCCACTCCTCAACCATTGATCTGCTTCTGAGAACTTCTCCGCTAAGCAGAACTCAACAGTTCTGTTTTATCCATTGAACTGGCTGGCCGACGCCAGTGGTCAAACCATCGACACCTGTCATGTAGAGAACTCAAAAACCTCGGTTTGGAGGTCAGCATGTGCATTCGAGGCCAGTGCTTTGACAGGTCCATAGCGTCGATCTCACGCACATTCTTCGTCTTCTCATTTACTCATTTGACACCGCAGGCCGCCTACCAATCCTCTGTCACTCGTCTGGGAAGTGGACGCATCTGGGCTCCCCGTGTGCATCTCATACATCTGGCAGGCGGCGCGCTATCTCTTCTTTTCTCTTAATAATTTGTGTTCAAGCCTATCTTTTCTCGAGGGGAAGATCAGGTGGCCTGTGAATTGAAGCTCCACATTGACTCATGTCACGTCTAGGAGGAGCGCATAATTATAAATCCCAGTACTGTGGTATGTGAGACCACATTGCGACCTAAATTCAATCACGCTTCTTCCTCACTTACCAGATTCTGCGGGGTGCTGTATAAAAGGTCACCTTTAAGTAAGTATAACTACCCAAGTGATCGGCCCCGATGTTCAACTACAGATCTCTCCTCGCTATCACTCTCATCGCCGTCTCCTCTACCGGGGCAGTCAATGTTCCGACTCCTGTACGTCTTAGCCCTCCGCTGAACTGCATCCCAGTAAATGATTAATTGATGCCGCAGGATCTCCCTTCGCCCGTCACACTCTGCACAGACTTGATCATCCCCGGGGCCACAACACCGTGCGCGACCATCACCGTCACCACCTCGGGTTCCAACGGCTGCATCGACTTGATCGGAAGATTCGATTTCCTGCACAAGGCAGTCAGTAATGCGACGATTCCCGCGGGACTTCAGTGCAGCTTCTACGAGTCAGTCTTGGCCTTTCGGAATAGCACATCGAAGCCTCGTGCTAACGAATCCCCGTGCTAGCGAATTTCTTTGCGGAGCCCCGGCTGCATTTGGCATCGTCACGCTTGGGGCGGGCACCTGGGATTTCCGCGGCGTGCCGGGCGTGCCAGGCATCCCGGGCAACGCTGGGCCTGGGACAGTTAACTTCAACCATCAGACGGATTCTTTCCTTTGTGTGACGGTCTAGTCAGTACACGGGCCGCTTTGTGGATGTGAATTAATATATGGATACACGATTCGCTCAGAGTCAATGGAAAGTTCAGGTTCCTAATTTACTAGCCAATTCAGCTCTCACTCCAATAAATGTGGTCGTGCACCCAGCATCTAGATACGGGACGCCAAAACAAGCTGGATCAAAAATGGTGTGGCAGCATCAATTGTACATCAATTGTTCCTTTTTGCGAGATTTGAGGGAGCTCGAGGGAGCAGTGAAAGGCCAATTGGAGTTATGTGAGTGCCGCGGAAAATTGAATACCGAGACAGGCTAGGAGTGATGCCACTCAGTTCTGACTTCTCGACCTCCAACACCTCCCTGCGCAACTCGTTGCCAATTGAACTATCATACTCGCCTTTCTCATCTGGATATGGGTATTCAATGCCCTCCACCAACGCCTTCTGCTGCTGTGGCGTCGGGATTTTCGTGATGACTGTCGGCTAGCGGCCTATTTTCCAGCGATGGATGATGAGAGCGCTGATGTGCGCGTGTTTCCGCGGAGAATTCCGACTAGATTTCGAAGCCGATTCCATTACCCGTTCTCTTGCGCTGCCATTCCGGTGTTTTCGGGGGAAAAAATGTGTGTCCCGGCCTGCGCCTCTTTATCTGACTCGCGTCCTCAGCAACTCCACCCGGCCAAGCTTTGCTTTGTATTTATTTATTTATACATTCTTGTATACTAATCTTATCTATTTGTTTCCAAGTCTACCTGTGATAGAGAAGGCAACCCCTCACATAATATTGAACAACTTCTAGTGGCAGTTCATCTCTGGTCTAATTTCGATGTACGGAGGAAATCTTTTAGAAATTGCGGAGAAAATTCTTCAGTGGGAAGATCTGCAAGGTGCTTCATGCCTTCTTGGTCTGGATTGTATGCCATGAGGCTGTAAGTGATAAAAATGCCGGCTAACATTGTATACTGACAAGCGGCTGCCCGTCCACTTTTCGGCCACGCATCCCCTTCCTTGAGCCCAAATTTTGACCAAAAAGAGTCTATGAGAAGAATGGGACTAATGCCAATGGATTGAAGAGCAAAGGACAAAATATATCTGCAAAGATTGACACACCGCAGAGGCCGAAATAATCGAGAGGAGCGATAATCACGGCAGAAAGAAGGTTTGTTCATGAAATTGTTACTTGAAGAATTAATGCTTGAGGACCGCAATGACAACAAGAAAAATCCCTCCTAATAGAGAGTTCACGCTGCAACCATTCGAGCAATCTGATGGCTGTTTGGCGTTGCGCAAACTAATGGCTAATGGCCAATGGATGGCTGAGGAAATAATGTCATATAAGCTCTTTTCTGCTAGAAATAGTGTCAAGGAGTGTGTTATCTCTCATGGACCTTAAGGAATTCTTCTGAACTGCATGAGACCTCCAAATTCAACAGAACTAAGTATTTGGGGCCGTCTTTTTACCGGGGGATAAGAGAAGAAAAGACTAAAGGGGTTCCTACCCGACCGGCGACGCGGAAAAAACTTGACCTGGTGCAGGAAGCGATGTTAGAATCCTTCGAAAATCATGTCTCAGATGAAGAGATCTGGAAGACAGCTCGCGGGAAAGATATACTGCCGCGCTGATAAGCCGTGTTTTGAAGCATGCATGAAAATAGACAAAAGGAGCACTATTAGGAGGCTATACATGGAATGTGTATGTCTCTATCAGTAAATCCGACATGTAGCATCAGACACTAAGGGCATAGACGAAACATGTAGTCTATGAGTCTTGAGTGGTCACTTATTGGGAACAGTCCATACCCAAAAGGACTATCTGGCAAAAGGGAGGACAGACACTATCACGAAACATCTAGAGTGGATAGTCTGGACTCTATCTTATCACGAAACATGACCCATGCTGCGAAATATGACCAAGTCCAACTGGCTGACATGGCGATCACACTTTGATCGGATATCACCGATATCATCATGATCTTCTGAATTGGGAAGATCGAAGTTCAGCATAAGGTTTTTGAACCAGGCACTGGTCCTACCATGGACTTAGGGGTATCAATCGAAAGCTATTGAGTCCTAGAACTCGATTCTGGATACTCTGTTCGAGGAAGAGGTCTGCACAGTTGAAGAGACAGACTATGATCACTCATTTAGGAGTGATCACATGGAAACCAAATGGCAACCTATTTATTGTGGGAACCACTTGGTGTCTCCTGGACTTCTTGGTATCATTGGAAAGCTACAGGAGGCTGGAACATGGTTCTTGACTTCGTTCTCAAGGGAGAGATTTGTGGTCTGCACTAGATATTTGGTTAGGAGAACTTGGTGACAACTAGGGGCTTCAATTAAATATCTGAAGGCAACCATCTCGACAGTTGACGTCCCTGACGTCGCACTGACTTGTTCTGACTCACTCTGACTCGACTCAATACATATTAATCATGTGAAAGGCTTGGAACTTACAAACCATTTTTTTGGAGTAGCATAATCATAGTAGAGTAAGCCAGTTTTGTACTGTATATAAGGAGGGCTTTTGTACAATGGTAGACACTGATGCAGCACCCCAACTAGTATGGCCTTGTGCCCTCTGCGCTGGGGGTGTCGATCAAGGTGTTTACTGTTGTGCTTGGGCCTTTGACCCCAAGTATCATTAAATACCACAATCAAACTACTTTTTGGCGGTGTGAGAACAAAGGAAACAACGGGATACGACGTGTACATGCATTATTGTGATATCAGGGGACGCATTGGAACGGGATACGACGTGTACTTGCATTATTGGGCTCAGGGGCATTTTCGTGATAAGCGCTTGATAGTCTTGGAGACTCTAAATCCAACCTTGTTGCAATGAAGGATGTTCAACCTTCGGTTGAAAGCCTAGTTTTGCCACATTCTCAATAACACAGACCTGGAGCATCGCACTAGCTCTGGTGCAGCTCGCACTTCAGCTTCTGAGATTGCATCCACTCCTGACCCAAGAATGAGATATCAACCACCAGTTGATATCAATTGAAAGTCGAGGAACGCAACTCGTCGGATCGTCTATGTTGGATGCTTAAAAGCATAGTTTAGTGGTTGGTGTAGGGTGTGTTTTGGGTGATTAGTGTTGGAGATCCACATCCAGTGGATCCCGGGCCTTATCACGAAAGCATATTGCACCAAGCTGCTTTCGTGTTTTTGAGTGTTTTAGCCATAGGTCCCGAGCCCACCGTTCAGCGCTCAGCACAATTCCTGTGGAAAAGCCTCCACAATGCACACAAGATAGGATATTATTGGACTCATATCCCCGAATGCGAGGAAAGAGCGGTGTGCCGGACATGTGGTACTGAGGAAAACCTAGAACACATCCTGACTGAGTGTGAAAGCCCGGGACCCGAGATTGTCTGGAAGGAAGTCGAGAGCCTTTGGGCCAGAAAAAACGAGTTATGGCCGCCCCTGTCGCTGGGAGGAATCCTAGGTAGTGGGCTGGCCAAGTTCCACACCAGAGACGGAAAGGAGGACGAGGGAGCGGAAAGACTGTACCGCATTCTTAGCGATGTCCTTGGCTTGGCTTAAAGCCCGGAAGCCCGGAAGCCAAAGCCCTGGCTTTGCAAGCCAAGCCAAGCCAAATTCATGGCTTGATGAGGGCTTGGGCTTTGGCTTGAGGTTGGTGAAGCCAAAGCCAGGGCTTCAAGCCCTGGCTTTGACAAACAAAATTTCCTGTGTGGATGGCTCATGAAGAACCTAAGGTTGATTACTAAAAGTACACTAGAGTTTCAGACAGTTGTCTCACTAAATCTCTGACCAGACGGGGAAGGAGGTTGAGCTAAAGTTGAACACCAAGACCGGAAGATGCCGAAATATTGACATAAAATATCCTTATCGGGGTACTTGTGAGCCTGGAAAATTGTCTTGAGCATCCAACTGAATTATGACAGTTAGAGTTTCGGTATAGATTACCTGTGGTATGATACTAACCACCCTCACGTGGCCCCCAAAAAAAGGCTGTCAAGCCCGGGCTTAAGCCCAAGCCAAGCCAAGCCAAGCCTGCCTGTGGGCTTGGGCTCGGGCTTGACAGAATTCAAGCCAAAGCCCGCTCAAGCCAAGCCCAAGCCCTGGTTCCAAAGCCAAGCCAAGCCCGAACATCACTACGCGGCATTCTGATGTCAGAAGCCGCTTATCTCATTTGGCGACTCAGGAACGAACGCGTCATTACCCGGGACGGTGAACCGGCGACGGAACTAGAAATAGTGGGAACGGGCATCGCCCATGATCTGATCGACATGTTTGTATGTATTTGGCTCACGATAGACCACGGTTCCAACCTTCAAATGTTTATAACTGGATAACAAGGCACTTTTTGCACATACTCCAAAGAGAAGTTATGAATGAAACCACTGTAAAAACAGCTGAACAGAGCCTGATTCCTATTTTATGTCCAGTGCATGAAGTAGGATGGAGATCAATGCCAACTAAATTCATCCTGAGGCGATAAAGACAGATATCAACGAAAACTCTGTGTAGAGCTGTTTTGGGTGTACTTTCCTTCATATTCCCCCGCCAAACTGAAAAGATTCGTCAACAGCCTGTGTAGTTATAACCGCTTTGAGTCCGATAGGTGCAAAGGATGAAAATTACATAGAAAAAGCTTCATAGAATTCAAACCTTTCGCCTGTCAGGTCAATTAACGTGGTAGGATCTGTTTTAGACCCTTTCAATGTTCAAATAGCCTCAATAGGCCCTGCACGAGGCAAGATTCTCTGAATGTGACATATGTCTCGCATTTGTGACCTTCTGGCGGTTCAACCAGGTTGCACTGTTACATGTTCATACACATACCTGGGTCCCCCCCAAAAATTAGATATACTTTTACATATGAATGAAGCACCTTGGACCCCTCAAAATCTGGATGTTCCGTGAATCTTCCCTTCAACCTTTGTTTTGTTGTAAATTACAGTTTATGGCAAAGGTGCAGAACAGTGGACTATTTATTGTTCTATAGAAGGGTCTATATGTTGCCATGTGAGGCAATAAACATTTATCCTCAGTATCTGAGCCACAGAGACCTTCAGTTCTTCACGGCTGCAATTTTTGGAGTGTTATGATAATAGTACCTCGCAAGATTAGGGCAATAGGCTGCTCTTAGGCCTTTTTTTTCATGTGGCTGCATTGGAATTGACATTATGAACATTTTATACAGCGAAAACGAGACCAGAAAATGGGCCAGGACGAATGTACACCCGAGAACATGAGAACTGACGGTTTAACCGGGAGCAAACACAGACAAACATGGCGCTCCGATCAAGGGCGGTGCCCGTTCCCAGAAATAGTGAACAGATGGAACAATCACATCAACTACCGTTTACAAGTGGATATTACACTGGGGAACTGCCAACCCGACGGGAAGAAACCGGTGTTAGCGCCGAAAAAGGTCTTGGAAACTTGGTCCGGAACGCTGGACAATGAGGGCTCGATGCCCGCAAACTGGTTAAGGGAACCCAGAGTTTTAGTGGGTGGCCGAGCGATACCCACACCCCAGCCGAATAGTGGCATTGGGTGACTCGGGAGCCCCACACTGCCCTAAAACGGCGTGCGCACGCGCATTTCTCTGGGAGGTGGAATTAAACCCCCCTAAATTCTATACAAACCTTTACGTGTCGAAGGGCTAACCCATTGTTAGTTGCATCGGCTATATACCGTACCACCAAAAAAAAAAAAAAAAAAAGTAATTGGGGCCTACTATTCAGCTGTTATATACTATTTTTGACCCCGCACTTGGCCACCTAAGCACTCATGCGTCAGTATCGGCCTGTGGTGTCGTTCCACATGGGCAAGACAACGTGAGATGAATTGGAGACATCTTACGAAGATTTTAAGCCTACTCCCACCCACATATATGAAGATTTGTCTTAGCAGTGAATTTCTTTTGGACGGTGGTTTAACAAGGTCAAATAACAGGGTAGTTGGCCACCTCCCCAAATCAAGCTTTCAAGCTGGAACTCGGCCACCGGATCCATCGGGAATCGAACCTAGGGCATATATTCACAATTAGGGCATATCTTAGTCTTCATCCGGCCCATATTTGGGGTATAAATAACTGTTCCTCCAACCGAGAAAGAGGCCAAATTCAAGCCGCTCAAACAATGCCGTGTCTAGTGGAAGATGGAATCTTGCTGGGCCCCAAATTGGGCTTCAAACAGCATGAAGGAAACGCATACAACATATTTACATCAATAACTTCATGCTAAGGTGCTTGGAGCACATTAAAAAAATCACATTGTTGACACGATCAAAAGTGTGCTGTCTACGGCAAAGCATTACACTGGAAAAGGAGCTGAGCAGATAAATTTCGAACTACATCCTAAATCAAATTATTACACTGCCAAAACCCTCGTGCCAAGTTCCACATGGCTAGCCTCGCGGTGTCGTCTCATACGACGTCGGCCAAGATAAGCCACTCAAAAAAAGCAGCTGTAATTTCAGGGGAGGATAGCTAAGGCATTTCTGACCTAACAACAGCAAAAATAATCGCAGATAATCCGCTAAGACCAGGGGAACAAAATGAGCCTACAAAGTCCCGGAATGGCGTAGAATTGGTTGAAAGGGAGTCGAGACAAGAAAGCCGAGCCGCGTCGGCAATAAGAAAATGATGTTCACACGTTTCGGAGCCCGATCCGATATGTCGTAACTTTTCATCAACTCATCACTTTGACCCCAAATTCGGTTCAGGCATTCGCCAAGGGTCCTACTATCATCCCTCATTATGCCCGGTTATAAATGTCAAGGCTCGGAATGCTAGCTACCAAATGGCCAACTAGGGGGGGTGGCCAACTACGGGGTCCCAAATAGTATGTGGGTAGGACAAGTCACCCGTCCATGAGCTGTACAACTTTGAGGTCACTCACTGACACCATAAATCACGGTAAGTATCAGAGCCATTTGAGCCATGAACCATCAATTTGCGCAAAGCCAAACAGCCATCAGATGGCTCGAATGGCTGCAGCGCAAACAGGCTAATTGGTTGAGCCCGGTCTCTGCGTTTTTATATCCAGATTCGTCGGCAAGGATTGTAGGGCCTCATGGCCTGATAACAATTGAATCAAGCTGCGCTGTAAGCGAGAGCGACTGCGATCTGCTGTGTCCTGTCAAGAAAGAACTGCGTGCAGGTCAATAGTTCTACCGGAAATTAAAAGGCTGTGTTGAACAACACAGAATGTCAATGACGAAAGAGGTTTGAACCAAGAGGAAGAGCAGAGGAAATGCGAAAGGAGGTCTGATATGAGAAGAAATTGCACAGCTGAGGAGTCATTTTCTTAAAGAACGGTTAATAATGAGTGTCTTTTGGTGGGTTGACAGTCCATGAGACTCGGCTCTACGGCTTCATGGTCCCAATTTGGGTTGTGATTGACAGCTCGCAGTCGCTGCGCAGTTATGAGGTAGGTTGTCCTGGGTTGAATCTCTTCAGGCCGTGCGGGAAATCACAACAAACGAAAGGAGTTAAAAATGGCAAGAAGCAGGATGAAGAGCGAACAAGCGACGCTAGATGGGGCTTTAGTACGTTTCGAGGGATTTCGTTACAGAACGGTTAATAGCCTGTTTGCGCTGCAGCCATTGGAGCCATCCAATGGCTCCCAGAATGACGTGTTTGACATGAACTCCACAGATTTTCCCATGGTTAATGGTAGGAAATTGACGCTAACACCTCCCTCTGCAACACCCATGGGAGAGTTGGACCCATATTGCTGGTTGGGCCGAAATCGTTAGCCATTGGAGCCATTGTAATACGGAATTACAAAGATGCAGCGTGTCAGCAAAGACGGACTCCGAATGCTAGCTGCGTATATCCGTGAGAGATACGGAGAAGATGTGTAGAAAAATGGAGGGGAAGACCGGTATATTAAATGGGTCCTTCAGTATAGTATTTATACTCCCCAGGAGAACAATGAATAGCTGGTACAATAGTAAACCGGATAATACAGAGTTCAAATTCCCTGACTCCAAGAACAATGAGTGGCGTGTGAAACGCGTAGCAACTACGCGACCGGACGCGTCTCCATGGTTCCAACCTATGGCTATGCATGCAATCGTGTACCAGGACACGTTTACGGCGCGTGTTCTCTACTTCCACGACACGTACTCTATGTCGCGCCTCTACGCTTGGATCGCGCTCACGTAGCTCTGTCCGGGCTGACGAGTCGCCTCTGTCCCGCGCCGGCGATGATTCCAGCAAGATGCATGAGAGAAACAGAGAATATATAGGGAAATACGGAGAACCTGTGAGAGATACGGAGAATATAAGTAAAAGAGGGACGGAAAAAGTGTCAACCGTGGGAAAAGACGGGATCGTTGTCCGCTCCGCTTGCGCATGCGTTATTTCGCAAGTCGGGTCCGTTCCCGTACTTGTTTCTGTACACAGCGCGAGCTAACGCGTATCATTACTCTGCTACACATTTCTTTATGAGGCATTTTTAGATTAATTTCTCGCGCTCTCACGGTGCGGCTCTTTCTTCCGCAGCGCTGACTATGATCCAATTCTCCGCTTAATCCCTGGCCCTCTGTATGCTCGAAGACGTGTTCCTGGTAAATCTTTTGATGGAGTTACATGTATTGAAACATATGATTCCTCAGAGTCCAGCAGTGTGTCCAAAGCGCCACCAATGGTCTGTCAATTAACACACGGCCCAAGGGCCGCTCAAATCCGTTTCTTTTCCTCACTATCCTTGGCAAGACCCAATTGGGAGTGATGTGCATGTTTGTATACAACGCCGAGTGGACACCAGTGTTGAAAGTTCGAGCGGGGTGTGACAACCTTACTCAGTTCACTGTATCTTCACCATAATTCTGCTGTACCCGTGATGGCCTGACCATTGACTTACCTGTTTTTGTGTCTGTTGGAATGCCGCTGCCTTTTCACATGTGACACTCTGTACTCGTGCCGGAACGACAGAAGCATAGCCAGTGACAGCCTCGTCTGATCTTGTCTGCACACCTCTCTTCCAACCACCTCATTCACGAAATTCGGGATCGGCTCCATTTCGCGTTCGTCTGCCCACGCACCTTTACCCGCATTTGATCTCTCACAAAGGCCCACGAATAGAGAACATAAAATTTTTAATTTTTAATTTTCGTTAGACATTATAATCCACGTATCTAGCATAACATTCCAAAAATCCCCGTCGTACATTAATTAGGCCTTCACGGTCTCGACATGACCCTCCGGGATATTGTTCAGCTCGTCCTCCTTGGCGTCGAGATTGCGCACAGTTATCCAGAAGAGGATGCCCGCAACCATCGAGAGGACGCCCATCGAGCCGTAGTTCCACACGAGCAGCGGGTCCGTCGAGAGCGAAACGAACGCCTCGCCGAGCGCGGAGGCCAGGGCGGACATGAAGAGGAAGACGGACATGACCAGGGAGCGCATGTTCTTCGGCGCCTTGGTGAAAGCGTACTCGAGCCCGGTGATGGACGCGAAGATCTCGGAGAAGGCGATGAGGATGTAAGAGCCCGTCTGAATCCACACGTTGAGCGGCGAGGTGATGACATTGCCGGCGTCGTCCTCGCAGGTGCCGGCGGAGTAGCCGCATGGACTCGTCTGTGCAAGCAATGTCAGAAGAAGATCGCAACAGATTTGGGGAGGATGGGGAGACTGACCTTGTAGATGTAGTGCTGGACGGCGGCGGCCCACGCCATGGCGGCAGCGCCGGTGACGAAGCCCGCGGTGATCTTCTTGAGCGCGGTGAAGTTCCACCCCCAGCGCTGCATCGCGGGATACAGCTGCAGAACGAGTCAGCCTGAGCAACACATGAAAGAAGAAACAATAGGCGGCGTACAAGTTGGTCGCAGATGGGGATGAAGATGATGAGTGCCAAGGGGTCGAGGTTGGAGAGGACGTCGTTCGGCAGGCCGTGCGTGGCCATCGTACCAGCTTGGGATGTCAGGTTGTTGTTCAGCTGGTTGTAAGTGAGCCCTGCCGCACCATGACTCGTCAGCACATCTAAAGGAAACGCAAAATTGGAGGAAGAAAAAGCGCACAGTAGATGGGGAACCACAAGAACACCCAGCACGCCTTGATGCCGCGCTTGACCTCGTCGACCCAGACGTCGTCGAAGGTCATCCACGAAGGGCGAGCCTCGACCGCGACCTTGCTAGGGCGGACACCGTCCCAGAAGTCGGACGCGGTAAGGTTTTTGTACGTGCGCACGGGGTTGAGCGACCACTTGCCGCGGGCGGCAAAGCCGAACATCTGCAGGAACAGCGCGAGGACGGAGCCAGTAGGCGGGGAGCGAATGTAGCGATTGCGCCCGGCGATGAGGACGAGAGGGCAGAAGAGGAACACGACGGTCGGGAGCGTGTACGCCAGCCAGAAGCCGACGTACTGAGGAATTAATCCATGTAAGCGCAAAGACAGAAACGGAATTAGGACCGGGAGCAGACCTTCTCGGCGTAGGCCATGGTGATTTGCCCGACAAGAGCGCCTACATTGATGAATAAATAGAAGTACTAGGACGGAGTATGAGAGTGCGGCGAGGGTGGAGTTCCAGGGAAATGTACCATATACACACGTGACACGGTCAGGGAGGGGTCGACAATGACGCGCTCGCCCGACTTTGTTGTCACGACGAAGAGCTTGGTGCGCCGATACTGCTCAGCGACGAGCGGCGAGATGTTCGCTTTAAACAGTCCCGTGCCTGTTGACCCAAATGAAGGTCGGCGTCGGTTATAGAATTGGGTTGAAGATACGCACCGAATCCCATAATGATTTCGGCAAGCAGGAACACACCAAGGGCGGTGTTGGGCTTCTCGATTACCCCAGGGACAGCGGAGATAATGAGGATAATGTGCCCGACAAGTGCAACGCCCACGGCAATGATAATGGTGTTGTATCGGCCGAGGTGCGCGTCGGCGATGTATGCGCCGAGCAGGGGGGTGACGTAGCACCTTCGATTGGTCAACAACAGCGGAGAGGCGGGATCCAAATCCGGGAGTAACAGGCGGTTGTTGACGCACCAGAACTGATAGAATGTACCGATGCCGGTTGACGTCTGTTGTCCTTTACCGAGGGCTCCCGATTGCCCGTCAGGTCCTCCTGCACCGGTGTGCGAGCCAGGGGGAAGATGGCGTTGGAGGAAGTTCGTCTGGAGGTGACGATTAGAGAAAAGTACAAGTTGCAAGTGAATGCAACGCACGAAGACCACAGTGGAGCCGTAGAACTGTGGCGAAACTTCATCAGGAGCCGAGGAAAAACGTGAAAAACGGCACTACGCACGGAGAAACGCTCAGCAGCCTCGACAGCGGCGATGACTGCCATCGCGGTAAGCGAGAAAATTAGATGGCGCAGCAACGGACGCACGGTATGCGTTCCATGGGATGGTGTCGGAGACGCGGCGCAGCGTCAGGCGCTCCTCTTCCGTGGGGAAGACGAGACCATCGTGGATGCCGTCGTCAGCCTCCTCTGCGGAGTCGACGAAAGATTCCTTGTCCGAGGCTTTTTCGTGCTTGACAACCTCGCTTTGCGCGGCGAATACGTCCGCATCAGGTTGTAGTCCGGCCATTGCGATACTGGGACGAGTATGCGAAAGGGGGCGGCAGAGAAGTGACTTCTAAGGCGGACGGGTGGCGAAAGCGCGATTTTCGCAGGTTATATAGTTCCCGTCCTCCCGGTCGTGTGCTTGATTGGCCGAATGCATGTGGATTTGATACCTACTTTGGGCATCGCTTGTGGGCCATGTGCAGCTCCAATGCGGCTCTCCATAAATTTTGTGGATCCTCGTCCCGAGTCGTCCGTTCAAACTCCATTGCCGTAGTCCAGGTGCTTAGAGGGAAGAAGTAGCTGAAGGACGAGAAAGGGGCAGTCGAGGAAGAGGTTAAGTCGGACTAGGTCCGCCCGCCAAGAGCAAAGAACCGACACCTCACAACACAACATCTCTACAGTATCTTCTTTTTGATGTGACCTGTCACAGAACACCACATGGAAATGCAGGGAAATGCCGGCGTTTGGCTCCGTGTCTTCTTTTTCCTCCTTGGCGTTGTCGAAAGCACTTTTTACCGAGTCAAATATGTCGTATCGGTCATCCCATTCTCTTATAACCAACCAGGCTGATTTTTCTGATCGCGTTTCCCAACCCAACACTTGGCAAAACTTTTGCGTTTGCTTCAAGCTGGATTTTGCTGGCAGCTCACACGCCAGCCGCGGAGCCGATGACGTCGACTCTGGCTCGGATCTTCTGAGAAAGTCTGAGAAGATAAGAAGCCTTCGAGGTTGCCCCAGGCGGATTCCATTGAATGTGCCTGAACTTGGGGCGCCCGTGCTTCTTTGGGACGGCTTCTAGGGCCCGCCTCGAGCCAGCTCTGTCACCTCTCAGCTTCCAGGACTCCCATCGTGGCAACTCGAGCCAAGCCTTAGAGCTTCTCGACGCGGCTAATTTAGCCAGTCTCCGGGGGTGTTCGCGCTCTGTTCCGTTGCCTCGGTTGCTTCCACAAGGGTCTTCAAGGGTCTTCATTTGCTGCGGTGGTTCCGGCGGTCGCGGTGGAAAATCGCTCCCGTCGCTCTCGCAACTCTTATCATCAACGGTGACTTTTACATCTCCACATCGCGGAGCGCCTTCATTCGGTCGCATTCTTTTACGGCACGACTCCAGAGTCCAGACCAATCCCGTGGTACAAAACTCGTGGAGACTCAGTGATGCCTCCTTCACTTCATAATCTGTCTCGAGTATCAGACAGTTACTCAAATGCTGTCGTAACCTCGTCCAAGCATTTACATAGATGCCTCTCAATCTCCTCCCAACATTCCACCTGCCTTGAAGTTTGTCAAAACTGCCATTCCTTATCTTGCTATAAACTTCTCATCGCCACATCGTTGCCAACAGCGACATTCAGTAAGCTATGCAGTGTTCAAATACTCAATTACCTCTTGCCGCAAGGGGTAACAAACTATCAACGGTGATTGCGCGGGTCGCATCAGCGGGATCCTCCCGCCTATCAATCCAACATCTAAGCATTTCCGCAGGGTACCAATGTGCGATCGCAGCACCGATCGCGGAATATCCGTCAGCTTGCGGTCGTTTTTACCCCTTGTTTCCATGAGGTTTGTTTGTTACGAAACGCGTTGCGTATCCAGGGGCAGGATCGACCATCCGAAATATTTTCGTCTGATAACGGATAACCAATGTCGCAACGGTTCACAAATATCTCGGTTGCCACGCGCGCGGACGGTGGTTCCGCGATTATCCGACTGCCTTGGTGACTCGACGCACAACTCAGCGCATACCAACCTCAAGAATCTTTTCCAGCCTGTCGTCGTCAATTGTCCCGCAGTCGAGGCTCAAGCCATCGCGGCATTCGACTGAATTGAGCGCTAATATATTATACTGAAGACGTGTCTTCAATAACACATGGACTGGATGCCGGCGGCAAGGCAAGGCACAATCTGGCCAATCAGACCCTCTCCGTCTAGCTCCCTATTCCTAGCATTCGGATGACAATCTTTTTGCGACCTTGTTACTTCGACTCAAAATACAAAGGGGTCATCATCCATGAAATCGGACTACCTCAAGAAAGCACAGGACATATCAACAGTCTGGGTCATTACGCCCAACTTTACTGGATGTCCTGGATTATCAACGCTTCAACTTCGAATGAATTCGCGCCAAAGTACTAACAGTCCAAGATACTATGAACAAAATCACAAGAGGTGACATATGATTTCTACATACTTCTGTCGCTCATTTCACTTCGCAGTGCAGTCATGATTTCCGCCCCGAAAATCCTCTACACTTTTTCAGCCGTGTACGACGGTAACCCCTTGAAGTCCGCAGAATCGACGGCACCCTCCATATACATCCGCTCAATCTCTTCCAACAAATCATCCTCCTTGGTCCACCTCTCGATGAGCGTATCCCATTCTGGGCCCTGTCTGACCAGCACGCAGATGATCAACTTCTTCCACACATACTGGAACCCCCAGTTCAGCCAGAATAAGCAGCCCACGAGCCAGGGCCCAAAATTGAACTGCGCCAACGGTCGTTGTTCCGGGTTTATCGTGTGGAATAGGTCGTTTCCCCACGCGACAAAGAGCATAAGCCAGACGGCCCACAGGCAGCGGCGTACGATCGTGGCGCCGACGGTGTACAACCCCCGGCGAATGCAAAGGACCTCGGAGGACACTTCTCCCCGCTTTCCGAGGCTGTACCCGCATGGAATGTCGAAAATGAAGCAGGACCAGAGTAGCAAAATGAGGAAGCGGATTGTGGCGAAAGCGAAGAACAAGGCTCCGGCCCCGAAGATGTAGACGGCGAGGATGTCGGATGAGCGCAGGAAGGTGTGGAACATGGCGTTCATTGTGGGTTCATCAACGAGGTATGTGGTGCGCAGAGTCGTCAGGGACTCAATGCGAACAAGTTCGAGGATACCGATGGCCACCAGTGCTGCGCTGATCGCGATGACCCGCCCACGGGTTACTGGCAGTGCGAGGAGGAATAAAAGGACCTCGAAAAACTCCCTGGGTGTGACGGTCATTTCGCGCTGTGGTAGGGAGTTGGACTTCATTCACTCCATTTATACGGTGGGATTTCCTGTACGTACAACAGCCTTACACAGCATCGTGGGAAAGCGAATTACTCAAAATAGAAAGAGCCTAACTACACTGCTCTGCACAAGGCATGCCTTCGCTTCGCTCCGGCGGAGAAGCGAACATGTGGAATTGCTCAACATTACTAATTGACGGTGATCTGATCCAAGTTCGACATTGACGACTCAAAGTGCCCTCGCTTTGACTTCGCTTTGACTTACAAACTGTGTGGAATTTCTATTCAACTCATTCGTTCACGCGACAATAGACTCAGGTTTCCATTCCCCGTGGGACTTTCAAAACTAAACAACAATTGAGGTGTTGATATAAACTCGCCGTCTCACGGAGCTGAAAAGCCTCCGTGAGACAGATCTGGGAAAGCGAAACATATGTGTTAACGCACCAGGGTTGTATCCGAAAATCACAACTTCAATCAGATGTTGGCGAAGAATTGGGGCCTGAGGAAAGCCTGAGTAAAATGCCAACGGCAGCAGTGCATAAGTACAGAAGAAGAAAATTTGATTCGAAATCGATGCGCAGAAATGTTACAGGGCTGCTAATAACGCGTCGTGGAGGTGTCTGCTAGCTTGCTCAAACACGAAGTGTAAACAGCCGGGGCCATCCGTCAGAGGCGTCTGAGATGCATCGGGGGCAGCGCAGAGAGCTGTATGCGCTGTTCCGGGCCTACCGACGTTGTAAGGCTCTCAGGGCTGAGTCAGCGGCGTCAGAAATTAAACATACCAGCTGAAATACGGACAGAGAGTGCACCGAGAGCAGACTTGTACGTGTGACAGATCGTTTGGCCGGAGTACGAACATCCAATGAGGATGTTTACGCCGTGCCGGCTGAAAAGCAATATGAGTGGGTTGGAGGAAGGAAGGATGAGCGAAAGCCTATACCAGCATGCCAAAACCTGTCGAGCGGCTCGCGATAAACTAGTGAGAAATATAAAGAGGAAAGAGTGGGTATGCGCAAATACGGGACGGATAAAGCTACACATCAAAGTAGAAATCAACATCTACAGCGTCGAAGGAAGCAGTGACTCACCGGAATCGCCAGAATTCGAGAAGAAACATGTGAATGTCCCTAGGGAGATGGAAAGGCACCCCAGGATCGCACGGGCGCAGAAGAGAAGTCACGGAGTAAACATGCTCACCTGGTGTTGATGCTCCCATTAAATATCTGAGGCCACGGGATTCCTGTCGATGGACGATTTTTTATGGGTTGAGGAATGGGATGGACAAAGACAGACTTGAAACATCATGATCACATCGAAGAGGATGCAAAAGATGCGTGATATGGAGCTATCGAGATTGAGAAGCCAGTCCCGAGATCGAATGCCGTGGCAGGAGAACCCGAAGAATGTTGAGAGGCTTGAGCTATCGTGTAATTTTTGGGAGTCGCCGGTTGAGCTTGAGGTCTTGCGATGTCTTGACGACAATGATTTGCGACGAAGCCTGAGAGTTAAATTTGAAGATCTTGTAATAGTCTTTCCCCCTTGATTATGTTCAATAGTGGATAGGACAACCCGATAGATGATTATTGGACAGGGGAGGAATTAGCAGACGGGTGAAGGAAGGAAGGGCAGAAAAATCTAGCGGTTTGGCTTTTATGTGAAAATAGTTACGTGGCCGCAGCGTAAAGCTCCGAAGGCTGTTCTTTCACGAGGTCTGTTTCTCTTCCTCAAGTGTCCTAATCCGGGGTTAATTTGACAGCTTTGAGATCTGGAATTACGGGGTCAGTGGGAACAACTGCACAGCGTTGGCTAGATGGATTCCGGCGCAGCTCATCGGGCAGATTAAAAGCTCCGAAGGCTGTTCAACCTGCACGGGATTAACCGAAACTGCTCTGATTCTGCGGCCTGGAGATCTGGAATTGTGGGGTTGGTGGGAATGATCATACACATCTGGCTAGAGCGATTCATCTGCTGTTCAATCCGTGGGCCATCTGATGTAGAAAGTGAGCAGAGAGCGAGAGAAAGGTAAAGGGGGATAGCCTTTATGGGGCTGCGTGCAAAGAAGTACAAACGAAAGCCGGTCATTTCGTTAAAGAAACGGTAGATATTAGCACCGCAGAGGAAGCCCAACAGCAGTGATGCTATGCTTCAGTGTTAAACGACCGTGCAATTCCCCTACCAGTCTATTGCTTCCGCCCAGCATGCACAAAAGGTGTTGAAGGTTGATGCTGTGCAGAAGCTTGAATCCAGCGTGGCATTCATTTACATTTCGAGGTCCTAGATCAAGGGTCGCCCTTATAACTATTGTGGGCCAATCTGCTATCCTCCCGCAAAAGAAACGATGAAGAATGGAAGCTGAGGTAGGCGCCGATAATCATCCTGATGTAGCGCTCCAAGATTCGACGTTTCATCTCGAGCAATAAATAGCACATTAATATAAACCTGGATGTGTTTATGAAACTCACGCACTAAAAAGGAATCCTTACGAACAAAGATTCGGTGCTAAATTCTTCGCACCAGAATGAACAATTAGTTAGCTGTCAGGCTGTGCTGAAAGGGACGGACGTCCTGGGGGCTGTTCTTGTCGGGAAAGCTGATCGTTTAAATTGCCCCTCAGTGCAATCGAAGGTAGGTTCTGAGTTGAAATGCAGTCACACCCGTGAGTGCCAAGTTTCGGCACACTCGAGTCACTATGCAAGATTTAAGGTAAGGTGAAGTTGGACTGGAAGCAGACTGGAACTATTGATATTAGAGCAGCTGAAATTTGCTTCCCTCAATTTTTGTGAGATTGAAACTACTAGTTTCAGTTTAATATTTCAGCTTAGGCCTAAATTTCAACTTTCAAGTCACATCTAGTTTGTTTCGGCCACCTGATCCGAGATCGTTGATGTACAGCACAGCCACTTGCCTTTTGTCCTTTGCGCTGGAGTTTATGCATCCACTCAGTCGCGAAAAAAATGCTACTTGATGAAATTACACTCCTGGAGTCCGGCTTTCACAAG
This sequence comes from Mycena capillaripes, assembly GCA_029204075.1. Taxonomy (NCBI): domain Eukaryota; kingdom Fungi; phylum Basidiomycota; class Agaricomycetes; order Agaricales; family Mycenaceae; genus Mycena; species Mycena capillaripes. The sequence goes on from JARHKZ010000018.1 coordinate 1,022,202, forward strand.
AACTCTTACTGGGGTTGCCCCCGAATGTCGAGTCGTGTCGCCACTGGTCTACTGCTTCCTGAGGCTTCAACCGAGTCCGTGAATCTCGCTTGTTTACTACGGCGAAGAAACCGCAAGCGCGAATACATGGAGACCACCGAAAAGCACCCACTCTAATGCTTAACAAATCTAGTCCTGATCATTTTTGATTCAAACGCAACATCATGACCGACGATTCATTGTGTGTTACGTTCAACAACGATGTTTTAAATCGGAAATATGCCCACCAATCCACAGTTGGCGCCGGAACATGGTACTCCGGATACTTACCAAATCAGAAGACCAAATTTCATCTCTTTGACGATGCATCCCACTGTCTTCCCGCCAAAATCAAGAGATTCAAAGATCTGAACTGGCTGATTTTATAGGATACAAGCAGTCGGCAGGGCGCTTCGCGCCCCGCCTCCTACTTTGGGAATTGCACTGATTCCTGATTTAGGTAGCACATGAGCCGCTCCCGGTGTTGGTTCACAAAGTTCTTCAAGCTGAAAGTGTGGTTGTGTGCTTCGGCACAACCTCGCCAGGTACGAAATTGAAACGGGGGAATAAAGCGAATATCGGCGTGAGCGCACATGGGGATAAAGGCTTCAAACAGACAGAAGCCATTTTATCAAGAGAGAGCAAGCGGCTGATGGACGGCCCACGGAGCGTCATTCCCTCTTTCAACGTGCTGCATTCAGATAATCAAGACTAATATTAGTACAATGCAATTACAATGGAAGCCCTTCCCAGACAAAACGTGAAGTATCCAGATATTGTCTGCATCTGGTATTTGGGTCATCGCAGTATAATTGGCCTTGTGAGAAGACAGGTCCCTGTAGATTATGACCAAGCTTCTGGACAGTTAGGCGTTGACAATCATTGAAAACCATTGATAGAGAAACTCTTGCTTTCCTACAGGCATTGTTATTGGTAAACTGTCTCTAATCATGTTGACTACGAACCTGGGTTTCATTGCGCAAATGCGGGTGGAGTTTGGACGACGTGGTTGGTCCGCAAGGAGAGCAGAAATGCTACTTGACTCCTATGTTGTCTTTGAAGGCGTTTGATTGTAGTCTTACCTCCTGCACTGACCTCAGACCTATCTACTCATGTTTTTCTTGTTTCAAGCAGACATGAGATATGAGTGTGTCGGAAGACCATCGTATTTTCGATGGGATTAAGTCAGGAGGCTAGATTGGTGGCGCTCGAGACGTAATAAACCGGTGCGGTGTGGAATGCGGTGAGGATCAGCACTGGGTTGGCACTGAGAATGCTGAGCTTATAGTGGGAAATACACAGGCACTTCCAATCTTCAGGATCGAGAAGGCAATGTAATGCCAAACGCAGCGAGGATTGGCACTGTGTTCGGCTCGGGATTTGGACCAAGCAAGCGGCAGGGCCGTGATGAACCAAAGTCATCTGAGCTCCAAAGCCCACCCATTAAGTCCTCAACTGGCGGCAGGAGATAATTAGCGCTTGCTGTGTGAGCATCCTCAGGAATATTAGCGCCTGCCGTGAAGGCACGGGCAAGAGAGATGGCGGCATGACGGCCGAAAGGCAAAGATTAGCGCTTGTTGAGTGACTCCGAGGGCAGCAAGAAAAATTAGCGCTGGCCGTGCGAGTATCCAGAGTTTCGGTGCCGTGTAGTTCCGGTGCAATGTGAGCACCGAATGCGGCAAGAGAACATTAGCGCTTACCGTGAGACCATCCAGAGTTCAGGTGCCTTGCAGTTCCGGCGGCGTGCGAGCAGCCCACAGTTTCGGGCTGAAAGACCCATTAAAGGAGCTTGAAGGGCTTCAGACGGACATCCGTAATTTTATAAAGAGAGAGACCTTATTCCACTGTCGCATCCTACCATGCAAATTGGACTGTAATTTCTGAGGCCATCTGATTCCTGATGATACGCCCCGTATCAATGCCGCACCATCTCCGCCGCAGTGATCGGGCATTCCGATTGTCAGCTGTGCTTACTTTAAGGCGCATAGGTTTCCCCTGACCGCTGTTTCGCCGTACCGTCCTACACGCCATCCATGTTCCTGGATAACTGTACCATCCGGTGCCATTACTAGTCCTGAAGCTCAAATGACTCCCACCAATACTCAGATATTTGAATTCATAAAAACAACAAACGAGAGCTCGAACACTTCGCATTCACTTCAGTTAAGACATCTCTTTGAATTAGCGTTGTAAAGTTTAAAGTCGAGATTCCCGGATATCGGGGCTGGCCTTCCACAAGCTGGGTTTTACAGGTTTCAAATAACGTAACCTTTTCAATTGAGAAATACTAAAGGTTGGGCGCTGGCGTAGGAGCTACATTAAGGTCGGGTTAATGTCGACGATAGCGAGGCGGGAAGTCCCGATCGTGTTTGGTAAAACATTCGGGAAAGTCGTAATGTGCTACAGGTTTGTGCCTGAGGCTTCCAAAAAACCTTTCAAACTGCTTCTAGAGCCGCACTTGCAGCGAACTTGCCCGGTTCCCTTTTCAGATGCACACTTATTAATTTTATATACAGGCCAAACCCATAGTGGCTAAATTGCGACAGTTCTGGTAATACTTGCCTGAGGAGGAAAGCTCTCAACAGTAGCTCGGAGTGAATATATAAACTCGCCATTTAACCAGCATTCGGCCAGTAGTCTCGCCATACTTCTCTGCACTACTTAGCATGCAACCAGCAGTGTCCGTTTCACTACCAGTCCTTGGATGTCTTCCTCATTTTTTTGCTTTCCTACTGTTCTACGAAATCAAGTCTGTGTCATACACAGAGAATGCTCTCGTCTCTGCATGTATATCACCATCCACCGGCAGAGTGAGGGCAAAGAAGGAAAGATAAAGGGCTCGTGGCAAGCTATTGGCAGAAACGAGAGCTTTGACCCGGCCTCCAAGGGTGTCCCGGAAGGCGCAGATATTAGCCGAGTCTGAACCGTCCGGTTGCCGATTCACTCAATTGTCAATTACAGGTCTGGTGCACCGCGGAGGTCGCGGGAGTCGGCAGTAAGCGTTACGGCCATTGCTCTGACATCTGTTAATTTCCGATTAGGTTATGACGACGATAGCGAAAAGCACTTTTCAAGAGATGGTTCTATGTTGATAAGATCGTACCCTTGGTAGCTGGGAGTAAGCTGTGAGAGACTCATAGCTACAAACTGCTTTCGTACACAAATGACTGTCGTTAAATATGAGATTTATTTAACCTGCTTCGCGGGCTTAAGTTTCCTCCCTGCTCGGCTAGTAAAGAGTGCTGCATCTTCTTCATCTCCAGCCAGCACAAATCAAAGTGAATCGCAAAAATCGAGTCCAACCAGCTGTGGGAAACATACAACATGCGATGACGAGCACTATTCTGTTGTAGTCTCTGTCTGCGGAAAACTAATCGAAACTCAGCAATCGTCGGTGAGAGTGCAATACCAAATTAATTAATTGGTGTACGACAGTGTACGATCCACGGAACCAATGTACGAAATTAAATCTGCCGGCAGCCTTCAGATTGGAGACCCCCTGAAAAAGCGTGCAGCGATCAGTAATCAGCGATCCGATCGCACATTCTCCTGTCCTACACTTCTCCTCCCGCGGCTTTAAAAGGCGCTAGACTAACACTCCCTTTTATTTTCCCCCCTTCCCTTAAATACTCAAACCCGCTCCTAATGTTCGCGATTCATCTCTCCCGCGAATTCACCCTTGGTGTTTCCCTCTCAGTCATCATCGTGCTCGGGATTATCCACGCCGTGTTACATCTGCTGAACGCGTCCCTTGTCTACGCACCCGCCCTCCGACTCCGCTTGCCACTCGCCCAATCTTCGGCGTTACAAATCACGATATCAACCCTCCACGCATATCTCCTCGTCGCGTTTAAGATTACGATGGCATCTAGCATTCTTGTCGTCGCCGTGCGCGAAATCGCCGCGGTGATAAGTTGGTGGAGAGGAGATAATCGGGAGGATGACAGTCTGGAGACAGGGGTGAGGAGCGATAAGGCGCAAGGGAAACTGCGGTGAGTCTCCGATTTTCACTTGGTCTCCTCAACAGGCTGACCTTCTGATATTTCAGATATTCTCGACCCAGTACTTACCCGAACGAAACTATCCTCTTCATCTAGGTCGTGGTCCTATCCTGAGCAGCCGTTCCAATTCATCCGTCACTGATAATGTGCTTTCGAAAAAATTGGACCACGGTCGAGTGATATCTCGTTGTTAATCATTCTATACAATTTGAAAAATTCATAGTTACTGCCCTCTTGGAGACTCGTTTCGTGACGGGTAATTCGGTAAAAAATATCAATTCAAGCCTGTCGTATACTTCAGTTTAAGCTGCGGAACCTACTTTCGCTGCGCAAGCAAGGCGGCGAGCTCAGTGAAAGATTTGACGACCACGTCAACTTCGCCGCCATCAATCTTGGATTTGACGGGACCCTCATCTGAGAATCCCTCCCCTTTGCGCGGTATGTAAACGGTGCGCATGCCAACGTCCGCCGCCGCACGCAGATCGAACATGTGCGCTGCGACCATGGCGACATTGTGCGGCTCCAGCGAGAGGTGCTTAATAGCGCCCAAATACACTTTCGGGTCTCTGGAATAATGCGAAATGGGAGTGATGCGAGTAAAATTTATGACGAGCACGAACGGTTTAAACGATCCGAAGAGCTCGGCGGAAAAGACTGCGTCCCAGGGAAGATCGGCATATCTTGCCATGTCCACCAGGAGACGGAGGTTCCCATTGGACAGGGTGACGATTATAACCTCTTTCTTCAAGGAGTACAGACCTGGAGTAGAGTCTGGCCAGCCTGAATTACAGTATGAGAGACCGCGGTAGTTGAATGATTACTGTTACTGTACATACCACCCAAGCGATGCCACACCAAGTTCAGCTCATCGCGGGCCGCTCGTGTGAGTTTCTCGCCGAAGGCTTTCCACTGCGGAGCATTGAGGATGTCTTCAAGAATCTGAACGGGGTGGCGTTTGATGGCCATTTAAAGCAACGAGACTGTAGCTACCTCCCGATGCATAGCATCCACATTCAAAGAGCCTGCTCCTCCCTGCGCAATTCGTCGGCTCGGCGGGAATTGGTGAATGTCTCACATGCGAGGGCGAGGGAACGTACGTATTCTCCATATATCCGCGTCTCCAGGTCGTAGCGAATTCGTTCCAGTCGGCGTCTAAGTATACGATAGTTCCGAATCCCTGCAGTGGACTTGGGAAAACAAACCGATCTGGTGCTTCTTGCCGAGGGTTTCGAGCTCTTGAGTGACGGAGCTGTGCCAATCTACCACGGTGCCAAAGACATCGAACACTAGAGCCTGGACGTCGGTCAAGTCAGACATTGGGGACGAGGAATGAGTAATACGAGCGGAAGTGCGGGAAGGCGTCCGATCATGTCAGCTGAGGAGTAATTGCTCGGCCCGGCGATGATGATTTGTCAAGGTAGACAATCCTCGGCACTCTTCGGCGGGTCACCTTGTGCCTGTTGAAGCTTTGGGGACTTGTTCGGCAGTCGATGCATTCAAAGCAACAGAACGAATTAAATACAATAGTTATCAAGTGACGAATTCTTTTACTTGCCATTAGCAATCGAGCCTCATAGCGAATCCAGAGTTTCACCTCTATTAAGGTATCTAACATACAAAGCCATTTATACAGTACTTATAGTCTGTGTGGGTGGCGCATAATAAACAACGCGCGCGCCAACTCAATTCTTCCCAAAGAACTCCTCCGCCACAAACTCCCATACCTCCTGCGGCTTGTTAAACAGCTCCTTCGTGAACTGATACTTCTTCGTCCCTTGCTCCCACACGTACTCCAGAATCCCGTCCTCCCTGTGGATATACGGGATCGCATTGCGGAAGTTCATGCTGAGGTCGGCGTTGATGGGGAACGGCTGCGGCGCGCCAGGGGCGTCAGCGAGGCCCGCAAGCTGCAGCTCGCCCAGGACAGAGCTAAAGTCTGTCACCTCCGAGCCCTTGATGCCGCCGTCGAACTGGGACGTCGTGGCGGAAGGCGTGCCGCCGAAGACGGCAGAGCGCACGCCGTGCTTCTGGAAGAGGTACGAGGAGAAGACGCTGCAGGTACTGGCGCAAATGGAGTTGGCGACGAACACGTAGTCAATGCCGTCGAATGCGGGGGTGGTGAAGTTCGTAACGTCGGACGCAGCGCCGAAGTCGTCAAAGAAGCGCTGCGAGTACGCGTCCTTGACGCCGTTCACGGTTTGAGGGACGGGCGGGTCCATGAACTGGCTGTTGGTCGTGAGGAGGTTGTAGTTGAGCTGCGCGGAATTCAAGATCAGCGATGTTTAAAGAAAGGGAAGAGAAGTGACGCACATCGCGATAGAAGCCATAGAAGTACTCGCTGCTCTGGTCCCCCTCGCCAGCGGCGGCGGCGACCGATTCCTGGCGCGTGAGCTCCGTGTCGCGCAGCACAGCCGGGAACCCGGGGTAAAGATCCTGCGGGAATAAACTCCACAGCGCGACAGCGCCGGCGAAGATGTAACCGCCGCGGTTGCCCGAGTTGTCGATCAAAACGTGCTTGACGCCGGCGGCCTTGAGCTTGGTGAGCCCATCGAAGAGGGTGGCGGAGATGCCGTTGATGTACGTGGTGAAATCCGTCCCGTCCGACGGCTCGAACTGCTCGAAGTAGAGCACGCCGACCTTGGGGTGCGCGGCGAGCTGGTAGACGTCGAGGGTGGTGATGTGGCCGAAGGAAGTCACTGCGCGCGCGCGCGTCAGCTGTTTACGAGCGATGCAGAGAAGGAAGACGTACGGTTAGGCTGCGCGTAGTTGGCCGGGGCTGCAAGGCGTGCGGAGGAGGCGGAATTGCGGATGGGGTCCTGATTGTCGGGGCGCACAACACCCTTCTTGCGCGTGACGGAGCGGGGGATCGCATCCGCGCGGGCGTCGACGGCGCGTTTGGTCTTGAGGGAGGCATCGGTCGGCAGCGCACACGTCTCCGCAATGAAGGACGCGGTGGTGTTGCCAGATGCTACGAAGGACGCCGCCCATGGCACGGTGAGCGTCTTGAGGCCATGGAACGTCTCGAGTAGCACCGTGACTGAGTCTGCGCCAGGGTAGAACGCGCGCTGGCCGAAACGGCCGACCTCCTGCGTGAAGGCGCCCGAGACGGTGTCTAAGTTTGCTCGTAAGCGAGAGTTCCTCATCGAAGAATGCGAGAAGACTCACCAGCAGAGTATCTCGACATTAGACGCATGTAGCGTGGGTTAACAGTCTCGTACGCGCCGACAAGGCCGTTGTAGATGCTCGACTCGGTGGCGAGGGCGACGAGGTACTCCGAGGCTTCGATCCCGTTGATGGCGAGGACTCGCGCACCGTCGTAAGGGCGGACATGGACGTTAATGGACTCAAAGTATGCCTCCAGTCCTGTGCGGCCCTGATTCGGGAAGTCATAGTTTACCAGGAAGGTGGGGTACGCGGTGCGCGAGGTGGGGGTGGACGCGAGGGTAGCGATGGCGAATGGGAGGTTGTAGCTGAACGCCTCCGTGCACGCGGCGGAGAAGAGTGTGTGCCCGTCAGCCTCCCTGTTCCATGCGTCCGTGACCTGGTTCAACGTTAAAGCCAGTAGAAAGGAAAGAAATATTGAGGCGCACAGCGATATTGAAATCCCAATCACTCTTGTAGCCAGAGGTGGAGGTTTTTTTCTGAACAGCTTTGTGGATCTGTTAGGGTGTGTACGGCAACAGAATCTTTTGAGGTTCTGGTGCTTTGATGGGCAACTATTCCCTTTTCAAGTAGTCAGCTGCCGAGTGCGTGACTTTCTCGCATCTTTCATCAAACAGCATCCAATGCGTCCGCTCACCGTGCCCCGCCTTTCCCGCCCTCTTGGCGTTGTCAAACCAGTGCCCGCCCTCGACATTCCGTGCGTCAGGATAACCCTCGGGCTTTGAGAGAAATACAATTGATGATTACCCTTAACAAGCTGTGGGCAGAGATAAAAAGCGAGGCGGTTTGCGACAAATTTTATTTTTGTTCTCGTCGTCGCCCACGATGAGCACGGCAGTCAACGATGCGGTGGTGATGCATCAGAGCTGTGACTCCTACGTGACTGAGAAAAGTTTGGACTACTTGAAAAGGGAATAGTTCCCATCAAAGTACCAGAATCTCAAAAGATTCTGTTGCCGTACACACCCTTAGCTTGAAAAGCAGGAGCGGCATACACAACAACTCACCTCGCAGAAGAGAGCCGAGGTTCACGTCATGGGGAATGAGCGGGTTCGGCGAGTGCAAAAACCAGTTCTCGAGCGAATACCAAGGAAGCGCCTTGATATTCGAGTCGATGACCGCCAAGCTGCGCGTCTTGTTAAAGGGGACATTCAGCTCGCAGGCGTGTGCAGCCTTGCTCGACACCCATTTGGTCGCCGTTGCTACCGTGCATGGGTCGCTAGCACTAGCACGGGTCCTTCAGCTAATCGCTGCAGTAAAAATAACGCGAGACATACGTTTTTGCGTTCGCCAGGGCCACAGAGGCGGCGACGAAAAGGAATGACGACAACATGGCCGCAGGTGTAAAACGAGTGGAGGCGCAGGGATTGCGAGTGGTAAACGAGGGTTATGGGCAACCTTTAAAGCACGGGGGAAAAGGCCGAATAAGGCAACGGGCATATGGGGAGCAGTGCGGTGCCAGCAAAGCACATGATAAGACCCTCGTGATTTTTTGACGGCGCGCATGCTGTGCACCGGCGATCCGCCTTCGCCTTCGCCTGATCGAAACCCCTATGCCGACATTACGCCTTGAGGCCTGAGACCAGAGGTGTATGAAGCTATAGGGTCCCGAGGTTGGGAGAAGGAGAAAACCTTGCGAGTATGCGATTCCACAGCTTGGAACGTGGCGCCTGTGAGCGGATCCCCGTCGAGCTCGGCGGGATGTCACAAAGCATATGTCCCTATACCCTTAAGAGTCGTTTGGTCAGTGATGGATAAGCACTACAAATCCGGAGAGCAAAATTGCGGGTGACTTTTGTGTCACTAAGCTTGCAATTCTCTCGTGCCAAAAGACGAATTATTCGGGTAAATACTGCACCTGTATGCCATATAGAACCCTCATCACCGCCGTATATCAGCACTCGGAGCCAAGACAAGCTCGATACAGCTCAAGACCGCGTACAACGACGCCCGTAATGATACGTGGCATGCGGGTGACGCCAAGGAAAACCCGTCGGGTATAATACAAGGTCGCGCGATAGGGCGATTGCGGGAAATTATTTGCCGACTGGTGCAAAGAATGTAGAGTCATGTAGGAAGCGTAAGAGCAGAAACGGGGAGATGTAGAAATTTTCGCGAAGAGTTTGCTACAGTGGTTAAAAAGACCCCGAGAGAAGCGGCAAGGCAGCATAAGAGGTTAAATTTTGGTTAGAAGAGTTTAAGCCAGCGTGAACGAGTCTGTAGCCGAAACAGCAATTTTGAAGGTGGAGGCACGAGGAGAGTATGTGGCCGTGTTGATCTTGAGGGGTGTACCGTGACGTATACATAAACAGCACCACACACCCTCAGGCTGTCAGCATTCTCGCAACTTCCATCACAGTTCATCTGGAAACCCCGGACATTCTATATAGCACTACATAGCTCGGGTAGGTCCCATAGACGCGTACGAGGTCGGCCTCTATGTAAAACTTTTTTTTCTATGTATGTCTATATAGAATCGCGTAGAGTCGCGTAGAAACGCGTAGCATCGGCAATAGGACGTTACCCGAGCATCAACCGAACACCGGGGCATCAGGTGCGTAAATGGGCGTTCAGATAATTATAATAATCAACAACGATCACGACATACACAACGATACTATTACTGAAGGACTCGACAACCAACTTAGATAACCCGAGTAAACCAAGTAGCAAAAAGAAGCTGTCCCGGAAACACTCAGAGGACCGATGCAGAAGAACTGAAGGTGAGAGGCTTGCAAGATCTTTACGAGGGCATTTGTGGGAGGATATTTGCGGAATCAAGATCATTGAGATTGAAAGGAGGGGTCTTGCAGTCTTAAAGGGGAGCCCGAATACGTAGAAGCTTGTTTGTTTGACTTCAGTAGAACTTGACCAGAAACCTAGGCACGATTGCAGAACGGGGAAGACATCGACACTTGATGAGCGTGAGACTTGAGGGATTGGATGATTAAACAACGTCGAACTTGAAACGACGCCGCAGAGCTATTGGGCTTGAAGGGAGAGCTCGAGCGAGAGACGGACTCGGGACAGAGTGGGAGATATAGCCGGAAGATGGAGGTTCAAGACAAAGAGTGAAAATTGATGAAGTCTGGCACGCACGTTTGTGACATAGGATGGCATCGGATAGCGACTCGACCATGTGGACGCCGTAATGTAGAGTCTCTTCCGAACAGTCTCGGAAGACATCCTCTTTCGGACGACCACTATACGCACTACGCGAGTCTACACGGATACAGACTCTACCCGTGTACATAGAACTACATAGAAACGGCGGTTCTATGAAGCAGAAATGCCTTTCCAGATGTTCGTCCCAAGTTCGTCCCGTCCCCGGGTTTCGCTGTTCTCTTCGCTCTGTATCATCTTAAATTATCCTCTCGGTGTACGGAGTCACAGCCCAAGATTGATTCCCGTTGGGAATCTGCCCACCGTCTGTTGTTACTGGGTCGCTTCTCTCTTCCCTAACTCAACCTAGCAAACGATAAGTACGGCGTGGAGTAAAGAAATTTTTACAACGCTGGACATCATGGAACCCGGATCGCCACCGAAGCACGGACCTGCAGCCGCGTAACTCCCAGCCCTGGCTCTGTCCAAACGCTCCTTTTTATATCAATGCGCACGCAGTGCTTCTCTGCTGTCCAGTTTCAAATAGTGGCTTAAATACATATCAGTGACTCAGGCGTCTCTCTCGCCTTGTGAGTTTTGATCACTGTTGCAATGCAACGAACTGTAGATCACTTGCAACACAGCTGATGCATTTCGCGGGAAAGCATAGATATGGGACAGAACACGCGACAGACGCCCGCATCGCACTTGCACTCAATGTTAGCCCTACACGCCTTCTTGACGCTCCTCCTTTTCCTCCCTCACTCTGCCATCGCAGCCAACACTATGAAGGCATCCCCGCATGATTTTCAACCTAGCTTAGGATGAAATACGTCGAATAACCTGCAAACGGTTGATGGTAGGTTGATTTTATTCAACCTATTTTTTAGGTTGGATTTTATCCTTCGGATCTCATCCTATTCCCTACTGATATAACGTCGGGTGGTTCTCTCCGCTAAATTAACCAACGTCGATTTCAACCTATCATAGATTGAATATCCTGTTGCCCATCAAAATCTGCACATTTCGTTTGGAACTGACATAAATGAGTCTCCCGCAACCATAAAAGACAGGCATCACCGAGGGTTTGGTGAGAATACCTTCAACAGGCATCAAACGTGGAAAGATGTGGAACAAGGACGCCATCAAACCGGCCCTAATTTGCACGTGTACTGAAAGATGGTTGGACATCAACAACTATCAACAACACGACTCTTGTCCTTCCCCTCCACCTCGCCTCCGCCTGCCTGGCTGCTTCGTCATCATCTTGGTTCTCTGCAATGATCTGGGCATACCCACACATCACAGTGCTCTGGTTCCTGACTCCTTGAATTGTGCACGATATGACGGGTCGAGATGTGGGGAAAGAGGCTCAGCGAGAAGCTCTGTGTTTTTGGTGTGTCACCATCCTCTCCTCTTCGATGACTGCTAATTCGTCGCTACCTTTCTTTGCTGCCTTTATCTTCCCCATCTCTTGAGTGCTTGGCATCCACACAGGACGGGTTAGAGATAATAGTCGGACTTGGGCCCATTGAACGGTCACTGCTAGGTACCTCTTGGCCATCTTCGTAATCCTAACTAACACGGGCACGCCAGGAAGACTAGGGTATTGCATGTAGATTCAGAATGTCGGGTACGTCCTCAAATCGGGTATTTGTGATCATAAATTGACTGGGACCGCCAATTTCTCCATCCACCTCGTGCAACGTATCTCCGACCATCGTCCGACGAAAATGAGTACCGCCTTTACCTTATGTGTAGGAGGATGAAAAGCTGATACAGGCGCGTCTTCGGCTTGGCATACAGCCTGTACGCGTAGCCCAATGCTCATCGCGACGCAGCCTTACACAACTTGCTCCATGGGTACAACGTATGCTTTCTGCCTCCAGATATTGCTTTTATTTTATTTTATGCAGGACACGATGGTGGCACGTCAAACATATGTACCGAATTCATGCCAGTTGTCATCGGTGAGTTCTGCCGTGGCAACGCGCTTGTCGAGGTGAATAACCCCTTTCGTGTTTATCCACCTTCCACTTCTGCATCACCCTGTTTACTCGCGCAACGCAGACTCAATTCAGGGTGACCAAAAACGGCGTAGCCGAGCCCGAGGTTCGTCCCAGTCTTTCCTCTATATCTTTCCCTTTCCGATACATATTTACGCATGCACGCAGAGCTGGGACGGTCACCTACACCCGCATGATGCATTCGTGTACTCCTGCGCGAACTCGTACAAGTTTGGATGGTGATGTGGCAATGAACAGGATGAAGGGGTGGTCGGCGTAGCTGTACATTAATGTTTTATTTATATGAATCATTATATCTTTTCATCCTTTTCATCCAAAGTCTAGATGGGATTCAGCAGTGCATAGGATGAAACCAGCTGGCTCAAATTATATTAAGGTAGGTTGATATTCAGTCGGAAAAGCTGACGGGACGATAGGATGATTTTGACCGTTTTAGCGGTGTTTTCATCCTATTGTGAGCAACCTACTGGCTGCCGATTTTCATCCTACGGTCGATGAAAATCAACCTATGCCCAGCTGAATGCCATCCTGAGATTGGTTAAAGTCTAGGTTGAATTTCATGCGGTACGGCCGCCATAGAGCAACCATGGTATGGATGCCTCGCCGATGGTGCGTATCAATACACTTCTGCAACTGCTAGCACTAGGCTCACTGTGTCCTCTTCTCAGCCATGCAAGCTCGTAAGCGCTTGAAAATACGAATGTTTCTCGCACTCACGAATCCGGAATAATGGCGATGAATATTCAGGCCGTATCAAGACATATCGCCGACGACTTTGGTGCGGACATCAACACTGTTCTTGATCAAGCCATGGAGACAGCTCTGGGAGATGCTCTTGAAACTCCAGAGCTCATGGATCAGGCAGTCGGATGTGTCCTGAACACAACCAATACTGCGTCTGGTGCCGTAAGTATATAAATTCCGGGTGCAGACGAGCAATTTATTTCCGTACATGTACAGACGGGCGCAAACGTTTCCACTGCTGCGATCTACGGGTCCACAACATGCAAGGCCACAAAAATTAGCGCGGCCGGAGTTACCCAAACTCGGCTGGGTATGTGGGCCTGCGGCGTCGAGGGAGTCAATCCCGAAGCCATGCGATATACGGAGTTCCTGCTTGACGTATCGACCACTTTCAGTATCCTATGCGGGCTGTACGCGCAATCCCTCCCCGAAGGTGACGAACCTTCAGAAAGGACAATCATCTGCACCCTCTGCCCCTACGGAGCCGGAGACCTGCTCGCGAATTGTCCGAGTGCCTGGGGTGCGTGTTCGATTGGATCACGAGTCGGAGTGATTTCTGATGTTGATTGCAAAGGCATTATGCTGGCATGAATGGCCAGCTGTGTTTATTAACTGTATGGTGCTCCGGATTCTACGCGGAATTTTTGCGGTTTCGTAAAACTGATTGGACGAAGGTGTGAGTTCGACTGCTTCATCGTGGCAATAATCGCGCAGGGTTGATCCCCAACACGTCGATAAGCGCGCGCGCCTTTTTGCCGCCTCCCCACGCAGGGAGGAAGACGCTCACCCGATCCCAGCTTGAACCTCCGAGCCGACATACCTGCAACTATATCTCGCGTTCAAGCAATGCTTGTCCTCCAGAACTCACAGGAATATCTCGTGCATTCATCCGTGCCCAGATATCCTCGGGTTTGGGACTTTGAGGCGCTTCTGAGCCTCGTCCATCAGCCTGAGCCTTCTCCAGCGTAAATGCATTTGGTCCATTTGACAGGACCTTCTTTTGTTCTAATTCACCTCGCACTGGATGCTTTATATGTCCCATGACTGGGCTCCCCGAGAGCCTCAATGCACTCGGGTGTCAAAGTCAGCCCGCACGGTAGATATCATCGCGCACTGGCGTTGAAGAATCGCACGCTTTTGCTCACTTTTAAAATGTGTCTGCTCTTGATGTGCATTGGAGTTCCATCGCAATGTATTGCCGATATGTAGTCCTCTAAGGGGCAAAAAAAAGAAACAATCCCGTGGGCACTGGTCTATCACTGGGGGCAAAGGACCCCACATGTGAAATAAGGATGCTTCCAATGCATTCAGTTCGCATGTGGGCGTGACAGTTGACAAAGCCCTTTGTAAATTTTATGTACTTAATGTATTAAATATGAACTAGAGTCTATTTAGGTATTGTATGTTTGAGGGCCATTTTTGGGATAGTCAAAATTAAGGTTGAGAATATTTGAGGGTAATTCTTATGCGAGCTGAAAGGTTTGTTTGCATGAGCCGCGACTCGGCCGCAGTTGCCGCCGGGCAACGGCATGATGGGGTTGCGGCCAGGTCGCGCTCATGTGACAAGTCAGAACCTATGCGTCGGCACTGCCGGCATTGTGCAGTGTCCGGCCCCGCACCTATCCCACGGAGGTCAGTCGCTATTTGATGGCTTACCGCACACCCATCCCAAGCCCGACATGGTTTATTGATCCGCAGTGTCCTTGTCGGCACGCAACCCCACGGGCGGATCGGCTTTGCCACCACCGGACCCCACTCGCGTGTCGCCTTTGTCAGCACAGAAGACTTCCTGCACACTGCCTTTGTCAGGGCCACACTTCTGACTCGTCACATGAGCGCGACTCGGCCACAACTCCATCATGCCGTCAGCCGGCAACATGTGCAGCTAAGTCGCCACACACACAAGCAAACTTTTGCTGGGGATAAAATTACCATTAACCATTCTTAACCTGAATTTTGACTATTCCAAAAATGTCCCTTAAACCTACAACAACTAAATAGAATCTAGTTCGTATTTAATACATTAAGTACATAGAAGTTACAAAGGGCTTTGTCAACTGTCACGCCCACATGCGAACTGAATGCGTTGGAAGCATTCACCTTTCACAGGCGGCGTCCTTTGCCTCCAGTGTATGCACCGGCAGGGAGTCGAACCCCGTCTTCACCCGATTTTGATTAAAGCATAACCAGCCTGAGACAGGTGTGTCTTTGACTCCACCGCTGCGTTTCTATTACTCGCTCATCCCTTTAGACACTTTGCAGCATTATTACAGTTGAAACTCCTCCCTGAGGGATAGAAAATGCTCCCTGCTCTCCATAAATTATGCACACGCCGGGAGTCGAACCCCGTGGCCCACCACCCGAACTCGACATGGTGCGTTCTCAAGATCTCGGTGTATTGGCTCAAGCGTTGACATCCTACATTCTGCCGCAGCGGGTGGCTAAGATCTCCATTCGCACAGTTGCTTGCCACCTTTCCGTACTCCATCTCCACGCAACAATGCTAAGTACCAGGCACCGTTCATGGCGTCCCGCGACTGACTTCTATCATGCCAGATGTTCATCAGGCGACCAAAAAAAATCACAGCTCGATATAGGTATAAATATACTCCCTACCGTGCTGCTTTCCCCGTCGGCATGGGCGCCATGAATGTCATCGCTCATTTAACCTGCACTAATAGTGCGTTTAAATTCGGAGCCCCAGCATACGTTTAGGTCCCATTCATGCAAAGCTCGCAGGTGGCCCCGATTCTGTAACTCATCGCTGCTTTGCCTCTTCCTCGTCCAAGAAATGCTGCTGCAAAGTGCAAAGATCTCACAACAGTCGCTGACGGAAGCGGAGCAATAATGGCTCACCAACCCTGCGTGAGTGATAGATATCAACGTCGGCGGGATATGACATTGACATCCGTAGTTTCAGGTTTATTAACAATTCCAACGTCTCCGATGAATGCATGCCCCTGGGGATAGCCTCTCCGCTGCATATATAAAGTGCTCCATTTCAATTATGGTCCCCACTCCCACAATGTTCACTAAATTCATCTCAAGCGCTTTCCTCTTCCTTGTCCTCGCACAGGGAGCAGTAGCCATTGTTTGTGAGTGCCCCCCGCACTGTGCGTCATCCAAAACGACTGCTGAATGACCGCGGGGGATAGGTGGCGGACCCAAAGTATGTACTTTTTGAATAATGGTGCGGTCAATTGACGGTCTGACCGCGTTATAGTTGCCCGCGTGTCCAACCGTAACCCCCTGTGTACGTGTTTTTCTGAGCCTACAGCGTCCTATTTGCTCATCGCTGTAACAGTACCCCGCATGTACAACCTTTGACGTATTGCATTTGGCTTATTGACAACTGAACTCCATATCAACAGGCGCATCCACGGAATTTTGCTGCCACACACTAGGGAATAGGCAAGTCTTGCCGTTAAATTGGCAAAGTGTCGTGTGTTGACCTCGGCGGCAGGTGCATCTCGGCGGCCTCGGCGTGCCCCAGGATCGGATGAGTGCCTTCAGCCAGAAAAATCGTGCGCGGATCCACGGGAGGTTGGCGCAGACACTCGGCATGCGCACAAAACTAAGACAAAGCAGAGAGGAAGACGAGATTCGATGGATATGTATTAGTCAATCGGACATTCCTGCTAGAGGGTTGTGGGTCGCAAACATAATAGTTGCTGTTTCAACGTCGCGACGCGACATATTTCGTGATCCAACACGACAACATACGGACTCCAGGCCACCAAGATAACAAATGGTCTACGTTGCCCCATCTGATCCGGCCAAGAATAGCAAAATGCAGACGCCTCTCCAGTCCGGCGAGCCGGTGTTTGCTCCCAATCGTGGAAAATCTTGTCTTCTCGGCATCTGAGTTGTAATCTGAGTTCACAAAAACGGGTTTCTAACGCAAGTCAGCGGGGAATTTGGATAAAATGATCAAGTTTTCGGACGGTGCGTGCGATTCATCGCTGCGCTCGCTCGATCTCTGCACGGTTGGACAAACCGGGATGATGTGTAGTTTGAGCCATGAAGCGAGGGTTCAATTGCACGCTTCATACACGAAGGTTGTCTGGTTGAACTAGGGGAATCCAGTGGTCGTTTTCGTCTTGGGTGGGGACAACACAGAGGTCGGGTACGCCCAAATTATGGACGGCGTTTGGTATGTTGTGCAGCAACGGCACACCGATAGACGTGGAACTCTGAGAGGGTCGGCAAGCGGCAGATCTATCTTAGCTTGAATGCGGCGTGCGTGCAGTCGCTGAAGGCCAGTGAAACACCCAAGATGTTGGAACAGAGTGTCTAATATGATACGGGGTGAGTCTGTGGAAAAACACCAATCTTTCTTGTGTGGCGACTGCGACGCATAGATATCGCAATACCGAACAAACGGGGCTATTTCTGGGGAGCACCAGAAGCGGAGACCTTCCAAGCGACGGTCTACTTCGGTGGAGGAAGGAAGAAGCACGGCGCCGCTGTCAAGGCAAGAACACACGTTGAAGAGGTCGGGATGCGCCGCGGAAGGTGCGACAAGCTAAAGAGAAATGCTCAAGGATCGGTCGTATTTAGGCACCTTGTTCAAGATTTCGACCCATAGCTCATTTGGTACTCGATCCGGAGAGCTAGAGCCAATCAGCGTGTGCGAGGATGTGGCTGGAATTTGAAAGAAAGAAAATTGACGTCACGGTCGCACGATGTCGGATTTACTCTTGGTCTCCATGGCAGCGGAAGTATTGGGCGAGCCGGCACTTTGGATGCCCAGGGATCTTCTGGACGTTACTCACGTTTGTGCTTGAAGCAAGGCTACTCTCACCTCCCATAGAATGGCACGTCGCTAACTGGCCTAAGTGTCTCAGGCGACCCTGCTTTTTCAAGTCACAGCACTTCTCATTCGCCGACGGCAAGTCCTTTAAATTTCATAGCCTGCATGGTGTTGGATTCGTAGGTGAATCCACATCCATTGATCACCAAGGGTCATGTAGCTCAGCTGGAAGAGCGCCAGACATGAATGCTGGAGGCCTGGGTTCAATCCCTAGCGTGGCCGTCATCTTTTATCGTTGACACATGGTTCTCTTTCCGCTTGTAGCCATGATTTGCCATGATCCTCCCCCGGTCTTTAAATTTGGCGATCTTTGCGTAGCGAGAATTCGGCCGCTAGGGAAGAGGAACCCAATCGCGTTCTCCTTGCCGTTTTGCCGACGGGAAGCAGCCCGAGGAAGCCGGCGAACAACCGTTTTGCCTACGCACAAATGATTTCCCGCTCTTCTTTGTTGCTTCTTCTTCTGAGACCTTTCCCGATTCGCGCGTTTCCGTGTCTTATTAGTACAGGCACCGAATTCGTAAACCTTTCAAACGCCTGGCCAGTATGGGAAGGCTCGAATATTACAAGTCCTGGACGGCGACCGAGTCGTTTTTTCTGGTGCGCATCATTGCAAACTCATTTCCCCATCGTTAAAACTTTTTTATCGGCGAATGGATGTAGTCGCTAACGAGCCCCATCACCGTGCAACTTTTTCACATTCGGTTCTAATAAAATACTGTATAACACCTCACTACGGCTGTGATTCGCCATGGATCCTGCTGCTGAGCTCCTTCACAGCGTAATCGTTGCGCTCCAGAACGTGCTCACCACTCGCTATGTCAGCGGTGAGCCACTGCGTTCCAATATCTCGCCACTCATATGATACTGACCGCCTGCTACTATCACTACAGTTGCCGGCTTCGTGGTCAGCAATTGTTACGCTCTTTAGGAGTCCCATTGACTGACATTCTCAGGTCCTTCTCTACGATCACCTCCTCACGCTGGACGACGAGGTTGAGTTCGTATGGAAGGCGCCCAAAAGCCTCGAGAAGGTCCTATTTCTCCTTTTGCGGTACATGGTCCCCCTTTTCCTGACTGCGCAGACTGTCAGTACGTTGATTGGCTTTTCCGCGTGGAATTTACCTGATGGTATGCAAGCTCGCAGCGGATTGCCGGTTATTACAATGTCTGATGTTGTACGTCTGCATACCACTCGTATCGTAGATCTCAATCTCTAAAAATTTGCGTAGGTGTAAGCAACCTTCATCAATCTGTTCATGGATTGGTCATTATAATGAAAGGAAATTCTCGGCAGGTGCAAAGCGTGGACCGCGTTCACGGTATAGTATGCGCTCTCTCCTTCTCTTTATCGCTAATATCCTGTCACAGACATACGCCGGCTGGCTCTCAATCGTCATATCGAATTTGCTTGTTCTGCAACGCATTTGGACCACACTCCCCAGTGGACACCAACTCATTACGTGGTCCTTCACTTTTTTCATCTTCATGCAACTTGCGAGTTTCTCCGTTACGACCTGGGTCGTTTCTAACATGATTCGTGCGTGGTTGACCTCTGCCATATCTCTCCTGTTCCGACGCCGAGTTCTCTCAGCCGTTCTCGTATTCGAGCCCGCGGTGGGACTTTGCACGTTCACTTCCAAGCCCAGTGTCTTTGGCCTCTGGGTACCAGGGGTGCGTCCTTCTACCATCCTTCTTGTTCGGAGACACGGATTACACTATACTTAGATCGTGTTTGAGGCCGTAGTCTTTGTCACGGTATGTTGGAACTCGCTTGACCGTCCGCGTGCAGTCGGGCCCGACTCCGACTCCCACATCACGCGCATGCTCTTCCGTGACGGCTTCGTATACTTCGTTGTACGTCCATTGCTCTTTCGTCCTTGCCATCCGCCGGTGTGACTTCAATTTCAGATTCTAACCGGTGCGCCGGCATCGCAGTTGGTTACTCCGCAATGAGTTCCTGACATTTAGCCAGTTCTGCGCATCGCCAACACAGTCATCGCCATCTTCGCCCCGATTTCCTTGATCTTCGTCGTCGTGTTGTACGTCCTTCCCCCTCCCAAGACTCGACCCCTGACTCATGTCGATTGTTATAAGTTTCATCTGGGCGGCCACGACGCTCACGACGAGCCGGCTCGTTATCAACTCGCGCCGCGAGATTGGGCTCGCGGAGCGGATGTGGGAGTTGCAGATGGAGGAATTGGATGAGCGCGCACAGACCGAAGAGGCCGACGAAACACTTTCTCGGAACGCGTCTCTGGCGCTGCGGACGAAGCTGGGCTCCGTGGAGTAAATGGGTTTATGGGTTTATGGGTGTCCCTATCACTTTTCATGATTGTATACTTTGTATGCTGGGGTCGTAGATATCCCGAAGAGGTGGTTGAAAATAAGACCTCTTTATCTCGGACTCACTCCGGCCTGTCGTCGGAAGAAATTTAAAGCAAGACCGTGGATTTGCTGCGAAGGGAGGTTCATCGACACGCGGGATACAGCACTATTCCACCGATCCCTCCTGTATATATCGTCCCCAAGGTTTGTTTTCTCAAATACAACCACCGAACTTGAGCGATGAGAGGACAACGGGCTCGCACCGGCGGATCGTCTCCGCACAGCAAAGGTCTACGGTATCGCAATCGGCGCTCGACTTGCAGGCGGCGTCGAGCCCTCCGGTGCCCTGCGGGACGCGCACATCGCTGGTCAGAATTGCGTTCCAGTCAGATTTTATCAAATAGAAATAAATAGAATAGACGACGCGTACAGGACGGCGGCATGCGTTGTAATCGGAAGGGATGAGTTTCCGATACGCATTTCGGGCGAGTATGCGGGAGATGCGCAGCGAAAGGCCTGCATGGCCTTTATATCCTGTGCGATTGCAAGCGACGTCAGTCGAAGATGATTGTCAGTACCTACTTTACATACATGTCGCTTGAACTGTCCATCTGTCGAGTCAGCTCGCTTCAAGGTCAGTTTTTTCAATGAAAGTGACACTTTTCGAGTGCAGGGGTACTAGTAAAAAAGGTTTCGCAGCGGGCAGTGAATTGGGCATGTGAGTTGTTGAGAGAAGATAAGGGGAATGGGTGAGAAAAATGTTGGACTCAGAGGCGCTTCGGGTGTAGAATGAGTGGGGAATCAATATTTGAAGGTTTCAACTACGCGCCAAACGTGAAGTCGATTCAACGCTAGCCTCCCGTAGACAGACGCTCTAACAGGCGAAGCTCGTCATTTACTTATAAGAGTGACGTGATTTTCTCCTGCTTCCCTAACGATGACTATGAAAACACTTGTATCTCGCACCATTGGTCTGGATTTCTGGTGTTTTTCTCGTGCATGTACTATATACTTTAATTTGACTAGGAATTCCGCAGAAAAATCAAAACAGATGAAGAGTTTACGTCGGTGTCAAAGCTCGCGCTGACACATATCTAAGTGAGTTGTCAACACTCTGATTAAGACGGAGGAGCTTATCGAAAAACTCGAACTGGATACTTGCAGCTGTTTTCATTGCTTCCTCCGCGTTTCCAACTGCAGATGTAAATTTCAAGTGGGGGTGGTGTTGCCTCAAAACCGTCCCAGAACAATGGTCAATCTTGTTTGAATTCCAGTCAAAGACAAAGAGCAAACGGGAATTGCCGATCGCCTTTGATGCTTCTGTTTGCAGGGGTTTGGCACTTTTTCGCTTCCTTTCCGCTTTATCACTGCACGCCATCTTTGTCCTCCACCAAAAATGCACCGCTGCCTGACGATCTTGGAAATTGTGGAAATGATACTGGAGCATTTGTGTGGCTCCAAGCGGCTGGAGTTCGAACAGGCGACGTGGAAGCAGCCCTGGCTCACTGACGTTGCGATCACGGCAAGAGTATGCAGGTTCTTCAATGGTCCCGCCATCACTTGCTTATGGAGGTCTGCCGTCCTTGTTAACCTCATCCGTTGCATGCCTTCGGATCTATTGGATTTCCATGAACTTGACGAACCACGCGAGGGTCATGACAGTCGGCGGATATCTACGGATGTGAAATACGAGATGGTAGGTCTCATTGCAGAACCTTTTTCTATCGCATTTTGAATGAAAAATAGTGGCTTGATCGTCCCATTCGCGCGACGGATTGGGATCGAGTTTCGATCTACGCCTTCCGCGTCAAAGAACTTTTCTCCGGATGCGACGAATGGGATATATCGGAAGTGTTGCCCACAATTGCGATGTGTTTTCCGAACAACATACTTGGCAACCTTAAAAGTCTTCACTGGGCGTGTTCCAACGAAGACTTCCCCCACATCACTATGCTTCTCATCCCCACAATCACCTCCATATCATTTTCTTCCTCTCCGGCTGCTCTCTCGCTCCTCTCGGTCCTCACAATGAAATGTCCGACATTGAAGGGGTTTCATCTGTCGCTGAGTTTAGACACCGATGACTGGGATTCAGAGCCCGAGATAGAGGCAGTCTCGGCATTTGTGCTCAGCTTATATTCGATCGAGTCTCTGTCCGTCCCTATCATGGACCAGAGCGCTCTCGAACATATTCGCACTGTGCCGAATCTCAAATCTTTGCGCATTGACACATTCCTGCCGGAGCTGACACTCCCGCCAGTTCGTGATACTGAAACTTTCAGAGCTCTAGACACTCTTCAAATCTGTTATGCGCCCATCGGTCCAACCACTCAATTCTTGGGCATGTTTTGTCGCGTCCCGCTGACATCCGTCTCTATCGACTGTTCCCCTTCACCGACGGGAGACGAGACCCACATGTTTCTCACTGCGATGTCCGCCGGCCTTCTACACGCTTCTCTCACTCAACTGACCTTTGGCCGTGATGGGGAAGCATGGCCAGATCCTAGCATCCACCGGATTCAGAGATCCTCGATCCTCCTCCTCCTCCCCTTCATCAATCTTACCATCTTAGATATCTCCTCATCACGCGGACTCGCCCTCGACAACGCCCTGATCTCAGACATGACACGCGCGTGGCCTCTAATCGAAATACTCCATTTATCTGCGAGGTATGCCTCCCCACTCCCCCAGCTCACTCTCAATTGTCTGCATTCGTTCGCCCGCCATTCTTCGCGCCTCCGAACTCTCACGATATCGCTTGATGCCACTGTCGTCCCCCCCGCTTCCCAAACCGCCACTCAGCAACATGCTCTCCTCGACTTTGATGTCGAGGACTCGGCAATAACCACGCCTATTGCTGTCGCCCGATTTCTCTCCCATATCTTCCCCGCCCTGGGCAAGATTTCTACGCGCAGGCCGCTACTCGAGAACGTGAATGCGGATGAAGACGGATTCGTGGACCTGGACGCGGCGATCGGATTTCGTGAATGTTGGAACCAGGTGCAGGCTCTGCTCTCAGAAAGTCCATGAAGTTGTTGGCGATGTAAAGTTCGTGCGGCGTCTTAGTTAGGCGTGACCGAGGCTAACATCTCTCAGTGTAGGTGTGCTAGAGACATGGATTAGTGCATTTTTGTTTTATAATGGTGGTAGTGTAGCCACACCAAAGATGGACAAAGCTTTTGGACCTCGCTGTCGCTCGAACGGGTGGTATTCAGTTATGTCCGTCCATTAATACGTGCGTGGCGGGGCTACAAATCAGCTCTTTGAGTTGTTAGCGGGCCAAGACGGACCATGGATCGGACAAATCATGTGGGCGTCGTCTAATCCAGCCCAGTGTATCGAGTATTTTTGCGCCTCAACTTCCGGTGAGTTATGCATCGCGTGTGACATGCGGAGGTCAGACTCGTGCAGCTTGGAATGGGGGATTGCGACGCGCAGAATTCGGATCCCTTCCAGACTTGGGATGCCATTAAATACTCAACCCCCTAAGGAATGGCATCGGGAGGTGAATCAACGCAGAGGATGGTGGATCCCTCCCTACACATCTTTGCGCACATTTATGGAAATTAATTGAATGCTGCATGGCTTTAATCTGTCAACTTTGCCCCAGTATCCCAATATCTAATTGAACATGCCGGAAAAAATACAAGGATGCAACTCGTCATGTTTATTACACGCTTCAGCCTCAATGACTGCGTTCCGGGCCGGGCTACACTTAGTCAGCCGGATCAGCCTAGCCCAAGCCAAGCCCAGTCTAGCCGACTACACTGATCCCGGGTAACTAAGTGTAGTCGGCTACACTGGGGCTACGCTGATCCGCGCTCAGCTGGGCTGACTAAGTGTAGGCCTGCCCGGAACGCAGTGAATTTCCGCAGGAAACAATGTGTCCAATTTGACTGAGACGGACAGCCTCGGAACGCAGTGAGTAGGCCCAGAAAATACCTGATAGTGCCAGACGTTGATAGTTGTATAGCTGACTTGAGCGCGAGATAGACCAAAGTTCGCACTATCATCACTCACCTTTAGATAGTCCCATTGATTATGCAACCGCCCCAGGACATTAAGCCTACGTCCGCTCAGGATGGTCGGGCGTTGAATGGGTGGTCCGTGGTTGTATCGTGGTCTTCATGTGACTTAACTGACTCGGCTTCAAGTTTTGCCCGTGGATGAGGCCGTCGTATACTTTGATTGCAATTTGCACGTGGGATATTCTTACTTGGGAGTTGCAATTCTGATCGCGAGCATCGACGAACTAGACGGCCCTTAGATCACGCCGCGCTCTTGAAAGCGAAGATAATAAGACACTTGCTGACATCCGAAATTTAGTGTTGAGAGAAAGAAAACCTCCCATTGCAGTAATTTCTAAAGATCAGGTTCAAAATATATATCTTGACGTCCGATGGATAAAGCAAGGTATTCAAGATCCTGGTAGCATCCGGCTGCAGTGGAATTGAATCAGCCATTATAGCTCACTGAACGACGTCAGAAAGTACTCACCATTAATCATATTTGTATCGATCGAGGAGGAACCCCGTGGCACATACAGCGGCCAGCCGATCCTCCACGTCGTCCGCAAACTTCGATATTGGGGAGTTGCGCCACTGTGGGTGTCCGCGGTAGAGGAGCAGCTTGTTTAAGCGGGGAAATCGCCCAGCGGGGTCGCCGGCGTGTGCTGCAAGGTATTCTGCCATGTCTGCGACGATGGTCCCTGTGAGGGATGTGACTGGATGTATCTCCAAGGTTGTGAGGTGTGGAAGCGTGAGTGCATAGGTAACTGGGACGCGGGCCGATTCGCATCCGAGGATCCTGAAAAGATGGTCGCTGATACACGTGCACTCTACGATGACGAGCGTCTCGAGAGTGGGAAGGAGGCGGAGGAATGAGAAGAGCTGTGACCGGGAGATATCCTGGCCGGATAGCGAGAGATTCGTGAGGGGAAACTGTGAACGCGCGTGGAGGGCGAGTAGCGTATCGATTGGGCGGTCCGATTCG
The DNA here is from genome assembly GCA_029204075.1 of Mycena capillaripes. NCBI lineage: Eukaryota > Fungi > Basidiomycota > Agaricomycetes > Agaricales > Mycenaceae > Mycena > Mycena capillaripes. Next base: position 1,047,386 of record JARHKZ010000018.1, read on the forward strand.
GAAGAGATGGAGAGAAACTTCAATTGCGGGGCGGTGATGGGCTCGAGCAGTAGAGCTCCTCCGATACCGCGGACCGAAATATCGAGCCAAGTCAGATTATGGAGTGTGGTGATAGCGAGCGCTGGGGGCGGAGTTCCACTATCCTCGTTATGATCCCAGAGGTCAATCAGCTGGGCAGTTTTGAGTGCCGTGCATTGAGGCAAGAGATCTCGAGCCCCAACGACGGTTAGAGGGGCCCGGGTAATCAGTTCCGTGAGCTGGCACCAGGGAAATACCGTTTGGAGGAAGGCATCATCATTCGTGAACTGCAAATCTATCTCCAGGCGTCGAAGCAGAGGCGCCGACTGAAACGAGTCAAGAATGGCTGCAAGATCCGGCTCCGCGTCTCCGTCGATCGAGAGTTTTAGTGAAGTGAGGATGGGAAAGTTGGCGTGTAGAGGGAATATATTAGGATAAGTGTCTTCTGACGAGATATCCATCGATATGGTTTCCAGCCGACGATGGCAATTCCACACGATGTCGAGCCAACGGCGATCGCTATAATTGCCTCCTGTGGTCGCAACGCTCGCGATCATGATCCATTTCTGGAATGGGAACGGTGGTGGAGTTTCGAGAGCTACGGACAGTGGCACGGTGCACGAACGCGCCAGTATTTCCTCCACAAATGCTTCTCTACCATGAATAAACGCCGACGTGAGGAGGTTGACAGTGTTCCATAGCCGCGGTGTGCTGAGCGCGACCATACGCCACCGAGCACAAACATGGGTCAGGAGTATCGGCGCACAACTCGGGTCAGTGATTGTGTAGTAATGGCTGGAAAGATCATTGTCGCGACAGATAATGAAAATATGGCTGAGGATCTCCGCAGGAAATTTTCGGATGGCGGATAGCGCGCTGCGGAGAGACGCCAGCACTTCTGCTCGCATGTGGTCGGGGGCCTTGTAGTACCATGGGGTACTATGGTCCTGCAGGTCAGAATCAAATGCGCGCCGAGTCTGTAGCGCCTCCACGGCGCGTTGAATCTCCAGCGCCTGTTGTTCAGTTGGACCACAATTGCTCGTCAGAACTGAGACAAGCTTGAAAGCCGGCTCCATTGCCCTATGAAAGACTGTCAGTTATAGTTAGTCGAAGGACATACTGAAGTCACCAAGATCGTGGAGGACAGGTGGCGGACGAAAACAAAAAATGATTGTGACTCTGATGGTGACACATGGGAGGTGATCGAGTTTCAAACTCCGCCATCTCCGAGTGACCGCCTTGGGGGCGGATCAGTTTATTGAGAGTTTCTTTATTCAGTGGTGTTGCGTTAGAGCCGGATCCAACAAGGTAATAGTATCTGAAAACTCCCTTGTGCAGAAACAGGGTTACTTTGTGGGCCATTCCTCCACGTCCGGGTCCGGTGTGGCGAGCTCCGCGGGAAAGATTTGAATCATTTGATGCAGAGAAAGCAGTCCTTAGCAGGGTGGAGGAATATAATTTTTGCACTCAACTCCTTAGGGCTGGGGGCGGGTATTGGACTCGCGGGCTGTCCCTAAAAGTTACGAGTGGAGCCACCGCCGGCGGTGCTACCAGGGAATCAGAGCTCATGCCATGTCCGAGACTGAGACTCCGAGGCTGTATTTTGGCTCCGTGGAGAACTTTTGAGGTTTGACCTTGGAGGCGCGGCCTAATCGCATACACGATAACGGCTGGAGAAGTGGCTTGGAGGAATTGGAGAACAAGCGGATAGCAGGAGGTCGGCAAGCCAGGTTTAAGGGGAGAGGATCCCACAACCAAGCCTGATATCAATGAGACCATATTCCTTTCCAATGATTCCACACAACGAGTGCATTTTTCTTTTCTTTCCTTCTTTGCCAAAACTAATATATTCCCGCTTCACTTCTTTCAGAAATGGATGGCTGCCGCATAATCACGCTCGTAGAGTGCTTCTAGCCCGAATTTCAGTTATGGAATATCATTATAACAACGCCACGAACCGTTCAGATATTCAGGAGGGAAGCTTAGCAGTCCGACCCGTTGAGGGGGTCGCAGTCGGCGATGGGAGCCTTGAGGCAGCCGGGTTAACGAGGTTCAATCTTGATTCCGATTGACCTACCGAAAGTTCTCTGGCGGACGACGGCATGGGCGCAGGCGCAGCGGCAGCTGTGGCTGCGAGGTAGGCGAACGCGAGGGATACGAGAGTGTAAAGTTGCATTTCGTATAATTGGGAGGATGAGAAGTGTAGGATGTGAGCAAGTCCGCGACGGCTTTTATACTCGAGGTCGGCGGAAGTACATATTCCAACTGGGTAGATTAGAACTGCAATTTTGTACGCTTACTCCGAGGACGGCGGAAGTTGAGGATTCGAATCATTCAGCCTGCTCGGTGGTTTGGGGTTGCGAACCGGTGACCGCGGATCTCCAGCTGCGCAGAGATTTCTCCCAAGTGGACGGCCAGTATAATCTAGACGATAGACATGCATTATGCTGCATAGCTAAAGGTGGGCATCAACATTATATACCTGTGTATAAGCAGAAAATAAGTCGTTGGGTACCTCCCAAAAGTAAAATGGTAACTTAGCCTGGGTCATGTAAAGTTTTTCTTCTTGGCGTCAAGCATCCTGCCACGAAATAGATGTTGGTGTTAAGAATCCTGTCGAAGGTACAGAGAACGGCACAAAAATGGGCGATAATCAATATTTGGCCTGTCAACCAACCACATCCATCACTGCTTCTCTTTCGTTCTGATATCTCTGAGCGCTGTGCTCCCTGTCGTTTGAGGAGTTTAGCCAGTGAAGTACAGCGACTGTGAGCGATATTTCACATATATGGAGCAATGGTAGATTCTTGTCTTTATCGGTCAGGGATTCCCAGCCACTCATATATTGAGCTCAAAATGCGGAGCTGCAGATGGGACCCGAGCACATGAGGGCCTACAGAAAAATCGATTCCACGCGTCATTTACATGACACATGATCACATATGTTGGCCTCGTCATCAAGAGTCAAAGCTGCGGAATCACATACTTAGTGCAGAGGCTAACAACCAACTGAACTCAGGCTAGGGAAGGCTCCAAACTTCGTCATGGTGCGGATCCATGGTGGTGGTTGGGTGAGAGAGGGAAAGGAGTTGGAGGCTGTTTGGCTGGACCGGCTTTGTCTTTGTTGTTGGGTCGACATCGCTTGTCCCTCACCATTGCGGGCTCCTCGCTTTGCTTGCGTTGATTGTTCCACGGCATGGATAGCGAACCTATCTTTCCTGCCGATTTGGAACGAGAGATATTCGAAACGGCGGCGCGGATGCACCCGGGCAGAATCCCTACCTTTTTGCGGGTCGCTCGCCGTGTCCTCGTCTGGTCAGTTTTGGCGCCGATATTTCCTAATGTTGTCTGATTTCACGGCTGCAGGATTGAGCCCCTTTTATATCGAGTGGTTCTTGTCAATAGCCGAAAGGCAGGCATGGTCCACGCCCTCTTGAACGCCATGACATCGAAACCACCCCAGTTTTTTCACGCCGTCCGGTATCTAGCGGTGGAATCGTCTCGGAATTATCCCTCTGACGATTTAAAACGTCTCCTGAGTCTCTGCAAGGGACTCACCAACTTCACTTGCGTCCATTATTTCTCAGATCCAACCCTCCTCCCGATCCTGTCCGAACTGCGCATTCAGCGGCTGTTTTTATACCTCCCAAATCTCTTCGGAACCGAGGCCGTTGATTTAACATGTCCATTCTTCCCATCCATCACACATCTCGAGATGACCAAGATTGAACTGCAAATTACCTCGGGACATCTTATTGTCCCTGCTTGTGGGATGCCCGCGCTTGGAGATCTTGCTTGTTGAATGGCAAATCAGAGATTCATACGAGTCTGCTCGAATGCCTCACATCTACGATGTGCGCTTTGTCATCGGACAGGACAACAGAGACTGCTGGACAGATTGGGAGGCTGGTGCGTTGGGACTTCCTGATCGTTGGGGTCGGGCGGAGCATTTCGTCGCCCGCAAGCGCAAGGGAGAGATCGCAGGTATGTGTTTCGCACTGCCCATTCTCGCACACGTCTCTGATACATTTGGGCTCAGCGACATGCTACTGGTTGGATTAGATCAACGGTGCAGAAACTCAAGGACCTGTTTTATTTTACTCAGAAATAAAATTTCCTCCGACCAACCAACCCAAATGCGTGTTCGATGCTGAGGTTTGGGATGCTGTTGAAGGAGACGGTCAAGTTTCCCTCGTCTAGAGTTGAGCTACTTTACACGGTAAGTCCGATTCCAGAAATTCAAAAACGAACTGCGCGCTCAAAGAATCCAGTTTCCACTATAGAGTTGGGGCGTAAGTGCGGGCCATCAACGGATCTTCCTTGACCCTTGTCGTGAATCCGTTATGGATGCAATGAATGACGTTGTTTTCAAGTCCGCTGACATGCTAACTCCCACAGAATGCCTTCAGCTGACTTTCAATGCTCACAGTGTCTCCCAGCTTACGCAGTAAGAACGCATATCCCGTGGGCCTGAGCGCCAGAGAATCGTTCGTAACTTCTTACCCGGCGCCCGCAACGACTGATTTAAGGAACGCAGGCATGTCGTTCTTCTGAATACCCCAATTGAACTCATGACGCCGACCATCCCACCAAAGGCCAGGGCTGCTGTGATCGCAGAATTCGGCCCAGAGTTCGTGCTGAAGGATGACCAGCCCGTCGTCCAACCCGCTGACCTTGCTCCTGGGGAGTGCCTCGTCAAAATTGATTATGCCGGTGCGGATTCTGGCGCTCTTGCGATGTCGACGACTAACGCTGAGTCCCCGTCCCCTTTATTGCCAGGAGTGTGCCATTCGGACCTACATATCAAAGAAGGCGGCTGGGGCGCGGTGAAGTTTCCGCGTGTAGGCGGACACGAGGGGATTGGGCACATTGTCGCGATCGGAGAGCATACTGTCGATAGCCCGGTGAAAATTGGCGACAGAGTCGGTATCAAGTGGACTGCGAAAGCATGCTTGAGGTATGCATCTCCCGAGGATTTGTGATGCATCACCGATGTCTTAGGTGTGAGCTGTGCCGCACTGGCGGTGAACCGTGTACGTGGATCCCACCCGTACCTCGCGGAATAGTGAATAAATGTCAATTTTTCTCCCAGGTTGCCCTATGGCTGGGACTATGTCGCATGGGTACGGCGTAGATGGTTCCTTTGCGGATTATGCGGTACGTCGAAACCTTTTCCCGAGAAGCGGGTGGAGGGCTCATATCTCTGCGGTAGCTTGCCTACGTCGATTATGTGACGCCAATCCCGCAGAATCTGGACAGTGCTGCAGCTACCCCGCTCCTCTGTGCCGTGGGTCCCGCATTTATTTGAACGTCGTCACTCAAGTGACGGTATTATCAGGGATTGACAATTTATAAAGCGCTGAAGGAGACGAATCCCAAGATTGGGAATTGGGTCGCTATTCCTGGTGCAGGAGGAGGCCTCGGTCATCTAGGTATCCTCCCCTCTTGGCTTTGTGTCATGTTTTCTCACATTCGCCAGGAATCCAATATGCTGTTGCCATGGGGCTGCGGGTCATCGCCATCGGTATGGACAATTTTCCACTCAGATGTTCATGACCAAGATCGTTGCGATTTTAACTCTTCCAACAGATACCGGTGACGTCAAGCGCGATCTATGCCTCTCCCTTGGAGCAGAGAAATGGATCGATTTCAAGAAAAGTGCAGATCTCGTGAAGGAGGTCAAGGTAGCCACCGGCGGTGATGGTCCTCACGCTGCTGTGGTGGCTGCATCCAACGTTCGCGCATTCTTATTGATTCTTGCTCGTTCATCCTCGAATTTTTACGTAGGTCGGCCCTCTGGATCAAGCGGTGCTTTATCTCCGCCCGAGAGGAACGCTGGTGGCCGTTGGCCTCCCATCGGGCACTCCAGTGCTCACTGTCCCCATTGGACTCCTGATCGTCAAGGTGATTTGTCTCCTCTCATGGAACGCGATAATCCTGACATCGCCCAAATCGAGTGCCTGAACATCATCGGGTCCGCGAACGGGTTTGTCTCCTCACTTCACACAAGAAATTGGATTAACAAGGTGCACAACGTAGGAATCGCCAAGACGCCATTGAAGCACTCGACATCGCCGCTCGCGGTAAAGTCGCATGTCATCACACTGTCAGAGAACTTAGTGAGGTGAACACGTACGTTGGTCGGCCGCTCCTTTTTTTCTCCCACACTGACTGGGAAATTATACATACAGGGTCTTTGCGGAGATGGCTGCACAGAATATCGCGGGCAGGGTGGTTTTGAAAATGTAGGGCGGAATCGAGCAACTTTCAAGGGGGCATCTTGCATTTCCGAAAAAAAATCCTGATTTTGCGGTGCAACCCAGTGTATAGTAATTTTATTGCGCAAGATTTGTGGAGAGGACAATACAAAAATCATCATGATGTTTCATCTCGTAACGGGGGAAGAGAACCATCAATTCCGAATCGAACGGGTTACCTGCCTCCATTCCACAGAAACACTGACCAACGAGCGCAGGGATGGGCTATCCGCTATCGGGATTTGTATACTCAGTTAGAAGTCGGGAATGTCAGTGCGTTCAAAATAATCTTCCTAAGTTTGTATCGTTGCGGTGGGATTGAGGCAAGACAATCCGCAGATCAAACAACCGATCAACCTCAGAGTTTAGGGGGAAATTGCAACACGAAGAAAGGATGAAGACCAAAATTAACACATCGGCCACCGACGTAGGACCCGACCCCGACTCGAACGGGTTCCCTGACACGACACAACGATTTGTTCACTAGGCGTAGGTGCGGACTATGTGCCAACGGGTCTTGTACATTTCATCAAGCCGTACTCTGGGTAAGTGAGTGTGGCACTTTTGTCAGTGCGTTTTAAAGAACCCACCTTGCAGCTCTGCTGTTTGTATATGAGTGGTGTGACAAGCTGCTTATGTATTCCCAACCACAACTAGTTTCCACAGTAATCAAACCTTATCACTTCTCTTTGGCTCAGTCGGTTCTGTTGTTACTTTCGAATTATTATGTAAATAACCTCACAGCTCTTCTACTAGCACAGGCATTGCATACTCACCTTGGATTCTTCCTTGAGCTCTTTCCGCTCATTCTTTCTGCGAGGTATGACTCTACGCTAATGTGAATTTCGTTTCGTTGACTGTTTAACTTCACCGCAGACTTTTCATGGCCTTCAAGCAGCCATTTTGAGTGCAGGCAGGCACGAGTTGTCTCTTATATTCCTTTTACTTTCATTTTATCGCGTCTAGCTACTGGTCCAGAATCGACTCCCGTCTTTGTGAGTTTATTCTCTGATTCGACGGTCAAGCCTATCGTCATTATTGTTTTTCCGGGCGAATCGTTCATGGTTTTGGAACCAACAGCAACCCGACGTGTGCAAATATTCGTAAAATAGGGGCTACCCATCAAGAGCCATCGAGAAGAGAAGAGAGATTTCCCGGGACGTTGCTTTCACTTCCCAGGCGAATTATTGGGGCATCAATACCTCTTCCCTCGATTTAGAACCACCAAAAATTCACCAAAGTGGACCGCGCCGACAATCATTACTATTTTTTCAGCTTTGAAGCTCGTTTGAGAATGCCGCCAATATGTTAGCAAATGTTAGAAGCTTCCTGGTGATCGATCGACAACAGTCAGTGACGAAGATCGCGCCAATGCGGTCGTTAATACATCGCCTTCAATTTTACTCATTTGTTTGATCTCCACTGATTATCTGCGAGCGAATGATCCTACAACTTCCCCTCGGATACCATCTCCCTAAACATCGCAATCGTCTTCTCCAATAGTTTTCCAATCCTGGCATTCTCTTCTTCCGGGGTCGGCTTAGACTTGCTTGCAGGAAGCTCTGTGACCAGACAGATAGAAAGATCAGGACCTAACGTAATTCAAAACCGTGAAATGCCACGGGACGCACCGCGGTTGGCAAAAGAGAACGTCAACAGCAGCTCATCGGCAGCTCCGCGGGACATCACAGTCACAATGCGCAGCCCGTTGCTCACTTCGTGGTACATCTGCCGCCCCGCAAGATCAACGACGCAAGCGGTGACCATGAACCGCAGGACGTACGATAGTCGAAGGGTGCGCCTGAACGGTCTCCGTCAAGACCTCGGTCTCCGTCCGGTCCTCGTTTTCCACTGTGAGCTCTTGCACGATCTGAAAAATTATGCGTGAATCACATGAAAGCCGCATTTGAACGACTGGACACACCTTGTTGCCGCCGTCGGTGATCATCTTGCTCGCAGGCACATTCGGTAAGAACAGCTGCACCCCATAGGTAAGTAAACAGACGACCTTAGGAATGCTGGGAGACGCACTGCGGGGTTGCGCACTCGATATTCGAGGCCTCGCCACAGGTGTTTCTCGGTGAGGACGGGTTGGGCGTCAGGAGGGTTAACGGGGCGGGTAGCTGCGAATGCGGAGGACATTTCACCAAGAACGACTTCACTGACGCTCACACAAGAAATCCGCCTTTTTATCTTGAACGCCCTTGAGGACGTGGGCCCATTGACAAGACGTTGTTCCGAATTCGATCTTTACTAATGTGCCAGTGACAAATATTTCTCTCATAACAAGGTTATGGGAACACATAGTTTATCCATTTAACCGGAGCTGCCGACCCAAAAGGGAGTGTTGGAAGTGGCCGTTAACCGTTGACCGTTGGCCCATTGACAAGACGGGGTTGATTTTTATCGTGTTGGATCTTTACTAATGTTCCAGTGACAAATATTTCTCTCATAACAAGGTTTTGGGAACACGTAGTTTATCCGTTTAACCGGGCCCGGGGCTGCCGACCCAAAAGGGAATGTTCCAGTGACAAATATTTCTCTCATGATCTGGGATTGGGCCTCTCCGAGGTTTTGTTTGTACTTGTAGCAAAAATCAGCCCGAAATCCATCTTCTCAGGGTAGCGAAACCTAAAGGTTCAGCAATAACGAGGTTTTAGGAATTAGGCGGCGAGGCGCGCAGGGCGGGAAAATAGGCGCGGCGTGGCGCTGCCACGGCAAAAAAATCTCTGCATTGATATATCAATTCTTGCTTTGACCAGAGGTCAAAGATATACTATCGGTTTCAACGGGTCCGAGTTCTACCAATGGGTTTGAATTTTAATCCTTTGAGAGCGATATTTTTGGCTTGCAAAAGTGGCTTGCGCCCGCGCGGAATGGCTTGTTTCGGGCGTGGGCGTGGATTTGGGTGCCATCACAAGCCCACGCCCGGCTTTTCGGCTTGCAAGCCATTTTGTTGGCTTGGCAAGCCATTCCGCCAGCTTAGCATCAGCAAAGTGGCTTGCGCTCGCTGCAAATCATCTAGGACCCTAGCGTTAGATCTGATGTGGCAGATACATCAGTATACGTCCCCTGTAGGTACCTGGGAGATCATTTGTCGTATAAATTTAATATGTGAGAAATACTCGTCATCGCCAGGATAAATGATGAGGACAACTCATAACTCAAATGCAAGCCAGAGGGTTTGCGATGCTTAACTGACAGACCATGACTCAAAGTGTCCATGTGTAGTCAAAATTTCGGGAGAAGTGTTCACCTCGTAAAGATATTCACAAAAACAGTGTTCAACTCACTCAACTTTTGAAACACGTAGGTGTTTCGGTATCTCATGAGAAATTTGAATGGATTGTTTCACAAAAAGCCTCCTAATACTCTCAATGAGGTAAAACCAACTGTCTGGTCCTCTATTCTTGGTTGCAGTGATCGTCACTTGACTGGTTGAACTATGGTCTTCACTGTTACCAATTGAACCGGCATAATTACTCAATTATTTGCTGTAACCTGTCCCAATAAACACATTTGAATAATATGGAGCCTTTTCAGGCTGGAATATGACAAGGAATCCTTCTTTTGCATCAGGAACAAAGCAGCTTGCACAAGCCACTCTGTCTGATGCCATTAGGGGATGTAATAGATTAACCCACGATTCCGGTCTAAGTTCAAATCAACACAGATACGTGGTTTTGCAGGGGGGGGTATATTATACTCGCGCGGTCCACAGTCTGAACAGCGAGTTTACGGAAGATAAACATGGAGTACTGTATGGGTGTTTATCTTGCAAGATGGTGACCGAGCACAGCTTTGTTCCAGGGGGTCGAACGTACAAGACGCTGGCAATTTGGGGACTGGCCGGCCGTTTGAATGGCAAGCCCTCTGGTTAAAACCATTTGGGACCTGACCACTGACAGCTGAAACAGCTGGTGTGCAGGAGGAGTTCTCCCTTCCTCCCATCCCCAGTGTCCACCAGTCCACTAAATGCTCAGAAGTATGCACACCTCCAGGGGACCAGATATATCGAGTTGAACGGGGATGTAGAGCCGAGAAAGGACAATTCGCAAGTCATTGATCCGAGCAATGTGTTTATTCCGCGATAACCTTAGTGATTCTTGTAGGGCGCTCCAAGCGGGCCGTTCATGATCCAGCCCTATCCAGAAACACGAGTTCTTCGGTGCCAGATAAACCCTCCGATACCTGATCGGCCATACTCCAGTCTCAGAGAATAATACCGCCTCCATTGAACGTGCGCCTAAGCCAAACATACGACGAAGGAATTTTAGCTGTACTTTTACCAGCAGTTTGAGACTTTTTTCTTCGATGTCCAGGCAGATTTCACATCCCGCGGTAAGGTAAGGATCAATTCGAGCCATGTAGAGAGTTCGCAAATCCCAAGCCGGAAGTGTCCCCACGAAACGATCAAGACCGAGGATTACATTCGCCACTTTCGAAGCCTTTTGTGCCTTTACCTTGTATTGTTCCCTCCATATGAACTGAAAGGATTGAAATCTGTTGGTGAGTGAAACCTTTATTTACAGCAATTTGCAGTACATAAGGCGCGGGCCTCTTTTTTTTTTTGGACAGTTTTGGCTGGAACAGTTGCCACGGTCTCAGTTTTGATCGGATTACCTCGGGAGTAGGCGCGTTGGAGTCGCGCCGGAAATCCGTAGGGGATGGACTACCGGCTTTTTTGATGGGATCAAAAAATAAACTTTTTATCATTTTCATCATGTTTACGCATAGGACAGCTGTAACTTCGATTCTTTATACTCGATTAACCTAGATTTTTGATGCTGTATCTTCTTACATATCCTCTAGGGGATGAGATACTCCAATAAGGAATGTGACCAAAATTGACTCCCCATTGCTCCCTTTTGTGGGAGCATAAATTTTCTGTCCCAATGTGAAGCACTCTATACAGGTAATGCTCTTCATGACTTCCCATCAAGCATCCCATCCCTTAGATATCATGCATGTATATAACATATCCAAGATTTAGGTCAATCTGAGATCTGTGTCCCGAGTTACAGCTGTCCTATACAGAAACATGATCAAAACGGCAAAAAGTTTATTTTTTGATCCCATCAAAAACCGTAAGGGACCATCCTCTGCGGATTCACAGTGCAATTCGAACGCACCAATTTTTAAGAGATTCTGACAAGGATTGAGCTTGTAGCGAGTGTTCTAAGTAAAACATCACAGAAAAAAAAAAAAACAGCCCGCGCCTTATGTACCGCAAAGTGCTGTAAGGCTCAACCCAAAACCAAACAAAATTCCATAGGCCTTTTTGTGTGTTCAGGGGTTCGCGTGGAAGAAACCACGAATGCGAATTTGGTGTAAGTTCGAAAAGGTGTGTGTGTTCCAAAATCCAATAGCCAAGATGTTCTTCTTCTAAACCAATTTATCTTTCAACCCAACAATGATTCCCGTAACCAACCGCTCCGTCAATTCAATCCAAAATTTGCAAGTCCAACTGTTCCATTCTGTATCCCGTTTAACAAATCTGTAGAGTCCCATAAAAGTGTTCCGTAGGTTCGTTCAAGCAAGGGAGAGAGAGAGATAAGTGGTAACCTGGGCGTAGTATATTATTTATCTAGCACATTTCATGGTCATTGTATACCCCTAGTGTTTGTAGCTGCAAAATAAAACACTACCACTATAAAAGATGGACTGAAACTCCTTGTCTCCCGGTTTCAGTGTGCCAATTAGCCACTCACTCCCCGTTTCTTGACTACTTTACAGCCCGTAACCGTGTTTTGGCTCGTCTCCTTGATTATCTCCACAGTAGCAGTGAATGTGGTAGCCCCCACACACATCCTACTCCCAAATTCTATCCGTTGAGGCGTTAAATCGCGTTGAAACCTCACAACCGTCGCGTCCGAGACACGTTTGATCCCAAAACGCGAGAAGTCGACCGGTCACGTGATCGCGAGCACTGCCTTGCCTGGCAGTTGATCCCCGCGTACGCCACCGTCATTCTCGTTTCTTTATGCACAGGTGAGCGGCATCCTATCTCTTTTGTTACTTTACGTTTTCACGTCCCATCGTCCCCATTGTAAACTGAGCCCACAAAGCCCGGTAACTCCCGTCCATGCTACTTCCCCCTTAATTAGAGAAGTCTTTATTGACTATTTTCTTGAAGTTTTCATGAGTACAAATTTGCCCTGCTCATTAGAACTTGCAGCCAGTTTCGAACCAGATTCCCAGGTACCGGGCCGTTTGCTCTTGCTGTATTGGGTTTCCTCCCATGTGGAACCTTGGAACCTTGGATACCATTTCTGCCGGCGTCCAAAGATTTGATACATAAATCTAGGGATCGATGTCTCGCAACTGTTGTTGTCTGCCCACGTTTACAACGCGTTAAGGTGCATTTGGAAACCCGACAGGCATGAGGTCGCCTTCATTACATCGTCGGCATGTTCGATCTGATTAATAGGTACACCGTTCAGCTGAATGTGTTCGAGGTGATGCGCGAGGCTAAAGTCCGACATGAACAGATTCCACAGATGTGGTGAGCCAGGGTCTCTTGTTAGAATCCCGAGTAGAGACCGAAATTCCGGCGCATAGTGGCCATCCAGACGGACAATGTACCGAATCCTATTGTAGAGACATCTTAACCACTCTATCATTGGGCCTGACATAACGAGTTTTGCGAGCTTAACCCAAAGCGTCGATCTGTCGGTCCCAGGAAACGCGTTTCTGAGGTCCAGGTAAGCCACATACAAAGGTTTGTCCAATTCCTCTGCCTTGTCGATTAGGGTAAGCAGTACAAAAGCGCTGTCGTTCGTTCGAAGATGTTCCTGGAATCCATTTTGAGATTTGGGGATCGCACCAATGTCCTCGACGCCCCCACGTAGACGGCGATCAATTATCAAAGTGAGCATCTTTAGCATGCAGCACTCCAGTGCAATAAGACGATAGCCCTTTGGATCTGTTGGGTCCTTGTCCTCCTTGAGAATACCAATCAGGACGGATGTTAACCAATATTGCGGAATTTTGCGGTTCTTGACACAGTATAAAAAGAACTCCAGCAATTTCTCGTTAGGGATCTCGAGGCAATCCTTGTAAGAAAAGCTGTCCACACCAACCGCAGTATCCAGGCCATGTTCGGTGATGTGTCGTTTCATCCATTCAATATCTTCGAGTGTAATGTCCCGGGTGTAGGATTGGCGGGGAGAGGTGTCCGGTGGCTCACTTTAAAGTTCTCGGGCCATTCGAGAATTGAACGCAAGTTGATCGGAATTGAAGGTCACAGGTTGCACAGCCGGATAGTTCAAACGATCCTTGAAGTCATCCGCAAGATCCTTGAGGGATACTTTGGATTTCTTGGGCCGCGGGTCTGTACGCTTTTGCGCAAAGTCCCAAAATTCCTTGATATTTTTGCAGGCCATGAGCTGGGCACGAAGTGTAACTCGTGTACTTTTGCACGTCCTCGGTGATTCTCATCCGACTTAACTTCTTGTTCGTCTTCCCAATTTTTCCACGGTTTGGGGTTCTCGGGCGACGCTTCCTCAAGCTCGGTGACTATCTTGCGCCGATGAAGGATGGAGCCATGGTGAATGGTACACATGGGGGTGTCGACTGAAGCTGGGACAAAGACAGTCGCCGGCTGTGGGACCTGTAGCGCAGCCTTTGCGAGCGAATATGCCTCCTGTTTGCGGTCGTTCTTAGCCTTGGAATCCATGTGCACAAACGTTGTCTGCCCATGCCGTTTCGTCAGGAGTAAGACTGTATCCTTGAAGACATCACCATTTGCACCTGGCCATCCTATACTCATATTCTTTGCGGCCGCATAGCACAGATGCCTAATGACCATCTTCGAGGTGCAAAATATCACGACGGTTTTATCCGAGTCGACTTTGCGTAAAGCCTCGTGAATTGCAAAATTTCGGCCTCTGTCCGCAGTCGGCTTCCCTGGGCCTGGTATGGGCCTGGTACCTTGATACAAGTGTTTAATGCCGATCCAATTCCAAAACATACACCAGCACCCTCGGATTTCGTTCGCACCGAACCAGGAGCAGCGCCCTCAACGTGGATATGTATCGGCGAAGATTGCGAGACTACAGGCCCATAAAGCGAGTTCAGTGCCTGTTCGGGGTTCTCTCTTGCGTCCATTAATATTGTGGCCTGGTAACGGATATCCACCTCGTTTTGCCCTGAGAACTCCGGACCAGATTGGCGCGTTGCAGTAGTTGTTGGTGGAGAGCGTGAGATCGCGGCTACATCAATTGTAACACAGATGCGAGTGTGGTCTGCCCAGTCCTATTTTGGGTCCGGCGTCGGGCATTCAACGTGGAAACTTCGGACAAGGGGCAACAACACCTCCGAAGCAAACACATAATCAACTGTGGATTTACCGGTAGGCTGATGCGAAGTGAGGCAGTTTCCAAGGCCGTACCATTTAAGATACAAAGCCCGTACCTGTCGCATTCTTCCGGAATGGCCTCCCCGCGCGTGTTCTTTTTGGTATCCGATGAGTTCCGTGGCCAGGCGTCAGAAAATTTCAGTACTTGGCGGCTTGTAACAAAAGAATCATTCACCGTAGTACGGTGAAATGGAATTCCTCAAAAGTTAGATACAGAAGCCTACTCGGGGCATGAGCGTAGCATGTAACTGAGTGGATTCAAGCCATTCTGCTCAAGGAAAGGGGCCGGTGAAAAATAGTGCTATGTAACGGTAGACCACGGACCGTGCCCATAAGATTGTCTTGTTGTCTTGGCAAACACTTGGCTTATTTGTTCCGGATTTTTGTAATTAACAGATAGATAATGATGAGATACCTACCATTCCGAGAGGCACAATGCAGGTTGGTATGATATTGCATGCCCCGACGAAAGTGTCTTATTATTCGGAGTTGACGGGCAGAGAACGAAGGGTGATGGGGGAATGCTGGTGGTGATGTGAAATGTTGAGGAAGATTCTGGGAGGAGATTAACCGTTCTTTAAGATTTTGCTCGTTCGGCTGTGCTGTATCTCCATATAGCCTTTCTCCTTTTGTTCTTCCTCTGTTCTCGCTCTTCGATTAACCCCTTCCGTCCGCGGCTCTCTCCGCTTTTGAACACAGCCTTTTCATTTGCCGTCAAACAGCTGACCTGTGCGCAGTTTTTTCTACATACAACGCAGCGGATCGCAGTCGCTGCTGCCCACGGCACAGCATGATTTTAACCATGCGGCGGCCGAGAGGCCACGTATCCCCCCGGCAGTTTCTTGATATATAAAAATGGTGTGAATGGTAAGTCCCGCCCACTTGCCTCGCCTTTGAATTATTGAGTTTTTGGTGTGATTTCTGGACCCTTTCCACCGCTGCCGCTGGGGATGCACTACTTGGGTTCAACTCAAAACTATTACTTCAATGCTGGCCGTTTCTATGATGGGTTGCGAGTAATCAACGTCAAAATACAAGATTCTTCGCTACTCGCTTGGCACAAATTTTTTCATTGGGCTCATCGTGGGTAACAATTTTCAAGTTTCCTCAAGCTGTTGGCCACAAGATTCTGTCCACTCTGCCTTCCTGGACTCGTCTTCGTCCACTGCGCTCGCTCATGTTTCCTGCGCGTTACGGTAAGCTGTGATCTCAGCTGACCCCAATTCTCACTGCGCGCCGCGGTATTTCCCTCACTGCGCCGCAAGGCTGCTCATATTCTCCCACTGTGGCCGTATTACCCGGACGTTGATAATAGACCTTTCTTCACGTCGCTTCCATCACTGTCTGTCTTTGTCTACTTCTCTGTCGATGTTTCGCCCTGGGGCCCACTCGGAAATTTCTGGCTTGGTTGACCGTTGGAGATTTACTGTTAATACTCTTGCTCCTCGCATTCGATTTCGCGAAACTCTGGCTGACTCTCTGTTGGCGCACATGGGCTATCAATTCAAGAACTTCGAAGTTTTGTCCCGTCCTCGGTAGTATCAAGTCGTGCAAATAAGACACTATGCCAGGTTATTTTCCAATAAGCAATACTCAGGATTTCGTCCTCTCCCGTTAGACCTATTCCACATTCCCTCTGCAGGCGCTATTGCATTCGTATATGCGTTTCTGGCTCATCCTTATTATCTTGGCTAAATGCTCTCACCTCATGCCATGAAGGTGGAGTGAATCTTGGTCACTTTTGTCTATGTCTGTACATCCCCTTTTGTGTTATCTTCCTTGAGCAACCTCATTAGGCTCATCCTCGGGTTACGATTAAAACATGGGAATTGTCTGCATCTGACCCGGCATGTGAGAGCTCGAGCTTCATGGGCTCATTTCCTATTACTCCCATTACCGGGTTGGTTTTCATCACAGTTTATTCATTGAAACGTTGCGTCTCTACAATGCAATTAATTTCGTTCCTTTAACCTCCTTTTGCCGGAGCGAAGCGGCGGCCCGTCTTGTAAGTTCGAATTAATTATAGTGGAAGGGTTAAGCGATCACAAGCCACGCCCACGCCCAAGCCACGCTAACCCACCCCCGCCCGCGCCCGCCAAGCCAATTTCAAACTCCGCTAAGCGGCGCAGGTCGGATAAGTCTGTCAATAAATGTCATAACGTCCTTCAAGGTAGCTTCTTCCTTATATTTTTGTTTGATTTCGGGAGAGTGCAGTGTAGGGTGTCACACGGATCTCCCTCACGGCCATGGCATGCAGATGTACGCGAGCTATTATAGTCTCTCACAGTCAGACTTTGATAAAACCAAGAATTGAGACGTAGATTTTTTTCGGTTTGTATCCAGCTATTACTCTTATCACTTATCACTCTTGGTAAGTTGTAACTTACTTTTTTGAAAAATTGCGGAGAAATACCTGCGGAGGTTTGTATTCGCCGATGGAGATAATTCGAAGCCCATGTGTCTATATGTGGCTGTACGAGCGCTTGACGGTGCACAGCCCGCATCATTGAACAAAGCCACGTCCGCTCCTTGTCTTCCTCTTTCATCCTTCCGCATGCCACCATTGAGCCGCCAGCAGACACTCGACAGCGTACTCAGCTGGTGGTCGGACAGCAACTCACCTGGCCCAACAATAAACCTCCATGCAGTCGCGAAACCATTAATGAGGCTCATGTACCACCAGCAAGTCTTGGGTTTCCTCAAGCGGATTAATGACACTCCTCTTTCGGAGGATATCCTGCAGCTTTTCTGGGACTACCTAGCGTATGGTACTGCACGGTTTCGCTGGAACAAACTGACATATGCCACAGGTACAAGTATTTATCGCCCTTGACGAAGCAGGTCATTCTGTTGGAGCTTTGCCGCAGAGTGAACTCCGTTGAAGAGGCGCAGCATGCGGTAAACTCAGCGGTGTTTGGTGGGGTCGCCGAACTACTTAAGACCCAGAATGCGACGGTTAGGGCATTGACGTGTGAGATTCTGGGTCGTATGGCGATCCATGAGTCCACGGCGATGGCCGTTCTTGAATTAAACCCATGTGTTCAATTGGTCTCCTTCGTTCGGTGAGACTCAACTATTCCTGCTCAAACAAGAGTCTGATTTTAGACTAGGGACGGACATGTCGAGGCCAAGCCTGCGATGTTCGCGCTCTGCAGGATTTCCTTCTGGCCCGACGGTGCACAGGCTGTCCTGGAAGCGAAAACACTGGACCACGTCGCGAGATTTCTCAAGACACCTGACTCTGATATCCGTAAATGGACGTGCTGGACGGTGGGCAACATCGCCATGCATGAATCCACAGCTATGGCCGTCCTGGGATTAAAACCGTGTCCGCAGCTTGTGGCTCTCTTGCGGTGAGCCTCCGTATTTTGTCTGTGGATGATGTCCCTGATCTTGCTGCAGGGATGAATCTGTCGAGGTCATTGAGGGTGCAATGAATGCACTGTATTGCATCTCCTATTGGGCCGACGGTGCGCAGGCTGCCCTGGAAGCGAAAACACTCGACATCGTTGCCGAATTACTTGAATCTCATGACCCAGGGGTTCGTAAATGGACATGCCGGATGGTGGCCAACCTCGCCATGCATGAATCCACAGCCATGGCCGTCCTGGAATTGAGACCCTGTTTGCAGCTCGTGGCGCTCTCGCAGTGAGTCTCTATATCTCGTGTGTGGGTGATGTCTCTGAACTTGCCGCAGGGATGAATCTGTCGAGGTCATTGAGAGTGCAATGAATGCACTGTATCGCATCTCCTATGGGGCCGACGGTGCACAGGCTGCCCTGGAAGCGAAAACACTCGACTACGTCGCGAAATTTCTCTGGGCTCCTAACTCTGATATCCGTAAATGGACGTGCCGGATAGTGGCCAACCTCGCCCTGCATGAATCCACAGCTATGGACGTCCTGGGATTAAAATCGTGTCCACAGCTTGTGGCTCTCTTGCGGTGAGTTTCTGTGTGTTGTCTGTGGATGATGTCCCTGATCTTCCCGGAGAGATGGAAATGTCGAGGTCATTGAGGGTGCAGTCCATGCGCTGTGTCAGATCTCACATAGGGCCAGCGGTGCGCAGGCTGCCCTGGAAGCGAACACACTCGACTCCGTTGCCCAATTACTTGAATCTCATAACCCAGGGGTTCGTAAATGGACATGCCGGATGGTGGCCAACCTCGCCATGCATGAATCCACAGCTATGGCCGTCCTGGAATTAAGACCCTGTTTGCAGCTTGTGGCGCTCTCGCGGTGAGTCTCTATATCTCATGCGTGGATAATGCCCCTGATATTGCCGCAGGGATGAATCTGTCGAGGTAATTGAGGGTGCAATGAATGCACTGTATCGCATCTCCTATGGGGCCGACGGTGCGCAGGCTACCCTGGAAGCGAAAACACTTGACCACGTTGTGGAATTACTCGAATCTCCTAGCCCAGGGGTTCGTGAATGGACGTGCCGGACAGTGGCCAACCTTGCCATGCATGAATCCATAGCTATGGCCGTCCTCGGGTTAAATCCATGTCTACAGCTTGTGGGTCTCTTGCAGTGAGTGTCTGTGATTTGTCTGTGGATGATGTCCCTGATCTTCCCGGAGGGATGGAAATGTCGAGGTCATTGATGGTGCAATGCATGCACTATGTCAGATCTCCCATAGGGTCAATGGTGCGCAGGCTGTCATGGAAGCGAAAACACTCGACCTCGTTGCGAAATTACTTGAATCTCCTAACCCTGGGGTTTGTAAATGGACGTGCCGGACAGTGGCCAACCTCGCCATGCATGAATCCACAGCCATGGCCGTCCTGGAATTAAACCCCTGTTTGCAGCTTGTGGCGCTCTTACAGTGAGTCTCTTTATCTCGTGCGTGGATGGTGTCTCCGATCTTGCCGCAGGGATGAATCCATCGAGGTCATTGAGGGTGCAATACATGCGCTGTATCACATCTCCTATGGGGCCGACGGTGCGCAGGCTACCCTGGAAGCGAAAACACTCAGCCACACTGCGAGATTACTTGAATCTCCTGACCCTAGGGTTCGTCAATGGATGTGTTGGATCATGGGCAACTTAGCTACCCACGAATCCACAATCATGGCCGTCATGGGGTTAAAACCTTGTCGGCAACTTGTGGCTCTCTTGCAGTGAGTCTCTGTATTTTGTCCGTGGACGATGTCCCTGAATTTCCTGGAGGGATGAAGATGTCGAGGTCATTGAGGGTGCAATGTACGTATTGTGTCAGATGTCCCGTAAGGCAGACGGTGCACAGGCTGCTCTGGAAGCGAAAACACTCGACCACGTTGCGAGATTGCTTGAATCTCCTTACCCTGGGGTTCGTCGATGGATGTGCTGGACCGTGGGCATCTTCGCTACCCATGGATGCACAATAATGGCCGTCCTGGGGTTAAAACCGTGTCGGCAGCTTGTGGCCCTCTTGTGGTCAGGCCGTATATTTCATGTGTCGATGATGTCCCTGATCTTGCCGCAGCGACGAATATATTGGGGTCATTGAGGGTGCAACGTATGCACTCTCCAGGATCTCCTCCACCCCCGATGGTGCACAGGCTGCCCTGGAAGCGAAAACACTCGACCACGTTGCGGAGTTGCTTGCATCTCTTAGCCCTGAGTTCCGTGAACAGACGTGTGTAATGGTGAGAAACGTGATGTCCCATGTGTCCGCGGTGGGGGCTGTCTTGCAGACTGGTTGGTGTCGACAACTTGTATCCCTCTTGCAGTGCGTTACCGATTTGAACATGAGACACACGACTTACTATTCATGCTTTCGGATTCAGGGATACCGATTCTGGTGTTCGTGATAGCGCACTCTTCGCTCTCGCCAGCATCAGTACATCAACACACGGCGTTATGGCTGTTGCTCGCACCAGCGTCTTGGAGCACGTTTCAGAACTGATGGACCTCGGGGATCACAGGGTTCAATATGAAACTTGCGTACTCCTCAGGAACCTCCTGCATGCCCGGTCGCCCGTCTCCTGAATCTCGTTTTCGCAATGGACAAAGGCGAAAACGCTCCCTTGTATTATCTTTAGATTTGTCTGGAAGCGTCCAATGAATGTAGCATATTAGCCCTGGACCTATTCTGCGGCTTTTTTTGAGCCTCGCAGATATTGATACGAAGAACATGTAATACAACATATTCCATTTCAAAAATGAAGCGGATAATTCATTCTCCAAACTACTGCGTCCGGGTAAGAATGATTCCATTGTCGAATATTGCGTCCGTGCCGACCCGCCCCCACCGCCCCCCTTTGACGCCCCACTGACGCCCTTTGACGCCCCCAACTGCCGCTAAGTGACGCCCCCACGGGGAAATTTTTGGTATAACCTGTGTAACACTGGAGTTTTTTCTGGTTCAATGCATGGTAGAAACTACTAAGGAGTACATTAGAGGATATGGAAAGGCCCTATCAGCAAACCAACGTCAGATAAACTATTGCATTGCCGCCCCACTGACCCCCCCCGGCAAAGGGCGTCAAAGGGCGTCACTGGCGTCACTTTCACTTTGCCCGTAGCAACCTTATTATGAAATTCGCAAAACCAACCCGATGCTGTACTTGAACAATCGCATGTAAAGAATGTGAACCCAGCATCAGCGGGAAGTTCAACCCAGCGCCAGAACAATGCAGGGCTGGAACATTATACTTAAATCATATTGTAATGGCGGCGCAGCGACACACCTGAGTGCATATAAGTTTCCTCTCTCCAACATTTGAATTCCTCAGGTTCTTCGTTTTGCTTTTCGACTTCCTCCAAGTCTTGAAGATATCAATGCGCATCTTCGGCGAGTCTTCCGTCCAGGGGGTCTCGAGAAAGGTGCTGCACCCGAACCTGAAGGGGAACCCACACGCAGATGCTGATTGGTCGAATGAAGAAGGTGAGATGGGGAGTGAGAGTTGAATCAGATGTATGCCGCTGCCGGCTGCTGCAGATAGCCCGGGTGGATCGGTATGATGCTGCGGTCACGAACGTACGAATCGTTCCCGTTCGCACAGGCAGAGATCAGGGACGAGAGGTTTTCTGCGGAACGGAAAGGACAGGAGAGCGGAACACATACGACGCAGTACGCGGAGGGGAATCGAAGGATCGTTCGACCGAGGGCAAGCCGTGCACGAGCTTGATGTCTTTCTTTTTATTGCTGTTGAACATCCGTTAAGTATCATCAATGTCGAAAATGAATCGAGGTCAAGCCGGGCGGATGAGTCCAGAGCGCTCCGAATTGGCTGTAATCAGTTAATGGGGCGCGCCGACGGGGTCCAGGTATATCTGGAAGCGCGAATGCGAGGATGTACGCGGTGGACGTAAATAGAATTAGAACATCCCGTTCGGTACACGCACGAACGAATGGCACTCTTTCTCTCGAGTATTTGAGTACATCCATGGCAATTCATGCAAGGAGATGGATAGAGACATTTGACGTCCGAGCAGTAAGCAAGCCAGATCATTGTCCAACAACCCGGAAGTGAGGGAAAGCCGCTCACGACTCGATCTACGGTGAAGAAGCGCCGGTGAGCCGCGGTACTGAGCTTGAATTTTACCAATGCCGAAGATCGGATAGCCAAGCTAAGCTGAACTTGATGGGTACACAGCACTGCACATCGTGAGCAGCACTTATGCGTAAATCATTGACAGCAAATACACGAAACAGCCAAACATTGCGTTTTGGAGGCAAGGCTAAACAGAGTGGGAAGGCGCGGGGGCGACGCGGTGTGTAACGATTCAGTTTGCTTCATCCCTGCTGGACCACAGGGTCGGGAGGATGGAATATGAGATATCTGTTGCCAGAGTAAATCGAGATCAAAGAAGACCTGAGAAGTACGAAGCTGTGGCTAACCCCTAGCGTCCACCCGCAAAAAACGATTTGGAATCGCTGAATACGCTCTTTCAGCGGCTTTGAGGGCCAGACAAAAACAGCACAATTCGTACACCAGAGGAATCTAGGGCCCACGCTGAATAAAAAGGATCAGCGGCCTGAGAGCAAGCGGATAAAGTTCGGATGGAATTGACCAAGACTGGGTGAGCAAGATGAGACACAAGATACAGAACCCGTGAGCAAACGAAAGTGTTGGAGGTAACGAGTGATGGGCACGCACTGCCCTGCGCCGCAATTTGTTATCAGGTTCAATTACTCATACCGCCCTTCGAATTATTGTTGACAGGCTAAATTGGTACCTTAATTACTGTAAAGTAGTACATATGTCGCGTCGATAGTGAAGAATGGCCCGCCGCGTTTGCAACGGGTTCCCTGCTAATACTGGAGTGTCTCTTTGAATTCCAACAGAAAGAAGAATGTGGGCAAAAACTAGTCCGTAATAGCAGGGATGATATTCGGTGTGAAGGGACCGGAGCGGAAGAAGAGGAAAGAACAGGATGAAGCGGCCGCCATGCACGTACTGTAGATCTTGAACCAACGAGGCGGGCAAAAGGCCTACATTGCACAAAGACAAAGAGGCATGCAGGAAAGTACAAGGAACCAGCTTGCAAAGCAAATGATGCCCAATGATTCACCACGATTGAGCGAGAAGTCATCAAGCGGGAGGGAGAGAGATGAAGACAGCCGATCAAATGCCCGGCCGATCAAGTGGCGGTGTAGCCGTTCTTCTGCTTCCGCTCCTCACCTCCTCTATGCAGGCGCATCATCACGCACTGGCGCCTTCGCTGCGAGCCTTCCCTCTCGTTTCCGTCGTTTTCTTCATGCGCGCCGTTGTCCGAATCTCGCACCCACTCCGGACGCGCCACGCCGCTTCTGCTCCCCGAATACCTTCTATCACTTCTTGGACGATAACCTGAATGCACATTGCAAAAATCGCATTCCCCGACAACGCTCCCCGTGGCGTTTCGTTTCTCTATGCAGCCACTATGGTATCTGTTCGTCTTGAGGGCGGGTCCTAGACCACATTTAATTCTGGAATATTATTCCTCCTCGCTCAACTGCCTGCCATCACGATGCATACTGCACCGACGCCACATCCGTCGGATCCATCTTGTTTATTTTCCTCTTGCCTCCGACTTCAAATGGAGTATATATTCCTCAGATCCGCACCCTGGCACCTCTACCACCTCAAATAGCATCGACTTTCGAATACACTGGGATTAACTCTGCGTCGGTCGCCCGGGTCCCGTGTTCGTCTGTGTTGTCGGCCAACCCGCTAGCACTTGCGCTCACGGCCGTCTTTATCCTCCCATCAATTCCCCTCAACATTAATATCTCGCGCTCGCGCCTGTTCTCTCGGTTGCAGTTCCAGGGACGTCCTCCAGTGGAAAACCATGGAAGAGTCACCCGAGACCTGACTACTCATTTCAGAGTGGAAATCTGCTCGGAGCTATGATGCACACACTTGGGCTCGAAATAGTCCGGCATGCCGCATTCATTATGCGAGTGTTCTCGTTCTCATCGCATGCACTGGGGCTGCCGGCGAATGTCGAATACCATCAAACCCGTGCTGGACGGCGTGAAGACACATATGTACCAATGTCGACGGAGCCGTGGGCCGACACAATTCCGAAATCAGATGCAGCGTTCTCGCATACCGAATGTGTCCTCGTCCTCTGGCACTGGATTCGTTCTCAGTCAAACTTCATTGATCTAGATTTTACACAGATCCCTCCGTCCTGAAGGTATGCACTAGCAGCCACGACCTATATGCCCACTGTGTTGATATATATATATATATTGCCGCCATAATCAGACAGGGCTGCCGGGGAACGGAACGCTCTCTAAGAGTATCAACGTCGGCACCAACATTCACATCCCCGAATATTAGGGTGCGCTTAGCGCACCCCGCGATCCTGATCATCTGCCGCGCGCAAAGTCAATCCCAGCGCTGAGGCTGAGCCTTCCTGTGCCTTGATTTTTGTTTCTCGAGTGTGGCGGTTCCGCCTCATAACTGTGCC
Organism: Mycena capillaripes; assembly: GCA_029204075.1. Classification (NCBI taxonomy): domain Eukaryota; kingdom Fungi; phylum Basidiomycota; class Agaricomycetes; order Agaricales; family Mycenaceae; genus Mycena; species Mycena capillaripes. The sequence continues at coordinate 1,071,908 of JARHKZ010000018.1, forward strand.
TCTATTGCCTCACGCTTGGCCTCTGCCACTATTTATTCAAGCCCGAACCAAGCGTTACTATCGGTCTTCTGCGCATGAGTAAAATTGAAAAGAATCCTTCTTCCCTGACATTCGTTCCCTCACACCGCCGAAATTTGCGCTCGTGCAGGCTGCCGGTTTTACATAGTCACTGCTTCCACGATGACAGCTCCGCAGATTGGTCGCATCCGACGTCGATCTATTATCTGGTATGGTTCCCTTGCTTCGCGAAATCGCAACCTAATCTTGCACTCAAACCAAGTTCAACTCGTCGTTTGAACTACATCGAATACAAGTTAACCTGGTACGTCGCACGACTTCATTCCGTCTTGCGCCACCTAGCTATACGTGTTCCTCTGTGGGACGAAGCCTTCCGAGGAGGGTAGCAAACTTGCAGGGATGAACGATGACAACCTGCGGCATAAAGCTGGTGCGCAGATCGGCGCGCAGGTGGTCTTGATGCTCAACCTCACTCTAGCCTCTATGTCGATCGATCTGCCTTTCCGAGGAGCGCGAATATTAATCCTAAATTTGACCGCCACGTTAGTACTTCGTCTGCGCTCTCCATACGTGGTTCGTCGCCCTTAAAGTGGTGTACCGGCCATCGCACTCCATACCATATCTCATTGTTCCTCACGTCATTGGATGCGTGCATCCGTGCCCGCCTTTATCTGGCAGGTATGTAATGCGTAGATTGCCCACGCATCTCAGTGCGGCATACATGCGCGTAGTACCTAAGTAGTCCAGAAGCAACCACCGAAAAATTGAAACAAACTCAATCGGAGGAGCTGACATTTCTATCTATCTAAGTACTTGATTGGTACCTGTTCTGGTTGAGCTAGACAACAACACTGCATGCAACATGCATCCCCTTTGTAATTCCAGATCCAGAGCTTTGGAGTTTCGCCACGGATCTGTGCAGTTGAATATGCGGGGAAGATCTAGCAGGAGCCTACGGTTTATCTTACAGGACTAGCAGTTACCCGTGCTTCGCCACGAAGTTGACGTCTATCCACGCTCACCATCTTCTACATCTATTGGACAACTTCCACCTCAATCTTACGAAACTCCTCAATATCTCCGTAAATCAGGCATATCGCGCTGCTCGCGATGCCATGTACAGATATCATCACCAACATCTCCCGCAAAAGAAAGAAAGCAAGACAGCTAGTCGGAAACAATAGACACCTTCAAATTTCCAGCAAAAGTTCGGGCCGGGGAGTCCGGCACGCCACCCACACCAAAAGGTCCACTCGACTGTAGTTTCAAGGCGAAAAATAATCCTGAGACCCAAATTTAGCACAAATCGTGCACTAGCCGAACTTTTGCTGGAAATTTGCAGGTATCTATCGTTTCTGACTTGGCTGGAAAGAAACTCTTGATTTGATGCTCGCAACTGGGACGTTTAATATATAACGCGGCCTATCCCCCAATTGGCATTTAAGTTTAAAATCACACCTGCATAAACCGAATTTCACTTTCTTTGCTTGTTAGATGCCTTCATTCGTGGTGATTATTTTATTCTTCTTGTGTTTGTGAGGGTTCACAGCCCTGCTGTTATCAGGCAGATAATTGCATCTCTTGTTAAGTATTCGACGGTCTTCTGAGTCTAGAATGACTACACTGGAGGGAGGCAGCGATAAAGTTCCTCTTATAGCGGCATAATGTCGATTAAGTTCACCGGTTGGCCACAGGCACACCACCTTGATCTGGGTGAAGTTGACGCAACTAACCTCGGTACCCGCTGAATTGTATCCGGAGCTAATAAACAGCCATCTCGACATTGCGGTGGAGCCAGTTGGGAGCTGAACACAGGGATTCAACATCACGGCAACCTGTGAGCGGATAACATGAAGCTTACAGCCCTTTTTGGAACTTAGGGTGTGGCCTGTTTTTATTTTATTTTATTAGATGCTCTCGAGAATGGTTCTTAGTGTTTCCAAACAAAAATCTAAGTTTCCCAGGGCAATATCTCCAGTGCTACAGCGGTTTTGCATGAAAACACCGAAATTTCCATATATGGTAACTTAAATGGTGCCATCGAAAATACCGGCGCGAGATGCCCTCTGGAATCGCCGTGCGAACCGATTGGTCATATTTTCAAGAGAATCAGCTGAGATGTGAGCTCACACCGATCATTTTGTTGAAAATGGACCAAAGGAAAAAAAAAAGAAAAAAGGCTGCACCCTAAGTTCCGCAAAGGGCTGTAAGTGCTCCCACAGGCACCACTTTTGTCTAGCCAAACCACAGCTTTTCTTATAGATACAAGGGTCTGGTCGGCCGCTTCGCGGCCTCCCATCCCCTTCAGAGTCAGCTCTAAGACTGACCGTGGACTTGAATTGAACTCACCTGAGCTTATCACGATCTCCAGCTCGCGGCGGGAAATTCACGGAGATTTATAACTGTATTGGACAAAAGAAGCTGATGACGGTGATTGTGGGGAGTGTCGGCATGTTCCCGATGTCAGCCGTGAATGCTCCGGTGTTTCGAGCCTATTCGGCCGATTGGCACGGCTTCAAAGAACATCAAAGCTGCCATCATATCTGGGGTCGGAGCTTAAATGGCTTCAGACGGACAGAGAAGCGTAATTTTATAAAGAGGGTGATACTCCACAATTGGTTTTCCCTCCTCTTTTGAGAAAACCTCCCATAATTCCTATTGCAATCTCCAAGTACTAATTACATGTACAGAGCTAACATACGAGAATTGGATAAATTCTGTAACACGATTTAAACTGTGAGGGGCCTCATATCTTTCCCGTCATCGAAGGTCACATTCACTACCTCGGTGTCCGCTATATGCACTGTGTGGGTAATGGGACTTTCGATTATGCTTGTAGGTGGATGCAACCCCGAGAGATGGTCCAACTTGTGCTGACTGATCCCGGATATCTGCGCGATGTGCGCATGTTTTTCATCGACTAGGACAACCTGCATCGTCTGGGATGATCGCATAAACAGTGGTCTTGCCGCTTCCAAAAACTCCAATGCCTGTGTAAAATCTCCCCGAGTTTCAGAAATCTGTGCAAATCGAAGCATGCATTCTGCTTTGCTGCGATGAACATCCATCTGGGTGAATCCTTCAAGGGCAACGGTAAGTAGACTTGCAGCGGTATCGTGATCATCAAGAGCCAAATACATATCCGCCAGAAATTGAAGTCCCTTGTGGATTGGGAGCTTTTGTTTCGTCTTCACTGCATGCAAAATAAACACTATTGTCCAGGTGGACACGTCCCGAGTTCCCCAACGCCACCTATCTCCAAGTCTCTCTAGACAGTGTGTTGTGTTGTCCGAATCTTTTCCCCAGGATGCTTTCACACATTCCTGGAACTTCTTCTCGGCCAATGAAACATCTCCATCTCTCAATTCCAAGTCGGCTGCGATGGTGTCACTCCAAATCATTAGGCTTATAAACCCGATCGCCTGGAATACTGCTTTGGCTTCTGCATTCCTCCTCTGTACCATATCTTTGTCTGTGCCCATCTTCACATCTAAGATCGCGAGATTGAGGAGCGTGAAGGCATATCGATATGGTGTTCGTTTGGGAGTTGTGTTCAACATTTCGATATAGATGTTGTATGCTTCAGCATATTCCGATTTATCATCGTGGATCCCTGCCTGTGCATTCAGGAGAGCATAATCCAACTCGCCAGAAGCCATGCCACACAGGCTCAGGAGCTTCCTTGCAGATTTACATAGATTCACAACATGATTGTAATGACCGAGTTTTTGCCAGCAGAGCGTTTGTATCTGTAGCGCCAATGCTTCATCGTATAAATCCCCACACCGTTTCGCCTCCATCTGCGACTGAGAGGCATGGCTTTGAGCAGCCGAATAATTGCCAAGATAGTAGTCCATCCATGCCAGTTCCCCTAATACACGACCTCGTTGGTTAGGATGTCCAGTAGATAAAGAATGTGCCTTTTGCAGGAAGGCCAAGGCGGTTGGAATGTCATTGCTGTGCTTTAGGTAATAGGATCCAACAGCCCTGTGAAGGCTACCTACAAAAAAGTTTTATTGTTAGGATAAGAGTCGTGACATAATAACCTACATTCCAGAGTTGGCTCATTGAGTTGTTGAAAATGTTCCAGAGCTTGAGCAACTAGATCATTCGGGCTGAGTATTGGACGCTCTGCCCATGAAGCGAAGCTGTAGATAATGAATTGAACATCCAATTTCCGGTTGCTTAGTCGAGGTAGAAGATCAGGAATCCGGTCCATCAATTGAATAGCTGGACGACCGGTGGTGAGACAGAAGTTGGTGAATGTTAGTGCACACTGGACGGTCCTCCCTAGGTCTGGGTTATCTTGTTGCAATTGTCTTGTCAGTATATCCTGAATGTTCGCAGAATTGGTTGTGACACGAGTTATTATCCCGCGAAGTGCCAGAGTTTTTTGGGATGTATTATAGGTGTGTATGAGGTCCATGAAATATTCCAACAGACAATGAACGAGGCAGGAATTGGGCGCATGAAATCGGCACATATAGTCTCGAATAGGCAGCAAGGCCTTCAACCTTCCATCGACGTCACTATATGCCAATGAGGTGCCAAGTAGGGCAGCTTTGCAGCTGAGGATATTTTTGATTGGTATGTCACTTTGTTTGAGCTCTACATCAGAAAGACCATCCGGGAGAATTGATAGTAGACTCAGTAGATCCTTGGATTGTGGGACAGATGCAATGCGAGTGCTCGATAGAGATATTGCAATGGATAACTCCAGATTTGATCGTTTGTCATAGCCCACTGACATAAGGGATGTGGTTTCCGTGTTCCAGCGGGATAATACATTGGTGCAGCCATCTTCGGCTACCAAGTGGGATATAAGACCAATAGCGAGGGGCATGTTCCCAGTCAGAGATAGAATGTTGTCCATGTCCTTGATGTCATGGGTATCATCTGCAATGTCGACAAAAGTCTGCCGAGCAGCAGCTTGTGACAGAGGCTCGAGAGGTCGGAGAAACGGGTGTGTGCACTGGACTTTCGCCGGCCTTTCTGCCCCTCGCATTGTAATCTGCACAAAATACAGCAGTGGTCATGATAAATATTGGTGGGCACACTCACAATCAATGCCAGGTGTTCCACGTCTGCAAGAAGGCACAGAAAGTCTTCTATGTCTCTGCGAAGCTCTTTTGGCTCCCACACAGTTTCCAGGTTATCCAAAACTACGAGGCATGGTGGTCCTTGCGAGAAATGACGGACTACTGGTTTGGCAAGGTCCCTGCCAGGCTTCAATCCCACATGGGCTCCAATGAGGCCTGCAAGTTCAACTTTTGTTGACACAGAGTCACAACCGACAAAAAACCTTTGCTCTTTGTATCTAGCCGTGATTTCGTGGTGATGGAGGATGGTCTTGGCTAAACTTGTCTTTCCCATTCCCCCCATTCCCAAGATGGCGACCCTCGGTGTTTCGCTAGTAAAGATCTTGAGGATGTTGGATACCTCGGATTCACGGCCGTGAAAAATCTTTGGTTCTGACGGCAGCAGTGAGAGTGAATTTGAGCTAAAGAGAATGTCATGAGATCCTAAAGTGTACGATAGATCTAGGTATGATGTACCTGTTATGATCACTGGAAAACACTGTGTTTGTCTATTGAGCTCCAGTTATTTGATTGTCCTCGTCGAAGATATGGATCACATACAGATGTTGCTTTCGATGAAGTCTCCTCTGCGAGAGATTCGATCACCTGCAGGACCTCCTGGTGAGTCTTTCGTGCATATTCCTCTATTTCTCTGGCATCAACGAGGAAATTCACGCCCTGGATCTGCACACATAATGTTTCAGACAATTATCTCTGCATAAGAAAGCCGAAGACATCTACACCTTGAAAGTATTCAGTGCCTGTTTCAGTTCCGCAGTGCAGTCTTTCCACAGCGCCTTTATTTCCGCTGAACGCAAAATTTGTTTGAATTTGCTGGTCCCTTGTTGTGCATCGACAAAAGTGTAAACTTTGTGGAGTGTTCTAGATGATCGTCAATAAAGACGACAAGCAAGGCGATGTATTACTTTGTGAATTGTGCAATATTCTCTAATGTCTTGGGTGGCAAGTCACCTCCCGTATCTGACTTGATGTGGAGCTCCACAATTCCATAGAGGACCTCATGGATATGATCCATCAATTGGGTGCATTCATTTTTGTTGTGTCGCACACTCTGTTGGTACACCGTCAAAGGGATGTACGCGGACCAGCGGTCCTCGGAATTTACCTCGACTGATGTCAACAGAGTCCGAGCTGTGATTGCAATCGGTTTCAAGAATAAGAGGTTAGCACTATTCGCCAATAGCTCCAGGCTGTCCACGGCGCCGGTCAAACACAATCGAATGTTGTTCAACCGAGTCTGAGCGAATGTAGAGGCAACCGGCATCGTAGCAGTGGCGGTCGCATTTAGACTGGGGGTGCTTTTAATACGCTTTATGCATTGCTCGGCCATTATCTTGTTTTAATTTCCGCGTATTTCCGTGTGGCACACGACAGGTGTTGCGAATGATGAGATGCGGATCCTGGATGTTCGATTGATTGCATCCTTTTCCACAACCACCGTGTCGTTGTACTGGATTAAAATTAAAGTGGATATATTGAACACGCTGATTGGCAAGAGCAAACCGTTCCGGGCTCTCGGACCACCCCATTTTAAGGAACGGTACCAACTGACATATGCGGTAACGAAGCTCGGACTTTCCATATGGCAAAGTGAGGAGATAGGCAATACCGAACTGTGAGCATCTAGCCAAAACTGCGCTTACCCGGCGGGAATACCATAGGTGTCCAATTTGGTCCAAATTAAACATTGGTCAAAGGCACGTGAGGCCCGTCGATCTGCGTCTTCGATCGTCCGCGGATGAGGGCTGACAAGTCGGCGACGGCTTTGACGCAGGGACGTAACCTCAATGGGCAAATTTGGTCGCTCGGAGTTTCTGAAGCAGGTCTTTGTGCGCCTGAACTAAAATGAGACAACCACCCAATAAACAGAGACGAGGGAAAGCCCCTCGTGCGCGCCGGAGTTTCGCAGTAAGGTACGAGGAGTACAGATCCCCGGGCATTGTGCGTCTGAGATAGACACTGGTAAGGTGATCAGAACATGCGAACGTCGAATGAAGAAGCCAGACCCGAGAAGTGCGGGTCCCTGCCGAGTGTGAGGAGGCCAGTGCATGGATATATTTGGCTCGCGGATATGCGGAGAGTGCGCCGTTCCAGTAAATCTGAGAGCATGGACGCGAGGAGTTGCGCAGTAGACGGACAGCCGCTTCAAAATTAAATTCGTGCTTGGTTTGTTGACCGGCGGAAATAGGTTGGGCGCTCCGGAGTTAGGGCGCACAAATAAATCTTCAACGGCTGGGGATCAAGCACAGTATAATACCCTCCGAATCCGCATCTGAATCCAACCCCAAAGTCAGCATCTGCATCAACCGTATGCATAGGCGTTCGGCGTCAAGACTCGAAAGCAAATCTCGTACCATATTATTCAAGAACGTCCTGCGGTGTGCAAGCCCCAGATACACACGCAAGGTGGATTTAGTCGGAACTATTGGATATCGAAACCAAAGTCCGGCATGAGCTGGCGCCCCTCGTGCATTGCAGTCGTGCTGGCTCGGAGAGTTGCACAAGGGAATCAGAGTCCAGAGCGCACAACAAATCGCGTGAGACAGCGAGGAGGCATTGGAATCGGCCATAAAGCGTGAGATAGTTGAATCAAGGGCAGAGGTCGCGGCGGAGAGAAATGGCGCTGGAGCCCCTTAATCGGTTAATTGCATCTACGGCGTCCAAGCGCGATGTGATGGCCGTCGAGGACTTGATGCAGTCCAATTTGCACAAAGAAGGAGATTGAGGAAGCGTTCGAGGAAGGATCACGGAGCTGGTAAGCTACAGTCACATTAAACACCAATAAGTAGACCACGCAATGAAGGAGAGCCGCAGAGGACATGTTGGCGTCTGGCTGAGGTGTGTAGTGCTTGAATTTTCATTGTGTTGGGCACTGGCAGCAGCGGAGGTGTCCAGTAGCCGATATCGCATATCAAACTGTGTATGGAAGGACATTGGGGGGCAAGTGAACCTGAGTGATTCCACGCGCTGCGCTCCGAGTCCACAAGCACACACACACAGTTGTAGTTGTCATGCGCAGTGAGAAGGATCGAGATTCGACAGCCGTCCGCAGCAGTATGCAACACCGAGTGTCCTAGATCCAATTTGAGTCCAAGTTCAAGCAAAACCCGATGACAATACGATGCAGAACGGAAGTGTGTAGGCGCATTGTGGACGCTTGAAGTTCGTTGTGTTAGGCACTGGCAGCGGAGGTGTCTCTAGTAGCCAGGATCGGATATCGAACTGTGTATGGAAGGAAATGCGGGAGGGTGGGATAAGGCCAGGTGAGCCTGAGTTGCAGCTTCTTCAGCGCTCCCATGCGCTGCGCAGATAAATGCATGAGGTCCGAGTCCATGAGCACAAATACACAGGTGTAATGCGCAATGGGAGGGCTCGAGATTCGACAGCCGTCCTCACCAGGATACCATATTGGATCTCCTAGATGCAATTCAAGTCCAAATTCAAGCCAAATCCGATCAGAATATAATGAAAAAGAGAAGTGCATGGGTGCATGGTAGGCTCTGAGGTGCTCTGCGGATTGTGCGCAAGCCAATGCATATATGCGCGGACGTTGCACACGCACCGGCGTGAAAACGATTGGATGCTGGGGCGGTGGGTTCCAGGGAGATGGGATGGAATGTCTCAGGAACAACAATAAACGTAGAAAGTGAGTCGTGCAAGTAACACTGGGGGAAATCATTGAGGCACGCAAAAATCACATGCCTTAAACGCATGTGCTCTGCACTTGGAACAAGGCCCACAAACCCACCTTTAGCTGATAAAAGAGAGCTTTGTCGCAGGCTTTGTTTCCCCCACACAGGAACAAAGCCTGAAACAAAGCCCTCCTTTATCAGCTAAAGGTGGCTTTGTCTGCTTTGTTCCAAGTGTGGACCACATGTGTTTAAGGCATGTGGTATTTGGGTGCCTCAATGACTGCCCCCAGTGCAAGGCCGACGGGCGGGACACAGCAGGGGCGTAGGCTGAGGCCAGACACTGGACTCTTTATCGTAATATTGGTGCATGCACGCACGAATGAATGCCGAAGGCATGAGAAATCAGCAACTAAAGTTTGTGGTTTGATGAACAACAGAAAGAGGAAGAAACACTCGACGGGAGGGATAGGGGAGACTGAGAGCGTGACGCCGAATGAATTTCGTGAACACAATGAGATATATTTTATCCGCGGCTGGGTACGCGTTCGCGATTGTGCAGCAGACATGGGCACGTAGAAAAGCAGAATACGGAATTATATCTATTATTTTTGTCGCGTCTAGTTAAATTAACGGATGAAGGACCGCCATCCACAGCGTTCGTATAATGCCCGACTACTTACTATGCACTATTCTACAGCGTTGACAGTCCGTATCGCAGGGTGATCAGGTATCCGGAGAGTGGGATACGGGGTTGTGTAGAGGAGGATTCGGGGCCTGGGTCCTCATAATCACTCAAAAGTAGTATGGTGAAGGTGAATGACAGGCGGTGCCGCGGACGGGCTTTGCCGAGCTGGAGACCATGGTATGTTCCTGGTTGAGACACGGACCACGAAGATGCGTCATGTACGGTGTAGAAGGATACACGGCGTCGTGGAACAGTCCGAAGGTATCCTGAGGTGTGGAAAGAGGTAGGATAGATCCAGTGTCATGCACAATGCGCGAGTAGAAAAGACGAGGGGGATCGATACCCGGCGTCGTGTAAGGGTAAAAATATCTTACGATGGGGTCACTACAACGGACTCCTCGCGCGCGGCACTAGCGACGCGTCTTGGTCGTCCATCCCATGCCCATCTTCGCCTTCCGAGCTCGACGTCATCGTGATAGACGTCGTGACGGACGCCGCGCCGCTCTCCATCGGCTGGGCCAGGCGCCGCAAAAAATACGGGCGTCAGTAAAAGAACTCGTCAAAACATGGAGGGAAAAGGAACGTGAGGAGGGAAGCGGCAAGGAAAGAGGAGTACAACAACCCATCGTATCGCTCGGCGAGGGAAAGAAAAGGACCATCCGGATGGAAGGGAGCGAGGGAAGGGTGAAGGAAAAGTGACTGGAGGGGGATAACTTATCGAAATGGTGAAGATGTAGGGAAGTCAAAGAACAAAGAAGGGAAGGAGCGAGGAAGATGACTGGCGGGGCGAAATATCGCAATTCGCCAGGAGTGAACACTCAAGCTCAATGGAGGGTGAATGAAAGCCAAAGAAACGGCGAAGGGAAACGATGAAGCGATCCCACGCTCATCCATCTTCCTCATCCCTCCCCTCACCACTCCTTGAAACAAAGAAACTGCGCCAAGGAAAAAACGACTCACCGTCCCAATCGGCCTCGAATAATCCACATGGTCCCCAACGTCCGCGTCGAATGCGTCGGCGGCAACAACACTGCCAGCCCCGGCCTCAGTAATCCCGTCCGGCCCTCCGCCTCCCCGAATCCATGTCCATCTCCGTCGTCCGAGCCATCGCTGTGCGTGGATGAATTAGGGGAGGGTATGGGCTGTGCCCTCACAGGCCTCCACCCTTGACCTGGAGTGGAGGACGGGCCAAATGAGGCGGCGACATCGCCCCACCCCACCGGCACAGGCGGATTCAGCAAGCTGCTTCGCCTTTCCGGAGACCAAGTGGCTATGGGGTCGGGCAAGGTACTCGGGCTGAACTGCGTCTGCGCGGCAGAGATGGAGGTGGACGACGCGCGCGCGCTGTCGTGGCGCCCGAAGCTAAAGAACCCGAGAGAGGGCGAGGGGGGCAGGCTGCGCCCGGTGTTGGTACTGTCTGGGTCCTGTCGTTGAGAGGAGTTTTGAGGTGGAATGTGAGGGGAGAGGCGTGGTGTTTTTTGCGAGTGAGATCTAGATGGAGGTTGTCGAGAGGAAGAGGCAGCGAGCTGCTGGCGTGCGTAGCTCGACGGCGGGGTGACCCCATAGGGCGAGGACGGGGACGTGCTGGCCCTCTGTCCGTGTGAGCCGTGCGAGTGCGAGCCGCTCGATCCCGTCGGGTACAAGCTGGTCGAGTGCCCCTGCGACGAGGGCGCAGGAGTGGAGGACTGGGACTCGTACGACCGCCCCTGCGGTGACACCGCACCCAGTCCCGCACCCACCGCGGGCACCTCCGCGCCGCTATACCACGCACCTGGCTCGAGCGCACCCGTCCTACCGGCGCCCACGAGCGTCGCCCCCGCCTGCGCGAATCCCATCTGCGTATGTCCCTGCGACGAGCTCGCCGGGAAGGCCATATGTCCCTGCGACGACCCGCTCCCCCCATGTCCCTGCGAGCTCCCGCTGCCCTCCCCACTCTCCGTGCTCCGCGCGCCTTCCCCCTCCCAAGTGAACGCCCCGAGCCCCACATTCGTGTCGCCTCCGCCCCATCCCCTTCCCCGCCCCCACCTTCGCCATTAAGCGACTCATCATCGCCCGCAAGCGGCGACCGCCACCCGACTCCTGCAACTCCCCCGCGTCCGAGCTGGCGCATCGCAGGCAGCGTCGGACTGCGCGAGGGCCCGAACCCGAACCGGCTGCAGAGGAAGAACACGACGACGACGCCGAGGATGAGCGCGACGACGCCACCGATGGCGACGCCGATGATGCCGCCGACATTGTGTGCAAAACTAAATGAAAAAAAAAGATGTCAGGAGTTTGCCTGAACGAGGAAAGAGAAGGGAGATTGGAAATGCGAAACGGAATGGAACGAGAAACATATTAGTATTGAAGATAGGTACAGTAAAAAAATGTCGGCAGGGGGAAACAAAATCAAATGGAACGCGAACGCGACGCCCCGTTCAAAACGCCTCCATGTTCCGCAGTTGACGCGTGCGGCACCATATCGCACGCCTCAGCGCGGGGCATCTCTCGCCGATGTGCGCATTTCCGATCCGATAAAGCGCGCACCCTGGGGGTCCCCACAGTCAAACACAAGTCCAAATCGAAGTCGAAAGAACGGCTTAAAATAGAAGAAAAGGGACCAAAAAAACATACCTCGAATCACTACTCCCATTCGTACTCAACGCGCCCGGACTGGAACTCGTCGCACTGGTTGCCGAATTGGATAGCGATGCATCCGTGGTCGTAGCCCAATATCCGTCGCCTCTGCGAGTTGATGAGAACGAAACTGGTGCGCTGATGGTCGAAAAGCTGGAGCTGAAGGATCGGGTTGAGAGGGAGGATGGAGAGGGGGAGGATATCGATGTGTGTGATGATCTGTTACGCGTTCTTTAGTTACTTGGTTGAAACGATATTTGGGCGAGGTAAGGGAGGGAGGGGCGTACATCTGCGCCGAAGAGCCGGTAGGTGGTTGTGATGATCTTGGTCGTCGAGAGGAAGAAGGGGATGGTAGTTGGGATGACCTAAAAGCGAGTTAATGGGCGGGGTAGACGGGTGGGATAGTGTTACCTCGAGGCGGAATGTGATTGTGAGTGGGAGACAGAGGCAGGAGCAGAGGTAGACGCTGATTGGGATTGGGATTGGGATTGCGATGCGGACTGAGGCCGGGATTGCGACGGGGAATGGGATTGTGATTTTGATTGTGATTGGGAGGCGGACTGGGACTGGGGCTGGGATCGAGGTTGGGAGGCGGAAGGGGAGGAAGAGGGAGGAGGAGGAGAGGCGGACGCTGAGGACGAGGCAGAGGATGAAGCCGAGGCAGACGTCGACGAGCTTGACGAAGCCGACGCAGACAAACTCTGCGACGAGGAGGCCGACATGCTGCTAGAAGTTGACGTGGATGCAGACGAAGTAGATCCCGAAGCCACAGAGCTTGCATCCGCCGAACTAGCAACCGAGCCGAGCGCCACATCCAGCTCCCTCGCAATATTAACGTCCGCGGCCACGTTCACCGAAGCGGCTAATGCCCGCAGGCGCGCACTACACGCACCGGGGATAGATACATTAGCAGGATGCCAGGGTTACAAGAGTGACATACCTGCCATACGCGCGTGCGTGCCGTTTGCTGGTCCAGGATTTGGATGGGTGATGCGCGTTCGGGAGGAGAGGAGCATGGGAAGGAGCATCGGGATGTGCTTGGGGATGGGGGTGGGGAGAGAGATGGGCATCGGCATCGACATCGACGCGGACGTGTATTGCAGTGATGCGCGGGTGTGCAGTCGAGAGGACGCCCCTGCGTCTCGACGAAGCAGCTCCAGAGTGCCGTGCGATGCTCATTTGGGTGTAGATTCAGAGACGAGGCATGAACGAAAGAGTAGTGACTGTGAGGCGACCAAAGCGCAAGCCAACCGCGTCCAGCCGGTGTGTATCGAGGATCCTGCCAGGAGTATGTGAACGTGCTGCAGTTCGCAAAGACGTGGGCGAAGAGCAGACACGCAGCAGCGATTCAGATCAAAGACATGGAGTGACAAGCAGACCATAAAAATAGCACTGCCACACACAGTATCCACGTCAAAGCCCCTATTCAGTTCACAACTCAACGTACCCGACCTCCACCCTGAGTCTTGCCATACTTCCTGGATACCCTCTCTATACCCCAAACAGTTATTTGTCGTGGATTCGCAGCAATTTCGGGTCATCATTTCTGAAATCGGACCAACTCAATTTGCTTGCGTCTCCTCTCGCGCCGCCAAACAAATCTCTTGATTCCATTCTTGCCTTCACTACGCCAAGTGTCAACTCCACACACGAATCTGGCCATTCCGGACGTCTTAACTCGTTTTCTTCATGTCCACTTTCATGGCTCGAACGGCATAAGAGTCATCTAGCACGACATGACCCTGCCCCATCGAGATCCGTGTCAGCGTCTGCAATATTAATTACCATTGCTGTAGGGGCCTGTAGGGAGGCGACGGACACAAGTGCGAACAGCTGACGGCGACGCGACGCGACCAATGGTGATCGTGGCCGTCGCCGAAGTCGGCGATCATGTCTTGTTTGATGTGTTTCAGTCCATTTCTAGGGCTCCAAACGCAGCTGAATCATGAAACAGGCATCCTGGGGCCAGGTTTTGTCCCCCCCCCGAAATGCCACCGTATTTCTTTGGCGACGTCGAAGGCTACCGTGACCGTGACCCGCCCTTGACTGGCACCCTCCGTGACCGTGACCGTCCCTTACCGACAGTATTTTATCTGTCAGGTTTCAACTGTCAGGTTTCAACTCATCCACTGGGTTTATGGAGATTCCAAACATGGGTCGTTGTCTATCCATGCTCACCAAATACTCACATTGCTGTAGCGCTATCATCTGTCGTCGTCAGCAAGTCGGAGCGGCCCAGCGGAGTCGCCAGTGATCTCTAAATATTCAGTCGAACACGCCCCCGCCCGATGACTCTGAGTCTCCAGAACAGTAAATTTCATTTGGACGCGTACATATATCTACAGGCACGCCGTTCACCAGGACCCAGCTGGATTTCCGGGAGTCTTCCGCGTGTTCGCCTATCTGACCTGTGGCAGTCAGCGATCGCATATTCAATTTCACTAGCAGTTACCCGGGCTTCGCGACGGAGTTGACGGCTATCCACACTGACCGTCTGCACCCACGCGTGCAACTCCCACCTTCATCCCACGGGACCGCCTAATATCTGCTCAATTTCACCGTAAATCAGGAGAAATCAGGCATATCAGCCAGTCCTACTTCGAAAATTAGTTAGGCGTAGTCGAACTCCAACCCCAAGTCTTCAATGGTCTAATGGGAACATTCCTATCTGATTTTCACCCCCAGATCCTTTTACCTAGGAGTTACCTGTGTCTTCGTTACAAATCCCACAAAGTGGTTTGCCGTTGCTAGGGCGTAAGATCGTGTTCATCCACTGCCAGCCCATCGTGCACAGTTTCGCAGCAATTTTGCCCACAAATTTCGCTTTGGTCGAGGACCACTGCTGATGCAATGTACAATCATCAACATCTCCCGCGAAAAAAAAAAAAAAAAGGAAGCTCAACAGAAGCTATTCTACGCGCAGAAGGTGCTTGATTTGATCGTACCTCGGACGTCGAATATACATCCGGCTTCCCCCGGCTGGGATTTCGATTTAAAATAGCACCTTCATAAACTACTAAATGTGGCTTTCGTTGCCCTAGATGCCTTCATTCGCGGAATGTTGCGTCTGTGGCTCACAATCCTGCCGGATTCAGGCTAACTACATCTCCTTTCAAGTGTATTCAACAGTCTTTGAGTCTGGAATGACTACACCGGAGGGATCAAGTTCCGGCATAGCTGATGTTGATTCAGTTCACCGGTTGCCTACCAAGAATGCCGCCTTCATCCGGGTGCCTTATGCGCAGGTGGGTGCACGTTTGAGAATGTGCAGTAGATGGGGACGCAGTAAAGCGGAGTGCGTAGCGGCGGTGGGAGGTACACCGCGCTGAACGTCATGAGTCTGCCAAGTGCGAGGGTCACTGGTTCAGGCGCGAGAAGGACCCGGATGGAAGAAAAACCAGCGCAAGATCAGCGTGCCTGCTCTTCTAGTGGGTGGATGCCGGCCCAGAGAGTAAGGCACAACAAAAAGAGGGTCAAGCGTGTCTGCTGCGACAGGTGTAGCGCCGATCAACCCCGACGGTGACTGTGATTTGGCTCTTGCGTTAGTTCATCACAGCAACATCATAGTTTGGTTCACGACCAGGTTCGAGCTCTTGGTCCCGCTTTCGCCGCCAAGGTTCTCGGAACTGTAGACTCGTCCTCTGCTCTTTAGCCTCCTCTTCTTCGTGCGTGCGCCCGCCATGCGCGCTGCCACATCCGAATTCCCTACCGCGCACGCCGCCCAGAGGTATCGCATTCATCCCCGTAGACATGTCCACGGCATCGCTCAAGCCTCTCGCGATCATCGTTACCCAATTATTATTATACCCGCCACCTCTCTACATGTGTTATCTATAGCTACATCTACTGGATTCGAGCCTTCCGGAGGCTCCCTCTAACTTCCACCTTCTAATCTACCTTCCAAGCGTGAATCAAGCGAAATCCCTAGTAATAGCTAGTAAATATGTACAAAGCTCAGTCACTTATCGGGCATTTCGGGTGAATTGGGTGTCTCTTTTCAGTATGATGACAACAATCCAGGTACTCCTCTGATTATTCTGCTCTTATGCTGCCGAACACGAAATTCAACGGTGTTTCGGGCATCTCAGGCGCAAATGCCAGAAAGTTGTACTCTTGAAAGGCCCTTCACATTGAGACAGAATTTATGCTCCACACCTAACGTACGTCTTCTCTTGAATTTAGTGAATTCGCTGACTGTAAGTTGCCATGTTGATTGGTTGGAGTTGATGCAGGGAAATCCAGATGTAATACTCTCCACTTTCAGACTGTTGAAGCAGTGAGTTATCCATGTCTTCGCACAGGTCCTCATTCTACTTCTGAACCCATAAATTTTGTTCTCGTTCCGCTCAGCTTCATTTGGTCCAAGCTTACCAACTTCATGATCGATCAAGATCTACTCCCCGACTGGCGTATTTTATTCTGTTGTCCTGTGAAATATGCCCTCATTTTTTTGGTGGCGACTTCCTGGCTACAAACATCCAATCGGCTCTAGTTAAATGCAGAAGCCAACATTGCGGTAGAGCCAGATTCGGAAAATCGTAGGCGGGTGCTAAGCCGGTTTCCACTCGAGGAAACCGGTTCAGAAAGATTGCCGCACGCGTTCTGCTTGCAAGGCGTTGAACTCTGTAACCAGGCCTATTCCCCGAACTTCCTTCGAAGTCACTCCACTGAGAATATCAAGAAACTAACCCCTCGACAACGTTGTGAAGTCTGGTAAGAACCCAACACCGTGAGATAGTGGAGTGGAGTTTTGGACATTTCGACCTCATGATTGAGCTGTGGAGTCAGCTTCACGATTCCCACAGGCGCCACATCTATATAAGAAGAGACGTGATTTTTTTGGACAAATATGGCACCCACGTCTTTTCTTTTATAGATTCTGCTTCAAGTTGGGTCCTGAGAACGGCGTCCACGGTCAACCACAAGGTGTAAAATAATAAACACGCCTTGGTATCTTTCAATGCACATGCGAAGCCGAAGAGAACAGCAGTTCCCACATCGTCACTGTGGCATCAAATCATACCGGTCAGAATAAGAAAAAGAAAGGGACGTGCACAAGGTATGACCTGACCCCGAGTCGAACGGATTACTTGCCTTGATATCCGCGTGGCAACTGCTGATCGAGCGCAGGTGCAGACCATCTACCACCGGGTCTTGCTATATTCACCTGGAAAACTAAGTCTGTCGGTTGATGAATGAGGAAAGTCAAAACCCGCTCAGGCTGCTCCACCCGTCAATTGCACTCGCACGCGCGGCTCTGTCGATCGGCTTGGCCCGGTATATATTAAGTAGGTAGTATTACACGGCACGGCCTGAACAACGAATGTTGGTTTCCAGGGATTATGCCTGCGTACAAGCAAGTTACTTTCAATGTGCGTAGAGTACACTTTCGTCCCTGGACTTCCGTGGACTGACCAAGAACTGGGAGTGGTTTAAGCCCAACCACGCAACTTGGTCTCACGCCCGGATGCTGAGTGTGATGCTTCCAGTGAGAAAAATGACCGGGATTTTGAACGGATGCAGTGAATTTTATCCGTGGTTTTACACCGTTAAGTATGTTCGAATATATTCAGTATTTGACGGCGCATGCCATGCGCACAAATTCTTTTTTTTGATCGGCTGAATCCTCACACGTGGTTATCCGTCCTTGTGCAGCTGCATTCGCAACAGTGCAACGACGGAACAGCGTGATGGGCGCTAAATAAATGTAGAGCAGACGGTGGGATCATGCGTGAGATCGTCCTCTTGCCAGGCGGGTTTGATAGTAAATCCAGAATGGCTCCGCACCATCCATGGCATCACCGCTCATCAGAGATCGCCGATGCTTCACGTTACCATACTGAGTCTTAAACTGTGGGATGGTTTCAGCGCTATCAAAGAAGGTGACAAGTGGTAAGTTTTTGGTACTAAATCACTCCATTCCGCTGGTGCCTAGACTGAGTTTTTCTACTTGATTGGGGGCCTACGTAGTCGAGTAGTCTGACATACGGTGGCCTATGCTAGACAGACTTAGTGTAGGCATTAATGGAATGCAGTGTACTGTATTTTTACGTTCAAATCGACAGTCACGCATCACGCACCCCCCTGTCGGTATCGAATTTCGGTAGGGGTCACGCATCACGCGGCCCTTTGTCGAACCTCCCAAGCGTGACATGGGGTCCAAATTTGCCTGGAAAACACAAAAAGGTATATTTTTGGCTTGAAAATCGTTTTTTTTTTGCTGGTGTCACGCAATTTTTTCGCCGGTGTCGAAATGTCGAATCGGTTGAACGGGTCACGTGTCACACCCCGTGTCGATTTGAACGTAAAAATACAGTAAATGGAATATTGAACTCAGTGCATTTCGAGTACACTCTTTGCGAGGCTCAGGAAACAAATAAGGCTAGTCACACCCGCCCCGATTCCCCGCTGCCTCGGGAGCACGTGCATCTTTCCCAGCAGATATAAACATCGTGGAGCCTGTCTGATTCACGTATCATGCGTGGGACAGCAATTGTGAGATTCAGTTGTGAGAGTGAACACATCGTATGGAAACCCGTAGCATTAATAATGTTGGAAGGAGCATCATGATAACCAATGAGATAGACGCCGCTCCACTGGGAGAGTACATACAAGTCCAAGATAGGTCGGTCACCAACCTTTTCAGAATGCCCCGCCAACTTGCTGCCTCTGAAATTCGCCTTAACAACATCATATCCTGTTTGACCCGTATACTTCCACTCCTCGCGGAACTCAATGATGCCTTTGACGTGCCATTTGTTCAACCGATTTTAAACACCACTCTCGCCTTAATTACTACAGTGCAGGTAACATTTGCACAACATGTACATTCAAGTGTCTCACCTGAGCCTAGAACGTGAAGAGGAATAGGGATGACTGTTTCCAGCTCATGGAGAACCTCCATAAAGTGATCTGTGCAATTATCAATCTCACTATCCGATCCGATACAATTTGGGCGCTTCCTCCGTTAATGTTAGAACACATCGGGAAATTTAGAGAGTAGACTCGGTTCACAGTGGTCGATGGAGGTCTTTTTCTGATGCGATTTACAGAACCTTACACAGGGTGTACAATTTCACTGAAGCACAACAGGACAGGAACAAAATAAAGCACCTCTTCCGTCAGAACGAGATGAATATCCTGCTCAAGGGTTGCAAGGCCGGATTAGACCATGCTTTAGAAGCGTTCAAAGTACATCAGGAAAAAACCTCCTTCGCTAATTTAGGGGAAATTTGGTTCCCGCCCGCCAAATTAGGGTAATAAGGATGAATTACCCCGAAGAGGGGCAAGTTTGGTAGATTACCTTGCTTTCCATGATTCCCATGATTTCCTGGAAGGTTGGAGTTTAGAGGAGCTTAACACATGTAAATCCGCAAAAAAATGCTTGCCGTATTTTACTTCAATGCTTTTTATCTTACCGGCCCGTTGTTTGCGAGTTCGAACCACCAAGGCCTCGCTTTGCCGGGTAAATAGGTAGATTATCAATTGCTAAAGCAGCCAGGTATTAGATAGTCGCGTGTAGAGCAGAGATGATAAGTGTATCACGTTACCGTGTTCCTCCCCGGGGGATCAAATATTGATACTATTCTCACCTTCATGCGAAATTTATACCATTCACAGATATACGGAGAAGAACATCTGCTTAAAACCAACAACTGAGACCTGATAGAAGGGAACTACGACACAAATGCATTCTGACCTTACACCCCCCCAAAATGCATCTACGTCACCGGGCTCAAATAATTACATATGAATTGAAAAGTGGTAGGAGAATTAGAATAATGTAGCGTAGCTATGACGGTCAGTCATCGAATTCACAAAAAAATGGGAGCATTCATCCAGGACATTACTGGACTTCCACTCAGCTGGAGCTACGGGCCCGAACTTTGGTAAAAGGTGAATGCTGCGTCGAATGTTGGCCAAAGGAATGATGCTAGCAATGCGATCGCCGTCCTTCAAGGACCGATTCACCTTGTACATCATGTGATTCGGCTCTGGCTCCGTGAATGGTGAGAACCATTCAACGTACGCGAGATATTTTGGCGGGGAGACACCAGAGGGAAAGAGAGTGGAAACATGGCGAGGAGGGATTGAAAAAACAACACGGACTTGAGCGACTCAATAACCTACGCAACAATGTTAAAAAGTACTGGAAAAAAATCAGCAGTACTTCACTTACCATCAACACCGATGAGCCCGCCGGTGGAATCGTTAACAAGCGCTGTGTCGAATCGAGCTGGCACATCTTCCCCATTGTTCAGCAACTTCCGCGGCTGGACATGAATCAAGTCCACCACGGAGTCCAATGAACCAAGGGCAGTATACGGGTCCTGCGTGGTGAATTTTATGCGGTGGAAGACGGGCACGGCATGGAATGCGAATGTGATGTGTGCGGATTCAGATTCGATTTGGCGGGAGGTAAACAATGGGCTGTTGAACTTTGTGATGAAGCGCGCCAGTGCGTCGCGAAAAAACTGAGCACCATAGTCTGTAATGAGTCTACCCAGACGCACAGACTTGAGGGTTGGATGCTTTGTCATCTTCAGTTGTCGCTCGTAGATAATGCCGGGAGGAAGCTGGTCCATGATTGGAGGGGAAGGGCAGCCATCAAGGCGCCACTGAATATATTTTTCATGTCTGTGAATCTTCTTGCGCTCCAGCCAGAGCGTCATCTGCGGGAACTCATCCTTGAAGTTGGTGGAGCGATAAGCGTCTTTGGCCAAATCTATATGAAGACGCTCCGTATACTCCGTGTTGTAATTGTCGGTCGTACCAAACCCCTTGATGTAAAGGATGTAGTGGTGGCAGTAGTGGAGTTTGGGGAGGTTAAAGTCGTCACGTACGCCAAGCGCCACAAAGATGCTCTTGTTATTGTGGAAGCGCTGGAGGGCATCCGACAAGAGCGCCAATGTTTCGCTGGTATGCATGGGATATTGCGCAAGGTAAACAAAGTCAAGAACGCCACGCACGGCGGCCAGCAGTCTGCCCGAGGCGAGGTTGTTAGGTAGCCGGACGTCGATGACAATCCCCATCAAGAAGCGCGAAATTTGGTCGTGCTCCTTCCCGGTCACGCGCGACAGATTGGATATGCCGCTCATGAAGAGGCGAATATTGTGATTGGGGGGCAACCGACGGCAGCGAGCATCGATCTCCGCCTCGCCACAGCATTCCTTCAGCCATGCAATAAGGTGCTTCACGATCCCCTGATAGAGCTGATGGAGTATGTCGGGGCTTATAGACTGGAATATGTTCGTGTAAGGAAGCCCTTCCCAGAACGGGTGAAACACAGGCTTAATCCCCGCCTCTGCGCACGCCTTGGTATAAATCCCTGGACCATCATCGAGAGTATCGAGAGCCGCGAGGACAGCCTCCAAGTCGCGCAGTGGGAAGGTGGTGTCCTCTCCAAGTTCGTCACGGGGGACTTCACATGAAGGGCACTCCCCGGTCTTGACAGCTGTGACGAGGCATTGCTCTGGGTAATCACCAACAAATGTCGCATAGATGGGATGCCCACGACGTGCGACCCCATCCCCGCTCGTCATCGGAATCCCAGTCGCTCCGGCGTCCTTGAGGGGAGCAAGAATGTGGCGCATACACGCATGAAAGACGTTGGCCAGAATGCGTCGGCGCGCAGCCTTGTTCTTCACGTCCTTCATGCGTGAAGTCGGTAAATAACCCAGAAGGACATACCCGCGGCGCGAGGGCTTGCGACGGATTTCTTTGGGGATATTGCCGATGGTCATGTACACGGGATATGCGGTTTTGTTTCCGAAGACGGTGAGCTGGGTCTTGTCGGATGAAATGATAATAGGAATGATTGTTGCGCCAGGATGGTTTTTCTCGACTTCCTCCTGGAGTTACATGAATATTTCGACGTAGATATCAAGTAAAACTAATCTCACCTGCGTGCTCCACCACCATTTACCGGTGTGCATATTGTGATACATTCTAATAGTCTTATCCTTGTCGATGTAGTGTCGCTCTGGTGCAACGAACAGGTAAGGAGCAAAATCACTGTCCCCCCATAGCGCGCGAACACATTCAATGATGTCTCGGGAGTAAAGATGAAAGACCTCGCCGTTAACGACGACCTCCGAGCGGGTGAATTTAGGGCGGCCGGGGAGCTTCTCGTCGATGATCTTATTGAGCTGGACAGAGGTTCCGTAAGACAGGTCAAGGGACTCGCGAACCTGGAGCCAGATGAGTTAATTGATGTAGCAGATTAAAATTGCGGATGAACGTACACCATCGATGTGGAGTAGGTCTGTGAATGCGGTGGAGCCGGATCGACGGAGCTTCGCCCAGCGCGCCACCTCCCAGTCCATTTTGGAATTAAACGGAGCGTATGGATTAGTTGTTGAGGCGTTATCGAGGATGGAGCCATATCGCTGTTCCGAATTTTGGCTCTCTGAAGAAGGGATGGGACGGCCCGCCAGCCCTCCTGGAAATTTTTCGACAATGGGTTTATGGTGGAATTTATCCTGCGCCAGTTTTCGAGCTTCGCGGGGAGGGGCGGTCGGAGGTGCGTCGCCTTCATCATTCGACATTGGGTCATCCTGGTCATTCGGCCGAGGGACCTCAAACCCTCCCTCGAGATCAGCGCGGCTCGCAGCGTCGTGATCATCCCCCGCGTCGGAATTACTGTCGCTCTCATCGTCGTCATCGTCCGAGTCCAGCGGAAAATCTCCGGCCGTATAATCGTCGCCAAAAAAATCCCCCACAAATTCGGTTTCTCCACTGGGAAGCCCATGATCTTGAGGCCGCTGAGGTTGCTCTTCCTCTGACGGCACTGGATTCAGGGCGGCTAGTGTGGGTGGAGTGTTGCCAACGTGATTCTCGGCGGCAGTGAATATTGCGGCACATGTCTCATTTGTCGTGAGTCTCAGGTGAAGGGTGAGCCCTTTTTGACCAATACACTCCGTTTGGCAGCCCGGGCAGCGAGGCATAGAGACTGAGAAAATGGATAGGATTTCAAGGGGAAAGTCGATGAGTAGTGCTTGGAAACTTGGAGTCTGAAACGGCGCTAGCAATATATATCTGATGCTATCATCACCGGGCACGACTGAACGCATGGAAGAGCGTGGAATCAGCACAAGCGGGCAGGCGTGATCAAAGCCAAACACGAACCTCAATTATTTTCGCCATCTGCCTCTCTCTCCTTCACCACCACCGCACGGTCCGCACCACACTCGTTCCACCCTCCTTTCTTCGTCAATCCGCACCTATTCCCATCGCATTCAGCCTTTCCTCCAACCACAATGTCCGCTCCATCCACCAAACCTCTCACTGCAGCTGAAAAACGCAAAATCACCCTGGCAGCCAAGGCCGAGCAAGAGAAGCGAGAGCAAGCGGCTTTCGAGGCGGAATCCAGTAAGTCTTTCTTTCTCGGGCCTGGGGGACATTTCTTTAATGCACATCGTCCATTTCCAGAAAAGAACCCTGGTGGGCGCAAGGCCAAGGTCAAAGCTAACGAAAAAGCTGGTACGTCCTTGAGCAAGATGTTCCCTAGCGATTCTCAACGAGCTTTTAGTATGGAAGCTTGACCAGTCTGAAGTGTCCCGCAAACGGACATTGTCTGAGACGGCGCCAGCCGTGGAGGTCGCCAAGAAGGCCCGGGGCACCAAGGACATAGCAACAGGTAGAGCCTTCTTGCTTGCTATTGCAGTTCATCTTGCTGATATGCTTCTTTGCCAGTCCAGCAGCCTGTGCCTGCACCCAAGGTCAAAGTGTCGAAGTCTGGAAGAAGTATGTTGATCGCCGTTGACTGTGTGATGGGTAAAAGTAACGTTAACGTCACCTTCCAATTTTAGAATATGTTCCCGCCAACCTCGAGGACTCCGACGACTCTGCGCCCAAGGCCGCGAAGACACGTACGTCGCATCGGTGCTTTTACTTCTGCTCCCGATTTACTTATACAGCCCATATCGACTTCACTAAAGTAGTCCCCACAACAATCAAATCCAAGAGTACTACTAGTAGTACTAAGGTCAAGGCCGTCGTTACCAAGGGTCTCAAGGGTCTCGCTGGCGGTAAGCGTCCTCCTTCCTCATACCTACATGTCACTCACAGCTGTTCATGTTTAGTCAAGTCTCGGGCTGCGAAGGTTGGTAAGGCCGCGGCTAAAAAACCTCGCGTTGTCGCGGAATCAGCCTCGGAGGATGAGGAGGCTGTCTCCTCGGAAGAAAACTCGACTGATGTCACCAAGAGCGAGCAGTCTGATGGCGAGGATGCTCGTGATGTCTCGCCGAATGAAGATGAGTTTCAGAGCGAGGTGAGTGGGGATGTACAGACTCTTTCCTTTACTCATTACACTTCAGGTTCCTCGCGTCATTTCTGGCAAACTCAAGGTTGCCGATGATGAGGTGGGAGATAACTCGGACATCGATGTCGAGGTATAGTCGTCTGTCCCAGGCGAACCATAACTCACCTGTAACAGATAAAAGGCCAGCACAGCTCCGAGTCTGCGGATGAACTCTTCGACTCCGACAACGAGTCCATCGAGGTATAACTGCCTTTTAGACTTCCTTGCACACTCTCAACAACGCCACGACCCCGACTAGATCGACAAGCCTCGCGTCAAGTCCAAAGGTCAAGCTCGCCGTCACGGCTCGGTGCACCAGCTCATCGAATCTGACAACGAGTCCATCGAGGTGCACACTGCCTTTTACCTTCCCTTGTATATTCTCAACGACCCCGCGACCCCCACTAGATTGACAAGCCTCGTGTCAAGTCGAAAGATAAAGCTCGCCGCCAGGAAAAGTCCGAACCCGACACCGACGACACCTTCTCTGATGCCCCCCGGCGCGTCGTGTTTATTGACGATAGCGACTCAGAGATGCCCCCGCCCGTGACCAAGTCCGCCGTCAGTCTCCGCAGCGGCCGCTCCTCGGCTGCGTCTTGGTCTTCGGGCCAGGACTTGCGTGTCCCAGACAGCGACGCGGAGGAGGACGTTCCCCCCAGCATCGTGCTCCCGCCCAAGAAGGTACGGTTTATATACGCTTGCGTGATACCATTTAACCACTTTGCAGAAGGGCAAGTCCGTCAGCCATAAGAACCAAGCCTACGGCGGCGATGATATGCGCCTCCACGAGGCGATTGCTAAAAGCCTCTCCACCATCCCTCTTGATACCTCCGACCGTCGCCATTCGACCGGATCGGAGCGGGACATGGTAATCGACAGCAAGGCAGTTGATACCGACGGGGAAAGCAGGCCCACACCAAAGAAGGTAAATTATTTTTGCATCATCCTCCGCTGGTTCTAATTGACTCGAAGGTGCGCAAGGTGTCAGCTACTCGTCAGAAGCAAGTTGAGCTTGAGGTATGCTCATTTGGTTCTCAAATATACGGTCCTTATGATTTGTTCAGAGGCCCGAGGTTCGACCGGCTCCGGTTGCGGCGGGAAAGCTGTCTAAAGGTGTCAAGACCCAGCTTGACCGCATTGCAGCCGCAAGCATCGATGCGGCATCGCGCCCTGAGAGCGAGTGGCATATGTCGGCTCGCATTATGTTCCCTGCGCCCGGTAAAGACATCGGGCTCACCAGTCAAACAGAGGAGCTTAAGGCGGTCCTTCGTGGCTGCATCGAATTCATCAAGCTCTCCCTAGTGTTCGAGGACGCCTATCCCGCCATCGTTTCCCGCGCCGGCTTTGCACGCTCTTATCTTCTTTCAGCTGCGCAAGGTCCCGCCGCGGTCCATATCAAACATCGACTCGAGACTGATCTCAGCTTTGCTGCGCGCCTTGCCGACATTGTACGTGAACCACTTCGATGTTTATAGACTTGATACTCAATTCGAGACAGCCTTTGGATCGTATCAATATTACTCGCGGGGACTTCAAGCGCATGGCGGCGCAGGAGGTTCCAGGGCTTTACCGTTTCGCTCACTTACCGGCGGCGGAGGTTCGAACCATCGTTACGGAACGTCTTCAAGACCATCGATACATTTTTCCCGTCGACTCAGCCACGGTGAGTTCGTCAGTCGTCCCATCTTTACAATGCTAACGCTCCCCAGAATCGCCTCAAGGGTGAACTGCCGTTCCACCACGAGGCGATTGTTAGCGTCCTCAAAAAGGCGGTATTCACTGGTCAGTTTCGGACCAAGAACCTGGACCTCTTCGCGTCCACCAGCGCCAACCATCCTGATCGCGCCGAGCTCCCTGATGCTATGGTCTGCCTCGCCGCCACCGCGGTTAGTTCACGATGTTTTATGGGGGATTTTTCGGGTTGCTCACTTCTTTCAGGTCTATGGTGCATTGGTTGAGTATCGCGCCACAGGGATTCTTCAAAACATTCCCTTCACGGAAGGCGCGTACGAGGATATCTACCGGAACCACATGAGGACCCTCAGCGACACTCGTGCAGCAGCGCCGGTTGCTCTCCATCGTGTCCTCCACAAGCTTTACAACCTCGTAACGTACTCTTTCCCATTGCCACACCTTTTGCCGTACTCACGCAGCTGTTCAGTGAGTCCACGGCTGTCACTGCCACCGCTACTGGCAGCTCCTCTGTCCTCATCAACCTGGTCGAGGTCCCCGATTCTGATTAAATCCCCTTCCATGTCAAGTCATGCCTGTTTTAATTTCTTCAGTGGGTGCGGTGCTCGCTGCTAATCTCTTCTACGTAATTGGTTATTTCACGGCAGTCAATACTTGTCCGTAGTAGCTATTATCATTCTTTAGTTTACGATACCGTTCATTGAATTATATGATGCCGCACGGCCGCTTTTGCCTGCAAATTATGTTCCAATGAAGGCAAACCCGACGTAAAATGTACCAACAAGCTGGGAATCTACCGCGAATACGGCCCGAATGTGTGGTAAGTTTGGGGAAATTACCCCTAAGTTATTTTCAACGTCACTAGAAAGCTAATGAAGGTAAGAGGGATAATTTGGCCGAATTATCCCAAAGTTTGGGGCAATAGGACCCTATTAGGAAAGGAGGTCTTTCCTGATGTAAGTGTTGATTGAAATCTGGTAGAGGAATGCTCAACACGGTTTAGACTGAGATGCATAACATGACTTTCAACAGCATTGAAGAGATGAAACAGCAGACAGAAGACAACCACAATGAACTGCTTGAGTTGATTGCAATGCTTTCTGATGGCACACCTTCGGATAAATCGTCCTCAGTGTGTAAAATCCACATGTTCCCCCAAGAACAGGGATAATTTGAGCTTCAGATACACTTAGGAACACATGACTCGAAAAATAGGTGCAGAGAATAATCTTTTGAATCATTCAACCCTACTTAGACTGTCATCAAGTTCCAAATCCTTTTCCATGTTACCTTCAAAGCCTAAGATATTCCATGGCCGCGAATATGAACTCGAAGAGATCATGAAGGGACTTACTCAAGACTCACCTAGGATTGCAATTCTTGGAGGAGGTGGAATGGGCAAAACAACTCTTGCATTGACTGTCCTTCACCACCCAGACACTTGCATCAAATTTGAACATAGATTTTTTGTAAATGCGGAATTTGCAAGCACCAGTATAGAGCTAGATGCACTGATCGGATTGGATGTTGGCTTGAAGCCAGGAAGAGACTTGAAAAGACCAGTTATCAAGTAATTCGCAAAGAAACCACCTTGCCTCCTAGTATGGGACAATTTGGAGACACCCTGGGAATCGTTGCAGACACGCACTGAGGTGGAGGAATTCATTTCCTTAATCACAGACCTTCCCCAGCTTGCATTGATGGTGAGTTGTAACATTAAAAACAAATTTCACTGTCTAATATTGAACAGATCACAATGTGCGGCGCAGAAAGGCCAGCCAAAGTCCGCTGGAGGCATCCATTTCTGTTGCCTCTGAAGCCCTTGTCCGATGATGCTGCCCAACAAACTTTCTTGGATATTAGAGAACATGCGGTGGAGCCACCCGGCGCCACCCAGTGGCTCATTAGGCATGCGGTACCGGGTGGCTACGTCATTCGGTGGCAGTTCAGGTGGCTACTTCTTATGGCATGAATGAGTGTCCACTCACATACTACTTGCTCTACCTATGCAGAAAGACCATTCTTGAGTCCCACCTTGACTTTACTGCCTTTCTATAGGCATCACTTTTGAATTGGGAAAAAAATCATCCATGATATGACTTGTATTAGTTGTTTTCGGCACTCGTGTTCCTACAGGTACATACCGGCATATGCATAGTGCTTATAGAAGGTCGACAATAAGTTCTCCCCATGCAACTTGAACAGCCACCAACTGATGTAGCCACCCGGTGCTGCATGCCTCATGAGCCACTGGGTGGCGACGGGTGGCTTCACCACATGTTCTCTATTACAGATCATGAAAGCGAGGAAATGAGTCAACTTCTCAGAATCACAGAAAACATGCCACTGGCAGTAGATCTCATCGCACATCTGGTGGATTATGAGGGCCCATCTAGTGTTCTGGGAAAGGGAGAAACGTCTCTGCTCTCTGTGGGCAATGACAAAAACTCCAACCTCAATGCATCCATTGGACTCTCTCTCTCAAGTCCTCGCGTTATACCTGGTGCCAAGGAGTTGTTAAGCCTCTTATCTATTCTCCCAGATGGACTTTCACATGAGGATCTTCTTCAAAGCAATATCCCAATTCACAATATCCTCACGTGCAAAGCTGCATTACTGGCCACTGCCTTAGCCCATCTTGATGAGAAGAGGCGACTCAAGGTATTGGTACCAATTAAAGAATATTTTGAAGGATTCTATCCAGCCACAGAGTTCCTCATCCAGCCACTCCGTGCATATTTCCAACTACATTTCAATGTGTACCAGGAGGATAAATTCCATCGGAATATAGTCAACAAAATAACATCCAATCTTGGGAACATTCACCAAGTGCTGTTGAGCGGATTACAGTCAGGTCATTCCGACCTCCGCAGTACCATTACCTGCACAATATCTCTCAATTCATTCCACCGGCTGATCGGAAACCGCTGTACCATGTTGATGGATTTTGTTCCAGCTGCTTTCCCTCAGCCATGTGACCACAGACTGGAGGTATATTTTATCACAGAAGTACTCAATTCATGCCAGCACCAGTCAATCTCCAAGCGAGGTCCAGTGACACTTATCCCTCAAGCAATATTGCACTTTCAAAAGATCAATGACCCAGTCCTTGAGTGTGAGTGTACTTCATTCCCTCGTGAAAAATGCTCATAGTTATAAACGACAGCCAAATTCTATGGAGCAGCTGGAGTTTACTACTTCAGGATAAAAAGTGAGATATCTACGGCGATGAAATTCTTTGACAAGTCACTTGCAATGGCAAGATCCTGTAGTAACCCTCAGGCGCAGGCGATAGCATTGATGAGAATATCTGACGTCAAATGGACCTGTGGGGATTATCCTTCTGGTAGACATCATGCCGCACAGGCCCAACGACTTGCCATGTTGGCTGGGGATCCACATGCAGAGGCATGTGCGCTACAACTTGATGCTATCTGTTGCATTGATCTAGGTAACTTCAAACATGGTACCAGCCAGTTCCACCGGGCCAGTGAGCTATTGGATATTTGTGGGATGACTGGAGGTAATCTGCATCGCAATATTCTGCTTGCCAAGGCTGAAGTCTATCTACTCAAATCTGAATATGCAGAGGCCCAAAACATTCATACAGAATTTTTCAAAAACACCTCCACTGAATATGACGCAGATGCACATATACGCGCTTGGGCATTACTGAATATGACACAGATCGATGTCATGATTGGTGCATCCCACGAACATCTGCTTCAAAACCTCGAAGAAGCGAACACTGGGGGCAAGCCATCAAATACAGGCACTGGAAATGAGGTGCAAATTGTATGTAAATTAATTATTTCCACCTTAAATTCCCAGTATTTTCAGGGCCTTTAAATACTGGGAATATTATATATATGATATTAATTTGCACATTATTTACAAGCCTGGGAAATAACTTATATGCTCATTATTTCCTTATTAAGTACTTCCTATTTCCAGTGCTGGGAAATTTTAAATTTCCAGGCCCTGTAAATTGAAAGCAAATGATGAACCAAACATTCTAAGAAAGGAAATAAAACAGTTGCCTAAAACAGTTAGAATTGATACCAATCCATCATGTTTGAATTCCAGAATCCTAGGAACCATCACAATTGAATCCCAGTGTTGCCCCTCTTGATTCTCACGTGCTGTTCTCTCACAATTTGCATGCCTCTGAAATTTGATTGTATAAGTAACTTGCAAAACACCACTAACTTTAATTGTTTTGGCACTTGTTCTCAATACCTTCCTCTTACCGTATCCCTTAGATATTTTGTGTACTGATACCCAACTAGTACATGTACTTATCATAATTAAAAAACTTCAGAAGAAAAGAGGAAGAAATGAAGGAAAGAACCACAAAATACAGACTCATTGGATGAGAAATGTCTTCAACTGAATTATTTTATTATTAACAGCTGTGTGAACAACGGGTTTGAGATTGTGTGAAAACATCACATGGCAACTTCAAATACTTTGTCTCTTGTTGTGCTCATTGTGAGCCCATTTCTTGGTGAAATCTCTTGTTAATAGGCACATTTGAAAGCATTTTGAAGCTGCTTTCATTCTAATGTGGTCCTGTACTCATGTAACAAACATACCTACTAACAAGAGATTTCACCAAGAAATGGGCTCACAATGACGACAAGAGACAAAGTATTTGAAGTTGCTGTGATAATAATTCAGTGTGGGAAAAAAGCACCTGACTTTTCCCACGACCTCATGACAAGCGGACGCGTCCGCTTGTCATGCGCACAATTTGCAGGCCTCTACAATCTCAATTATGTAATCACAATCTCAAGGCACCTGAGTTCAATCCTCTCAGGTGCCATTATCTTTGTTTCTTACAATTTGCTGGGCCCCATTTTAATTATGTAATCATAATCTGATGGCACCTCAGTTCAATCCTCCCTGGTACCATTATTTTTGTTGCTCAGTTCTTGACTGCAGTTTTTGGATGAGAGTGTAAGCTCAAATATAACTGTCTAGTTCACTTGTACAGCACATTTCTAAGCAGACATGGAGAGAGATGTTCTGCTGGGACTTGCCCTAGAATCACATGCCTCTGTCTGGATGTCTCTATCAATGTGTATCTCAGAAGCTGAATGATTTTATAGCTGTTTGTGAAAGAACTGAGACCTCCAATCATTTGGGAAATAAGAACAATCTAATACTTGTTGTGCATTGGAAGCACATTTATTGATAATACAGGTAATATATGAGTTGAACAGTGCTGAACTTATGTGATTCATGAGCACTAATGATAGAATGTTGGTTGGTAACTCAGCCCAGAAATGATTGGACATGATATCAGCAAGCCTGTGTTGTACAGTGATTATTACCCATTTGAGTTACTCTCAATTCTTATTTCCTGGTTGAGCAAGTCCCAAACGTCAACCAGAAATTTCCTAATTCAGATTGGAATCCAAGAAGCTTCTGGGATCTCATGAATCCTAGTAGTCAGCTGACTGTAATTATTTCCTTTTTTAGAAAGTTTGGTTCATCATTTCCTTTCAATTTGCAGGGCCTGGAAATTTAAAATTTCCCACCATTGGAAATAAGAAGTACTTAATAAGGAAATAATGTGCATATAATTTGTTTCCCAGGCTTGTAAATGATGTGTAAATTAATAACATATATATAATATTCCCAGCATTTACAGGCCCTGGAAATACTGGGAATTTAAGGTGGAAATAATTAATTTACATACAATTTGCACCTTATTTCCAGTGCCTGCATTTGATGGCTTGCCCCCAGTGGAAACAGATCTTTGCCAGTCATGGAAATTTCCCTTGTGTCATCATGTGTGACACAGTTTTGGCAGACTTGACTCTTCAACAAGGAAAGGGTTTAGTTGCAATGTTCGCCTTTGAACGGTGCCTGCGTTCAGCCTTGGGAAATAATGCGGAAATTATCACTGTATACCTAGAAAGACTTGCGGATGTTAGCCGATGGCATGCTCTCAAGATTGAATGGACATCTGCATGGACAGTAGTGTACCTTGCTTTTGCCCACAAATCAAAAGAGAAATTGGCACTACATAAAGCATTCCTTTTTCTGGGGGACATCTTCAATTTCAACAAGGATGAAAACACCGCATTCACCCTTTATAATGTGGCCCTAGACGGATTTACCCATATGGATGTCCATCGCAGTCGTGCTCAGTGCATGCTCCGTTTGGGTGATCTTGCGCAAAAGGAACACGATTACCCAAAGGCACTAGGATATTGGAACATCGCGCGGCCGCTGTTCGAGCGATCGCTCCAGAAGAAGGATGCCACTGACATTGATAAGAGACTGGCGGCTATCAAGCAAAGCGAGCAGCCACACCGTTGACGAGCGAGATATGTTATGTAACAGGGATTGAAGGACGAACGAGATAACGAGGTAACAGGGACCTTTAATCTTGTGTAGTGCGAGATGAAATTTTATCTTTCACTGCATTAAAGGAGCTCCTAGACTGAGATCTACACAGACCTACACTCAGTTTGTCAAGGATTGCGTAGGTCCTCGCAAGGTGAGTGTAGGTGGCTACACACACACTCTGTGTAGCTGAGTCTAGGCATTTCTAGGTGTGTCTAGGAGCCTGTGTCATGCCTAAACTCAGCTACACAGAGTGTGTGTAGCTGTCTACACTCACCTTGCAAGGACCTACGCAATCCTTGACAAACTGAGTGTAGGTCTGTGTAGGTCTGTGTAGGTCTCAGTCTAGGAGCTCCTTGAATGCAGTGTTTGTGTTCACTGTGTTGTTTGCTTTGTACTCGAAGTACTCTGAAAGTTTGCGTAGTTCCCCGTAGTTATCAATGTGTTGGTGACTCGCGGTGTTATTTGTTTATTTATTGCTTATTGAACAACCAACCTATTTTGAAACTTGGCGCCGAGTTGAATGGATTCCCCTGACATTGTTCCTGAAACTAAAAGGTTCGGCAAAGTTTTAGGGCCCCCCGAAATATGACATTTTCCAAAGTGTATATATGCCTACATGGCGTTGTTCCCAGTAGACAAAAGCAGGCATTAAAGATTAAATTGAAAGTAGGAGGGAAAGCCGTGAAATAAATTATTGGGAAAGATGGGCTTTCAATTCCAGCCGCACCACCAAAATCCCTCTTACAAAAACCTGCGGTATTATCTTCTCAAGGAGTAGTCTCAATCTACAGTATTTTGCGGACGATCTCGACCCAGATACCCTTCGATGAAGATCTCACCTTCCACTCGCTGCAACATCGGCATCTGAGCGGCGGAAATAACGCGTCAAGGACTTGCAGATTACTGTCCATCGCTGAATCACTGGAAAGTGGATCGTGCGCACGCTGCTCGTACTAGAGTGTTTGGCGGCTTGCTGCATGGGCCGGCCGATGCCGACGAGTATGATATGGGATAGAGATAAGAAGGCGCCGAGATCGAGGGACCCTGCGCTTTCGCGTGTACAATGTTAGGTTATTTTGTGGTGGCGCTAGCGATGAGCACTTACGCGAACCGCCTGTAGCTATGGAGTAGTGTGTGTATTCTGTCACCGGATGATCTTGTCCGGAACGTGACGTGCTCGAGGTGCGACAATTGGCGGGCAGCGAGTATCGAGAGAAGTGACCGTTGTACGGGGAGAATTCTTCCCGTAGGTGTGGGAGTCAAAGATATTTGCCACAAAATGGAAGGGAAAAAGGGACATACCAGGCGAGTCCATAATTTCACGCCCCAGCTGAATTTCCCCATACTTCCCGCCTTCGTCGATTGCCCGTGCGACCGTTCGCCGGCTCATGAACGATGCCGTATCTTGATCCCGAACGCGTCTGCGCAACTACGGACAGCGAAATCGACCTTCCCGGCAGCGCATCCAGCATAGATTAAGTTGCGAGCCAACTCCCGCGCAGTAGCAGTGTATTGTCCACCCTCAGTAGGCTCCCAGGTGCATAGCTCTTTGTATGCCTTCTTCAGTCCCTTCAAGGACGTCTGTGCGCGTTGGGCCTGCTTCTGTGCGGAGTAGAACCGGTTACGAAATGCCGTTAGAGTTGACTGTTTATCCCGAAGCGAGGCTTGGAGGGAAGAGATGACATAGTCTCGAGAACAGATTTGATTGCGAGCCTGCGCAAGATCCCGGTTTAGTTGTCCGATTTCTGTGAGTGCGGCGTCCAATCGATCTTGTATACCCTCCACAGATTCACTAGAAGCTTCGGCCTTCGAATCCCTCTCCCTTTCCAGCCTCTTTATACGCTTGTGTTTCTTCGTGATCTCCTCCGAAAGCTCCCGTTCTGCCTTTCGTTTCCGCGAGGTCAGTGATTTGTTCGTGGCGGAGAGAAGCTGGTTACGATCCAAAAGACAGCGGTTATCCCGAGATAGGGTTTCGACGGTTTTGCGATGTGTGTTCCGAAAGTGCGATCGCTCCATTTCCAGTGCAGATATGTGAGCCTCAAGTTCGCCGATGAACGATGTGCTCGGGATCTATGGCTAAAACACTCAAAAACACGAAAGCAGCTCGGTGCGATGTGCTTTTGTGATAAGGCCAGGGATCCACTGGATGTGGATCTCTAACACTAATCACCCAAATCACCCTACACCAACCACTAAACTATGCTTTTAAGCATCCAACATAGACGATCCGACGAGTTGCGTTCCTCGACTTTCACTTGATATCAACTGGTGGTTGATATCTCATTCTTGGGTCAGGAGTGGATGCAATCTCAGAAGCTGAAGTGCGAGCTGCACTAGAGCTCTCTAGGTCTGTGTTATCAAGAATGTGGCAAAACTAGGCTTTCACTGAAGGTTGAACATTCTTCTTTGCAACAAGGTTGGATTTAGAGTCTCCAAGACTATCAAGCACTTATCACGAAAATGCCCCTGAGCCCAAATGCAAGTACACGTTGTATCCCATTCCAATGTGTCCCCTGATATCACAATAACACGTCGTATCCCGTTGTTTCCTTTGTTCTCATGCCGCCAAAATGCAGTTGATTGTGGTATTTAATGATACTTGGGGGCAAAGACCCAAGCACAACAGTAAACACCTTGATCAACACCCCCTGCGCAGAGGGCACAAGGCCATACTAGTTGGGGTGCTGCATCAGTGCCTACTATCGTACAGAAGCCCTGCTTATATACAGTACAAAACTGGCTTACTCTACTATGATTATGCTACTCCAAAGATGGTTTGTAAGTGTCCAAGCCTTTCACATGATTAATATGTATTGAATCGAGTCAGAACGAGTCAGTGCGACTTCAGGGACGTCAACTGTCGAGATGGTTGCCTTCAGATATTTAATTGGAGCCCCTAGTTGCCACCAAGATCTCCTAACCAAATATCTAGTGCAGACCACCCATCTCTCCCTTGAGAACAATGTCTAGAACTATGCTCTAGCATTCTGTAGCTTTCCAATGATACCAAGAAGTCCAGGAGACACTAAGTGGTTCCCACAATAAATGGGTTGCCATTTGGTTTCCTTGTGATCACCTCTAAATGAGTGATCACAGTCTGTCTATTCAATTATGCAGGCCTCTCCCTCAAACAGAGTATCCAGAATCGAGTTCTAGGACTCAATAGCTTTCTGTAGATACCCCTAAGTCCATAGTAGGACCAGTGCCTGGCTCAGAAACCTTCGGCTGAACTTCGATCTTCCCAATTCAGAATATCATGATGATATCAGTGATATCCGATCAAAACATGATCGCCATGTTGGCCAGTTGGACTTGGTCATATTTCATACCATGGGTCGTGTTTTGTGATAAGATAGAGAGTCCAGACTATCCACTCTAGTGGGTTCGTGATAGTGTCTGTCCTCCCTTGGCCAGATAGTCCTTTCGGGTATGGACTGTTCCCGATAAGCGACCACTCAAGAACTATAGACTACATGTTTTTTCTATGCCCTTAGTGCTTGATGCTACATGTAGGCTTTACTGATGGAGACATACACATTCCATGTATAGCCTACTAATAGTGCTCCTTTTATCTGTTTTCATGCATGCTTCAAAACATGGCTTATCACCAATTCTGTTGTTTTTCTCTGTTATCTGGGCTTTGAGAGACCTCGGAGGCTGTTTGGGTGGCTCGGAAGCGGCGTCGACAATGGGGAGCACCGGATCCATAGCCTCATTCTCA
The DNA here is from genome assembly GCA_029204075.1 of Mycena capillaripes. Lineage (NCBI taxonomy): Eukaryota > Fungi > Basidiomycota > Agaricomycetes > Agaricales > Mycenaceae > Mycena > Mycena capillaripes. Next base: position 1,108,032 of record JARHKZ010000018.1, read on the forward strand.
TCACCGCCACCACGCAGAAATTTATAGGTTCCTTCATTTCTGAGTGAAACTCTTTGTTTTCGTGGACTAAGTTGGTTGGAATTGGCAGGTCCATAAGACTATCTTGCCTGTTTGTTTTGTGGCCCGTCAAAGTGTCATGGAACCAAGCCGGTTTTGGCAAATTGTGATATATCTTTTGTCAACCAAGCAAATATGTTACCTTTATTCTTTGACTAATTTTGCACAAGTTTGTCATTTTACATTTTCTATAAAGTGCAATGTGAAAAAGCCTACAGTCATTCCATGGTCCTTGCATCAACTTTTTCTTTCTACATATTTGCAGCCAATTATAGACAAAAATCATGCAACTAAAAGTGGGATATACTCTGCAAACCCCTCTGTGATATGTACCATATTCAGCTTCAAAGCTGTTCTGCTGCAGTGGAGCAATCATTGTGATGCAAGGACCAGAGATCATTTCACCACACAAAATAAATATTGCATTTGAACTCTGATGGGCTTTGAGCCCTCTAATTGGTGAATTTTGTGTTCTGATGAGTGTTCTAGGTGAGATTGGAAGCTATTGTACTGTTCAGACAATTGCCTGGGTGAGTCCTTCATGTATTTTGGTACCCATGCAAGGACCACAGAAAATGCAAGGACCATGGAAAGACTGTATACGTTTGCAAAGTCGGAACCAGACCCTTCTGCCAACCAAACATGACCAAAGCTGCCGATCAAATCATTGGCTATGCCTGTTCCCACTTCAAACAGTCAGATGGCTTTTTCTATGGAGGGCGGGTTCTATGTTCACATCCTTAAAGAGCCAATAACTCGAGAAAAGTTGGATATCAAAATTAGCCTTTCATGAAAGTGCTAGACTTTGATCCACTAAACCTTGATCCAGCGTAGAGACTACCCGAGGTGATGTTGATTCAACTTAGGCTTTTTTTATAAACAGATATCGCAATGTATGGTTGCATCTGGCATGTTTTGGATTCATTTACAAGGGAGGCCCAAGCAAAAAAAAAAAAAAAAAAATTGACATTCCTTGCCATCAGAATGGCCTCTACACAAGCTGAGATGGCCTTCAGGAACGTGAGCGAGAGCGAACAAATCGGAGTACATAGTAAGCCAAATTACGAGTTTCCTGTGCGACAATCATCGGCTCAGCTGCCGAAGTTGGGAAGCTGAACAACTCTGGGGGCGAGTGATCAAGAAATCACTACTGATGCAAAAGGTGCTTACAAAAATGTTATGCACAGCCAAAATAAAATAAAAATCAGGCTCTCTAAGACCTGTAACTTACGTTACCGGGAATTATCCTGCGATTCCTCAAATCAATCATGGAGCTGACGCCCTCCGGCGGCAGTTGAACTAGGGTGTTTGGGTTTTACAGATATAGATTGGAGGTTTTTATAGATCCGAGGACTGCACACTAGCCTCAGAAATGGCCCAACTTTGTTATGCCTGGTGCTTAGACAATTACTACTGGGCAGATGGATGGTTGCAAACTCACTCAGCTACTCCGAGGAGCACTAACAAATGAAAGCACCTTTGTCAGATGCCTAAAGCTAACCGCCTTCCCATGCCAAAGACAGATGTATTGCTTAAGTCTAATAGACAGATGAACCAATTGTCCAAAAGCTAATAGCACTTTCAACACCAAATGCTGGGGCCAACATTTAACACTTGGATTTTATATGTGAACGCCTGCCTCTGCAGACGAACAATTTGAAAATTAATTCCTTAGTTCCCACACTCGAGCTTTCTAGAACTGACTTCTTTATTTATTGACTTACAGAACAATCACAAACAGAGACTATATGTTTTTATATCTCCACAAGACTGACCTGAACACACTAACACCAAATAGAGATTCGCTGTAACACTGAATCCATAGGGATGCAATGAGCTGGCGCATTGCAAGGTTTTCTGGCTCCTTTTATACTACTTGAACAAAACTGATGATGTAAAACTGATAGGATATAGTCATTGTCCACCAAGGACACAACGGCCAAGGTGTTTGGCATGATGGATTGCCATGAAAGTCAGCTTGTATGACCTCCAAGAACCCTTATTTGGGTATAAGGATGTCACTCTCGAATGCCATCTGCATCTGAGGTCAATGAAACCTGCCGGCCTGGTTGATAATCTGTCACGATTTGATACTATCTAATCGTTCCAACGCCTTATGTAAACATGTGCCTATCTAATCTTTGGCGCTTATATTATATGAGCACTTATTAATATCCTCGGAACATTCTGGACAAACACACGACAAACACACCTTATACATGAGGATATAGGTCGCTTTGTAAGAACACATGGTGGAGGGACGGTTCACATGAGGAACACACATTTAATTAATAGGTCTTGACAGATCTCATGGACAATGCATGTACAACACATGGTTACAGACTATTGTAGTATATTTATGTTCTCGTTCACACGGCTCGATAAAACAGTATATATACAGTAGCTAGTCGTCTGTAGTAGTTAACCTTTTATTCCATCCTCTTTCGAGCTATACACATCGCACTCCCCAATCCTTTATCTTTGATATTGGACGCGATTTAGTCTTGACTGTGACATAATCCAGTCCTTTCAGGTAATTCTCCTCTCATATGTCTGTTCTCCAACGGGCCACCATGCCGCATCAACACCTATGTGTCGGCATGTCCCAAAGCAGTCACGATCAATCGTGATCGGTGTTTGCTTGTCTGTCATTCATCGGAATCTTCCATGGAGATTCACGTGTCATTTTACTTTGGGTGGGTTCAATCCCCATAGCGTACACTTCCTCTTTTGGCTCTCTGAGCAACCCCATCGTATTAGTCTAGCCCTGAGGACCCTTCGAGCCCACTGTGAGACCTACCCTTCTATGCTATAGAGTCCTCCTCGGACCTTTTCATTCAGTTTATACTATGTCTCTATACAGCATAGAAGCCATGACAATCCTCGGCGCATCTATCTGTCAATAGTTGAGTCCCTAGACAAGACTATTTCACTTTGCAGACCTCTCTTGTGCAGTCTTTGGTATCTTTAGTACAGACACTACCTCCTCAGAACCTCTGGGCTATTGTATATATCTTCTTATTGCGTGTATTCAGCTAACACTGAGTGTTTAACTTGTGTAGCTTGTAATACTACAGTCAGCAGCTCAAAGCTCACTGTGACCCTCCTTTGTACCACCAAACAGGGTTCCTAGCTCTGCCATTCAGAAGCCAGGATGCTTTTGCAGGCTCCTTGGACCATGTGAATAGTCACAAAAAGTCGCAAAAATGCAAGATATTGACCCTAGTTTTTCTCAGGCCATCTCAGTGGAATGATCAGATCGGTTGACGGGGACTGCCAGATGGGGTGCAGAGGGAGGGAGAAACGGTGTATGCCACGAGGCAAGTGGCACCGCTCACAGTACTACGCAACAGCTTCATACACAAGTGAGTGGAGCTTCCAGAGCTGATTTGGAAGGGGTGCGGGGCAAGGATGGGATGGGGTGGGAGTGGAAGGACAAGCCGCAGTCCAACGCGGATCAGGATGATAAAGACACCGCTTTCGAGCCGGTGCATGAGACAGGGCCCGTGAAACCAACGTATCTCGAGACATAGTTTGCGTAGTGCACCGCAGACACTTGTAGTAGAATAGACAGTGTTTAGCCCATTTCTTGTTTTGTTTTTTTGGATTTTTTACTACATTTTATAAATACATAGCATGCTCATCGTTGTGAACGGTGTCGAAATGGTCTCGACGTCGTAGTCTAAATTGGATGATTAGGTCATCCTTTCATCAAACTGCCCCTCGCCATGGCCCACAGCGAGGGCAGTAGGTGGGTACCCTCCCGTGGCTAGGGGGACAAGTCTCTGGGTGATGTATCACCCAGGTCTCTGCGCAGAGGGTTTGATACATCACGTCGTGTCTCTATGTTAGAGGGCATGATGTATCATACCCCCATACTCTGGTGCTGGCCACCTCATCCTGATCGTGGATAATCTCTCCACAATCTAGCAGTTTCAGTCCTGACAAGGTTTGGGCAACAGGAGTGGTGAGAGATCTCAGTGAGGCCATAGAGCTTCATAGAGAGGCACTGGCACTCTGTGAATCACCTCATCCGGATCGAAGGCATTCTCTGGGTAACCTGGCGACTGCAGTTTGGATGAGATTCCAACAGCAGGGGGATATAAAGGACATTGATGAGTCTATAGGACTCCACAGGGAAGTTTTGCAACTTTGTGAACCACACTATCCTCATCGAGGATGATTTCTAAACAATCTGGCTCATGTAGTCCTGACAAGGTTTCAGGAACAAGGAAATGGAACAGACCTCAATGAAGCCATAGAGCTACACAGAGAAGCACTGGCCCTTCACAAACTGCCTCATCCTGATCAAGGGAACTATCTGGACAATCTGGCCAATGTGATTCTCAGAAGACTAGAGTGGCAGGGAGATTCAGAGGATATCAAGGAGGCAATAGAACTTCATAGAGAAGCACTTTCTCTTCTTGAACCACCTCATCCTGAGCGTGGTAGCTCTCTCGGCAATTTAGCCACGGCAATTCGTGCAAGATTTCTGCGGGATGGAAATTTAAATGATTGTGATGAGGCTATAGGGCTCTACAGAGAAGCATCCACCCACTGTGAGCCAGATCACCCTGATTATTACGGCTTACTCAACAATGTGTAAATTGCATTGCGTGAAAGATTTGAGGAGCAGAAGATCTGCATGAGGCAATACAACTCACCAGAGAGGCATTGACACATTGTGAACCACCTCATGTGGATCGGGGTTTCCTCCTTGATAGTCCAGCAAAGTGCTTTACTCGCATATACGAACGTACACATGATACCCATGCTCTCAAAAGTGCCTGTGACTTATTTTATGAAGCAGCAACATAATTCTCATCTCCCCCCTTCACTCGCTTTCATCAGCCATGCTTCTGGGCTAACCGTATAGCTCAACATAGCCCTACCTCATCTTTGACCGCAATCAAGTTGCTCCCCAAGTTGCTGGGCTTCATCTTGATCTCACATCTCGACAACACACTTGTGCTGTTGGTCTGGGCCAATATCATACTGCTGTAGAGTTGCTTGATGCTAGTTGTCCCATATTTTGGTCTCGAGCACTACATCTGTGAACTCCAGTTGAGAAACTCGCAACAGTTCACCCCGATCTGTCCACCAAGCTCACGGATTTCGCCAGACAACTGGAGCACACTTCCTTCCGAGACACCTCTGAAGAGTCGGTGAGAACCCAGCAGATAATTGAATCTGAGGGCCTCCGCTCAATGAGGACTGGAAGCAGACCATCAAAGAGATTCAGTTATTGCCTAGCTTTGAGAATTTTATGCAACCCAAGGATATCTTTACTCTCCGACAAGCAGCAGAGTCGGGGCCAATCCTCATTCTGATTATGACCAACTCCACCAGTTTTGCATTGATTTTACAGCTATTGTCGGTACCTAAGGCGTGAACGGAATTTTTCCGTTTTGGGTTTTTTTTTATCCCCGCGACCCTCAATGAGTTCACATCGGATCAACGTGAAACATAGCTAGTTCTCTTCGAATAATTCCGCCGCAATTTGCGACAGGAACAAATTTCCCAAAATATACTTTTTTTTAGTAATCCAGCTCAAACAGTGGGTTTTGATTTGAGCCTATCCTACCAGGTCCAGATGACCCCCAATTGAGCTGAATTTTTTATTGGGAGGATATATGTACAGTTGAAAATGGGTCATAGGATTGGAAATGTTGATTTGTGCCCTGGGACTCACAATTGTCAATATTTCCCAATGCAGGTTGTGTCTGAGTACAATTGTGGGATCCCAGGGCACAAATCAACATTTCCAATCCTATGACACATTTTCAACTGTAAATATATCCTCCCAATAGAAAATTCAGCTCAATTGGGGGTCATCTGGACCTGGTAGGATGTGCTCAACCCAAAACCCACTGTTTGAGCTGGATTACTAAAAAAAGTATATTTTGGGAAATTTGATCCTATCACAAATTGCGGCGTTAGGTACCGACAATGGCTGTAACATTATCCAGTGAATTCCAATACATGAACCTGCCAGAGTACATCCTTCCCGAGGCACATCTCTTCGCCGACCTGGCCCGTGGACTTTCAACTCCAGCCTTCGACTTTGACACATTTGTTGAAAGTCGTGAAGAAGGGAATGAGAGGTCTGAACTACAAAGTCGACTGTTTGCTGGCCGTGAAGGGATATTAAAAATGGAGCCAGATGAGGTTTTTCAAGAACTCCTGGCTGACCTCCGGAAAGATATTGCTAAACCAGTGTTCGAAGCCCTGAATCTGAAGGCACGTACAGCATTTTCACATATTTTACAGTGTCTTATTTTCCTTCTAGAAATCAGTTAATCCACCGCGACTATGGTGGTGTCCTACCAGGCCCATTACTTTTCTTCCCATCTATGCAGCCGGAATATACAGAAAGGACATGACGGCCTGCGTGTCTGATTATGTTATCTCATCCGACACACCGACGCTCGCGGCATTGCTTAATCCACCGACGTATACTGCCACCCAGTTCAAAATGACCGCCGTGATCGAACCAAAGGCCCCTAATTTTTCTCCGTTGCCTGGCGCGAGAGCAGAGTTAGCCAAGCTCGCAGCTAGGGTGCCACCTCAGTGGCTCACCACTTTAGCCAACACAACAGTGGAAGCTGCCCAAGTTCATCTCAGTGAATCGTCGATAATGCATTTTGCGTGCCATGGAGTCCAAGATTTGGACCCCCCACTTGATAGCGGCCTCGTGCTCAGTAGCGCGCGCCTCAAAGCCTATGATATCATGCATACACGAGAGGGAGAGCATTCAGTGGATATCAAAAAATCCATGTCAGTTGCATTTCTCAGTGCATGCGAGACGGCAAGGAGCAATAAGACGGTATCTGATGAAGCCATGCACTTTGCAGCAAGCCTACTGTTTGCGGGGCTCCGAGGAGTCGTAGCAAGGATGTGGTGAGTTCAAATTAATTTCCCCGTACAGTCCAAGGACCATGAATGATCTCGATGGTCCCAAGATCGTCGGCATATTCTACAAATATCTCTTTAAAGATTGTGATCCGAATTCCGACCCTCCGGTTCTTCCTGATCTTACACAGGCGGCAAAGCACTCCATCTCGCCGTTGTGAAGTTGCGGGAGGAACCGAATGTTTTGTTCAAGCGTTGGGTACCTTTCGTACATTACGGAATGTAGCCTCTTCAGTAATTCCTTGATATCGTTTCTTCTGAATTATAGTTGTACATCTTGGATGGAATATGAAGGGTCCGAAAAAAAAAGTGGCCCATGATACGACTCCAAGACAGCCTGATGGACTGTTTTGTACGACCTTTCTGCTGCGTGTGGGTGTATTCAGCTGCGAGACTGAGTATCGCAAGAAATAAAGTCACAGCCATGGAAGAAATTTTCTTTCTTTTTCGTCCTTTTTACGCAGTCATAATGTCAAAAGCAGGTCAATTAATTCGCCGAAGGCATCAAGCGTTATACTTATTTGTCTCGCTTCCCGAGCGCGTTCGATCACGTGATCGCATCTGTTCTTCTTACCGACCACAACGACGACGTCGCAGTCCAGTCTGGACCCCGGCACTCGTCCACGCTACATAGTCGTCCCCTCCAACATTTGACGACAATCTGAGCACCCTTTCCTTCACCACCGTTATTAGCAGGTGACCGTCGTGCACCGCCTTTCGGAGTTGTGTCCGTCGCTCCGCTCGGAGCTCTTCCCGCTTATCCTGTTGCCGCTTATATATTTGCACCGCGTCGCTAGATTTCATCAGTCTGCTGTATTCCCCCTGATTGGCCCCAAATGCACCTTCCCGAGACTCACGTTCGAGTGTGATCTGCCCTGCTTACAACCGTGCCTATCTCTTGAGGTATCTCGAAGACCGCTGTGCGCATTGGAATATCCAATTCCTCTAGATCTGCGCTGGCTTCAGTCGCCTCTCATTGACAACGTCCTCTCCCGACAAACATCTCAGTTTTTCGCCTGCGACGCGCGTTCCACACCTCTCATCTTTGGGACTGGGGTCCGACTGGCATCGCCGAGATCTACCGGGCCAGCTAGAATATCACTTCAAACCTGCGGCTCTTTGGATCCTTCGAAATTCGACATTTAATCCTGAACCCAGACAGCTGGAATGTTACAACAATCATTCCAGACGACCAACTCGAAGTCATGCACTCCTTCCCGGTACGCTCTACGATTCTTCCTCCAGTGCATTGAGGCGCAGGAACTCTACGATTTCCCCCGTACATAAGTTACTCACAACCATTCAGACTCTGTAACACCCGTGGTCGTATAGTGATACTCTCAGTTGAACGACCACTTCACATCGCAGTCTGGAATTCCGGTCCGTATCTCTGTGGCTGTCTCTCTGTGGCTGTTGTCGAATCAAGTTCATTGCTTAACAGAACGATGTCCCTCCAATTTGGACTCTGGCCCGTATTATCCATCTCATCGGATGCTCGTTTAGCACTCACTTGCGAAATTCATGCAGCTTTTCCCTGATCCACGCACCTTGCGTCGCTGAAGCATGAAACTCACCCTGCCGGTGAAATTGGTAGAGCAAAACCAAGCGCGCTTCCTCACGGATGAGTGACATTGAGTGTATGTAGTAGCTCGTTTTTTTTATTGACAAAGCTGATTGCGATAGGTTCTGGAATCTTCGAAGTGCGCACCCCCGGCTTTATACGACGTAACCAAAGTAACATTTCTTACTCGCAAAAATGGCTTGTCCCAACGCTAGGTAACCTGTTTGGGGGCCTAGGGGTTGCAACCCAGGCACCAGTCAAGCAATAACCTGGCCTATTCGGCTCCCGTGAGTCTCCCCTTACTCCATCTGTGTGCTGCCAGGCTGCTCTTTGTCTCGATGGTAGTGGTGGCGTCGTGCTCCCCAGCCTTCTAGTACGCCATTCAATCGTCGGCGCCTCTCTTGTCGCCTTCTCCCGAGCTAAGCATCTTCTGATGGCGTCCTCGGGAGATATCGGTCGAAAGCACCCGCCGAAGAACAGATGCTCTCTCGTCATGTCGACCCTCCAGGTCCCTCCTCTTCATGGGCCTGGCCTACTCCACCCTGATTGAGATCATGGTCTCTGCATTGCTTCTGCATTATCAACGTCCCGACGCATACTCTCAATGTACGATGTGGACGGCGTACTGTCGCTTCACAGCCTTCATGCTCCGGGAAGTCCAATCACCGCCGCGTTCTTTGTCATCTAGACAACTAAACTCTGTCGATGTCACCTTTGCTCTTCTATCGTACAAACGGTCCCTTCCATGTGCCTGTTCGAGACCAAAATTTCGGCGTCGTACACATGCCCAACGCAGCCACCCTGTACCATGGCGTTCTCCTGCCTAGCTATTCTTATCTCTTTTTCGCAGCCGAGACCATATGTTTTTGTCATAAAGTATACACAGCAGGCTGATCTCCCGCAACTCAATCTACGATGCACCCATCCTGACTAGCCATTTGAGAACTTCTGTCCCGTGCCGCTGGCCGAGCTCGCCACAATCATAGATGGCCGGATGCGTCTGTGCTGTGCCTCTATTGTGATTGGAGAGTTAAAAATTCATGCATTTGCTTCCGCGGACGTTTCTGATGACTGTTGCCCCAGCGCCTCAAGACATTGTAACAAAGAATTCATGCATTTGCTTCCGCGGACGTTTCTGGTGACTGTTGCCCCAGCGCCTCAAGACATTGTAACAATCACGGAAGGCCAGCTTTGGTACTTGTGCTCCATCTTCTCTAGCCGCACTCGAGAGCTAAAACGGTGTACTAACGTCAACCAGCGCTTCTGCTGTTCAAGCCTTCCCGGGATATCGCAACAATCATGTATGGTCGTTTTCCGTACCTGGGCTAAGAATTCTTCTTATTACCTTTGCCAGCGCTTCTAAAGGAGAGGCTTTCCCGCTGAAAGTCAGGATGGAATGACTGTAGGAATCCTCTCGAGAATGCAAACCAACTCATTCTCGCGGCTTCAAAGCCCAAGTCTTACAGTGGACTTTGAAGTCATGGTGTGGACTAATTCTCCGGCAAGCCATTTTCGGCATCGTATCTCCATGGGATGTTTATCGGGTCTCTTATTCATTCGGCCGGTCCCGATCTACTCCTACAAATGGTATACTTTGCAGCCGAGAATCTATATAAGCTATCTTGCTTCCAAACCTATTCTTTGCCTTTCCATGTCGTCGCCTTACCACCATTTCGTTCCTGGCTTTGGACCCCAGCCCCTGACCTCCCAAGTTGGCTTCACCGAAGCGAACGGATTCGAAAAGCCACCCAATCCTGGCTTTGACCAAGAACGGCCAGTCCATGCGAGGTATGAAATAAATGCCACAGATGATAGATTCGCAGTAAATGGACGACGGTCGTTCCTACGAAATCTCGTCGGCTGGCCCATCCTCATTATTCTTGGTCAATTGGCATTGCAGTCCGGAGCATGGATTTTCATCGCTGCCATTCATAAGCGGGGATTCATTGCTCTACCATATCTCATCGCCAATTGGGTCAAGTCGAACGGCCATGAGGTCACGGCGGTATTCACTTTACTATCCACGGCCCTAGCGGCCTGCTCGTCTTTGTGAGTTCTCAGGCTACACCTTGGATGGTAATTGAATTAATATTTTCAGTTTATTTTCGTGGACTGTGCGCCAGTCGATTGCGCTGAGGCTGTATGACGACGGCATGTCCCTGGCGGTATTTGTCTCGACCCTCAAACTCTCGTCACAGTCGCCCATTTTCGACGCCAAAAAACGAAAATTGAGCGCGATGTCCATGTTGTTGTTCGTCTTGACGAGTCTACAAGCGCCTGGGTTTGTGTTGTATCTCGACTGTCCAGCCCTCACTCACCTATCAGCCTCCTGCCAGTTGGTCGGGCTTGTTAACGCCTCAGGTGTTGGAAATCAGGACGCCGTTGGTGGGCTCCGAGCTCGATCTCTCCAGTCCCATCCTCTCACAGATGCTGGACGATGGAACACTTGATTATTGTGTGAAAGACACCAGTACGCCATGCCCCGTGTCTCTCGTTAGTCTGTTTCCTCAGGAACCGTCTCAGGTGACCTTTTTACATTTGCTCCGGGTCAGACGGAAAGCGGTTTCGCCGCAGCGAGGAACAGCGCAATCAACGTATCAACATCATTGACTCTCATGGATCAGTCCTTCTCGGTCTCCACTGGTGGGATACCTCTTCCTGATAGCTACCAACAAAGTGTTCACCCTTGTACAGGCGGTATTCTTCCTCAGACCTTTGAGGACGTCGATGCAAAGTCATGGTTCCCGGGTAGGGCTAGCATTCCCGGGACCCTCTCAACATTCGTAGACTTTTCAAACGTTCTGTCGGCGAACTATTCTTTATTTCAGCAGGGTATGGGTTTTCTCCAGCGTTTAGGCCAGACAATGAATATCGATGTAAACTCAAGGATTCAGCGCCGATGTCACTTGCCAATTTGAGAGTCTTACGTCCGCTACATCTCCTTCGCTGTTTTTTGACTCGCCGGACACCGTCGAAGACTGGAGCAATGGAGATAATCCAGGCGAAGTGAGCTACTTCTTCATGAGTTCCGACTGCACCGCACCTCCAAGTCCCTCAAACGGTGAGCTTGTCTCTTTTCCAAGGCAAGGGGTTGATCTAGAATCTCATACAGTCACCTCCACCTTCGCATTTACAGTCGGTCATGCAAATCTCATTTTAATGGTTGCCTGTGGTGGCTCTCCAAACTACAGCACGTCTTCAGAACCTTTTCCGAAATGAGATATCTAATTTTGAGGCAGCCTTGATTTTCAAAGGCACTGGATCGTACGACTTCGTGAACACTACCGTGTGCAACTTCTCCCCAAAGATAACCAATGCCTCCGTGCAGTACTTGGATGATGATTCACTGTCTGGAACTATAAAGGCCACGTCGTTGCCCGGAGGAGACATTCCAGATTCTGGCGGACCCGCTGGTCTATCTGCGATCATCACGCTCTCCGAAATGCTCATCTTTGCTCAGGCCGTATTCTCTAACACCATGGGAGATGAACTGAAAAGCATACTGGAGGAGGCTTCTTCAAATGATATAGCACTGACAACAATGGTAAGCTGTCTTCTTCCATGACTACGCCGTGCTCAAAAATCATTGTGCAGCAAGACTATATTCGCGGTGTGGCAGAGTATAGTGGATCCGTAAGAATCTTGCCTCCCACTGCCCCTTATTCACTTCTCTCGTTGCCAGGTTCTCCGGGCCTGTCTCTCAGCAGGAGACGCCGGGCTGTCAGATGGCATGACCATCCCCACGCAGGGATCGCTCTCCATTCAGATTGTCGGCTGGCGCAGCTCCGTCATCACAATTCTGGTGTTGATTCCTGGCACCATCGTCGCTCTTGCCACTATCTATGTCGCGCTGGTGTGCGCGGCACATCACACAGTGCATGCGCTAGGCGAGGCATTTGATCCAGAGAGTGCCATGCATCTCCTGTCCGCATCCGCCGCTGGCGACCTGAATACCGTCTTCACGAGCACAGATCCGGCACATCTCAAGGCCGTGGAGAGTGTCAGCATCGGTCTGGAAAACATTTCGGGAAAAGGGCCAGCTCTTAAAGTTCGCAGGACGGCAGTATGAGTTTCCTTTATATATCGCGTCTCGATGACGCTGAGAAGTCGGCAGTGGATGATACTTAAATATGAAGTAGTTACTGAATAGCTATACTCGTCATCACAGAAAGTAACTGGAAACTCATCTCTTATGTACACAATTTGTAGGATATTTTGGTTCAAACTGTATATGCAGGTTCTTTGGGATATATGGCGGCCCTTCAACTCGCATGCAGTCTGGTAAATGATCAGTATGAGCTCGGGAGATCATTTAATTTCATTCCACATGATTTTGCCTCAAATGGCCAAAATCCCATTCAATAATGCTCGCCGTGTGGCCAGTTGGGGCTGGTGATCACCTGGATTTTGGAAATTGTCGGAAGATCTAGATTTTTTTTTCTTTGAAAAGTTTTACCTAGTTCGATATTTACATCAATGGAGGAATGAAATACCCGCACGGACTATGGGCCGGTGGGACAATCCATATGGCAGTCAAAGTGCACATTTAAGATTCCAACACTTTTTTTTGACTTTTTCGGCTTTCCGACACTTTTTTTTTTTGCAGAATTTTCCATTTCCGACACTTTTATGAGACCGTCATTAAAGTGTCGGGAAAAAGTCTGTTTTTGCGACACTTTTCTTGACTGAGGTCAGATTCCCGACACTTTTATTGACCGAAGTCAAGTTCCCGGCACTTATATTAAACAGTTGAACTTCCGACACTTTTTGTGGAGTCAATTCTTTTACCCCCGGATAGAGATCCAAGGTAGTGTACGAGATGGTACCAACTAGAGAAAGCTATGTAAAGTCTACAGATGTGTAGATACAGCCTGGTAAAGAGCAATCAGTGCTGGACTCGCTTGCTCCGTGATGGAAACACAGCCGACCCATAGCATGCCCAAATGTGGAAGTCACGTGCAGCGCGGCCATCAGGCGGCAGACCAGAACAACGGACGCCGAGGACCATTGTTCTTCGCCATTGTCCTTCTTTACCGTCCGTCTCTACCTCCAATCTTTGTTTACTTCAAGAGCGCGACGCGAGTGAAGGAACAATTGAAAGAGCACCAGTACAGATGAGTGAAATAAATTAATGAGCATTACAGGACTGAATAGGATTGGTGTCGCCTCTGAGCCCGTTCGGGTGAAGGGGCGTGCAACGTTCTATTTGGGGCCCGCTTCGGGACATTTTGACTAGCAGTCTGGGCTCCTTCAGCTGGCCTTTGCGTCGGGACCGGATTCGTGCCAGAGAACAAGACACGGTCGATCTCGGCAAGCATGGCCGCCAGGTGACCGCGTCCTCGCGACAGACACCCCTGCTCTGTGGCGGACAGCGGGCCTGACGTGCGCTTTAGGAACTCCGCCAGGTCTCCTATCCTAGGCCCCATCTCATCTAACTCATGGATGGTACGGGCCAGTGCTTGCTCTCCGAGGGCTGCTACACAGCGACCGCGAATCCCGTTGCTCCAACAGCCAACGGTACGGGGACGTTTGCATATTGACAGGGAAGTCTTTATAACTTCGGGCTGTCACCAGTTCGCGGTTCTTCTTCCTTACGTCCGCGAAGGTGGCACCGTCGCGGAGCTGCGAGAGCGCAACAACATAAACAGACGGGTGGACAGATAACGGCGGGATGCGGGTGAACTCGGCCTTTATGCAGGCTTCATTGTGGTGAAAGAACCCCCGAATACGGAGAATTTTCTCGGAATCCTCTACGTAGGTAACTTCAGCGTGGGCAAGGCAAGACGTAAAGGGAACGGGAGTGTGTCGTGTCTTCTTCTGAGCCTGAGTATGATCATAGCCGCATCGACTGAATTAAATCCGTAAGGCCAGGTAGTTCGCAGAAGCTGGAGAAATAGCGTACCAAAGATAAAGAATCCGTCTCGTGCGATTCCGTGCAGTTAGTGAATTGTTAGAGTAACTGCTCCATTGGTGAGACCAGCGGTTATCCAGCTGCTCGCGCGTGTCAACATCTAGCCCTTGCTGGGCCATTATTGCACTTGCGGCTAGCTGGTCGTCGTCACTCAGCGTATAGAGATAATCAACGGGAGAAATCCCATCGTCTACGGCAGTGGCATGGCTGCGATACATTCCTTCTAATTGCTTGAACTGTTCCGGAGAAACCATCATTTTGTTGAGACGAATATCCGAAAGAACGCTGCTCTGCTTCAGAGGCGCCTTCTTGCGACTCGCACGCGTCTCGGGGGTGGCAGAAGTTGCCCATTTAAATTTGTTCGTGCCTGTGCCAGTGCTGGGGGCGGTGGGCTCGGTCTGAGAGGAGCCAAGCTCGGAATGGATGAATGTGAAGTCCATTGAATGTATAAACAATAGATGAGAAGAGATATGTGGTATTTGTGAGGAGAGACACGGTTTGACGCGTCGAAAACGCGTCCATTGTGGCCCACAACGGTTCCAAAGCGCGAGCCACGAACGAATACCTTTCTGGGATACGAAATGCCGCGCGATGGCCGAGTTTCACGTGATGTCCCGATTTGGGCACACTATGGGGCGGCTTAAATTCCCGTCACCTGTCCCGTTCCGTCGAGCCTCTTTAAACCTCCACGACGGGACGGAGACGGGACGGATGTGGCCGTCGCCCACCCGTCAAAACGACGGCCGTGCCCGTCACGGGCACGGCTTACAGCCCTAATAATGACGACAAACAAGGTGAGGTATTACTTGGTGAGTTGTATAATCTTCTCTAATGTCTTGGGTGGCAAGTCGCCTCCCGTATCTGACTCGACGTGGAGCTCCACAATTCCATAGAGGACCTCGTGAATATGCTCCATCAATTGGGTGCATTCATTCTTGTTGTATCGGACACTTTGTTGGTACAGAGTCAAAGGGATGCGTGGGGAATAACTGTTCTCGGCATTTACCTCGACTGATGTTAACAGAGTCCGAGCTGTGATTGAAATCGGTTTCAAGAATGAGAGGTTAGCACTATTTGCCAATAGCTCCAGGCTATCCACGGCACCAGTCAGACACAAACAAATGTTGTTCAACCGAGTCTGAGCAAGGGTAGAGGCAGCCGGCATCGTAGTAGTGGCGGTCGCAATTGGACGGGCGGTCCTTCTAATACGCTCTATGCATTGCTCGGCCATTATCTTATTTAATTTCCGCGTATTTCCGTGTGGCACAGGACAGGTGTCGCAACTGATGAGATGTAGAACATTCGGATATTTGATTGAATGCATCCTTTCCAAACCATCGTGTCGTCATACTGGATTCAAATTATGATACATATTGGACAAGCTGATTGGCAAGAGTAAAACCGCTCCCGGCTCTCAGATCACCACATTTCAGGGAACGGCACCAGCTAACATATGCGGTAACGAAACTCGGACTTTCCATTTGGCAAATGAGGGGTAACTTTGAATTGACTTACGCTTTTTAAGGCTATGTTGCCTCCACCTTTCCGCCCACCTTTGGAAGATAATCTAAGTGGGTGGACCTTTGGTCGACATCATCCACACAAAAAGGTTCATTTAGAGGACATGTTTCTATTGTATCACTGTGTCGTGAACTTTAACCGGTACCCTTACCAAGCAACAAATGAATTATTTAAACCGGAGGATATTCGCTCTGGTCCGGAAACTCTTCACAAGGATCTGCGTATGCAAAATCAGTCACTGGAACAAACCAAATATAAAATCCTCACCAATGTGCCGGGGCTCAGGCCACTGATTATCCTTCGAACTAATCCGGACGTCCAAACCCCCCATCAAAAGTTCCTTGAATTCGAATAAGTCGCTGCGCGAGGGCCAGGCCCACGGCGATTGTATACCCTCCGCATCCCCGCACAGGTTGAGACGAAACGATTCCAACAGGACTGGGTTCCCCCCCACGGAGCTTCTGCGGTTGACGAGGAAGGAGAGGAGGTAGTGGTGCCCGTTCACCATGGCGTCCCACGTGCTGAGGGTGAGGTTCTTCAGCCTGGGAACCACCACCCCAGAGGCCGAGGCACGGAGGATGTAGACGACGTGCGTGAGGTTGGCACCGGCGTGGACGTGGAGAGATGAGAGGGAGGGGAACATGCGCAGGATGTGGTCGAGTTCACGTCGCCTGGCTCGATCCCGCTCTTTGGCTTCATCGTCCTTATCGTCGGCGTCAGAGGCCACACGCAGCCCTAAATGATCTAGGGCACATGCTGACCTGGTGAGAAACGATGGAAGTACGCCGAGTTCAGGCTCGTGGTTGATGTCAAGACGTCGTAGTTCCGTGAGCGTCAGGTAGTTGAGCAGCGGCACACTGGGATCGGGGCCGGTGTCCTCAGTGAGGTCGAGGGAATGGAGGCCGAGGGTCAGCGGTGCAACAAGCAGTTCGGGAGTCGGAATTGTAAGACGGACTTTAAGGTGTAAAAGCTGAGGACAGTTGGGCAATACGTCCAAAATGATCGGTACGGACGTGGTCTGAAGTTCCAATGTGGTCAAAAAGGTATGCTGGCCAATGGACGCGGCCGAGTATGGGTGGAAGAGCAGACGTAGTTTGCGGAGGGCTAAAGGGTTTCCAAATACGGGGATGAGATCTTCGGTCGGTTCGCGGCCCCATGACAAAACAGCGAGGTCGCGAAGAGCGGGGAATGTGGGGGATGCTGCACGAAGATAGTGGAAATCGCCCGGTCGAAGGATGAGCTCGAGCCGGCGAAGCTGGGGGGCGAACGAGAGGATCAGGGAGAGGATATCCGGAGAGAATTGGCGATGGGTGGACCGTAGCGTCAAAGAGACGAGGCACCCCCTGGTCCGCGAAAGCCATGTTTGCAACAGCGGCAACGCCCCTGGCTTTGGAATGTCTCCAAATTTTCTCTCGTGCCGAACCCATTCGAACTTCAGGTCCACTGAGGACCAAAGCTTACCCGTGGAAAGCGCGACTTCTCTCCATGTGCGGCAGATCTGGGCGAGAAGGAGCGGCGCTTCCTTGGGCGAGGGTCTGACCCGACCGTGGGCGTGCAGACAATGAATGAATATTGTCGAGGTGATGTCGTGGGGTAGAGTGAGAACAGGGTAAACCACGAGAGCGAGCTGGGATTCCAATTGGCTCTGTTCCGCTTCGAGATCTTGGATATAGGATTTGTACCGCAGAATTTCGGATTGAATGTCGGCTACACGCGCGCGCAAAAGAGCCGGCGAAAAATCCTGCACGTCACTGCCCATTAAAGGGCGCGCGGACTCGCTCAGACTGAGTCGCCCGCAGTTGGTGCAGACGGCCATGATCCAGCGACAAGAGCAAGGAGAAAACTGCCGTACGTGACATGGTCACATCACTCGCAAGTGATGGCTTGCTTCATCGGCGGACTCTTTCGACCGGTGCAGTTTGTAAGTCAATCGGCGAAGAGCGGGCACGTTCAGGACACGTTACAAGACGGCGAGGAACGCCTCCGATAGCGAGCGCAAGGTTTTTAAATAAGCTTGTTGGTTCTCAACCATATCACTTGCATATCACAACCATATCATTTTGTCAGGGAAGAAAGAGGTAAGGTATATTCACCTAGCACCTGTTTATATACATGCACGTAACTATGTGAACAGGAATATGAAATATAAAGTATGTTTGATAGTCAATGAGACAGGGGGATGTGAAATATAATGTAAGAAACATGTGTCTATGGCGATGAAACAACAGGATGGAAACGGGGTAGGTATAGTACTGCGAGGCTTCGGACGCCATCCGACAACATATCACGGTCCAGATGTTGATAAAACAGAGCCACCGGGCCGTTCCACCGGGATGCATGCCGGTAGGTAGGTAGGATTACACGGCACGGTCCCGCTCAGGAACGCCGGTTTCAGGAAAACACAACGAACGAGCTTGAAAAACAAATGATGTCGAAGGAACGGCGGATCCAGTTTGAAATCCAACCCCGGATCCACCTCCAACTCTGAATGCAGATCTGGACAGCACTGTCAAGGTACCGCTCCTGAAGGTATACACTAGCTGCTGCACCCCATATCCCCCACGTTCTTGGTGATTTTTTGTTCGCCATCATCACACAGGGCAGCGGGGGATCGGAACCCTCTCTAAGGGTCTCAGCATCGACACCGATATTCGCATCCCCGAGGATCGCGGGGTGCGCTAGGCTCTGTCGCGCACCAGTTCAAGTCCCAGCGCGGCTCCAAATCACCCGGTGCGTTGATTTTCGACTGTGGTTGTTCAGCTTCATAACTGTGCCCCCATTTTCACATGCTTGGCCTCTGTCGCTATTCATTCAAGCCCGGGCCAGGCGGTATTATCGGTGTGCTCCTTCTTCCCTGACATTCGTTCGCTCACACCGCCGAAATTTGCACTCGTGCGGGCTGCCAGTTTCAAATAGTCGCTGCTTCGACGATTACGGCTCCGCAGATTGGTCGCATCCGACGTTGCTCTATTATCTGGTATGGTTCCCGTACTTCGCAGAATCGCAACCTAATCTTACACTCAAACCACGTTCAGCTCGTCGTTTGAACTACATCAATTACAAGATAACCTTGGGACGTGGTACGACCTCATTCCGCCTTCCGCCACCTAGCTATGCGTGTTCCTCCGTGGTGACGAAGCGGCAGTGAAGGTACAGAATGTAGACTGATGTACGGCCAGGGTAGTGAGCAAACTTGCGGGGATGCGGCATCATCCAACCATCCAACTTGTGGTATAAAGCTCGCGCGGAGACCGACGCGGATGGTCTTGGTGCTCAATCTCGCTCTAGCTTCTAAATCGATCCGCCTTTCTCGAGGAGCGTAAAAAATTTCATCGCCCCCGGCCCTTGCTGACCTTTATTACTGTCGTCTGCGCTCTCCATACGCGCTTTTTCTGCTCTAAAGTGATGTACGGGCGATCGCACTCCATACCAGATCTCAGCGTTCTTCAAGTCCTTGGATTCGTGCATACGCGGGCCGCCTGGACCTGGCTCATATATAAGTCATAGATTCCCAACGTATCTCGGCGGATACACGTGTCTCATACTTTCCCAGTCGTCAAAAATTAGCATGATAGTATGCAAGTCCATTAATTCAGCACGGAACACCGAAATATGCTATTTTGGCAGAGAATGCGACCCGCGGCCACGGAGCTAGAGGGCTGTATGAAATAGCAATCATAAATAGTTCCAACCTAAGCTGACCCGATTTCAATTGTGGTTCACAAGCCATTCAAGCCATTCGCTTCGCACAGCACAAAAGCCATCAGATGGCTTGAATGGCTTCTGTGCAAACAGGCTAATGATCGCAAAGTTTACTTTTCCTCATAAAAAGAAGCTTGTTGGTTCTCAACCAGGCTTTGGTTCCTTTTTTCCTCCCTCCACAATTGATGCGAGCTGAACAATCTTGACCATTTACATCTACAGCCTACAGGCAGTACATATGATGGCATCAAGATGATGCGGATTTATGTGCCAGAATCTCACGCTTCTGGAGATACTGAAGAAAGGGATCTGACTGGAAATTTCGAGGTCGGCCCCCATCCGATTTGCGACGAATTTTCTTCAGCTCTGAGCTTGGAACAGTCATCTCGACTTGTAGTGTGATGTTGTCCTTGAAGTCCAAGGCAACCATCCATCTCTGATAGCTGTTTTACGGTTATCGGTGGGCGGCAGCATATAAACCCTGTGTCCTTACTTGACATAGGCTGCGGGATTCACCAGTTTGAATGTCGAATGTGATTTGTAGATCGGTATGAAGTGCAACTTGGCATCAAATGCTGTTCAACATTCACGCTGTTCAACTGTGTTGCGTAAAGTTCCGTCAGTCAATTCAATCAACCTGGGAGATGCATCAGATCATTCGGATACGGCAATATGACTTGGGATTCGATTTACCGGTGCAGCGCACATAGACAATCCCTTCGGCCAACCGCAATTTTTGAAAAAGTTTTTGCTTGCGAACGAAGTGTCACCATAAACTCTTTCCCACAGCGAGACAGGTGATGCCTATCTCATTCCGCCTATGCGCGTGACTGCATCCGAACCACAGCTTCAAAGCTCACTGGGCTCTGCAGCCGATGGTAACGGGCTCCTCCTGTGGCGTGTGTTGCGACGCATCTCTGATGCACATCAGTGCCGGGTTGAACTCATGTCCAGATTGCTTGAAGCTTGTATTTATCCCTTTAAAAGGAGACGCTCGATGTCTAATTTCGTTGGTCAACTTCTTTTGCCCTCTTCCACCGTGCACGATCAGCGATCGTCTTCTTTCCAATCCTTCCCTGCCGTTTTGACCTGGTGTCTTTCATTTGACTCACCCACATGTACACTGTCGTCCTCACCCTTGCGCTCTGTCTGTCGGCGTCCGCCCTCCCCGCATTCAAAAACCGGCAGTTCTTGAACCGCGCGATTGCGGGGGACGCGTATGAGAATCCGTCACTTCCCGACTCTCTGGTCTCATTTTCTTCACAGAACCGGTATCGCATGCACACCCGGTAACGGATGCTTCAACGGCGATGTCGTGACCTGCGTCAACGGTGAATTCGTCGTATCCCAGCCCTGTGCAGCACCCACAACGTACGTTCACCCCCCTTCACGTGTGAGAAACCGAATGCCGATATAACTCTATGCAGGTGCCTGGTCCTCCCGCTCGACAACAGTCAGACGGACGAAGTTTTCACCTGCGCGACGACCGCGGACCAGACCGCCCTCTTTGGAGTTGCCGTACGTCGCCGCCTTTGATCATTTTTCCACCTGTGCTTACCAAGAGGTGGTTGTTAGTTCGGTGGTGTGGACAAGATACCGACCGATTGATAGCCACAGATATTGCGAGTAGTGTTCCGTGGTTGGTCATAATGAAACTTCGCTGCAGTAAGAGCCCGGGCATTGAATTCCCTTACTCGAGGGTGGGAAGACTGAAGTCGCCTGTGGAAGTGAGCACGGAGAGGAGAAAAAATCTATAGCTAGAAAAAAACGCCAAATTTGCATCATCGCAAGACATAGCGTTTGGAATCTCCCTCCTCCCAGTGGTAGACCGTCTTTTCGGCATAATAGCCGATGCTAAGCCGATGCGGTGGCCAGCGGGTATCTCGGCTGGGTCTATTCTGCCCGGTGACGGCTCGCCGGGCCACTGGGCAGCACTCTCAACGACTGTGATCCTGTTTTCAAACCGACTCGCAAAGCCATTGATAAAATCCTCGTGTTCCGGAAATAATTGCAGGGCTGGTGCAGTTACAGAAGGATATGGTGTACACTTCAACTTCTCCCGATTCGAAGACGCTTCGCCGAGTTTAACGACGGTCTCCAAAAAAAGGCTCCGGACTTGGCGCTCCAATCGCCGTCTCCCGGAGACTCCACAAAGTGCCTAGGGTATAAGTAAGTGATGGCTCTCTGAATCATAGGACAGGATATAAAAAAATATTTGGGACCGACATGTCGCGAAATTGTAGATAAAGAGAATGAAAATATCAGCGAAGCTCGCCGACGTGGTTAGGAGAAGAATGCCTGCGACTGATCGGGTGCAAATTCGGCCGGGGGGGGATTTTTTGCGCTGTGTGGAATCTGAGGCTTTCAAGTTCAAATTTGAAGCAAAAAATATAGAAATTCAGCGTACATGTGCCCAGGATAACCTACGCAGTTAAATCCCTTAACTGCACAGCGAACCCTAGCCCACAATCCTTGCCAACGAATCTGGATATAAAAACACAGAGACTGGGCTCAACCATTTCTGAAGGATTTTTCATGTTGCCATTGCGGTCCTCAACCATTAATTCTTCAAGTAACAATTTCATGAACAAATATTCTTTCTACCGTTGTGATGTGGACTGTGGTTCCTTCACTGCCAGACCACTTTGTAGTGTCTATAACAGTACGTCGGAGATGTTACGTCCTCTAAGGGGAAATTTGTGGTGGCTGAATCGGTGTGTGTTGTGGAAGTGTTCCTCCGTGGGTAAGGTGTGGGTTGTTAATTTATTACAAGTATTCAGTCTGCCGCACTGAATGCTATTCCGCTATAACTACTCCGTGGATTTCCTCCAGGGTAGATAGCCTTCTCGATTTCTCCGGCGAATCCGCATACGTAGTGCGGGAGGGGACGCAGGGGAGTCGATGAATATGTTGAGGGGATGGGTTATTTTATTTCTTGTATGTGATTCGTTGTCCTCCGAGTGATGAATCAAGCTGTGGTCCTGACGAGGAGCTTTCGGGGGGCTTGTTTGACTTCTCTTTTGGCGAACTGTGTCGAAAGTCCCTCTCCTTTAATTCCTCTGGCCCTCTCTCGTCTTATCGGCGGAGCGAGCTTCTCTGGTCGATAATTACCCGACCTGTTGGAACAGTTACACGCAAATTAGCAGCCCACGCTGCTAGCTGGCTGTTGTGATGTCCTTTCCACCCGTCAAACTAGGACTTCTTGTCTGGATATCCTACGCCCCAATCTATTCTGCCGATACGTCTCCTACCTCCAGGAGCAGCACCGGGTCTCGTACTCTTTTTATTTGTTGAACTGCATCAAGTGAAGGGGTGTGTGGGTTTTCGCAGAATTGTCCGGCTTGATGAACACCTTTAGATTTTTAGGTGGGGAGATACAAGATAATCTTACGGTTCTTTTCCTACTCCTTTTATACCCTCAAAAAGGCCCTTTCCCCTTCTGTACTCCCTCTGACTCCTCCATTCCTTCTTGCTCTTTTCCCTTCTGTCAACTAAGAATGTTCCCAAAAAGGATACTCAAGAGTCCCCTTTTGGTCGCAGAATTTCCCATCTCCTGCCTGCCCCCGCTGCTCCGCTTCTCTCCCTCCGCCTATCCTCGCTCCTACTTCCTCTTCCGCCACCGCTGGTATTACCCAGGTCGATGTGCGATGCATTTCTGTGCCTTGCGCTGATCCTCTGGTGGAATATCGAGTCATACACCATCAAGTAGTGTGCTCCGACAGCCAAACAGTGCTCTGACCATGTCGTTCTAGGCCGTAAAAACATCCTTAGGTCCTTTCTCTGTGATTGGCGAGTGCCTCCGTCCATTCCGTGGCAAGTATGTGCTTCTCCTGCGTTTTTGAAGCCAGTCGCGAGGCCAGGAGCTGCGTTCTGAATATATTGCGTAGCCCCGAGAGGTGTCTCGTATAATCTGCCGAGGTTACGAATGCTCCGCCTGTGAAATTCAATTATGCAAGCGATATCTTGTGTTCTGGAACGGATTGCGTAGCCCGGAGATGTGTTTCGTATATATTCTGTCGAAGTTACGAGTGCTCTGCCTGTGGAATTCGGTTTATGCAAGTGATATCTTGTGTTCTGGAACGGATTGCGTGGCCTGGAGATGTGTCTCATATAATCTGTCGAGGTTACGAGTGCTCCGCCTGTGAAATTTGGTCCATGCAAGCGATATCTTGTATTCTGGAACGAATTGCGTAGCCCGGAGATGCGTCTCGTATAATCTGTCGATGTTACGAGTGCTCCACCTGTGAAATTTGGTCCATGCAAGCAATATCTTGTATTCTGGAACGGATTGCGTAGCCCAGAGATCGTTTGCGACTAAACTTGGGATAGGTTTTCGGGCAGGGATGAGACAGTGGACAAATCGAGGTAGCCGCTCCCAATGGTAGATTTTTAGGGATCCAGCTCCAATAGTGTATGCGCGATGGGCTGTATGGGGTTCGAGGTTTGGGCACTCTTTTTGACTGGTCTGGGAAGCTCTGTGGTGCAGCCGGCACTTCGACCAGTTTTCCGGGTTTCGTAATCGTCTTCCCGTGGTTGCTCGTTTGAATCGAGACTGGAGCTTTGCCACTGGAACCTTATTCTTTTTCGTGTCGACCCTGGGGATGTTCGCGAGCGCTGTTAAACCTCTGTGTCTCCGCTATGCCCATAGCAGGGAGGTGACGCGAAGCAGCACCTCACACCGTGATTCTCGCTCCTTTCAATTGAACTGCCGCTAGGAGTTGTTCAATATTATGTGGGGGGTTGCCTTCTCTATCACAGGTAGACTTGGAAACAAATAGATAATATTGGTATATAAGAATGAATGAATAAATACATACAAAGCAAAGAAAAGAAAAGAAGATTACATCTCAACGGTGTGGTTACAAAAACTGCCTGCATGTACTTAATCGAATTTTCTCTCGTCAATCACGGACTCCGGAACAAGTGATAACTTCTACTGAGGCACAATAGGCAGACTTGGTTGAGCAGGGTTTGCCAAGCTTGCCTCCTGATGTCCCTCTATCTCTCGAAGCCTGGCATCAATTTTTGGAACATTTTTTGCCTGTAATGACCGCTCAAACAATGGCCTAGCTTGCTTCCAAAATGTTGATGCACGGGAAAATTGTCCCTGTTGCCTTGCAATATCACCAAGATGGAACATGCAGGCAGCCCTGCTACAATGAACATCCATGTATGTGAACCCATCCAGAGCTACTGTTAACAGGCTCTCAGCACTCAACTCATCCCCATTGGTAAGACATAATTTTCCGAGGAACCCGAATGCTTTACAAAGCTCCAACCTCGCATGAACCCTGTTTGCATGTGCAAGCAGTATTACCGCCCATTTGTATGTCTGATGCCAGTTGATGCAGCCCCAATGGTCAATGTCTGCCATGTACTCTAGACAGCTGAAGGTGATTTCAGGCACCCTTGTCCAGGGCCATTGCAAATATTTTTGGAAAATAGCCCTTGCAGTTAATGTATCCATCCCCTTGACCCCCAGCTTTGCTGTGGAGATTTCACCGAAAATTACTCCCTCTGGGTCATCAAGATCGTTGAACAGTGCTTTTGCATGGTGCAGCTTCTGAGTCACATTGTGGTCATTGCCACCAATCAGGATCTCAATCTCCGCAATGTTCAAGAGTGCAAAGGCATGGTTGACCGCCCGATGCTCTGGTGAGGTGGCTTGAGCAATCTGGGTGTGAATTTGCCTGGCCTCTGCATATTCTGATTTCACCAGATGTACCTCTGCTGTATTGTTCAGGATTATGTTATCCAGAGAACCTCCTGACATCCCACAAAGCTGCAGAAGCTCTCTGGCCCTGTACAGCCCAGAAACACTGTATCTGAAATTGCCAAGTAATTGGGAACAGCGGCCATCAGTCCTTAGTGCAGCTGCTTCTTGATACAAACTTGCACACAATTTGGCAAGCTTTTGGGCCTCAATGGTCAGACTCTGTGCGGTGGTATATTCCCCCATTCTGAACTTGATATTGGCACAATTATTCAATATCTCACTCTGCTCCAAGGTGGCACCAGATGACTTTGCCAGTGAGAAGGCCTTCTCCAGAAATTGCATGGCTTCAGTATAGTTGTAGTTCAAAGTATGATGAAGTCCTAAAGCATTATAAAATCTCGCTTTAAAAAAGGTGAATTGAAAATTCACAGTGAGGAGATGGAACTCAGCTCACCCTCAAGGACAGGATCATTCAAATAAGAAAAGTGAGATATTGCTTGTGAGACCAGGAGTTCTGGATGATTGATTTTTTTCATCTGACCTGACATGTTGCTCGCAATCCCTGCCGCAGGATCTGGTTCAAGTTCCCAAAATTTGAATTTATTTGAGCAATTGTTGTGGCCATCTGCTGAGACCCACGATAATTTTCATACAGCTCCAATAGTGTGTGAAAGTACTTTTGAAGGGGCCCACTCAGAGAATCACCTGCAGGATGGAAGGTTTTCGTGTGCTCCCTTATAGGTGTGAGGGATTTCAATCGTTTATTGTCATCCTGATATGCCAGACAGGTGCCTAGCAGAACAGTTTTGCAGGCTAGAATATTTGAGATGGGAAGAGAACTTTGTATCAGCTCAATATCAGACAGCCCATCAGGGAGAACTGAAAGAAGCCTCAACAAATCCATCCCACCAGATGACGAGGTGAGCCGAGGGCTTGAGAGGGAGATTCTAATGGATGCATCCAAGTTGGATCTATGATCATGGCCAATGGACAGGAGAGAGGTCTTCTCTTTCTCCCAACGAGCGAGGACACTGGAGCAGCCTTCATGATCCACGAGATGTGCAATGAGGTCTACAGCTAGAGGCATATTGTGGGTTATATGGAGAACTTCCTCAATTTCCTTGGGTTCATGGAAATCATCTGCAATGTCAAAAAAGGTTTGCCGTGCTGCGTCATCTGATAATGGTTGTAAAGGTGGTAAGAATGGTTTGCTCCAGCAGACCTTTGCAGGTCTTTCTGCACCTCGCATTGTAATCTATGAAATATTAGAACATGAGATTTGCAAAAGACTAGACCCACTATCAATGCCAAATGAGGGATATTGGTCAGGTGGGAGAGAAGCTCTTCTACACCCATACGAAACTCAATGTGTTCCCACGTTGTTTCCAGGTTATCCAGAATCAATATACAAGTGTGTTTTCTAGTGAAATAGTCGAGAACTGCCTGTGTTAGGTCCTTCCCGGGCATCAGGCCTATGTGGTCTCCGATGAGAGCTGCAATGTCAATACTGGAGGTGGCAGAATCACATAAGGCGGTAAGGCCGGCAAGCGGCAGAGCCCGCTACCAGTTGATTGAATGGCATTAAGATACGAAGATACGACTGAGGAACACTGTTAATTGAGGACATAACAAAAACTAATTACACAAAAAATCAAGTCTGGTACATTAAGATGATGATAGACTATGAGCAGCATTAGCAAACGAGCAGAGGCCAATTTGGAGCCATATTTGAGGCAGGGTGAGGACAGCGTATTACCGACGTTAGCTACGCTTCGATGAGCTTGGAGTAGCGTTAGATGCAAAGGAATCAAAGGCTGAGTCCGCAGCATCGTCGCGGGCCCTTTTAGTTGGGGTCGTGGGGAAGCGAGCTTCCGGGGCAGTTGCCTCCACGTCCTGCCAAATTTGTGGCACTTCATTCTCTGCTGTCAAAGTATTGCGGAAATCGGAACCATCGTTGAACACAGAACTCGAGTTATTTGTTAGTGGAGGTGTGGCATCACTTCTGGCTGCCATAGAAGAAGACGCGCTTTTTTTCAAAGACTCACGGCGTTTTTTATAACACGCTTCCCAAAGGTCCTCTAGCCATGTGTCAGTAACTAGATGGATACCGGTTGAGAACGAATCATTGGCATCATTTGCAGTGGCAGGCTGTGAGCACTGAGGAAAGGTCATCAGGTAGGTCATATAATCCGGCATTCTCAGCGTAATTAATGCACTCAAGTATAGTCTCGTGGGACGCAGCCTTTTTCATGGAAAATCGCTCCGTAATACCCTGTAGATGCTCGAGAATCATTTCTGTCACATCTTCACCTGCAAAATCATCGGTGACGTCTGTCCGTCGCCCCCGTCTTGATTCATTCACAGCTCGTCTTGATAAATATCGCCTCTCCGTAAAATGGTCGTCCCTACTGTCTCGACATTCACGAAGTATCTGCATGTAATTCATCATGTTCAACACTGATGGTTGGCAATTAGTTTTGAACACATTGAAGGCATCAACCCACGACTGACCCTGGACTCGTAAGTCACTTGCATGCCGCCAGGGCTTGAAAAAAATCAACGTCAATCTGCGGTACCTGAAGTACACATCTGGCTTATCGCGCCGGGGAATCCCAGGTCCAATAGGAACAGTAACGAGGGCATCGTCGGGTTTGTGTATCCGAAGTATGTGAGTATTTGCCTGATCATGCCCTTTGAGCAGAGGTATACGAGGCCTGTAGCGCTCATCCGATTCCATCATGGTAACTATATCACCTGCATCATTCTCGGGCTCATCATCTGCCAGTTCATCCAGGAATGTTAATGAAGACTGTTCGTTCCCCTTTGTTGCGCGATGTTTTCGAGAGTCAGAGGATTTTGCAACTCTGTCCACACGCGAGATAAAGTCCCATGCACAAACCTGGTGAAGTTCGCGGCCACGGAGCTGACAATCTGCCAATTGACTTCCCATGGCCTCTTCAATTATAGTGAGATCTTTGAGCTCATTTGGAACAGGGCCAAGGAAAGTCCTGTTTGCCAGAGCCAATGCTGGAGTTCTTCCATTTTTCAGAGAGGAGTGGCAGGATTCACATAGCGATAGAGATGACTGACCACCATCGAGAGGGAGAGAAACACCATGATGTCACGCAAAAGGCCGTCATCAAATGGCATAGGCGGAGGAACACAGTCAGCATGTAGCCATTTATACTGGTCAAGTAAAAGAAACTTGTCAGACTTCAGATCAGGGCGCTTCAGGAGATTCAAATCTAAACTTGGATCCCCAATATTTGTTGAACAATGGGATCGAAGAGGTGCGGACTCTGCACCTGCAGCACAAGTAAATGTTGGGAGTGCTTCGGAGCTGGTCGTCTCACGGAAGAGAGCAAGGATTTTATTTTTTAGGGTCTGCGGAACAAGCTGTGGCCATGCTTGGCGAATAAATTCCAATTCATTCTTGCGCTTGATGGCCTCAACTTCCTTTTCCTGTTGAGATCTCTCTGCATTCTTTCCTCTACGCAGTTGCAGGATGTAGTTTCTGAGCTTTCGCCGTAGCTGTGAAAGACTATCATCAGTGTCATGCTCAATACTGGGATTCGACAGGACTCGACGTAAGGGACTGAGAGATATTTTACTCCCACAGATGGCAGAGAGGATGTGTACTTGAAGGTCAGGATCAATATTATTCATTTGCCATTCGTTGACAACTTCTAAGCAACTGGGGAGTGTTGCACCGTCTAGGAGAGATATCGGAGCATGGGGAACGGACAGTTGGGAGCAGTCCCCGGATATAATATGCTGAGTAATTTGGCGGCAGAGACAATCCACAGAATATTTATCTTCAACCGGAATCCGATGCAAAGCTGCAATGGCTAGCAGAACCGGCTTTCGGTGAATTTCAAATGAATTGAAAAAGTCGGCAACAGATGCAGAGGAATGCTCATGTGTCCCCGAGGAACTGATAGTATTTAAATGACCTTTCAAAGCAGTGCGTAGCTTGAATCTGAGATTGCGGCTACCTAAAACAGGTATGTTGAGAGCAGCCGCCACATGAAACAGGCTTTCGGTTGACATGAGATCCGAATCAGCATTGAGAACAAGAGTGAGAACAGCTCTAGACATTTCAGCAGCACAGTCAAAGTCGCGGCATAATATCCGACAAGTAGAACGATCTGGTCTAGGGCTTGACGACACATCTACCAAATGATCAAAGTAGGCACCCGTAGTAATGTTGTGCAATAGGACTCGTCGGTACTGCGTCAAACTTAGGCCAGTTATCGGGATCACATGCAAATCAAGAGTTTTTTTGATGAATTCAAATCAGAATGGAATACAGATACACGACAAGCGGTTCTACAATGTGCAAGGATAATATCACAAATAATATTCAAAGAGGTCATAGATGCGGTTTCGGACGGTGCAGTCATGGGGGAAGGTGAGGAGCAAGATGAGGACGGGCACTGACTGGCTTCGAGCCCATCACAGGTGCACATATGCATCGCTATGAGACGCTTCAGAAACAGGTGCGAGCTGAGAGATATAGAAAACTCACAGTTTTTATGCTCATGATCATCACTCGCAGTCGGAAGGGAAGGCGGGACAGTGGGCGAGGGAACAAGGGTATGTGAAGAGGCTTGAGGAAGATCTCCATGAAAGAGAGTGGGAAAACGTGACGGTCATACGTACCTGCTAATCTGCCGGGTATAACGACGCCCGAAGAGAGAATAAAGGACGCATGGGGGAGAGTTTCTCGGCAAAAGAACAACCAGTCACGGCCAAGCACAAGATCATAGGCGAGATCCGAGCATATGCGTAGCTTGATATGCATGGAGCACACAGATTTTCCCGAGGGGAGAGCAAGAGGACCAGATGCGACAGATTGAA
This sequence comes from Mycena capillaripes, assembly GCA_029204075.1. Classification (NCBI taxonomy): domain Eukaryota; kingdom Fungi; phylum Basidiomycota; class Agaricomycetes; order Agaricales; family Mycenaceae; genus Mycena; species Mycena capillaripes. The sequence continues at coordinate 1,138,272 of JARHKZ010000018.1, forward strand.
AAGCCAGCACTCCTGAAGATAGAACTCAGTCAAGAGACAAGAGAGAGGCTTCGCAGGTTGGATCCACGGAGGATGACAGCGGAAGATTGCAGAAAAAGGCTGAGGTGGTTTGGAGGAGACGACGACATGGTGGTAGAGAACAAGCTGCATGCCACGTCGCACGTCCGTTTGATCGGGGGCCATCCGTCTGATCGGGGACCGATTTGTTCGGAATTGCCGAAAATGTAGAGGAATGACACATAACTGCTGACGAAAATGTGATGCTCTGCAAGTGGCTGAAGTTAGGGCTCCCTATAAGACCCGTACCTTACGGTAGCGGGAATGGGACAAAGAAACGATGTTCATACTTCACAGCTACGTCTGCGTGGTGCAAGGCAGCTCTTGCCAGGCTTGTTTTTCCCATTCCGCCGGCCCCTAGGATCGCGATTCTTGCACACTCTTGGTTGAGAATGTTTACAATGCTATGAAGTTCCGATTCCCGACCATGCAAAATTTTTGGGTTGGATGGCAGTATGGAAAAGGACTTGGAGCTAAAGAATTCTATCCTCAGTCTGTGTCCTTGCCAAGAAGCATTATACCTACCTCATGTGGGAGCTATTGGTTGTGGCATATATCTAGTTTGCGGCATTAAGTTCCAGTCAATTCTGGGGTCGAAAGTGCATACAGAGGAAGCCCTGTCTGAATCGGTTCTATCTGACAGACTTGAAATCGTTTCAAGCAGTTCCTTTTGCATGTTGTCCGCCATCTTTTTCAGTGCGCCAACATCCCTAAATGCAATGTCCCTGGATTCGATCTGTGTTTCATTTCATTTAAGTTGTCAATTCTGATCAATGTGAAGCTTCACTGGCTTGCCTTGAACACTTCCATGGTATGCTGCAACCCAGCTTGGCAATCCTTGAGCAATGTGTTCAGCTCACTCTGGTGAAAGAAATTTCTGATTCTATTCCCATCATGTTGTGCTTCCAGATATGTATGAATCTTATGCGCAGTAAACACACTGGTTGAATTTTCCAATTTGCTCCAACATCGAAGGTGGAAGGCTTCCAGGAATGTCGGATTGGATCTGGAGATTGACGATGGCGTACAGCACTTGGTGAATGTCTTCCATAAGCTGGATGCAGTCATCTTTGTTTTTCTTCGCGTTCTGCAAACATGTGGTGTGTATATTAGCGCAATTGGTCACTGGGATGACATACCTGAATCGCAGGGATCAACAATAGTGCTATATTTGAGACGACTCGCAAAGAGGAAGTTCCAAAAGCATCGTTAACCTCGTTCAGTAGCATGATCGCTTGTCTGAACCCAGTCACGATGTTGCTGACTCGTATTTCGCTGGCTAGGGGTTGCTGCGGCATCTTGAGAATTGTAGATGGTGCTGAGTGCTCCGTTCTTTTATCAGGCTCCCTGATCAGATGCCCGACTAGTCCGGTAACCAGGAATCCCACCAGTGTGAGATGCCCATCATGTTCAATCCAAAGAACCTGTCAGTGCGTACGAGAGTTCTTGAGCATGATGATGCCAACACTGGAACATATTTAAAATGTAATAAATTCTGAGACAGCTTGAGTCCTTTCGGAGAAATGGTAAAACAAAAGTAATCTCTCCTGGACGATGTTCTATAGTTTATATGATCCAGCTTTACCTCGTAAAACACTAACGCTGATAAAGATGCCTATTTTAAACAGATGCTTCGATGTCAACTCTTCCAATCTCTCAAGTCAGGCATGTATCGTTGTACCTTGTACCTATGTCTGCCAGAAGCAATGTCGCCGTTAGGCCTCAAGTTGAGCCGTCCATTTGTGTCTGCGGCATCTCGGCGCAAGCTGTAACACAATAATAACTTCGGGATGGCAACAACAGCGATTGCGGAGTAATGAACTGTGCCTTCCCACGTTGGCGAGCCTACGGCACTGGTACGGCACAGTTGAGCTTTTGAACTCCATCATTCGATGAACAAACTTCAGGACCAAATGCGTCGAAATCCAAGTTACGGATCCAGAGTCTCGACTAAGCCAGTTATATTATATTTTGAAGAACGCTACAGATTAAGTGACTCAATTCGTCCCAAAGAACTCCTCCGCCACAAACTCCCACACCTCCTGCGGCTTGTTAAACAGCTCCTTCGCGAACTGAGGCTTCGTGCCTTGTCCCCACACGTACTCCAGAAAAACCCGTACTCCAGAAACTCGTCCCCCATATCTATATATGGGATGGTATTGCAGAAGTTCAGGGTGAGATCGCATTGATGGGGAAGGGCTGCGGGGCGCGGCGTCGGCAAGGCCCGCGACAATGAGGTAGTCGAGGCCGTCGAATGCGGGGACGACACACAGCGCCGATGTCGTCAAAGAAAGGCTGCGAGTACGCGTACTGGACGGCGTTCACAATTTCAGGGACAGGCGGGTCCGTGAACTGGCTGTTATTCGTGAGGAGGTAATAGTTGAGCTGCAGCGACCTCAGTGACGACGAGGGAAAGGAGAGGAGGGCAGACGTACATCGCTGTAGTACTCATAGAAGTACGGCAGCGGTGACGACCGACTCCTGGCGCGTGAGCTCCCTGTCACGGAAACCGCTGGGAAGTCAGGGTAAGAAATCCTGCGGGAAAAGATTCCGCCGTGATTGCCCGAGTCGTCGGTCAGAATGTGTTTGACGCCGGCGGTCTCGAGCTTGGTGAAATCGTCGAATATAGTCGCGGAAATGCCATTGATGTATGTGTCGAAGTCCCTCTTGTCTGAAGGCTCGAATTGCCCGAAGTAGAGCACGCCGACCTGGGGGTGCGCAGCGAGTTGGTAGACATCGAGAGAGGTCACTGCATGCACATCAGTTATAAACAAGGATTGAAGAAGAGGAAGACAACGTAGTACGGTTGGGCTGCACGTGGTTCGTCGAGGCCGCGAGACGCGCCGAGGCGGAGCTGCGAAAGGCCCTGATCGTCGGGCGCACGACATCTTTCTTGGGCGTGACAGAGCGGCCCTGGACTGTGCGTTGGCTCTCGAGCGACGCCTCGGTCTGCAGCCCACACGTCTCCGTGATGAATGAGGCGGTGGTGTTGCCCGAGCCGACAAAAGTAGCCGCCCAGGGTACACTGAGTGTCCCCTGGCCATTGGAGGTCTCGAGCACCACTGTGACCGAGTCGGCACCGGGGTAGAAGCGCGTTGACCCAAGCGGCGAACCTCCTGGGTGAAGTCGTTCGAGACGGTGTCTGGGATTTTTCGTCAACGAGCCACTCATTGAAGGGTGCAGGACGACTTACCAGCACAGTACCTCTGCATCAGAGGTAGTGTGGGTTAACTGTATCCTACGCGCAAACAAGGCCCTTGTAGATGCTGAACTCCGCGGCGAGATCGACGAGGTGCTACGAGGCTGCGGCGCCGCCGATGACAATGATGCGCGCGCCGTCGTAAGAAAGGACATGGATATCAATGGATTCGAAGTACGCTTCTAGTCCAGTACGGTCCTGACCCTGGGAGTCGTAAATCACCTGGAAGGTGGGGGTATGCGGTGGGCGAGGTGGGGCTGGAGGCGAGCGTAGCGATGGAGAAGAGAGTAGCGATAGACAAGGGGAGGTTATAGCTGAACGCATCGGTGCAACCGGCTACGAAGAGTGTGTGGCCATCAGCCTCTCTGACCCATGCGTCCGTGACCTAGAGAGCCACTAGAGCAGGACGGAGTTGGGACGGAGGGGAAAATCCCAATGCGCACGGCGATATTGAGGTTCCGGTGCCGAACAGCTGTATGGCTCGCTTAACGCGGAAGGATGGAGTGAGAAAACCAGCAACGCACCTCCCAGAAGGGCCCCTGAGTTCACGTCGTGCCGCACTGGAAGATGAAGTTGAGAGGCAGGGTGATGTAATGGATGGTTGTGTTTGCCAAAGGCGCTACGAGTACACAAGCCACAACCTTTCCCACTCTTGACCGACATCTTGTCCGGCGGCCAACCGCTATAGCATCGCTGGAAAGACCTTTGCGTTTCAGGCGGCGAATCTTGAATGGGCTGTCGTACGCACTGCCCAGTCATCGCCCTCGGTGTCCTGGATCCAATTGTTCTGTGGCTAATTCCGATACTATTTTTTCTTCCGAAGCCTCTTGCGATTCTCGCATTAGAAAATATACAGCTTTTTCTCTGGGGTTCCCGCTCACAAACACCGAACAGCCCTCAAGTTCAGACGGGGACCCACAGAAGGAAACGACGGACCTCTCCGTGGCTACGATTTCTTCGGTCTCTGCGGGGCGGGATTTAGGACGCCGCGAATGCGCCGTGATGCATCCCGCAGATTAAATACCGCGAAATTTGGCTACATTCTCTATTCTTCTTCTTCCTTCCCCCCTTTTGATTCTTTTCTTTTACGAGGAATCAGATGTCGCCTCTTTCGCTTCTTCTGCTTGGTGCTGCAGCTTTCACGGGCGCGATCGCTACGCCCACCCAGCGTTCTAGTTCCGTCTCCCCACTGTCCAGAAGTTCCACAGAAGTGGATATGTACGTCGTTGTCCACTCTTGTTCTTCACAGGAAATAATCCTCACCTCTTCAGATCGGCGACCATCTGCCTCGCGTTCAACGAAAATTACTCCACCAGCAGCAACGGCTATGGGCTCCATACTTCCATCAGCATCAACGAGACCGTCATCGAGTGCATCTACCTCGACCAGTCTTCGTGCTACTATAACCGCCACGTCAGTAATGTACTCTGAGAAGTATATATGCTAAATTATTCGCTACAGGACGGAAGCATGATGCAGGGCTCGCACTACTGCCCCCATACTATCAACCCAACGCAGATCACAGTGTTGGTGTCCTGATTTTTGGAAGAGGATTGCTACTTATCCTGCATAAAATAAAGGTCAGAGCAGGTTTGCGTCAACGTCAACCTTGAAGCACACACCTTGATTGGTGCCTCCATCACCGTTACTGAACACCTCCTCGCCTGTGTGTACAGTGATTCGTCGATGTGCATGTACTCTGTGAGTTGACTGATGAGATCGTGGAATGAGTCTGACGATTACCATAGTCGCAAGGGTCGCTCCACCTGGGTGGGAGCTCGTGTCCTGTGACGGTTACGGCCTCAGCCTCAGCCTCGGTCTCGGTCTCGTCCTCCAGCTCCTCCTCCGCCGGTGCTGGCCCCGCGAGCTCCAGTCAAGTAGACGTGTATGTTCTATTGCCCTTTGTTCAATCGGAACCAAGTGCTCATCGTACGCTTTAGATCCGCGACCATCTGCCTCGCGTTCAACGAGAATTTTTCCGCCAACAGCAATGGTTACGGACTCCAGACCTCCATTAGCGTCAACGAGACTGTCATTGAGTGTATCTACCTCGACCAGTCTTCGTGCTACTACAACCGCCACGTCAGTAATGTACTCTGAGAAGTATATCTGCTAAATTATTCGCTACAGGACGGAAGCATGATGCAAGGCTCGCACTACTGCCCCCACACCATCAACCCGACGCAGATCACAGTGTTAGTGTTTTGAATCTTGGAAGAGAATTCTGACTTATCTGATGCGTACAATATAGGTCGGAGCAGGTTTGCATCAACGTCAATCTCGAAGCGCACACCCTGATTGGTGCCTCCGTCACCGTTACCGAGCACCTCCTCGCCTGCGTGTACAGCGATTCGTCGATGTGCATGTACTCCGTGAGTCGATCGAGAGAGAAAGCCTTGAACTTTGTCTAACCGCCACGACAGTCGCAAGGGTCGCTCCACCAGGGTAAGAGCTCGTGTCCTGTAACGGTTACGGCCTCAGCCTCGGTCTCGGTCTCGACCTCGTCGACCTCGTCGTCTTCGTCGTCGTGAGTCAACCGTCATATGCGCTGCGTAATACTGACCAGCACAACAGGAACATTGTCTGTGAGCCGTTAGATATCGCCATACACGCCGGCCACTTGGTCAACAGCAAAATCAGCGGGGAGTTCCTCGTCTGTACCTACAGCGACTCGGAAGTTTGCTCGTATTTCGCCGCCGTGAGTACCGCAACATCCCATTTCTAAGCCACATGAATGCATCTTAATTCCGCTACCATAAGAATGGCGTGTTCGACTCTGGCTCCAGCAACTGCCCGCAGTCCATCACCCCCGGGCTCAACAACTCCCAGCTCAGCGGCAAATTTCCTGGCGTGGGCGGCGCAGCGGCTGCTGGGGCTCCTGTGAGCGGCAATCTCGCGGACAATAACTCTACCAGCGGCAGCGGCACCGGCACCGGCACCGGCATCTCGATCTCGAAGCCCATCCTGATCGCGCTCCTGGCGATGAACGGCGTGCTCGTCCTCGCAGTTCTCGCTATCGCCTGCGTCTGGCTGTTCGGCCGCCACACCGAGGGCCGCCCCGCGCACCTCCGTGCACTTAGCACCGGCTCAGGTTCCTACAAGACCGTCGAGAGCGTGTCCGTCCCGCTCACGCACTCGGATGAGGGCCTCTACTACGATGCCCCCAAGCACTGAAAAACGCTCACGAATTTGCGACGATAGTCCGCTGTTTGTACGGGATTTCTATTTTTGTTTTATTTTATTAGTATCAGGATGGACATTTTTTGCTATGCTTATAATGCGCTTCGGCTGTATTAGTTTGTTCTCACCAGGATTAATTAATGCAATAGCAGCGTTGTTGCTCCTTGGTGTTCTCGCTGAGTAGTGCCTTTGTCTTCGTCCTGCAGAAAGAAAGTTATCACTTTTAAAATAAAATAAAAATCAAGGTTTTGAGTGAATTTTGAACTCTTGGAAGACTCGGGCCAGTACTTTGCTCAAGTTGAAGCATCCGCCCAAGTTGGCCTGACACCCAGACAATTGGCCGTTTGCAAATGAACGCAAGGATACGGACGACTATGCGCCATGATGGACCTACAGCAACTCTTGGCCTTCGGATACAGCTTGGCGTACGTTGGCCACGGCTCTCGCGTGTATTTTCGCTGAAGCTTTTCCTTCTCGACCAAGATATTTTTGACTTCGCAAGCTGGCCTCAGAGCTGACCCTTGGCCCGACTTACGTCTACCTTCCCTCCTCCCCTTTCCGACATTTAATCTCTATACAGACGATGGCCCGCCCTGCTTTCCGCTCCGATCTTCCGAGAATGCATCGGGTCCACAAATCCATTACTCGACGACGACTCCCTTGCCGTGTACTTCCCCCTTGTTAAGCGGCTGAGTGACTTGAACGATGCGGGGATACCTCGGTTTCCGCATGGAAGAAGATTTCCGGCATACGGTTTTCTTCGAAGAAGATCCACATATGCGAACCGTGGATGTGGCTGGAAAGGGTTTCTTATACTCCAGGGGTTGTGTTCTCCGATTCCTTCTGCTCGACATGTTTCGCTACAATCCGTCAACCGCGACCCCTGCAGATGTTGATGCGATCCCCGCCACAACCCGACGAGTAGATCCCTTCCACTTTTTGCTCCATGGATATCCAACTTACGACGAAAATGTTCAAATAGGAAAAGTATCTTTTCGATGTCATCGCAAATGCGGGAAGGCCGCGACATATATCAAGTAGCCCCTCATGCAAATGTTCAAATGAGCGGGGCCGACACAGACAACAGCCGTGCATTCAAAAACCTTCTGGTGGTGACAATCTGTATCATGCTCATTGTCGAGGTACGGCTTTAATATCCTGGCCGATTGTGAAGTATTCTAATTCGGGATGCCTGAGGCCGGAGTTAGACGTCCCCACCGTCGCCTCGCCCTCCAATTCGTTCGTTCTACATTCCATCTCGTATGTTGACCGCCGTTCCACTCGCGTTGTACTCGCCCCCCTCCTTCAGGAGTTTTTGACAAATTTCCCGCAAGTTCCCGCCAACAATTTCCCAGCACCATCAATCGAGCTGGCTGTCTACCGCTATCCAACTCTCTCTCCCCTCTGTATGCTCCAGGACCTCGACGTTGAGTCTACCACAGCGGGTGTGTCAACACAAGTGTTCTTCACCGTGGGTTTCTCGCGCAGCTGTGCTAATCACTGCCCGGTCCACAGACCACCTTGTCGTTGGGCAGTGTGAAGACTATTATTGAAAATGTATACCGTCATATATGAACCTCTAAATTTGACCGTCGCTCTTCGCGTTGGACCCTGGGACTACCTCATTATGGTATTCCTGGAAGTCGTGTAGTTCACCGAATGTTACACTACTTCCTCCAGCTCCTACTGACGGCGATTGAAAACGCCGAAGACGGCCACTTTCATCAAGGACTTTAAGGTAGACGCGTGTACTCGTCTCTAATCGCTTCTCGCTGATCCCCCCCAACGACCGTCTATCTCTTTCTAGGTCTAGGTTGTCTAACGCCGACTTGGCAGAAGTCCATTCCCGCTGATTAAAAGTTCAAACGTTATCTCGTGGTTTTTGAGGTAGGCCAGAATCATGGCATAATACCTCGGACCACCCCTGCGTAGAAGACTGTGCCTCAGGCTGCCGTCACAAGGAGTTCAGACCCAAATGGGGCTGTCAAAGAGATGCAGACATGAAGTCCGACGTCAAGACGGGCGTCGCGGGCGGCGGCACCATATTCGGCCGCATGGTGAAAATTTGGCATATTTCTTTCTGGGAAGGCTTTTGAGCAGTCTTCCGGACAATTTCAACAGCTGCCAGCGGGTTTCTCAGGAATTAGACGGACCGCACCCGGATAATAGTGAATCACAACACGACCATAGCGCGTCCCTTGGCGCGTCCACCAAAACCGAGCACCGCCGCGGCTTAGCTCGCTAACTGATTTCGGATCAATCCCTGATGTTATCATACCATCATAACCACCGCTCATGCTGAAACTTCATACATTGCGCTGGCCAAGCGCAGCCATTCGGGAATGCTGACTGTTCATCTAAGTATTCCCTGTGCTGCAATACATAACCCAGGAGTCAAGATGATTGCGCGCCCATCGGGGTTCGCCACTCCGGTCGTTCAACTGCAGGGCGAACAGTGAGCACCCGGCCCCCGACGCGATAGCCGAATCACCGACAGACACAGCGCGACGAAGAAGCTTCTCGTTTTAGATGACCGCCGAATATTCGGATGGAGAGGGCAGCGTGGGATGCGGTCATCTTAAGGTAAGTAGGCATTTTCTCAACAGCATTGTCCTAAGAAAAAAAAACCACCTTATCAAAATAAGGGAGGGACAAAAAGGACTCTTGAGGCAGAAAAATGCCACAAGTATCACTTCATCATATGTGTGTGTGTGTTTTGGCATACGTATGCACCCGACGGCAGCTCCCGCGTGTTCATCGTCCACGCCAAACATGTGTTGGCCAATCGCCCACGACGGAACTGTGGGTGGACTATGTGACTCGGTGGCAAGTGAAATAAGTTGCGGCTTATGCAACAGTTTACTACGTGTTCTAGAAATGAACTGTGCGCAGAATTCAGGGCGCACTTGTGCTATTGTGGAATCTTCCAGTGCATGGTCACTCGATATGGCGTAATTCACGGCATTTGAGTGCATGCAGAGAGTATAAAGGAAAACTATGTTCTCAAAGCTACGTGCGCACTGCTACAAGCTTTTCGTTATGTAAATCACCAATTGAACGTCGATTGCGGATCTCTGCGCGGCTTGTCACGATATCAAGCAGTGTTTATTTGCCCTGGAGCGCTACCGCGAGGACGAATGGAAATGTATCGTAAAAGTATCAATAAGTTAGTCTAGTCTAAGTTCTAGAATTCTAGTACATTATATTTTATGTTATCTGCAAGACCAGCCGCGGTGTGCTGATCAATCTATTCTGCGGCCGCACTGAAGCAAGAGAGCGGCAGCCACGCAAATTTCCAGTATCCCAATCCGTATGGCCTCCGCTGTGATTTCGAGTGCCACCGCTCCCTCCTCACGGGTCACCCGCGCATAATTTTGTGGTGCGCCGAGCCCGGAGGAATAAAGCTGCAACCAGGTGTAAATATCACAACGAACAAGATTGGCTGATAGACTCACGCAAATGGAGTCGCCGTCTGGTGCCCAGACATATGTCTTGCCCTTCCCTGTCATTGTTCGGTATCTGGAAAACTGAATGAGGATCTGTTGAAGGGAGGAACAATCAAGACGCGCCGTTTTTCCGGCGAGAGTGCTAGCCACTGTGAGCTCTGCTGCTTCGATACAATTCCACGGATCTCGATGACCGGATGCTTCGACCACTCAATGATGATCATCGGTTGGTTTGCTGCATTGGTAATGACGGTGAATCCAGGCGTCGGAATGTCGGTATTGACGCGAAAGTATGTCTGCCCTTGCGGACCCATGACCGTGGAGTTGAGGATGGTTGGGCTGAATGAGGTGAACCGGAAGGAGACGAACATCGAGGGCGAGTTCTGCGTCGGGTAGGGTAGTGCCCCAAAGATGGAAGGTTGGGGCACTGTGTTGCTGCTGGACGCTGCGTTGTTATTGCCTGGGTTTGGCCATCCACCCTGTGCATAGGGATTGAACATTGCCGTGTAAATTTTTTGAGTTGAATAGATGAAAGGTCGATGACTTGAGAGAGAAAGTTCTACTCAGCTTAAATACGACCACTGCCGACTCATTGGCCAATTTGGATGCTTTTGCGAATATGGCGGGGACTGCAGCCCGTATCCTAAGGAGTATCATCAGCCACCAGAGCACATGAAATGGCGGTGACCGTGAACCTACGCGCGACAAATGATCGCCGAGTTCAATATAGTTTCAACTCGGAGCTAACGATTTGCAACATACACCGCTGTATTCTCAGCACTACCTATGGGCAAGTTGGAGAAGCTGAGACTCGAACTGTCAACCAAAATTTTCTTTACATTCAGACCATAGACGAATCCCGACACGTCAGATCTGCACGCAACGGCGCGGTGATGGACGGACAGTGAGCTGACCGGTGTTCAAAAATAAGAAATGAGTTCTTCTGAGTCGTTTCGCTTTCGAAAGGGAAGATGGAACACATGGAACCTGTGGAACCGCACTCGGCAACGCGGCAGTGTGGCATTTTACCCTTGTCGCCGGCCCCTCTGTACAATATGTGGTTGGTCTGTGCTAGCTCTATTCAAATTCACTCCTCAGGGGTTCAAAAGCACCTGAACGGGTCTTGCCGTTTGCACAAGTGAATGAGAATCGATTTGAATAAACTTCTTGTACATAGACGCTTGGTTATTTGACTCCTATCTATGGTTTCACGGCTGCGCGGCAACAGAATGGACAATGAAGTGATACGTCCTTGGACTTGAAGGGTTATATGTGGTTTGTGGCTGCGTGTGCGTGAACCGGCGTGAAAACTGGAGCAGTGAGCGCGCAAATTGGCGAGATTATGTGTGTCATGGAGGTGTCGGTCTTGGCGTGGATACCGATGATAGGCGCCCACGACGTTTCCCACGATCGATGTCTGATGATGCCGAGGACCTCTGACGAGGATCTTTGCGACCATCCCAACTTGGAAAGACGAGCATCCGCCTTCAGTTTGCACGTAATTGATGACAGTGTCATTGCCAGAGCTTTTGTTTTTTCTTCTTTTTGTGATTTGCTGTGTTGAAACACAATCCTGGTCATAGGGACCTGTGTTTTTGTTTTCCGCGACGCAAATCCTAACTCCTCCCTATCTTCTCTTTCGAATTCAACGGCTCGGGTAACTTTGATGAATTGGAACGGATCAAGACTGAGTCTCCTTCGGTCAGTCTTCTTTTGGTAGAGTCCGAGTCTATGTTTTATATTGCGCTGCCGTTCAAGTCTGAATTGAAACATAGATATCTTGGAGAACATATGTGCCTATAAGAGCATACAGCCTCAAAATTTGAATCATAGTGCATGCGGTCTCAGTTCGCGAGGGTCCAGGAACAATTCAACACCGGTTTAACGGAGATCAAAAGCTCCTCAAGCAGCAATCGAAAAAACTGCAGCGGTATGTGTCCATCCAATATCTCAGGCATCGGCAATAGCTAATGGATATACATGTCGAAACTTCCGTGCAAGCCGAGGTCGGGTCCCGAATTATATTGTTCTCACTGATCTGTCCAGATGCACCATTAATAACATGCATCGTTGCCCGTGACGTGATATAAGACTGAGCGTCGCAGATCCAAAAAGACGTAGAACTTGACGCAAATGCAAATGGATTAAGTATACGTAGCTCCTCGGTTTTCAAGAGATTGAATCCAGCGGTTGAGGTACAGTGTTCCACCGGTCAATGAAACACCACTAGTCACTGAAACAGTGTGACAATTTCTCTCCTGTGTCGACGGTATCTTCCATTACCCTTCTGAAATAAAACACACACACTCATGTGGTAATCAGTTATGTCTGGACAAAAACTTGAGGACTTTCTATCTGCTCAGCGTCGAAGCAAGTTTAAGAGCGCTGGTCCCAACCCCAACCATTCCGAGTTCAATCTCACTTTCAACAAGGAGAAATATGACACAGTTTGTTTTCGCGTTGTTGCATTGTGGTGTTCGACTGATATTTTGTGGATAGCTGGCGGCGAAGGTTGGCTCATACCTGCAGGAGAATCAGTTCAAACTGCAGTTCACCACAACGAATACCCATGGATCGTCAAAGTCCGTTCTCATCCGGTCACTGAACCAAACGATCGAAGAGATCATTGGTTCAACCCGCACCAAAGCAGTTATTTTGTACGACAGACTTGCAGTCTTGTACTTCTATCCTGAGGTCAATTCTTGATGTATTCAGTGGTGGCGCCTTTTCTTACCTTTTTCGTGGAGCTTCGCCCCCATTTAATTTCAATGCATGTCGCCACACAGTGCTATGGCATTTGCCGAATTAAACCTCGGATAGGTATACAAATCCAGACAAATGTGCAGAACACAGAATTTTAGAAGACTTGCATTGCATCCAAGACGTGACCGACGTCCGAACTGGTTGAGGAGCCGAGCCGGCGGCCCGGTGATAACTCCGAGTCAATGACATCCCATCAAACGCTCCTTGTCCTCTCCAGTCATCTTGGTTTTGAGCTTGTCGCCACCTTCTTACGATTCACGGCCGTAGATTTATCTCGCTATAGTACTGCGAGCCCCCCTGTAAACGACCTAGTTCCATAGCCAGACTCAGAGGCTCGGCTTAGAACTGTGCTACATCCGATCCAAATGGCCCAGGAACGACAGCCCACACGTGTGGAACAGCTATGGTTTACCCCGGACACAATTGTAATCCGAGCGGAGGATCAGGTTTTTCAGGTCTCGCGGGCTGTCCTGGCAGCGCGATCGAGCGTTTTTCGCGATATGATCGCCTTCCCGCAGCCCACTGGTGGAGACACCGAACTCTTTGACGGTACTCCCGTTGTTCGCTTGCATGATACAGCAGAGGACGTCACTGCATTTCTCCGTGCGATCTTCGACTCCAGGTTCGTTTATCTCTGATTTTCAATTCTGAGTCGAATACAGCCGCTTATTTTTGGTGGGAATAGCTATTTCATGCCGCCACCTGCTCCTATCGAATTTGACTGCGTGCTTGGAATTCTGAGACTCGCCCACAAGTACGATGTATCCTATCTCTATCGTCGAGCGTTGGAGCATGTCGCGGCAGACGGGTTGGACCCGTCTTTTCGCGACCTCATCGCGAAAACGACGAGTGGCGGCCACTTAATCTACCCACCCGAAAGAAGGTCCCCGGCGACCAACTTTTCCATGATTGCGGCCGCCACGGAGGTGGGGGCAACGTGGTTACTCCCATGGATGTACTACAGTGCGTCGACCTTCATGCCGGATGAACTCCTACCATTTATGGATGGGACGTTGGACCCGCACGTCCGAAAATGCCTCGATGGCCAGATACACCTCCTCCGGGGCACCATCTCAGTCAACGAGTTTCTGGTCTCCAGTGGAAGCGCACTGTGCGCAACCGCTGGGGCTTGCAGTCGAATTCGTTCTACGATGCTGGCCGAGCTATTTGACAGCGTCAAGAAGGGAGAGGCGCTAGAGCCGCTGTGTGAGTGGACCGAAGCCGGCGAACATCCCCTTGGAACGAAAGGTCTGTGCGCTTCGTGTTATGATTCCGCGCAGGCACGCCATATGGGGGCCCTCTCGGCTTTCTGGGACAGTATTCCCAGTGTTTTCGGGTTGCCCCCGTGGAACGAGTTACACGCGCTGAAGACGGCGGTGATGGAGGATGAAGCTGACACGTAGCCGAATGTATTTCTTGACTCTTGCTTGTTTTCCTGGGTGAATCCTAAGTTCTTATTGCTGGAAATTTGGAATTTTAGCTGAACTTGTATTGGTATGGCACATATACTGTAAAAATAAAAAAAATGTGGCACAACCTCGCAAAAACGGCCGAAAAAGACACAAGTTCGGCTGAAAAAAGTGAAAAATGCACCACTTGTCAAAACATGGTCATAAAAACTCGCTACATCCACCCCGCATCACTTTGGGAGCACAGGTGAAAAAAAACAAGTTGAGAAATTGCACATGTTCAACACGAGAAAAAGGCACAACCCAGACCAAGTAGGGGAAAAAACACAACCTGCAGTGTCAAAAATAAGACACAATCTCGAAGTTGCTCATAAAAGCTCAAATGTAAACTTGTGATCGGATCACACTGCCACAGACACTTCTTCGTATGAATCACGGCATTGAAACAGACTTTCAACACTCTTTGCTTTGTGGTTTCATCTTATAGAATACAGTTGTACATACAGAGTCATGATTTTTAGACCGACGTGGTACACTTTAATGCTCTCAGTGATGCTCCCGGGGCTATATCTTTGCAGAAGAAACTGCCACAAACAGCAGTATAGGTGGGACTATTGCAGTTCTTGACGGTGTCGAGGGTTAGTAGGTCCATGCTGAGAGGAAGCGGATGGGGGAAAAGAGAGAGAAAGAGATAGGAGATTGACCACAAGCAAAATATAGCTAAAGTATTGCGCCACTTGATTTGGATTGGAAGTCGGACAATTTGAGATATAGGTTCATTGCTGAGAGGGTCAGGTCCAAGTTGTGTCATTTTTTCGTTTCTATTTCAGTTGCATCGCAAGTTAGTTTGAAGTGCTTGGGAGTAAGATGTGTCATTTTTTGGGGGCCAGCACATGATTGGTAAGTTGTGCTTTTTCTGCATCGGTGTCTCAAGGTGTGTATTTTGCTTTATCTAGGTTGTGCGTTTTTTATGATGTGTTTCCATGAATTATTTTACGGTATATAGCCCATATATTGGTTGTACAGCAGTGTTCTAGGTAATATAAAGACAAGGAAAAACTGTGAAGCGTGAGAATTTCAGTGGATGGGAATACCTGCGCCATGTATAAGTACAATGGTGTCCAGATTAATTTGATGCCGGAGTTATGAGCCTCGTTACATCGGCAAGTCTTCAGTGCAGCTACTCACTTGGAGATCCGAGGTGCGAATGAGTGCGATGAAATTGAATAAAAACCAGGTTGCGGTATTAATACATTTCTCACGATGGCCCGGACCTCCGCACAGGATCGTGGGGACGGCAAAGGGTTCACAATAATCGTAGGGGATTTGTTTAAACGATCTCTGTCTAGACATGAATTGGCGTTTACATAAATTTCTTGGGCTCATCCTTCACGTTCGTGTTCTAATTATACAAATACGGACATACTCGTCATTCACAGTTACGCTTAAATGATACCGCCTATGCAAGTTCGGCGAATCCAACACCGGGCTGGGCGAAGTCAAAGACCGTGTACACGTTTTGCATGAAGCGGTCCCCGAGCAGCCAAGTGCTTCCGAGACCTGTATTCTGCTCCGCGAGCGCACCGACGCAGAGATTCGACTTGGCCTCGGTCTGCGCCATATTGAAGTTGTCGGGTGAAACCGCCCAGTTGCCCCCCCAGTTGAATGAAATCTCCGGCAGGGTGTCGCAGGGATACGAATAGTAGCCTGTCATGATATCAGAATTTTGCGAGCGAGAGGCCACAGGGTAATGCACCATTGTCCGAGTCGTAAATGGCCGAGCCGGGTATTGCGTTGTACACTTGATCCACAGCATTGGGCGGGCCAACAATCAACGTCGTACCCGAATCGATAGTTGTTGGGAATTTCGATACCACGGAAGATCCGCCCACCTTCACGCTCCCGCTGAAGATCTGCCAGAAACCAGTGGGTGGGACTGATGGTACTCGATTGCGCCCTTGAACTTCTTCGCATCGGTGCCGCCGAGGAAGAGTTCTGAACCATTTCTAGCGAGAAAGAACCCGAACTGGTCCATGTTGAGTGTGCCTTCCTGTTCGGCGGTGTTAAAGAACGGGGTCATGTTCAGTTGAGAAAGCGCGGGGAACTCCAGCCTGAGAGTACCGGATCGTCGGAGAACTCCGACGACAGGGTGGTCACAGGACTGAAGTATTGGTTGGCCGCTTCAATTCCCGCAACTGTTACGAGGTCCTATAGGATTGTGAATTATTTTCCGAGCAACACAACCCAGGTCCACAAACCGTGACTATAGGCCCGCTGACCATTGAGTTTTCACCATATTTTATGCTAAACTTGCCCGGCTTCTGTTGTGCCGTGGATGAGCGCGACTCGTCGAATTTCGATTTGGAATCACAAGTCGGGTTGACGCAGAGCGAAGGCGGAACCCAAAGATCTGAGGAGCCGGCTATGTAAAGAAAGTGTGAGAAGATGAAGTTACAACCGGCGACCAGCAACTGACTGTCGAAATCTACCTGGAAATGCTGAGGAGGGGCCCCTATACAGATGGGCCCAAGCCATTCTGAACTGTTTTCATCCGTAAGTGGTTCGGCGTGGCGCCATTCCCTGCGCGCCTCGGCATCTCGCGAAAGAGTTGCCACGGGCTTGATGACCGCACCCTGAAGAACCGAGATGAAATCAATGGACATTAAGCAGAGATTACCATGGACTCACCGCAGGCAAGGCTTCAGGGCCGAGGTTCTTCTCGAGGTTGATTAAATTTTGACGGTGTTCAACATGTGAGCGGTCGCTGCGGGTGCTTTGTTTCGATCGAAGATGCCATTTGGAAGAGCAAAATCATTCCTTTTATGCAGAGGGACGGCGATGGGTTGCGGCGCGGATGAGGCAGTGGTAGATACTGCGGGAGTGGCAGTCAAAAGCAAAACTGCTGCGGGGAACATGGTGCTATGACGGAGAAAACAATGAGAACGAGAGCACTGGACAAGGTCGTGAAGCCTCTCCTTTTATAGCGCCCACGGAGGAGGAGCCGCGCACACCCTTTAGTGTAGAGGTGGGTCCCAGCCCACGACTAAGATTACCGTCACCGATCGATGTAATAGACGTCAGTTTCTAGGCTGAATAGTGGGTCCTTGAGAGATTTCTTGAATGCCACAGATGGAAGCCCAGTCTAGGAAGGCAAACATCGTTGAGGCAATTCGAACGACACGCCTCAGATCGTGGTCAAAGGAGGGAAAGGAGGGTTCGAGGCAGCGGCGGATCGTGGCAGACTACATATATGAGGAATAGGAATTGAAAAACGTGTCGTCGTGCGCCGCAGTGGGAATTGACCCATCCAAATCGAGAATTGTATGGCGGGCTGCTGATTGAGACCCGTCTCAAGTGCTGATCGTCCTGATTTGGATCGCATTAGACAGTTCGCGGCCGTCGCGGAACTCGGAAATGAACTGGTAGCTCGTCATGAGACAGGAAGTGGGGAAACATATCACCAAAGGAGTTAAAAATATGCAGTAGAAAACCGGTTAATAATTAATTCCATCACCGCACAAACCGCCAAGCCTTTTTGGATTTGACATTTTGCGGTGCACGCTGATCAGTCAGGACTCAGGAACGCAAGTGACAGGAGCCTAATTAACTCCGCGACGTCCAGCGCAGTCTAGAGCATTGATAAAAACGCAGCCCCATCCCAATCGTTTGTGTTCCTCCTCACACACGCCATCATGGCTAGCTGCGATGGCTGCGCGCACAAAATCTCTGCCAGAGATCCGCGGGTCCATTGCCTCGACTGCTCCGACTATGATCTGTGCATCGGCTGCGCCTTGGGCGAGCAGTTCACGGGCACACACACAACAGCGCACCGGACAACCGTATTCAGGATGAGCGGCGATGGGCGCCGGCACGCCGCTGTTGAATCGTCGGCAAGGATCGTTTATCCCGATGCCCTTCAGCTGCAGCAGACCACGATTATTTCCGCTGCAGTACCTGCGCCTACCCTGCCGGAACCCTCGCTGAAGGCTGTCACAGGGGGAACAACCAGCGATTATGCTGAGGCCATCGGTGTTTACGTACGCCCTTCGTCCGCGCCCGAACCCGCCACCTCCACGGCAACGATACCGCATGTGGAAATAGCCGTAGACGGGTGGGGTCCGTTCTTCTTTGAGGACATGGCCCCCACACCAGTCTTCGTGCACCTCATGAGCGCCATCCTCGCGTATCTCGACACTGGGAAAATCGGCCACCTCGTCCCCGAGGCGTATTCGCAATTCCTAGACGACCAGGGATATCCTCGGGATTGTGACGCTTGTGAGTTTATGGTCTCCGACTTTTACATGCAAGAGGGGGTGCTGACAGAGCCGTGCTGGCAGGGAAGTCGAATTTGAACGAGAAGCGCGGACAGAAGACGGAGGATGTCGCGGATGCGGGGCTCAGGCGCGTGTTCGACCTGTACGGGATCGAATACATCCTCCGCCCGCGCGCGCGCGGGCCCAACGACAACCCGAACACCGAGAAGTCTGTGTCCGACGGCCTCATGCCGCTCCTCACGTTGAAGGGCTTCATGGAGATCACCTCCATCGAGATGCTATGCGACCCGAATGCCGAGTGGGGGAATATCTCCCGTGCGCTTCGTTCCTGGGACCTGGCGGCTGTGCGCGGATGGGGGGACGTACCACGTAGCGTGCTGCCCGAGCAGGCGGATAAGCGCATGGAGGCGAGGGTCGAGCGCGCAACGACGGTTTCGAGGGAGAGGCAGACACGCCAGCTGGAGGCATCGCGCGTCAAGAACATGTTGCAAGCGATTGGAGAGCAAAATTCATTGGATCTGCTTGATGATCGCAGATATTATTATACGTACAGGTAGGCTCGCGAACATTATGTTTGGGAGAGCTGGTTGTTGGTAGATTTCAGAAATGCATGAATAGTGTGGGCGGAGGGTGATGTCAGTCAGCCACACTAGAGAGTGGGCAAATTTTTAATGCACATGTACTTTGGAATTAGCTTTCCGGTGTCGGCGACATGGATTGAAAATTCTAGGTCGCGCACTTCGCACATGGATTCAATCGAACATGGTATGCACAATACCGCAAGCATTATTCTGTTGAAAGTTGTTTGGGATTAGAGTCACTAAGCTCAAGACTGGTGCCCTATGTTGATGTGGTTCTCGAGCAAAAGTGGATGGCGGGCAAAAACAAAGAGCAGACGGAAATTGCCGATCACTTCTGATTGTTTGCTGGAGTTTGGCACCTTGCTTGTCTTCCAAAATGCACCGCTGCTCGACGATCTTGGAAGTCGTGGAAATGATACTGGAGCGACTGTGTGGCTGCAAGTTCGAACACGCGCCGTGGAAGCAGCCCTGGTTCAACGACGTCCCCGTCGCGACAAGAGTACATATGCAGGTTCTTCAATGGTCCCGCCATTACTTGCTTGTGGAAGTCTGACGTCCTGGTCAACCTCCTTCCTTGCATGCATTTGGATTTATGGAGCTTCACCTCCCGGCCGCGCTCAAAGCGACGCCCTGGACGTTTGTGCCCCTCCAGCATCGGTAGCTCTGCCACGCTGCGCCTCGCCGCCGCGTTCCCCAATGCGCTACTACGCAGACACCTGTACGTGAGCGCTGGCTCGCTCTCCGCCATCTTACGTGCCACCGAGGCTGACATAGACGGGCGCGAGCGCCACTACACGCCGCGCGATGGCCGATTCGGTCTCTGCACCCTCCGACGCGGACGCTCTCCGCGCCCCATCGATCATGCGCTGCGGGATGCACGAGTCGTCCATAGCGCCCCAGACCGGACGGGATGCGCTTATGGCTGCGTATGTGTGGCTGAAAGGATGGCCCGATACACATGCTCGCTGGCAACGGGAGCGAGGGGTGCGTACGTGCTATCAATTACTTCCTTCCTTCCATCTACCTGTGCAAATCCATTGCGTCTTGCCTCCAATTGATCAATTGATTCCTTCGCGCGCGCGCAGCTCACTTCCGCCGCACGCTCCCTCATCACTCTCCACCTTCTTTCTCCTCCTTTCCCGTTCTCTCGCCCCACTCGCTTTCTCTTTCCCCTCCCCAGCTCACGCTCTTCTCTTTCCAGGAACCAAAACATTGACCTCCTCCACACCGCTGCGCCGCCGCGCCCGATCCTCGCAAAACTGTGCTATTTTTCTACCGACACATCTATCCATAATCCATCTATCTATTCCCTGCATCACGTGGACTTGGGCACGCACTAGTCCTACTTTCTAATTACGTGCCACTCCTGCTTCCATGTACCCATCCCAAGCCATCCCATTTGTGTTGGTCAGTCAAGTATCGCGCGTGACATCCCTGCCTCCCTCCTTAACTTGCCAGTTCTCTGGTCTTCCTTCGCGGGCTGACGCGCTCTCTCCAGTTACCTCCTCCTCGCAAGTGATGCGTGATGCACCATTCAAGGTCCAGTATCTTCCTTCCTTCCTTCCTCTTTTCTTTTCTTCGTTTTGCGTTCGGGGCCCGGGCGACGTGGACGCGAATACGGAGGTGCGCGATGTCGGCGGAGGTGGAAGTGGAGGTGTGGACGCCTCCGTGCCCGCACTGCACATCTACGTGCGTGAAAATATGGGGTCCGGGGATGAACGTGCCTATACGTCCTCCGCCCCTCGACCTGTGTGATGCGCATACCGCGTTTCGGTTTCGATTCGGTGAGGGTGTACGCGCACGCGGACATCACATCCATGGCCATCCACTTGTGGGACGCCCCTTCGCGCGCGCTGGTTCTATACCGCGAGCATTTACGTCGCACCCTGCCGCACTTCACCCCCTCTTGTCTACGGCGCCGTGGCCGCGGACGGGATGGTGCCTGTCAAGGGGCGGATGCGTGCTTGTGGGTTTGTACACGCTGGCAAGAACTTCACGGGGTGTGTGCCCGAGGCGGGGCATTGTTCCTCGAGGATGTTGTGGGACGCGCGTGGGGGAGTACTGTAGGTGGGTGTACCTGTCGATCTTGTGCTGTACTTAGCACGGATTGAATTTGATTCAAGCCGAATCGCGCTTATATTATGCCCGAACGAGAAGCGGGATCCAGCATAGTGCCGACATCTGACCTGGCTATCCACACACACGAGGAATCGGAAATCAAGTCTGTTGCGGCATACGTATCTACAACTTTACTTCAAAGATTAAAATCTAATTTTTTTTGTGTTAATAAAGGATAAGAATTAAAATGAGGAATAATAACATTCATTAGATCCTCAGGTTTAGATACATTATACGAGAAGGCCGGGTGAGATTGTTATTGTTTGTGCGGACGAGTCGGGATTCAGGACAAAGGTTGATATCGTATATGGCCATGAACCTAACCTATATCTGCGATAGCAGTTGAAGCAGCTACGAGATCCCGTGCCGTGTTTCATAATCATCCTCACGCAAGTCTCTCATGCATTGGATTCAGCGACATGCTATTGTTGAGTTAGAACACATAGCCACATCAACGGTAATCCTTTCATCATCCATCGCAAAAATAAAGCTAACTAGGTCTGTCTCCCGTGCAACGACGCTGAAGATCTGCCTTTCCCAGGTCCGATCGAGAGTTTTAGGTCGAGGCTGGAGTTCAACGGACCAACTTGTTCTTGCCACTTGGAAGTTTGAAGATTATTATATGAAACGTGAGGAAAACAACAAAAAATAACCGTGAACTACCCTTATATCGACCACCACTCTCAGTCAATGCGGAATTAAATTACCTTGACGAGTTTCTGATTCAGGTCCAGGCATACCAACGCAACAGCGACGCCCTCCAGTGCGATTAGCCGCCGCATCTCTATGGGGCTCACAGCGCGGTCGGTCAACCGCAATGTGACGGCATCCAAGCGCTCACAAACTCCGCCCCCAGCTCGGGATTCTAGCATGTCCACTAGGATCCTATCGCGGAAAGCATACCTCCCGTCGATGAGCAGGCGCTTTAGGTTGGGCAGGAGAGGAATGCGACCGGGATACATCTCCAGCGGCTCAAGAAGCTTGTCCGTGATCACGGTCGAGAAACCCTCCACCACTGCTAGGCTCTCCAACGCCGGCGCCAAATTCAAGATTCGGATCAACTCTGAGACTCGCATCCAGGGTTTCTTGAGGACGAGCGATTTCAGGCTGCACCCCGAGCGCTGGAGGAGTGCGGCAAGCTCGGAAGGCTGCTCGAGAGACGTTATCTTGAGCGATTCGAGAGAAGGGGTCGTGAAGTGATTGAAGAGGTCAGCCGCTATGGCCATACCCGGGGAGAACTCCACGTTCCAGGTGGACACGCTTGGCAAGACCAAATGTTTGGAACCCCAACGATCCCGCCACCCTGCAAGCTTGCATGTCAGCGTTGTCAGTCTGGAGAAATCGCTCAAGTCGAAGGCCGTCTGGCGATCAAGGTATAAGGAACGAATTTGGGAAACTGAGATTAGGCGGGGTCTGTAAATGCCTAGGATAACCTCAGTATAATTGTGAGGCTCATCACAGTAGATATGCTTACCAAAGTTGCCATCCCACTTCGTTCCGATGAGCCGGAGACCATGGAGACGTCTCGAATGCTGCGCGATGAGGTGAAAGGTTTGCGTTTCGTGCATGCTATTTTTCGGACTCTGCCTCGCATCCACCCAGATCGTCAGCGGGAGCGCCATCGATCTTCCAAGGTGCAGCTTTAGCCAATCGACCACCCCAGAATTGAGATCGGATAGTGAGAGCGAGATCGACGTCCATAAAAGCGGGTTATTAAGCGCGACTGCCCTCCAGTGCCCGCATACTCGCGACAACAGCGGAAGAATACCTGTTCCGACGGGCTCAACGGCCTCCGGGTTCGCCGCCATGAAGATCTCGAGAAGTACGTCGACAGGAACGCGACGGATAGGTGCCGCCTGGAACAAGTCCAACGTGAGTGGAGGAAGGAATGCTGACTCTCTGCGCTGAAGTGCCTTGTGCCGCTCGTGCAAGGCCTTCTGCTTTTCTTGGAGAGCTTGGTGCTGGCTCTTGATCGGCACCAGCGTCTCCTCGATTCCCTCTAGCCTGGCAGAAACCTTAGCACAGAGGTCGCGAATACGAACGAGGCTCTCTATTGCTGCGATCTTGCGCTCGAGAGTTTCGTCTCGAGGCTTGGCGTCCTGTATCTGATTGTCGAGGTCCTGGATACCAGCCCGAATTTCCGACAAAAGGGCGTCGCTTTTGACGAGATGATTAAAGAGGAGCTCCGTGTCCCTCGTATCTGCCATTTGTCCGCAGTTTATACCACTGTAACGCAACTGTAAGTGTAACGACGAACCGAGGAATCAGGCCAGTGTGAGGAAGAGATAAGAATGGTAAATGGACATACGGTGGGCAGGAGAGAATGGCTAGTAAAGATGCTTGAGTTAGCTAGGGGATGGAAAAGGGAAGAGATGACAGGAGTCTTAGAGAGCACTCTTGCCGCCCGATCATACAGTGTTCCGCTTAAGGGCTAAGCCTTATCTTGCATTAAGCCTTATTAAGACCTTAATATTAAGGCTTAACAAGGCTGCAAAATCGTCCTAAGGGCTAATTAAGGTTAATGATGCCATCAAACACGGTCGACATCGATGCCGATGCGCATGGAAATGTTGTTACTGATTTGCCAGTCCCAAACACTCAGCATAATGGCTTCTTTTTTTTTTGAGTGTTCTGCGGCTTTTTGAGGAAAAAAATATAGTAAAATGGACATACACCAGTTGTTGATGGAGTTGTTGGTCGCAAAACACTCAGGGGAGAAACTGAATGACCGAGAACCGGAGGATTCAGGCAGCGATTACAATGGGGTGGAGTTGTACACATTACAGACAATTTACGGTCTGTTTTAGCTGGTAAAACAACAGGGAAAATTTTATCCTAAGGCCTTAATTTGGGGGCCTTAATTAAGGGTTATTAATGTTTAAGGCCTTAGCCAAAATTTTCACCCTTAATAAGCCCTTAAGGCGGAACACTGCGATCATAAGGTAATTTTGATCGCGGCGGTTTCGGCATATTCAAACTCCGCGCCCACTCGCCCATCGTTGTACACGCTAAATCCACCTGCCCACTGCCCCTATAATCCAGCAATGGTCCTGCCTCGTTTGAGGAGTTAGGGCAAGCGTAGCACGCCCTAACTCCGGGTATGAGCTTTGTCGCCCTGCCATGCCGGTTAGGGTTACCGGTAAGGGTTAGATGGGAGGATATTGTAAAAAGTGCGAACGAGGCTCCAGTGCCGACCTGAGAGGTCCTGGCTTTGGGGACCCCCTGAGCGCAGCAAGAGAGGGGAGAGGCCTGGAATGGTCGGTCCTCTTCAAGCACACGAAGGAACAAGGATCTCTGTACCAAATTATATCCTAATCAATAAACATCTACCCTATAATCCTTGAAATTATTGAATGAGGCTTTGAGTAGCGACTTAGGCTGACACAAGGCTGGCTATGCCGACCCTTGCCGCCATCACCTTCGCCATTTCTGCCTCAATCAAAATTCCCATATTTGGTTAGGGCCTGGCGGCGGAAAGTGCGCAAGTCTCAGAGAGCGATCGCAACGCTCGTATGATCGACCCAATCGGGAACTGTTCTCTTCGGCCATTTATAAGACATTATAGAATTCTTCAAGCGAATCGGCTTCGACGGGAATGTGGTCTTCTTTTTTTGGGGTTGAAAAAATAAGGCCCCAGTCCGAAGGAAAGGTTCTCCCAGGGCAGAGGCCCCGAAAAAGCTCCTTACCCTTGGAACCCGCTTTTACTTCAAGCAAGTTGCGCCAACGAGCGCATAAACGAGCCATTGCGCCGCGAGATGGGGTCACCCAACAAAAAAGCGGGTCGCGTGGCTGATGCCGTTGCATTCTGAGAAAAGAAAAAGCCCACTGATGCTCAATTACAGCCAGTTGCAGTACCGAAGGCGCGCACAAAAATTTTCGGTTTTGGGATAGTTTCAAAGAATTCCCGTTATTTCAGTCAGTTCTTTACCGATTCCGATAAAAAGTAGATAGATCTATTCGGTTAATTCACGCGCAATTATTGAGAGAAGTGAATTTGTGAAAATATTATGTATTAGGTAATTTCTGGTTTTGGGCTGTTTTCGCACCGAAAGCTGTCTAGGATGCTGAGAACATGTCCCAGTGGCCTAGTATTTAAGTATGGACAGTACCTATAACCAAGGAAACATGTGACAGAGTCAGAAACACAGATAAATCATGTACAGCCCCTCTAGCCTCCTTGACTACATTTGCCAGTTTTGGCATTGAGAGATATTGTAAATATTGCATTTATCTAGGGTTTCTGTATATTTTGGCTCTATCACATGTTTCCCTAGCTATACATGTTGTCTGTACGAAAATGTTAGGCTGCTGGGACATGTTCTCAGCATGCTAGACAGCTTTCGGTGCGAAAACAGCCCAAAACCAGAAATTACCTAATACATAATATTTTCACAAATTCACTTCTATCACTAATTGCGCGTGAATTAACCGAATAGATCTATCTACTTTTTATCGGAATCGGTAAAGAACTGACTGAAATAACGGGAATTCTTTGAAACTATCCCAGAACCGAAAATTTTTGTGCGCGCCTTCGGTACTGCAACTGGCTGTAATCAGAAGTTTTTATTTTTTCGATGGACCACAAAAAGAGTGTTGAACTGTAGTTTTTTTACACTTACAGCCTTTTGCAGTACCGAAGGCGCGGATCAGTTTCCGTCTGTTTTCGGATGATTTCAAAGAATTCACGATATCTCAGTGAATTCTCCACCGATTCCCATCAAAATTATATAGAATTACTCAGCTAATTCATGCGGAATTAGTGATAGAATTAAAATTGTGAAAATATTATATATTCAGTAAGATTGGTTGAAAGGGCCATTTTGTGGATGAATCCATTGTACAACCCTCTAGACACATCCAACTAATGTAGAGTTTTGATAGGAAGGCCTTCAACATCTTTAGAAAGATGTGATAGAGTCAGAATTCTGAAAAGTCTAGTATATCATTCTCATAAACACGTCAGGACAACAGGCAGTACCTACAGTCAGAAATTATTGTGATATTTGAA
Organism: Mycena capillaripes; assembly: GCA_029204075.1. Classification (NCBI taxonomy): domain Eukaryota; kingdom Fungi; phylum Basidiomycota; class Agaricomycetes; order Agaricales; family Mycenaceae; genus Mycena; species Mycena capillaripes. Next base: position 1,164,307 of record JARHKZ010000018.1, read on the forward strand.
CCCACAGCTGAACTGTGTGTGAGTTGGACTCTATCACATCCTTTGGGATGTATTAAATGTCTCTCTGGCAAAAATCTACATCATTTGGATGTGTCTAGAGGGTTGTACACTGGATTCATCCACAAAATGGCCCTGTCAACCAATCTTACTGAATATATAATATTTTCACAATTTTAATTCTATCACTAATTCCGCATGAATTAACCGAGTAATTCTATATACTTTTCATGGGAATCGATGGGGAATTCACTGAGATATCGTGAATTCTTTGAAATCATCCGAAAATAGACGGAAACTGATCCGCGCCTTCGGTACTGCAAAAGGCTGTAAATTCAACATGACTCCAGAATGTCCCGAAACAGGCAAAAATCACGGGTACGGTGAAAATGCCGCCATTGCCGCCGGTGTGACGCCAAATGCCGCCAAGTGCCGCCAAGGTGGCGGCACTTTTGTCACATCACGCACTCGCATTGCCGCCAGTAAGTTGCCGCCTCCCGGTTCAATTTTCAGCCAGAGACATAAGGGTATGTCAGTATGTCCAGGGTACACAACCTTTAGCAAGAAACTGTTGAATCTGGTGAAATCACTGAGATATCCAATAAATAGTCGTAGAGAGGTAAACACTAGGAACCGCATATGTCGGGCATAGCACATCATAGTGCAGCGTAAAGGTGTCCAATGGATATTCTGACAGTACCTTGTATATGTGCCAAAAATCCGGCCAGAACGTGTCAGATTCAATTTAATCTCACTAATATTGATCTTTATTTCGAAGTTGAACCAAACCCTTTAATTTAGGAGTTGCAAGCCTGATGCAGAATCCCACGCACAAAAGTCAGAACACTGAATTAAACAGTTATGAAGTCAGATGGATAGAAAGCAGATTCGCAACCTGAGGCTTGACATGAAGGCTGCTCCGCTCCATCTTCAAGGAGCAAGAAATTAAATTACCTCGAGTGTTCCCTGGTTTTAAGCCACTCGTGGAGACATCAGGGGCAAAGGCAATTGGTTGTCAGATACACTTACGGTCAGAATTCCTTGGTATGCACCAGTCAAATATTTGCAGTGCCGCCAAACTATTGCCGCCAAGTAGGTAAATTGCCGCCAACACCGGGTCACGCTGCCGCCTTTTCACACCGGATCTGCCGCCAGGATTTCCGTCCACTGACGCCAACTACCGCTGGACTGCCGCCTTCAAATCAGGTACATTGCCGCCAACTGCCGCCACCTGCCGCCAACACCCAAGACAAATTCGTGTTTTCAGCTGGAGGCAGGGTCGTTTGCAGCTATTGAACTCATCGTGTGATCCAAGCACCAGCATTAAATTGTATAGTAAACTGTTTACTAGGATGAGACCCTGTGATTTAGCCAAAGTCCAAGACTGCCGCCAAACATTTGCCGCCGCATTGCCGCCAACTGCCGCCATGGCGGCACTGGCGGCAATATCCCTTTGCCCAAAAATCACCTAATATTTCACGCAAACCCACAAAAAATATGCTGGTTTTATTAAAGGTGCCAACTGACCGCCGTACAGAACCAGGTACGTTGTGCGCAAAGAATGAACCAACCACACCCGAAACTGATTGGCTTTTTTGAAAATTGCTGAAATGCTGATCGAGTATTTTGTTTTCTGTGGCCCTCCTAAATATTCGGTGCGGAGTCCCTTTCTTTCATTCAGTGTAAGATAACTGACGATATATATAGGCGCTGATAATTATTTTGCGCCGGAGAAGCTGTAAAGCTGTTGCACAACCTCGCCGACTCAGATTCATTCCAACTTTCGAGTATTGTCGGTTGCTACACAGCGCGCGGCCATCCTACATTTCCCCGTTATAACCGGATCACCGTAAGTAGAAGTGGTTGACACAAAATCGAGATACAATTCCCGCATAATTGGTTTGTGACTCCTTGGCACATGCCACAACAAAAAGGAGCGCACTTTCTCGCTGGCGGGAGGGTTTCAGCTCTGACTCAGTGCCGTTTCATATTGCCGCAGAAATTCGGGTTGTTGCCGCTCGCAGGATTTGATCGTGGCTTTCTTGGCCTCCTCCCGGTTCATCGCTAGTGGCATTTCGGGAGGGATCTCGTTGGTATGAATCAATAGAATTCCGCGACGGGTAGGTAGATAGGTATTATTACACGGCATGGTCCCACAGCGGGGATCCGACGCAGAGCTAACGACAAATGCGAGGAACATTTAGAGGTCATCACAAGATGGCGTTTGTAGAAAGGCTTCGTTACCGGAGTAGAGTGAATGACTATAAATTGGAAGACCTTGAATGCCCTCAGTACACCGACATCTCAACGTAAAACCCAACATGAAGACTTTCGCTTTACTTGCGCTCTTATTCTCCCCACTCCGAGGTAAGTATCCGTCTTCAATTCGCCCTCGAGCTTCTACAATCCGATGCTCTCTGCAGTGATAGCGCGCTCATTCCCGGATTTCCCCGACACCCTTCTGGCGGTCCCGGAATTCGAAGGTTTCGAAGGAATCAATTCTATCGTGGCCATCGGAACTGCATCTGCGGGCGATGTGACCACGTACGAGCTCTTCAGAACCACGGGGCCGTTGGATCCCACAGATCCAGTGACAGGTAAGTATCCTCCAAGTCCATGTTTCCATGCGGTCCACTCACCGATGTACGTAGAAACAATTGTTGAATCATCGGGCGGCTACAGCCTGAATTTTGAACCTGTATTCACCGATCATTTTGACTCTGGATCGGCGTCTCTTACAACCGTCACATTTGCGAATGTGTGCGCTTTTATCGGAGGGAATCAAGCGTCGTGTGGCCTAGCAGGAACTCCCACCACGCTCGCACTCGAAGCTCTAGCAACGTTTGACGCCGTCTCTTCGCCGGGATCTCCGGCCCCGACAACGGGCGTGACTTCCACGACAGATCCATCCCGTACAACGGGAGTGATTTCCTCGGCAAATCCATCCCGTACAGGGGGTGCGGCTTCTTCGGCGGATCCTTCTTTGACTTCAAATCCGAACGCGGCTGGAGTGCGTTACGGGAAAGGGCCCGGGGTCTGGGCGCTTCTAGGTGTCGGCGCAGCTGTTTTGGTTATTTGGTAAACTGTAGACGATCCCTTCGATATCTTGCTCGATACCTGCTACAGCGTCGGTGGGCGACCTTGGCCGCACCACTTTTTTATTTAGTTATTTATGAAAAATACATATGAAACTCATGGCAGCGCCTCTCATATGTTTCTTACCTCGTCATATTCCGACCGATGGGCTGTCCACTGGCTCTCAAAGTGACTCTGCCGCTGTTGCGCCGAGCCTGCCAGTGATGCAGCGCTCAATCAGACTTCTTCCACTTTCACCACCATCATCCAACGGCCGCCCATCCCGACCTTTCTCAAGAGCTCGTCGACGTCGACTTCCTCCTGGAGCTCCACGACAACCTCCAAACACTTCTTTCAAGCAGCCCCGTCGCGCGAGCCTGGGTCCCAGCAACTTGTCATTACGTCATCGCAAATGATATCACCATAACTCATTTTTTCACCGTGCGGGTCGAGGCTTTCGCGATACCGCACACCCGTTTCTCACCATTTTCGGATCGCAATACTGCACGATAACGCTGGCTATCCGGGATGTACTGCTGAAAGCCGAGGTCCAGCAAGTAGTGATGTTCAGGGCCCGGCCTGGCCTGGAAGCCCGGGCTTGGGCCCGGCCTGAGCAGGCTTGGGCTTGGGAAATCTCAAGCCCAAGCCCAAGCCCACAACCAGGGCTTCAAGCCCGGGGCTCAAGGCTTAGGCCCGGGCCTAACACATGCGATAAAAAATCCGGATATATGACCATGTTACACAGCAAAACTACAGTTGATTTAATGTAGGAGCCACAGTGTGTATTAGAATGCTTACTGGCTTCATTATTCAACTTCTTGACCGTTCAAACTTACGATTTACTTTTTCAGATGTTCTGCAGTGAGTCAGCAAGTTACGCTTGTGAAAGCCACCAATTCCGGTAATTTCTCCAGGGTAAGTTGTCTATATTTCACGGAAGTAAAATGCTGATCCAATGGGTGAGTTTGCTGAGATAAAAATGGAAGAAACATTCAACTTTATAAGTGATACTGAAGCCCGGGCTTCAGGGCCTGGCCTGGGCTTCAAAAATCTCAAGCCCAAGCCCTGGGCCCGCTCAAGCCCTGTGTCTGGCCCGGCCCGGCTTGGGCTTACCAGGGCTTGGCCCGGCCGGCCCAGGGCTTGAAGCCGGGCCCTGAACATCACTACCAGCAAGGATTCAAGGCTCTGTTTCCATACTCCTCGAGCTCGCGCCGAGTCGCCAGCGTCCAAGATACTCTTCTCACACCAAATCGTTCACGAACTCAATCTTCTTCTCGTGGATACCACCATGCTTCCCTGGTCTCCGAGGGTTCGCGTACAACGCCCTCGACCGCTTCGTGCTGGACATAGTAACCTTCGTCACTGCCTCACGGAGCTCCGCAGTCTCGCGCTGTACTCCACAACCCACGACACCTCCACCTTCGCGATCATCCAAACGAAACTGTACCCGGTGCTCCCCGCCCCACACCCCGTCTTCGCGCTCTTGCAAACGCTGCGTCTATGGCTCTGCAGCGAGCAGGCAGACGAGTTTCTCGCATGGCTGCTGAACTCGGCGAGCATATCCGGCTGGAGACGTTGGATCTGAGCGTTTTCCACTTCTACCACGATGTGTGGGGCCTAGTGGGGTGCTTGAACGCGTTCTTCGGCGCGCACGGGGTCGCGCATCTGCAGGATCTCAGTCTCTATACCTGTTACAAAGTCAATTCGGATGTCGACAGGGTCCTATTGCTCAACAAGGGCAGTGACGGCGAAGGTGCGTATTGTCCGCCGACGATTCGTAGTTAAGCCAGCTAATGGCAATTACACCTTCGTACTACGTAGTGCATTTCAGTGATCTCACGAATCTGCACCATCTCCGCCTGGGAGGTCACAGCGTCTCAGCTATCTGCCGCGCGCTCACTTCCCTCCCCTCTCCTTCTCCACACACGTTCCAATCACTAGAAGTATCCCTCGGGCCCTGGATCCACTACGCCGCCATCCCCTACGCCTACGATATGGCCACATGCACAGTTCTTCATTCGCTTCTCTCACCCAATTTGTGACTCTGGCGCCCGGAGGATGGCGTGGACATGTTGAAGGAGTATTTTCCGCGGTGGAAGGGCACGGGGGTGTTGAACGTGCTCTGTTTAGGGCGATGGTGGATTCGTAGGAGGGGTTGAGGGATGAGTTGCTCGGCGGGGATGTGGTGGTGGGAGAACGAGGGTGGATGCAGGGGCGTTCGATCTTGGTGTGTAGGCTGCTTCATTTCATTATATTCCGACAGCCCTGGATAATTTGAATGAACCGGGTCACGCGGACGCAGATGTTCGACGTCGACGCGGAGAAGGATGTACGATTCCGACACCATTTCATAAAGTCCTTCTGTTCAGGTTTCAAGAGTCGTTTGTTCCGTATGGTCTAAGTAAACACCTGAACACCTGCGTCTGGTCAATCCTCATTCATTCCTTCCTTCTTCCCGGTTCCGCATCCTGTAAACACTGTCCACGAGGAATGCACCGGATATCCCCAAGGAAACGATTTCTTATATCTACGTCACAGCCTTTCTTCCTCGGGCCTGGCGTTCCTGAAGGGAACGGCCGCGTAATCCTATCTCTTCCCATCCGGTTCACATATCCCTCGTCTCCACCTTGCCAAATAAAAATTAAAAAAATCACTGCCATTTCTGCCCATTGTGTTCCTAGACTCGGCATTTTTCGCTGGGAATCCCGAGCAGCGTCAGGGTTGTTGTGCTTCCGACGCCGGAGACTCGGCAAACTGTCGGGGATCCTGGGAACACTTGCGTCTCGGAATACTCATTCTTTCTTCCCCGATCCGATGCTCTTCCGTTCACAGCCACATGTCTTGCCGTCATGGTCCCGGGCCCGGAGAACGCGCTAGAACGCGTAGCTGCATATCCCAAGAAAGCGGCGATCTGGGATATGTTTTTTGCAGCCTGTCCCTCTTCAGTATGCTTTTCTATGATTTCATCCTGTCTCAGTCCAAACCCTCTCTTGAACATCGTGTTCCCACTTTTTCTTCTTGCCGGGGATCCCGCGCAAGGGAGCAATTACGTCCGATTGCGGGTACTCTTCAAGACGTGGTAAGTTGGTAACCAAAGAAGGAAATGACTTTGGCGACGTTCACCGGTCGTGCTGCGTGTCGTGACTCACTTCGGATGCGCTCCTGCATCGGCAAAGATCATCTTCGAGGCAACCCTAGTAACCAAAAAGAAAACGAGATGATGTATATTTTCAATCCCCTTCGTGTGTTGCTTCATTGGCCCACTTCACGAGGCTCGAAACGGACGGCGTACCGTGAGCGGTGCTTTGAGCAACATACCAACATGGCTTCTCTTGAGACTTACACATCTCATCGTGTTAGGTCGCTAAAGGCCGTCGCCGTCGGATTCCAAACTGCAACGGCATGATGTGGATTCGGACCGAACAGCAGCAACTGAAGAGCATGTTCATTTCTCGGAAAACACTCGAAATGCTGGTGGTGAGTAGCGTTGACATCACGAAATCCTTGACGTCCTGGATTTTGGGAAAGGTATAAAATGGGGACCAAGTCCGGCGTTCAATTCAGTACCAACCGGCCCACTCCCCTTTCAACAATGCAACTTTCCATTGCTGCCCTCCTCGCTGTTTCAGCCCTCGTCCTTCCTTCGGCCGTGCTGGCGGCTTTGACCCCTGCGCAGGTTGTGAACAATATCCGCATTGTCACTGCCGAGTCCCAAAACATCAACAATACGCTCACTGGGCTCACCACGACGAGCACGTCCTCCAGCGTCGCAGCCATGGGCCAGGTCAGTAAAAGATCGCTATCGCACCTTATCTCGCTGAACACATTTACTGAACAGAATATCACCGCCAGCTTCCAGACCATCATCACCAACTTGAACGGCGACGTTTCAGCCATGCAGGCCACTCCTTCCTTTAGCGATGTGGATGCAGGGCCCATTGTGGAAGCCTTGAACAACGTAAATATATTTTGAGCTCGGCCTGCCAGACCGCAATAACTTACGGTTCACTTTTCAGTTCGTGCTGATCCACCAAGCACTCTTGGCAACCCTCATAGGCAAGCACGGTATCTTTGCGGAGTTCAGCGCCACCGCTCCAATTGCCCAGATTCTGCGCAGCCTCGAAGCCATCATCGATGTAAGTTTACTCAAGGCCGCGTTTCTACTCTTCCGCTGATGTCTGTGACCTGCGCAGTCCTTCGCCTTCGCCATGATTGACTTGATTCCCACCAAGAAGGGTTCTGTCACCAAGAATAAGTCGGACTTGGACAGCTCCGTTGGTAACACGATCACGGTGTATCAACAGTTGTGCATCCCCGTGCCCCCCCCTTGTATCCCACCACTATGCCCGTTTGCATTCCCATTTCTTGATTTGTTTGGATATTTTCTACCCTGTCACCTAACATTTCACGTTATATTCTTGCATTTGATAGATAATAGTTATACATGCGCATTCCAATTACATTTCTTCGTTTTTGCACTGAAAATTGGCGTCCAATTGAGCCGCCGCATGGTTTCTAGCACATTGATCAATTTAATCAGAGCGAGCTTGAGCAAACGTGTTCAGTACGATCACGGTTGGTCGTTGAATCGAATCCCAGCCATCCAATCAAATGAACCTTCCTTGTATTAACTTCTAGTGTGATGTCATAGATTGATGTCATAGTGAAAGAGAAAGGGGCTTCATTCAATATTTTGCACCGGTTCAAGTTTCGATGTTGTTCCGTTCGATCACTAGTGTGAAACTTCTGGTTTCTGACTCAATATCGCACGAGGCGTTTTAAAAGATGGGATTGCGCTTGTCTCTGAGAACAGGAAACTAAAACTTGGGGGAAGGAAAAGACATCGTGTTAATATTTTCGTACTTACGGACTACCATAACTGGTATGCCCGATCACCGAAGCGGTCTGGTTCAAAGCGCCAATCAATCCAGATGGCCTTCGTCCCCTCCTCTAGCACGTCGGCAATGGGCTCTGCATTCTCGCTCCACACCTCGGGCGCTCCACTCCATTTTTGAGCACGACTTGATCGACTCCACGCAAGTCTTATCTTCCCCTCACTTAGTCTCCTGTTTTTCTAGCTATATAATCCGGATTCTTTCGCGATCTAATGTAACTCAATCGTCCTTCATCGAATACACTACCTCTATTTAAACCCAATTATCCACTCTTGCTCTAACGATGAAATTCCACCTCTCTTCCGCTGCTCTCATCGCGGCCTGTGCTTTCTTCTCTGGGAAGGCTCTCGCACAGGTCACCGCCGCACAAGCTGTCACCAACATCAACACAGTCACCGGGCTTATCGAAAACCTCAATGACCAGCTTAACGGGCTGAGCCCATCGAGCAACCCTGCAGACGTCCAAATCGCGGCGCAGGTCAGTACTTCTTCATCTATGCGCATTCAAATGCTTATCCCCCTTGAACACCCATGTAGACTATTACTAACGGCTTCGGCGCTATCATCACCGATATGCACCAGGATGTTACCACGATGCACGGCACGAGCCCATTTGACGCTGCGGATGCAAGCTCCGTCGCCCAGGCATTCAGCGATGTAAGTATGCTTTACTCTCTGACCTGTGGCGCGAGTTATCTGACTCCACGCCTCGATCCATAGTTTACGCTGGCCCAGCAAGGATTAATGTCGGCCCTCATCGGCAAACAATCGATTTTCGCGCAATTCGGCGTCACTGGCCAGATCTCCGCCGCTTTGAGGGGCGTCGAGGCCGCCAACGACGTACGTCTGCGCTATACCTGTTTTGACATTTTCCGTTGAATTTCTTCTGGATTAGTCCTTCGCCTTCTCACTGATTGACGTGGTGCCCACCGTGGCCGCTGGCGTCCAGGGTGATAAGGACAGTTTGGACACTGCTGTCGGCAATGCGATTTCGCTCTATGGGCAGTTGTGCATCCCCAGCCCGCTCTATCCCACGGTTCTGCCTGTTTGTGTTCCGACCTAGGGATCCAGAGAGAATAATGTGAAGGAAGGAGGAGTGTCATTATTCTTAGACTCGCAGTATCGCATGTGTCCTCCTCCATATTTATTCCAACTTGTATTGCGCGGGAACTGGTTAGCGAGGCTACTGAAAAGGTCATCCAGCGTCAGCCACTGCCCATGGTGCGAGAACACGCTACCTTCAAGCTTTCAAGCTCCTAATCCAACGGAAGCGGGGAGGATATTTATAACCACACTGGCGCCTTGCCAGACGCGCTCGCCAGGGATTCGGGCGCTCCAGATATCACATCTAGAGCCACTGGATACGAGGACGGCTCGAATGTCGTGCCTGACTCTCTACGGTCTTGTTTCTGATCCAACGGAAGCGGGGAAAGATATTTACAACCAACAACGGCACCTTGCTGGACGCGCGCGCCAGAGATTCGGGCGCTCCATATATAATCCCGGAACTTTTGTACCGCCGTGGCCCTGCATCTATGAGGGTTCATGACCCTTGTCCAGATGGCAAGATCTGCGCGATCTGTGTGCTCCGTGCAAAGCTAATTTCCTCTTGGCTTTCATCACCAAAGACAGAAACAAGCGTCGAGGATTGGATTGAAGGCTTGCACAGTTGAGGTATGGAAATCGGGATATCGTGACCAGTTAGTAGAAGATATCATGTTTCGATTTCAACCCGATCACCAGTATACGTCGTTCAAGAAATTGGTTCGCGGAGGGCCTCCACCAGGATACCGTCCGATAAACATCTCAACTTCGACTTGCCGCAACGCCAGCATCTTCGAGGTCGAAATAGTGGTGTCGAGGAGTTGCAGCTATTACTGGTCGCTGTCCGTCGCCCAATGAGCGTGACAGCATATTGTAGACACGCTACTGGTACCAGACCTCTGTACGGCCTGCTGCAGGGGCAGGCCGACGTCCACGAGTGTGATTCCGATAGAGATGGGAAGGTGCCAAAATCGAGCGACGCCGCGCTGTGGCCCGCAGAGTGTTAAGGAGAAGTCTTTTCTCAATGCTGCCAGCGACGAGTACTCAGTCAACCGTCTAAGTTCAGGCTCTGAATGGTATCCCTGCACTTATGGAGCAGTTGACCGGTACGTGAGGTGGGCGAGGGGCGACAACTGGACCGGGCCTGCGGCGTCAAACAGGAGCTCGGGAATGGTATAGGCGTCGAGGGACTCGAGAGATGTGAGGCTCGTGCGAGGTGAAATTCTTGCCGTGGGTGAATGGAATATTTGGCTAGGGAGGAGCATTTGGAAAATCCAAGACCACAGACTTCAGGGTTAATCCCCGCCAGAACGGTGAGCAAGTGGTGCGAGTCTCACAATCGGAAGGAGATTTTGTGCACTGCGGGTAAAGAAACGAAGGAGCCCATTAGGTCAAGCACTTATTTTTGTCGGTCATGACCATCTGGATGCAGGATCTTGATAAAGCAGATTTCGGGTAGGTGCGACCAAGATACCCTGGGCGGATTGGTGACATGGTTTCCAGATCGCACTTCTTGATAAACAAGACACGAATGCGTCTGATAATATGGGGGGAGGACGAAACAGTTTCTGCAGCGGCCGTAAGAATCGTGCTGGTCGATGCAGATGGTGTGAAACAGGTGCATCTGAGCCCAGGCGACGTACGCGCGATAGGCCAGAGCTGACGCTTTGAGACCTCTCGTAGTCGAGAATTTCGTCCCAGATTTCCTGAGCGAGTATAATGCATGTTTCCGCAGACATCGTGGTGGTTCGTGGTCAACACGTGTGACAGCGCTGAGAGCGGTGCCCATCACACGGCCGTGCCAAACATGTGTGGATTGAATGTGGAGGGTTCCCACGGATTGACACGGATCATGGATGCGGCACGGTTATTGCCTGCAACGTTCGTTGTCCTCGCCACGAGGCTAAGTTAGGTGCGTAATTGGCGAGGGAGACGCTCGAGGCTTTGAAGTCGATGACAACTTGAGCATCCGTTTATGTCTCCTGATGTCATCCGCGGATGTCGCCGAGTTTGAAATAGCCGTGTATTTTCGTCCAGATGCCGGTATTGAAGGCGATACACCGGATTCCAATATCCCGAAAGATCCAACCCCATTATCGCTTTTTATCAGGCGCCGACCTTGAGATATTCCGACCATGGCCCAGTGGGGTGAACCCAAGGTGAACCCGGGCACTGGCGTGAAGGGAGACTGGCCCCCGTCGGATCCGTCGGATGCGCTGTATCTCTTCTTGCACCGGCCATGCAACGGGATGCTACACCCACAGGCCCACCTGCTCACAGCAGTCTAAAACTCCCGTTCCGATAACACAAGGATCTATCTATCCTTGCATCGCAGCTACTTCCGCTCATTCTCACCCTCCCGAACGATGACCTCCTGCCAGTGACAACGGTGGCTTGCCTTCCAATCTAGCGGTCATTTTGAAATGGAGAAAAATACCGTACGTGCCAGCGGGACGCGGCAGATTGTGCGCCTCACAACTGGGTCGGCATCGGTGAGATTCTTGGAATTAGAATTTAGAACCAGTCTCGCTACTTTTACCCCTCAGACATTGCGTCCAGTTCGACTTGCGACACGGCGCCGATTCATGTCAGAAGCCCGAGGTGCTCTGGAAGTTTAAAGAAGCGGGAGTGTTGAATGACCGAGAGCAACTCCAAATTTAGATTTGGGGTTGCTGATATCCAGGTTGGTTTATCGAGATTGAATCATGGTTAAGGTTGGCTCGAATCCTGAGCATTGCGAGTTCTCTCGGAAATATTCCTATTTTCTCTTCCCGATCATTACACTCATCTGTTCTGGAGGTGTTTAGAAGCTTGAACCGAAAATGCTGTGTTACAGTGTGCCGCCCGCGGTGATCGAACAAAATAACCTCGGCAGTGACCGGACAAGCAGGTCGTCCGCACAGCCTGACTCACACGAAGGCCGATGAGATCGAGTACAAGAATTCCAAATTTCAAACACGGGCGTTTAGATGGAATGCTTGACCCCACGTATTTTCAACCTTTTCCGTCTTCCGACTCTCCGAGCTCAATCCAACGAAATAAAGCGTGCAGCAACTGCAGGCAAGCTTAGTCGTGCTTCTCACACAATCCACAAATTTCACATCTGGTACTTCACAGGCGGCGAAAAATTGTACGTCGTTTTCGTGGTTGTTGTTGCCCACTCTGACCCACATTTACAGAAGTGTGACGGAGCGCGGCCAAAATGCAATCAGTGTCGCCTGCGTCCTCCAAGATCGTGGGCCCCATGCGATTATCCGTCCACGGACAGTCCACACTCACAGGAAAGCCCGGCTCAAATGTTGGATACCATTCGACGGCTCAAAGAACGAATTGAAGAACTCGAGCTCCTCGTCGATTCCGATTCTGAGCGTGTGTATCTCAATTCCCCGTATGTGATGAAGGGTGGAGATGCCCATATGCAAAGATCTATCGGTGCGATGGCCTCTGGCGCATCAATACCTGCTCACCTGCCGGTGCGAGCATCCCCCCTCCTGCTGCTCATTTCACGCCGATCTTACCATTCTCCAGGAGCCCATACCAGATGAGATTGCTCACCTGTTAGTACTCTTCGAGATTGGCCAGTCACCAAACTCATGCACGTTGGGATCAGCACAGACGCATTTCTCGCCCGATTCGGCGGCAGCGCTTACTTCTTCTTCGACCCCCTTGAATTCAGACATTCAGTTCTCCTCCCGTTACCATTTGGACACCAGGATCGACCCTGCCCAGCGCTCCTCAGCGTTGTCTACCTCTGGGGAAGCATTCCGTCTCAATCTCACATGGTGCCCACCTTCCTGGAGTGCGTGCTACAGAACATACCCCACGATCTCAAAAACATCAATACTGGAGTCCATCCCAAGCTCATCTTGGAGACACTGCAAGCGGAGGTTATGCTTTCGCTCTACTTGATGCATGTAGCGGCCCCCGTCCAGGGGCGCTATCATTGTGCGGCAGCTGTGTCCATCGCATTGAGCGCCGGTTTGCATCTGGCGAGCTCGCCGCAGCGCCCTCAGCCATTTCCGCCCTTTCCAGCGACAACGGCTCCGGCCGCAGATACTGTCAGCGACGCTTATGCGTTCTGGGCGGTGGTAATTCTGAATAGTTGTTGGATCGGTGCAGATGGGGCTCCATCTTCGATTTCGTATGACCTTCCCATCGACGCACCTTGGGATGCCAATTCTCAAGTAAGGGAGCCGTTTTCAACACCCAAATTCATTGTTTGATCGAGCAATTAGGCTGGAGGTACAATTCAAAAGTTCCTCAACGGCGACAAAACCGAGGGGCTCACCTCAGTCGCTCTATTGGCCAAAGCTGGAGCGCTCCTCGAGCGCAGTATATCCTTTGCTTCCAGGCCAGGTTGTAATGCTCCCTTCTGCCCCTTACGATAAATTTGACATGTAATCCCAGGTCCCCCTGACACTCTCATGTTCGCTTCGTTAGAGAGACGACTGCTCGATTTTCATGCCTCCTTCCCCTCGCTGCATGGCGAACCAAATTTGACTTTGGCTCACGCATTCATAGACTTGGCAATCCTCCGGCTACATGCACCATACAGCTCTGCTTCGGAGCACTCGAAGTACCAAGCACTCGCTGCCTCTGCGCGAATTCTGGCGGGTATAGAAAGCCATGACGCGATTAATTTAGGCCACGTCAATCCGGTTTTCGGGGTATGTTTTATCTTTTTTCTCTTTCTGTCTGATGACGGCGCGTTCTTCAGCCCATCTACTGGACCGTCGCAAGTTTTTACATCTCCGAAATCACCGTCGTATATCAAAATCCGGTAGCGATAAATGCTCCCATACAGATCAATGTCCACGAGCTACGGGCAGGAGTGAGTCGATTAATGGGCGGGTTGGCGTCGCTAGCGCCGTACAGCCCGATGTTTGGTACGTGGTGAGGGATTATATTATCTTATATGGCCTTATTTCTGATATTAGAGCGCTGCTATGTGGACGTGCGCATGGCATATGATAATCTTCCCCTCTAATGCAAAACACCGCACCAAAAACTAGTATTGACTAGTCACTATTTTACGGACCAAGGATTCCATCTTTCCTCCAAGGAAGTCTATTATATACCCCGCTCGATGCTAGATTCAACGTAAAACATTTTCCCGCCTTCTTTGGTCTCATATATACAATAGATCATTTACTTTCCATGGTAATTACATTCGATTCGGCGGCGGGTGTTACCCGTGACGTCCTGAACATATTCGTCAATTCGTCAACCCCAAAGTTGAACGTGACGGGCGCAAAATTTCGGCAGGGAAACCCCAAGAATATGATCCAGATTCGGTACCCATCCCAATTTGTGTTTTCTAGCTACAGAAAAGGACTCCAGTAAGAACACGAAAACCTATTTTTTTTCGAGGATTTTACCTTCGGACAACAAAACTTCTGCGTTTAAAATTTGAATTCCATGGGGGCGCAGTAAATAAATCACGCAGGGCCTGCGGCGAGGAAAAATAGAGGATTTTGGGCCCCGAACCAGTATGTAGAACTATGTATATCCCAGTCATTGGGCCCCCAGAGTTATGGCGGTCAATGTGCACCTTTAATAATTTTATCTATAAACTCGATTTTCTCGTTGAGAATCTGTCTGATTGTTGAGAAGTCAATGAAAGCGTCAGTTTGAAATCTCGGTGCTAAAATATTTGTTCAAGTTTCTGACTTGCAAAATTTACAACTTCAACTTTTTTTACAACTTCCAACTTTTTGTTTTGCTTTTACGAAACTTGGAGAGTTTTTTCCTTCCTCTTCTTCCGTTGAGTCCTGTTGATAACTTGGGTTGTCGGTATGCTATAGCCTCTCTTGGACGTATCCGGGGCTGTGCTAACCCTGGCCTGTTGCATTACATGATGCCGAAATGCCGAGATTTTTGGTTCGGAAGTCGTGGCCAACGTGATGCCCCCTTTGTGCCAGCAATCAGCGAAAGGCAACCGCTTGGGGAGAAGCTAGGGTTAGCATCGCCCCCCAATAACTCCGAGACTATAGCATACAGGCCACCCAACTTATGAATAGAACTCGATAAACGAAGAAGAAGGTAAAACTTTTCAAGTTCTACAATAAATAAATAAAATCTTTCAAGTTGTGAAATTTGGTGTCAGAAAGTTGAATGATCCATGATCAAATATTTAGCACCAAGGTTTCAAACTGGCAGTTCTATTGACTTTTTCAAGAAATGAGACAGTTTTCTCAACAAAAGTGCAGTTTACACATAAAATTAATAAAGGTGCACATTGACCGCCATACAGAGTACTGATTTCAGTTATCCTAGCGTCGCCGCAGCCTTTTCGTCTTCAAAAACGAACGCACAACGTCCAGATTGCGAGCGGAATCATTTTCGCCAGAGTTTATCCAAGTAAGACCATATTTCTCGTTTTTCAAGTTTCCGAGAAAAGCTGTGTACTGACGGATTAGGATGGCCGAGCCGAAGCCGCTGTTGCCAAACAGCACCCAGCATGTCTTCTCTTCCCAAACACCACCATGGCGCCCCGTCTTTTGCGGCCGCGAGACTCTTCACCATGGCGCAAAAAAGCGTCCTCTTTCCGTTCAGAGAACAGGAAGTTCATTCTCTGAAATCAGTTTCGCGTCAAGTCCGCCGTCGTGTGTAGCGCAGTAGTCATTTCGCGCATACTCGGGACTCTCTAGCCCGATTTCCGTGGGATATTCGCTGTTTGGCGCGTATTGGTGCCCCCGACGACGCGCTGCGGCTCGGGGCGTGGAATATAGCCCTTGAGTTCACAACGCGCGTAACGCAGCGGTGCCACCACCGATCTTCGAACACTCTCGCTTTATGAGGTCCATGAGACGACCAGCAACGGTGGGTGTCGGTTAGGATGATTGTTTGGAGGATATACGCTTCACCATCTCGGTCGATTCTGGATCCGACGACGCCAACATTGGCTTTGGAGATTTGTATTTTCGACTTGACGGCCTGATAAAATTGCTGAAACGCTGATCGAGTCCTTTATTTTCTGTGGTCCCAGATATTCCGAAGTCCCTTTCTTTCTTTCAGTGTAAAGATAACTAACGAAATAGTTAGACGTCGATAATGTTTTTACGCGCGAAAAGCTGTAAAGCTGTTATGCATCTCCAGCCGAACCTCGCCGACTCAGATTTATTCCAACTATAGTCGGTATAAAATCACGGCTCGAGCTCACTCAATGTGATCAGCTAATAGGGCTGCTTGCTACACGCCCGGCCGTCCTACATTTCTGTCCGTGGCTCTATCAAAACCGGATCACTGCAAGTCGAAGTGGTTGACGCAAAGTCGAGATCTCCCCCATGATTTTTCTTTTTCACAACAAAAAGGAGTGACACTCTCAAGATACGCGCTGGCGGAAAAGATTCAGCTCATTTTCGGAGCAGAATTTGGTCGCAGAAATTCGGGGTTGATGCCGCTCGCAGGATCTGATCATGGCTTTCTTGGACTCCTCCCGGGTCATCGCTAGTGGCGTTTAGGAAGGGATACCGTTGATGAATGACTAGAAACCCGCGACGGAGTCCGTCATTCTCTGCCAAAAATAACATTGACAACGGGCCGCCCTTCCAGCGTAACGACCCAGAGATATAAATCGCGGTCTCAGACTCGGCGAGCCCGGTTAACCAGCGGACTTGCAGGCGTCCGTATCCAATGCCTAGGTAGGTCGGCAGACAGGTATTATTACACGGCACGGTCGCGTAGGGGGGATCCGAAGCACAGCTCACGACAAATGCGAGGAACATTTAGAGGCCGTCGCAATACGGCGTTTGGAGAGAGATCTCGTTACCGGAGAAGAGTGAAAGACTATAAATTGGAAGACCTTGAATACCAATGTCCCCGGTACACAGACATCTCGACGTAAAATCCAACATGCAGACATTCGCTTTACTTGCGCTCTTGTTCTCCCCACTCCGAGGTAAGTATTCGTCTTCAATTCGCAATCGAGCTTCTACAATCCGATGCTCTCTACAGTGATAGCGCTTCCATCCCCGGATTCCCCCGTCACCCTCCTGGCGGTCCCAGAATTCGAAGGTTTCGAAGGAATCAATTCTATCGTGGCCATCGGCACTGCACCTGCGGGCGATGTGACCACGTACGAGCTCTTCAGAACCACCGGGCCGGGGGGTTTCACAGATCCAGCGACAGGTAAGTATCCTTCAAGTGCGTCTTTCCATGCGGTCCGCTCACCGATGTACGTAGAAACACTTATTGAATCATCGGGCGGCTACACCCTGAATTTTGCACCTGTATTCACTGATCATTTTGAATCTGGAACGGCGTCTCTTAGAACCGACATATTGGGGGATGTGTGCGCTTTTGTCGGAGGGGGTCAAGCGTCGTGTGACCTAGCAGGAACTCCCACGACACTCGCACTCGAAGCTCTAGCAACGTTTGGCGCCGTCTCTTCGCCGGCATCTCCGGCCCCGGCAACGGGCGTGACTTCCGCGGCAGATGCATCCCGTACAACGGGCGTGACTTCCTCGGCAGATCCATCCCGTACAACGGGTGTGGCTTCTTCGGCGGATCCTTCTTCGACTTCAAATTCGAACGCGGCTGGAGTTCGTTACGGGAAAGGGCGCGGGTTCGGGGCGCTCCTAAGTGTTGGCGCAGCTGTTTGGGTCATTTGCTAAACTGTAGATGATCCCTTGAATATGTTGCTCGACACCTGTTACAGCGTGGGCGGACAACCTTGGCCGCACCTCTTCTTTATTTATCCTTGAAAAATACATATGACACTCGTGGTAGTTCCTCTCTCATGTTTCTTACCTCGTCATATTCGGACCGATGGGCTGTTCACAGGATCTCAAAGTGAAGCTCTGCCGTTGTTGTGTCCAACATGCCGAACCTGATGCAGCTCTCAATCAGACCTCGGAACATTTTCTCGAATACCTGAGAATGGATAGCAAAATACGTTGTGACCGGGGAGTGCAGGACCTTCACTTGTTGAATTAAATAATATCCCTCTTTCTCACAGCAGGCGCTAATGATCACACCAAAGGCGGATGTACCGAAGGGGACGCGAGGCCGCGAAGTGGCCGAATAGTAAAGATATGTATGCAGGGCTGGTTGACAGACCGCAAACAATTCATCGTAGATTGAGGTTATTCCAATCGTTGTTGGACGCACTATTGTCATTTTGAGTGACCCCAGTAGCGTAGCCCATTTTGAGGCTGTGCTTGGTACTTTCTCCGCCAATCAGATACAGTGCCTCTTCGGGGAACTCGGATATGTTACCTTCCCGTGCCCGTCTCTGCCAGCCCCAGATGATTGTTGATATTGAAATGAACATGAGGAAGTGTAATATTGAGAAAAGAATTGGGCGCCCTCAGGACCTCGTGATGAAGTCTTGCCCAGCCCTTCTTGAACTTCATGTTCAACTGCTAAGCTAGCAACGGTCCTTCATGTGGAGACGGATGTAATAAGATTCGGCAGCTCTAGTCGGAGTCCAGATTCTACTTGGAAATGGAAGATATACTAAGACATTTGACACCCATTAGAGTCGTCAATAATCTCGTTGCCTCTCGCATTGACAAGGGCCTGGGGGACAAATGTCGCATCTACCGAAGGTCAGACAGGGAAGGCACATAACGTGCTGACATGCCTTTCCCAATGGTGCTCGCCATATGGAGCTCCCATACTTTGTTCCCGTCCAGGATTAGCGCTGTATCCGGGCATGGGGGTGAAATGACGGGAGGGGTAGAGGTACGGGTTTGGCTGCAGCGTGACAGGAAAACTTGAAGATGGAGCACCATTATATCCACTGCTGGCGCTATATCCAGGCCCCGGATTAAGGTCTTGCGGCTGACGGTACTGAAGATTTGGTAGGGATCCATGGAGATGATTCGGCGGCGGATTCGAAGGGTACACGCGAGGGTGGATATGAGAGGTGAGTCCCGACGGATTTGCGACGTTCATTCGCGGGAAGGTTTCTGGAGACGAAAAACTCGAACCGCGGCCACTGGCCTCAGCTTCGGATGCCACACTCTTGTTCGAGTCCGCCTCCTGGTTCGATATTGTTATGTACTCGCATTTCAGGCCTTTCTTTGTGCATCGGTCACATGGATTCACAGGTGTTTCCTCAGGAGTGAGGCACTGGAAATTCTAATGAGTTTCGGTCCGACATTCAGAGACGAGCCCGTACCCTAATTTTGCGCTTGCGACAATTTGTGCAGGCGATGATAACCCTCCGTCTTGCCAAGAACAGTGGAGGTAAGAGGGTGGGTGGAAGGTTTGTGCGGTCGGCCATATTGTAAAGAAACATAAACTCCATGCCGATTATTTATACTTGAAAGTGCTCACTATTTCTTCCAACCGATACGCCACTAACTGAATAGCCTAAGTTAAGTCAAATCTCACGCGCCTTTGAATATGAATCTCGCGGCACCGTATCAGCTGTAGCCAGAAGGTCCGGAGGCCTGAACAAAATGAGGCGGTTCAACAGGATGATGATCAACATGTATTTCAGATCATCAGAAATAGGCCGACTAGACCGTGGCAGTACCATGGTTCCTCTTATGCAGTCTCGCACGGTGCATAGCTCAGTCAGAATCAAAGTTGAAACATGGCCATTTACCGCATTCAACCATCAAATCAGTTTATGTAAACCTCGAACTTAAGTTTGGATCCCAATACGTACGGCTCGCTGTGTTTGCGGAGATGTTCATGTTGGTACTTTCTTATATGCAATGCGCAAGCGATGAGCTATGGCGGAGATGTCGGCTCAGTTTTTGTTCCCTCGAAACCCGACAGATGCTATACATACGAAGGCAAGAAACTTTCTATGTTTGCTGCGTACTCAGATGATGCCTTGAAAACGCATCGGAATCCTCGTGGGGGCTAGCCACGTGGATGTGCGGTCGTCCTTCTATTCAGGTCTGTTCGAAGGCTTCATCCTCCCTGTTTGTACAGAATGCATATTGTGATCTTCCATCCATTACGCGAGTCGTGCGTGGGCGTTGATTGTCAAAGCCTTCGCGAGATGGGCTCTCAAGTGAGCTGCTCAAAGTATGGGAGGTATCGGCGAAAACTCTGATTCTATGAGAAATACTATTTGGTAAAAGTCATAATCAGTAAGAGAGAATGGTTTCACCAAGGCAACCAGTGCGAACGATGGGGTCATCAACACCCGGCGGTTGAAATTTTATTAATTGAACGAAACGTCATCCATTTCCCGAATCAATTCGTCTTCCGACTCGATCCAGTACTCTAGTGCACCGCACAAGTTTTCCTCTCTCATCTCTGCGGCACCACCGATCCTGAATCCACCTTTTCGACTTCTGTTGAATCCTGTCTGTTAATTTCTTTGTGACTGGCACCTAATGCAATATAATACGGACAGTCAGCGATTTGGTACAGGAACTCACCATTTCCATTCAGCCTCGATGCCACATAGGCGAAAATATGCGGTGTACGAATGAATGTGCACTGATCGCGAAGACTGGTTGAGATGCATGCGGCAGCCACGCGATCTTTCGATGGCAAGCTGTGCCTTCACTAATAGCCGAAGGCACCATGCTAAATTCTGACCCTAGCTAGGTGGGGGTGGGGTTTCGTGTGGGCAATACACTCACTACACAGCACGCGGATCGAAACTGGGACGATGGTGTAAACCAGGAGTTGAAACGTGATAAGATTCAACAAGCATAGAGTAGTATCGGAAGTGATCCTAATTGCGACTCCTGCATTCAATGATGTTCAAGGCTTCGCGATATGCCTAGTGCAAGGCAATTGACAACGCTTACGCGTTGCACGCATGAGACGACTCACATTACTTGACTGCTATTCCTCGGAGGGCCATTCAAGGGGCAATTACGTTCCGTGAGACTCATGCTTTTCTGGCGGACCGTGGCTTTGGTCGTCACCTATCTCCCGTTGCGACCCGTGTGCAAATGAAGATCAGCTGATAGCCTGGCGAAGGAGTTATATTTCGCAAAAGGAAACAGTACACAGGACTCTCTTACTTATCCCGTATCATGGCCTCTCAACCGCAGCGTTGTCTAGTCCTAACGTTGATCCTGAAGGCTGAGGGGAGAGGATGGTTAAAACGGACGGAAAAACTAGACGAGATTCACATTGTTTCGTTCACCGCGTCGGCGGTGCCCGGACTCGTTGAGCAATTCCGCAACTAAACATTGCCTCTCACTTGCCGAAATGAGGACAACAAAGACACTTTGGCCGAGAACAAAGGGCTTGGGGACACGTGTGATGGTACATGGCAAGGGGTATCGAAATAAGACGGAGATCTGGATAGGTATGGCCTGAAAGGGTGACCAACGGGTTATGGCATTTAAAATACGAGGTTCCACTAAAAAATCATGCCCAGGATTGTTCGGCAAAGCACGCTTCCAGGAAGAAATAAACAGCGCAACTAACTGACAGAGAAAAATTTCAGAAAGCTCGATTGGTTCAATCGGGAAATAATGAGAGCTTTGAAAGGTATTATGCTCTTTCGCTTCAAACGGGGCTCCTACTCGTTTTGGTCCATGGAAATCGACGACCTTCGCAGTCCGGGAATCAGAGTGGAAGAATGCTTGGGATGGACTGGGGCATCCATGAAGTCCGACACAGATTACCCGGCCTGAGAACTTATGGTGATGGTGGATGGACGAAAGAGGAAATGTTCACGTGACTGACACGTCCCACTGAACTGAACCAAACAAGGACAAACTCAGATCTTAAAAATCCGAGCACATAAGATATACGGTGCCGGAGGAGTTTCAATCAGAATAGGCTTACGAGCCTCTTGACGTAGGACTTCTGGGAAGGCGGTCCTCCCGTGGACCGGCGTTGTTCTGAGTTCTCATCCTTCATGGCCATAGAACTTTATCAGCGCATCGCAGCAGCAGACAAGTGCGTTTACCATTCAATTTACTATGTTTCGGCTTGACTTGAGGTGCTATTCCAGGGAGGTACTCAACAACCTGCGCATGGTTGGGTTTAAGCTTAACATGCGGATGATGGATACGGGCCTTGGGTTGATCCCGTGGGAGCGCGCCCGGGGTACTACATCGGTTGGTGTTTCTGTCTAGTATGATGTGCTTTTCTGGTTTTGCTGACCGGTGGCTTAGATGTCGGCAGTAGCCACATGTTCATCAATGGGAAAATCAACATCAAGAACGATAGCTAGGTTGTGAGTCTACAGAGACGGGGATAAAATTCAAGAACGGCAGCGAGCTCTCGACGACAGACAGAACCGTTGATTACCCCATGGTAGGTTAGATACAGGGCTCGGAAGAAACTCCCTTTTTGGCTGGGTAAGGTCAGAGTGGAATTCTGACAAAACCTGCGGATGCCCCAAAGGTCTCGAAGCAAAAGTTCAAACACCGTGTCCATCCGGATTGAGTCACCCCTGATGACCGCTGACATGTGATTACTGACCTTCATAAACCCCCCAAAAACTTTATGGGCCTATCAGATCTGATGCTGGCATATCCTGGCTAGTCACCTAAATTGGGATTTTCCGATACTGCTAGTGATAAAAAGCTACAACCCATTTGACGGCTGTCACAGCCATCTTTTGACGGGCCGTTGGGGTGCAAACACATGCTGTTGAGCACCTTCGAAAAATCTCGACGGAACAGGCACGGGACCTGTCGCACAGAACCCTGTAAACCAAATCCCTGATAGCTTAGAATAGAGAGCTTGTGCTCAAGTGGCATTCAGCTTTTTACAAATTCGGCCTGTTAGTAAAATTCCAACACCCCAGTGCTACTACACAGTTGTAATGGCCTTTAGAGGGAAAAAAAACCTGTATGCCACTTTTTGCACAATCAAAAAGTGGCATGCTGCTTGGTCATAATAAATCAATGAAATCCTCAAGGCGGGCATGCAGAACTCACATTCCTCCTTGCTCAAAAAAAGGCTCAGATGAGGATGCAGAAGACTTGCAGAAGGAGATTCTTTTGGCTGAAGGGGCAAAAATCATGACTACTCGCAATGTGTCGACTTCAAAAGGTGTGCGGATTTGATTCTACTTCTCCAGTTCACTCCCATTGATTTCCTAGGCTTGGTCAATGGCTTTCAGGGAATTGTGAAGAAGATTTGTTACCTCCCTGAATCTGATGTGCAGATCAATCTTCCATCAGTTGTGTGTGTTCAGTGCAACAGATATTCAGGTATTCATTGGCTCTCTCTTATTGTTCAGGGCCATTGCTCCATGAATTAAACAGGTACTCCCACACCAGGTTAGGATTATTGATCTGTCCTGGACTCTGATTATTCCTGTGAGCACAAGATGGGACGACAGAACTGGGAGTCGCTATGAAGAACACAATTACCACTTACCCTTGCATGGGCTATTACAATTCACAAGAATCAAGGAATTACTCTTAATGAAGCAACAATTGATATTGGCAACAAGGATTTTTCCTCAGGCCTTTCTTTTGTTGCAATTTCTCGAGTCAAAACATTAGGGACAGTCAGAGTAGATGCTTCGACGGTGCTTCAGCCATGTGCTTAAGAAGTGCTTAAGGGATTTTCCCAACATAAGCATGGGATAAGCACTTCTGACTCTGACCGTCTCATTTTGAACTGTGCTTCAGAGGTACTTCAGATGTGCTTCAGTACAACAATTTATTGCTGATAGCATCAGCTCTGAAGTGGTGTGTGAAAGCACATCTGAAGCGTGTCGAAGCACCTGCAGAGGCCCTTCGATGCTTTGAATGTGCTTCAACATTTCGATGCTATTCCCACATTTTATTAATCCTTGAAGCGCTTGTGAAGCACCAGCTAAAGCACCATGGAAGCACCGACTCTGACTGTCCCTACAATTGTGTGGTATAGCTTTCTGGAAATCTTTCGTGTGGGCCCAGCTTCAAAAACCCACTACAGAATCAATTAAAATGCTGGAGTATGACACTGCATGTAGGGCTGCATTTGGCTTTGAATTAGTTACCTATGGTATGGATAAAGAGTATGTATTTAATGAGGATTAGTTGTAAATATTCGGAATTTGCAGTTGCAAAACAAAACTCTGTATTTGCGAGCTCCCCCTTACCTATCCGGGCACCGGAATACAAAACATATTTTGCGTCACCAGGCATCATCCGAGCGCGACTTGAGCGCGACGCGACTTGGACGCGACAGATCACATGATATGTCCACAGCCAAACAAGCCCACTGATGTGGGTTGTCAACCTGCACGTTCACTGCTGCCATGCGCTCTGAATTGATGTCGCGTTCTCCCCCACATGCTTTCTCTCAGCCCACCTAGATGTTATCTATCCTCCGCAAGGATACTCGTAGTTCCTCGTCTGATATACTACTCCCGGCACAAAAATAGAACTACAACGGCGGTATATAACACCGGGCTTCGCGTCCCAGAGACGGTATCCACCTCACAATGCTTCTCCCCTGGGCCACCCTCCTCGCGTCGCTGCCGTCTGCTGTCCTTGGTCTCAAGAGTGCCGGTCAGATTCCGATACGGAATGGCGTTATAGGCGGTGTAGGCAGCAAAACAGTCAAAGCGGAGACTCTAAAGGAGTTTGCGACGACGCCGGGGAAGCTGCGGATAGTGGAAAACTCGGGGATTTGTGGTGCGTTCTGAGACCGCCGGAATTAGATGGCATTTATCCCCCCTGCACAGAAACCACGAAGAACGTCTACCAGGCGTCCGGGTATGGTGACCTCACCTCGAAGGAGAGCATCTTGTTCGTCAATATTTGCTCGTTTCCATCTGGAAAATACTCATCTATACAGCTTCTGGTACTTCGACGCACGCACCAACGCTTCAACCGCGCCGCTCACCTTATGGTTTAACGGCGGTGTACGTCCCTATCGTCCTCCCTCCCCCTTCCTGTCATATAATTTACTCTGTGTCCCAGCCCGGGAGCTCCAGCATGATCGGCCTCCTGCAAGAGCTCGGGCCCTGCCGCATCACCAACGATACCCGCAGCGTCACACTGAACCCATACTCGTGGAACAACGAAGCCAACATGCTCTTCATCGACCAGCCCATCGGCGCGGGCTTCTCGCACGGGACGGAAAGCGTCGGGACGTCGCTCGAAGCCGCGTCGGACGTGTGGAAGTTCCTCCAGATCTTCCTCACCGACTCGCGCTTCTCGCACCTCGCGGTCAATGATCTCGCGCTTTGGACCGAGTCGTGCGTCCCTGTTACTCAGTGTGTGTATGATTCCTAGATTGCTGAGGACGAGGTAGATACGGCGGCCACTTCGGACCCATCTTCGCCAACTATTTCCTCTCGCAGAACGTCGCCATCAAAGCCGGCACCGTCACGGGCCTCCCCCTCAACCTCAAGACGCTGGGAATTGGGAACGGGTTGACCGTGCGTATCCCTTCCTCCTATCGCACACTGGCACCAAACTCGAGGACTGACATCGTCGGCGTGGAACTATATATAGGACGGCATCTCGCAATACCCGGGTTACATCTCATACGCGAGCGCGAACCCGTACGGGCCCCTCGTCTCCGCCTCCACCATCAAAGCGGCGAACTCGTCGTGGAGCGCGTCGAACGGGTGCAAGGCGCAGGTGCGTGTTCCATCGCGGATTTATCGAGCTTTAATTTACTTACTCGCATGCCTCGTAGATCACGGCGTGCAACAACGGCGGCTCCAATGCCGTCTGTTCCAGCGCGCAAGACTTTTGCAACGGCGAGATCCTTTCGCCGCTCGTCGGGGACCACGATGTGCGTTTATCTTGTCTTGTCTTATCTTATCTTGTTTTGCGTCACGCCCATTTCCCTCCCCCTCCTTCCCTCCCTGATACCTCGTCGTTCATGCGGCATGAATCCAACTTGATTGAAATTTAATTTGACGCCACGCCACGCAGATCTACTACGTTCCCGCCGACGAATTCGACACCTACCCTCCGGATATCACCTCCTACCTGGCGTCGGTCGCAGACAGCATCGGCGCCGAGGTCGACTGGCAGATGAGCAACGGCGATGTGTATGATAACTTTGCGGATACTGGTGCGCCTTCTTCTTATCCGTGCCGTGCCGCTGGGAAATAGTTCTGACTCGCGTTGCAGGCGACTGGATGCGGAGCGCCCTCCCGGCGCTCGAAGCCGTCTCGGACGCAGGCGTGCGTGTGCTGCTGTACAACGGCGACGCGGACTTTATCGTGAACTATCAGGGTGTGGAGGATATGGTGTGTACCCTATTTCTCCCTGTTTCTTTCTCCCCTCCTCTCTTCTCGCCCAGAATTCATCTACTGAACTTGTGCTACAATCGCAGATCGCCACCATGACTTCAAAATCCACCTCCGCCTTGGCGAAGCAGGCGTTCCAGAACTACACCGTGGCGGGGCACGCAGCGGGCGTGTTCAAGACGGCGGGGACGATCTCGTATGTCCGTATTGCAGGGGCGGGGCATGAAGTGCCTGCGTATAAGGTTAGTATCTATATTTAGTCCTTTTTTCCATGCCGGCGTGTGCCGCTCTATTTCTTCGCGCTCCGGTCTCTGTCTTCGCGCGCAGCGTTAGAGCCATTTCTTCCTCATTTTTTTTCCCTTTTTCTTTTGATACTGACAGACGTGACAGAACACGGGCCTCGCGGTGGGGCAGGCGGCGTACCAGTTCTTTTCGCAGACGATGGCGAACCAGTCGTTGTTCTCGACGTAGGGCCTTATGCAGGAGGGATGTCGAACATGGACGCTTACATATGTGTATGTATTACGACGAGTGATGAATGACGCATGAAACACGCACGAAACAGCATCGGGAGGCGTTGGGAATGGTACCAGATTCAGGCACACCACGCAATGTAGATTACTCCTTAGGGGAAAACTTGGGATTTTCACAAAGGACGTGGAGAGGCAGCCTGCAGTGTGGACAGTATACGAATTTGGCGGATTCTGTGCCGTCTTGATCTGCGCCCTCTGCCTATGAACTATACATATTCGCACGTAGTCCAGCTATGAGCAAGGATAACAAAGCCTCTGTGGAGACAATCACTCCTACTTTCTTTCGAAGCCCTCTATGAAGGAAAGGGTTGATGTGGGTTCGAATCTTACCAGAGCCATAGACCATCTGTTTCACACGTATCTTTTTCTCATTTTACGCTGACAGCGTTCTTGCTGGGATCAACTTGAATGATTTCCGAGCCCAGTGTGAACTTGGACGACTGGGAAAGGAAGGCATTAGTTTTGTGTGATAATTATGTAGAACATTTCATTGGAGGTGCCTTACTTGGCATGCATCTTGGAAGCTTCTGTAGTTTGGTGAACATTCGCCTCTGCTTTCTGTCCGAGGGCTGAGTGGCTGAAAGGGTTAAAGTAGGTTCGAATCCCACCGAAGGGACGCGAATGCTGGTCATCCGTACTTTTTCCCCCCTCTTGTGCTGGCAATCTTCTCGCAGAACACGAACGTTAATTACCTCAGGCCTCAGTGTCAGCTTGGGCAATTTGGAATCCCAGCATGAATTCAGAAATCTCTGATGGAGGTGTCCAACTTGGCGTGCATCCTCCCGGCACACTCATTACAATTCGTAGGTAACCATTTTCGAGTGTTTGATTCGCACGTCTTTTACAGAGTGCAACGTTTGATGTCAACTGCCGTCCGGTACATTCAAACCCGAGATCCAAATAGCTCAATGGCGCCCATGAATGTATTCAGGCTATGGTCAAGGCTGCGAAAGCCTCTGTGGATCAAAGCAGATTGCCAAGTGCATTCGTCTGGTTTTCGGTTGGTTTTTCCTTATCGCTTTTTGCGTTGCATTTTGTTTCAAAGGGAAAAGGACATTAAAAAGGAGCCGCCAGATGTACATATCTGCGTGGACCCCTGGATTCATGAGCCTGCCGTGATGGAACAATGCCGGTAAGGCCGCTATCGACATCACTGGTTAATTATACCACAATTCTCTTTCTGAGTATTCAGGCCCATCCAATGAGTAATTTTTTTCTGCCACCGATCCTCGGGAGTTGCCGCGTGCTATACATACGAACAAGGAGATGATCGCGGCTCGGATTTACAAAACCGAAACGTAAAGTTTAAAATTAAACAGTACCAACATCTGTTGGCCCGTAGATTCTGTGTTGAGTTGGATGCCCGAATCTCGGGCCTCAGCTACTATCCCAATTCCATATATGATACCGCCCTCTGTATCCAAAATTTATTTCTGCAATCTTAGAATGGCGAATAATGAATTATACCGTAACCGTGATTACTTGCCTTAGATGCAAGTAATTCACCAGGGAAAGGTCCCCGCCGACTACCATAAGTACCATTGATAGAACGATGTAAACTTAGATACCAGTCCCGTTGATTTTTGCCCGCACGAATAACTAATGGTTGGGGCCTGGTGGACTGTGCTGGTGGGCATCGAGTACCGGCCCACAAATTTACTCGACTGACCCCAAGTGACGCACCCGTCAGGACAAAACTTCGACCTGCAGGGCGGCAGAGAAGTCCGAGTCGGCAATTAGGAGAATCCGTGCCGTCAAATGTCATTATTACTGCCGTACTTTCCAAGAGCATCCGCGACAGCAGTGCCGTAGCCTCTTATGGTACGTTCGGATGGACAGCAAGAATAGGCGAAAGTCAATCGGCCTCAGTTCTTCCGCAGTATGCAGTTCGAGACGGTCTTTTCACCCCTACCTATCATATACGCACAAAAACCGACGCCAGAACCGTACCCGTATGGCAGAATCAATAATATCCGGAAAACGTAACATCAACGTCGCGGACAAATTCAGCGTGCCGTAAAGGTCCCTGGCTACCGAGAGGTTGGCACCAATTCGCGATATTAATGGGGCCAACAAGTGGCGTTCTTCGATGTGCCTGGCAAAACGACGTCCCACACGCCCCTCCTCCGTCCTGGCTACATTACGCTCTCTGTCTCTCCAGCCCAGCCACTATGTCGAACACCGAATTGCATGTCCCCAACGCGCTCGACGCGCACTTCGAGTGCGAAGTCTCTTCGTCTCAAAAACGCAAATCTTACCCTATTTTCTAGAGATATTGCCCTGACATTCTACGGTACGAGTATTGCACTCACAGCATCGTTGCTGCTTGTGATCGCGTACGCTGCTTGGAACCCCGCCTCGCGGCATCACCTTAACCGCGTCAGCTTCCGTCTGCTCCTTTGTGCGTTGGTAGCAAAGTGAGAAAATTCCGGGTACTCCTACTGTGAAGTGTCTTATCGTTTCTAGCCTTATTTTTGCCGCCACATCCATCCCGACGTTCGAGGGCCCTAGTGCGGGATGTAGTTTTATGGCGTTTTTCGGGATGGTGCGTACCCAAATCCCTCTTTGTGCCATCAGCCGCTGACACGGTCCATAGAGCATCCTGATGTTCTCGTCATGCATGTTCTTCTGCACTGTACTCAACCTGCAGTTCGTATATACGCCGTCCATCCACCGGCTCTTCAACAATTAATGCTGAATGCACGCATACAGACTGGTATTGGTGCACACCGTCAACGGCAACTCGATGGAAAGGTTTTACTACATTGGCTCCGTCGCGGTCGTTGGCATTCTAAATATTACGCCATACGCTGCCGGCCAGTTCGGGTACTACAATGGCACCTGCTGGTTCAGTGACCCGCGCCCCAATGTGCAGTTCCACTGGTTGTTCTGGTCGCAGGCCGTCTGGATCCTCCTCATATCGACAGGCGAAGTCGTGTCGTTTGTTGTGATCCTCGGGTACATGTATCGGGTGAGTCGTATTTTGTTGCGAGATATGGGTGTTGTTGGGCTCATTTATGCGCAGATGCACAATATAAGAGTGTGGTCAAATCATTCTACGACGTCGTCGAAGTTGTCGGTTGGCCCGATTCCGATTTCACCGATTGTGGCGTACCGGAGTGTTATTCTTCGAATCGGTTTGCATCAAGTCTTTTCGAGGAACGGCTGTTCAATCCAGTTTCAGGTCTTTACCCTCTACTGTCCTGCTGCCTCAATTTCACTGGCTCTATCCTGGACATCTGGTTGACCAAGAACCCCGTCCCCACGGAGCTGGTACGCACATTTTCATTTTGAACAGAGAGCGCCGCAGCTGAACCTTCTTGCGGACAGCAATGGCGACTCTCGTTTGTCGGTGCGTTTGTAGAGTAACATCTCGTATATGTACACCGACGCGATTCTCTCCCAGATATGTGTGTATTTGGTCTGCGCCCCATTTTTTACAGCCTCCTTGCCGCAACGGATCCGGTACGCCATTTTCAATAATTCCCCGCTCCCCCACCTGAAGGCACACCATGTCACTAGAGCTTCCTCCGTGCCATGCGTGCACTCCGACGCGACAGAAAATTAATACAATCCACCGCCTCTACCTCCCGTAACACGGACAGATACACGAGCTCGCACCGAATGATGCGATTGTCGGTGAACAGCCCCGCGCGTGTCCATGTACACATGGAGCAGGCGAAGCAAGCGACGTGGGTGGGGGGTGATAGGTTGTATCCAAAGCAGAGTGTAGTAAGCCACAGTGACGGCGAGGCAGCAAGGGGGAAGACGTTCTTCGCTCAAGAGGAGCCGGAGCAGAATGGTGTCAGCGAGGCGGAGTGGGAGCGGCAGGCAGAGGATCTGCATGGTGAGACGCAGTGGCGTTCGAATGCAGAGGATTTCGTGCGGCAGATATGACCAGTGGTCAGAAGGTGCACACCTTAATAGGAAAACAGTCGGTCCCACTTTTACTACACGCCCGTCCGACTTCTTGCCGAGTAAGTATTCTATCAAGATTAATATTTGATTGTATATTGACCTAAATGATTCCCTGGAGTCCACTGTATACACAGTTCAGCCATTTATGTAGCAGAACCTGTATTCATTATATTATTAGTAGCTGCGTGTATATTTTCCAGCCAGAGACGTTCAGTCTGAGTCAACGTTCAGTTCTTGAAGAGGAGGAGTCCCCAATACTTTACTCTTACAATCAATTCGTCAGTCACGCAGGCCCGGCCCTTGATGTGACAAACAAATGCGCAGTGCATTCTACTTTCACTGAAGCTCCCGAAAAAAAGTGCCATTGGGTTCGGCAGCCGGCGGCCAATGCGAAGGGTGGAAAAGTTGTGGTTTGTACACGCATAGCGCCTTTGTCAAATACAGTCATCCCAAGGGGGAACCGGCATTAAAATTTCGGATATGGGGTGGGGGGGGGGGGGGGTCCGAGGTCGGCTGAATTTTTTTTGTAGGGTCAGTTACAAACGAGCTTTGGGAAGTTTCAAAAATGTGTTTTGTGATTGTTAGATGGGTCAGAGAGCAAATCACAGTGCTCTGTCTCAAGCCGTGACCCAAATAGGACAGAAACCCTTATTTGGGTGGTGGATCGGTCACACGTGCAGCGCACAGCCTTCCAAAATGGTTCTCCTCAGCTCGAAAGCAACGCCAAAAGGGAAAAAAAAAAAGAAGAAATAGGTGTGAAACATACTAATTCATTAGTGAAAATTTCAGACCTATTCACGCAAAAAGAGCGTGCACCTCTTGTCTTGAGCACTACTACTCATTACCCCGACTTTACAAACAACGCGTCAATCACTTTTCCCAGAACACGATATGTCTCTGATTTCCCCACCTTTATGAGCGACGCATTGCACTGTCGGGAATGCGCCATTCTGACGAGTCACACGCGTTGGACACCGCGATCTCGGTTCGTGACGGCACGCCTATCATACCCGGACATGCGGCCCGGTGCTAGGGGTGGGAAACTCCTTCCCTTTTTAGGGGGGGGGTCCACTCGAAGTCGAAAAAATCTTTTCGACCCTATATCCGTTTTTCGAATCCCGGTTCCCCCTTGGGTCATCCAATGCATTCTTCCATCAACCAACTTGACGCCTTTTGCCTTGCGCCGATCAGACTCGTCTACATTTAGAGTTCATGTTTGTAACAGTTTGTTGTCAGTGCGTCTAATAGGTTGGATGCACATAAGCTTATTTCCAGCCTGAGGAGACTTGTAGCCCCCGTGGTAAAGGCACAGGAAAATTCGACCGGCAGAGGCTGTCTTCGTATAGCGCTCTTTTGGAAACAAACGAACCCGTCCCCGATTGCGATGTTTCAGCTATTCGACACCTCATTTTCAGCGAGAGAGCCCACGGAGCTCACCTGGACCAGCAAATTGCTTATCTCCAGGCCGAGACTGAGCGGCTCATCGCAGACCGCAGCAAATCCGAGGAGGATATCGCCAGATACACAGGCATAATCTCTCCTCTGCGAAGCAGGATGCCAGCTGAGGTTCTCTCGCATATATTCCTGCTCGTAGCATCAGACACGATAGACGTTGGCACCCCTGTGGAGAAGGCAGAGATTGCGGTTCGGGTGGCATGGACTCTTGCGCAGGTTTGCCGCTCCTGGCGTGCAATTGCTCTGTCCTTTCCCGGCCTCTGGTCCCTGGTTGCCCTCGACTTTGACTCTCCCAAGGGTAGCTGGCTTTCGGAACCCGCTCTGAAATCCCACCTCGATCGATCAGGAAATCACCCGCTCACCATTATCTTCGGCGCGTCGGAGCATATTATCAGCGAACTCCAACGCGCCGCATTGACCCTTATTGTACAACAATGTGCGCGCTGGAAGGCAACAGCTTTCTACCTTCCTCTCACATTGTTATCCGACCTTCATTGTGTTCATGGGCGAATTCCGCGTCTGGAAGCTCTGCGAATCGTTACCCTGGGTTATGACATTGACGCACCGGTCCGCCCCATTCGATTCTCCCAATCCCTCGCCTTCCACATTGCTCCCAACCTACGGGATGTATACCTGCGTAACAATCACTATCTCGTCCCATTGTCGCTTCCCGTCCTGCTCCCATGGTCGCAGTTACAGTCGTATGGCGGCGAAAATGGCTGGAGAGGCCATCTCGAGGCTCTACGGTCCGCCTCGGGGATCGTATGTTGTTCCCTGATTACCTGCGCCTTATCCGGCGGCCACGAGTACTCGGAGTTTGTCGGTGTCCGCCTCCCACGTCTTCGTCGCCTAGCCTTGTACGACACAGCCTTCCTCGATCTCCTCGAGACACCCGCTCTCGAGGAATTGATCGTCTTCGAGGACCTCGCCCCCGTCGTTTCCTTGTTGGAACGCTCTTCTTGTCCACTGAAGAAAATGATATCATTTGGCGGCCACGATCCTCTCACCATCGTGGGCATTCTGAACGCCGCTCCAACGATCGCGCATGTCTGCCTTCAAGCGTTCTACTCAGGACCAATCGATCTGGAAATGTTCTTTTCCCGTTTGATCCACGACGACAACACCGACTTGGGCTTCGCATGCAATCTCGAAACTCTTTCTTTGGATTTCAGTTCCGGGCCTGGGCTGGGTTCGCAAGAGCTACTTCTGTTGGACGCGGTGGAGGCCCGCTGGCGACGAGGAAAGGGAAAGCTGCGTGCAGTAAACCTATTCATGGATCTGCACATGCCTCTCCAGGACCGGGTGGCTGCTCTAAGGACGGAAGGCTTGCCCTTTTCGATTTTGAAGGGTGCTGATGTCGAGCAGGCCTGGTTCCCTGCCGATCTGGTCTTCGATCGTGATCCCGAGTTTGAGTGATCTGCAACTCAACGACTTGCATACTTCCGAAATTAGGTATTTTTTGGACGTAGAGATCGAAACGGAGGCAGAGTGCGGTGCAGCGGCGGCTGTCATGGCGTAGTCAATTGCCGTAGTTCATTCTGTAGCTAGTTCTATTTAGTTGTAGTCAGTTTCCCGGATCCGGACCCTCAGGGTCCTCTAGATGAGCTTTACCGACCCAACTTCTCAGTCTAAGTAAACTCACCCAACTTGAATCAACGTGCGTTACGACTTCCTTTCCAGAAGCACCGTAGCCTCACATCACACGATCGACCGCCCAGTAACTGCGGAATACGCAAGGATGAGAATGGTTAATCATTGACCAAAGAGAACGGAGACCGGGTTGGAGACGACGACGTCAAAGCGATTCCGGTGTGTGCGCAGATCCGGGAGAGAGCGACCACTGAAACAATGCCAAATGCACGACATGGTTGATAATTTTTTTTTTCCACACAGCAACGGGGGAAGGCACCGATGATGGGCGTCGGATCACCCTCTGCCGGGGCCTTTGATTCTTGAACGCAGTGAAGATGCGGTTAAGTAATAAAGTTTTTTAAGTTCAATTTAAGTTGTTGCGCAGTGCCGGGGCCGAAGGCAGGAGTGTTTTCCGCCCCGGGTTCGGATGCATTGGGGTTGGCAGGGCGATCCAAGTGTGCGGAGACCGCCCTGTTACGAATTGAGAATGTCGGATACTCCGTTCGGCTAAAGCCGGATTGTCTGCTGCTGCGTGGGTGCATCGCCACCGGATCGCCTCCTTGCCTCCTTACCATCAGCTTCCGCAAGTATTGTCTCTTTGTAAATGGCTGGAATCTTAGGCTCTGGTTGAACTCCTTTCAGGTTATAGTTGCTTCTGCCGCAGCCTCGTCCTTGCTCTGCAATCCGAGGTCTCTGGGCGTCGCGAATATCTGGAGAACGCTTTGTCATAGTATCCTGTCCTGGCTGTACCTTGTCCCTTACCGAAAATCAACTCAGGCGCCTCATAATACATAACTTCGTGACGTCTGTCCCGGCGTGTCATGGTCAACTTGATGCCATGACGACGGCCTTTTCCTCCTGGACACGACTACTTATCATCGCCGCCCTCGAGAGGTATGAAGGGATCGATGGTTTGCTGACCTGCATTTGAAAATTTTCGTATGGGTCAGTCCGTTCATGCCTCAACCATAAAATGGCTTACAGCCGTTTATGAAACATATGGCGCGGACGGTTTCTTTCACCTTTTTGGCCGCCCTGGTTGAGCAACCTAGAGCGGCATTCGGACCGAGTTTGGAAGCGACTTCCTTCAAAAACAACGTTAACGCCCTTCTTACTTGTCGCCACTCCCCTCCCCCCCCCAGCGAAATTCGCATACTCCCGCTGTCACCGTTCGCTATCTCGTATTCACCTTCCTCTTCACCTATTTATCCATTTCTCAGCATTCTTCTCAGCATTCTTATGGGTCCAGCCAATAGAGTGCTACCTCCCCCATAGGCCAACCAACCATTGACGAGTCAAGGCTACGATGTGGCCTACTATAATCTGAATTCAGCGCCTGCGCCGACTCGACAGCCTCGGAACGGTGTATCCTGCCGACTATCACTGCATTCCGTGCCCCTGTCGGCAAACCCTGCTGACGTGGGTGGACATCGGTCGACGTGGGCCGATCCAACTGCCGAGGGTCTGCCGACTAGGGTCGGCCGAGGTCGACCGATGTCAGCCCACGTCAACATGGTTTGCCGACGGGGGGACGGAGTTTGCCGACGGTGCCACGGAATGCAGTGTATGTTCAGACGCAGTATGATGGTCCACTTCGATGCACGATTATGAATGGCCTTCACAGAAGGGACACAGGTGTGTTTTGGTCGTCATTAGTATTATTTTCTCTGGCATTTTCGCGATCTTCAGTAGCAGGTATCCCAATAATAATCCTTGATATGGGTAGACACGCATTCGTATCAGGATACAAGCAACTTTAATATTGAACATCCGTATAGGTACAATTTATATATTCCCAGCACTTCATGAGTTGGAATGGCGGGACTGCCGATCGCGGAAGAAAGTTCAAATCATTATCCGACCCTCCCCCCCTCTCTCAACACGGCGAGATACGAGACATTGAATAACTTTCAGAATGATGACCACCACGCACAGCACCGCGACCGCCCAGACCAAGCTCCCCCACCCTAATCCATCCCCTGCTCGACCAGTACCAGATTTTTTCGTCGGGTTTGGCAGTACACAAAACGCGGCGACCTCATTGTCAATTGCG